>AP028158.1:28755000-30005000 GCA_014132275.2 Samia ricini
CGTAACAACCACAAAAAAAGAATCAGACGAATTCACAACCTTATTGAAATCAGTTCAAAATAAATCGATTATAATTTTTGCTTTAACTTAATGAACCTAATAACAACAAACACACTTTTCATGATGTAAAAGTAAAAAAAAATCTGAAACACCACGTGAATAATGTACGTCCTTCACGAACGGCTTTCTTACTAGCTGATGGTTCAAATAAATAATAAATATTTTCTTTTCACGGTATAGGCTCAGTGCTTTGACCACAATCTCACCTGATGTTAAGTGACGATGTGGTCCAGGATGGTAAACACACTAAGCCTAGAAGTACTAGTTCTCACAAAAATAATGTTAAATATATAAAGCTCTGTGCATAATGCACCGCTTTCTTTTTTATTAAAAATAGCTAACGAAGTATAAGTGAAGATATAGTCCTTACATAATATTTGTTATTCTTAAAATTATGACTTCAATCGTAAGGATGGAAAAAAAATATTCCCCTGTATACAAGAACTCGACGTAAAATTTCCAGTTGTCAGTTATAATTATAAACTTTGTTCAGAACGAAATTCTGTGAATTTAATTATTAAATGTTTCTGTTTTTAAATAACGATTTGATGCTAGTTGTTGTTGTAAATTTATATTTATGGTTGTAAATCTGTATGTTTCTCTATGGTCGAAATGTCAAACATATATTATCTACAAAAGATTTGTAAAAAGAAAGAGATATAAATAGATTATAAAAAACATCAGCCTATTATTAAAACACTTAAAAAAAATTATTGTATAATTTATATGCTGCTAAAACAGACGAGAGAAAGGAACAGAGATAACATTATTAAATTCCATAATGATTTTCTGGCCAGTAATTACTTAATTTACATGTACATTTAATGAATACTAGTACAAATGTGGTTTGGTCGTACCGGTTTTAATAGAAACATAGTGACTGTATGTATCCATCGATCTAGCTTTGCACAGAACAACGTGATACTTCTAAAACCTTAGTGAGTAGATTTAATAAACACAAGCGTTTGCCCAGTGGTTTACATTTGAACGTAAACCATTAAATTATGTTTAAAAACAGTATCAATTAATAAAAGAGGTACTAAAAATATTGTTCGCATTGCGTTTTCAATCGCTTGAATTTTATAACTTTCTCGAAAGTTGACATAGTACGTTACGAAAGTGTTTGTGGTAAATGATTTTAATTACTGATAATATAACATGTGATTAAAAATACATTTGGCAATCGTTAAGAGGACATGCGGCCGGCAACAGATTTTAAAATTAGGTAATTCAGAAATCTATTGCTATCGCGTTACGCTGCAAATAAAGAGTTATAAAACACGAAAGGGACAACTGCAGCTCGTGCTGATTTTACCGTATGCATAATAGAAAAAAAAACATCACTTCGTAGTACCCTGCTTCTTCCTCCAAAACTGAACCGATTTTTAATTTTCTTTCAGTTATAGAAAAAGAAAGACTTTGGATATGCTTTTATAATTTTTTTCATCAAATTTGTTTGACAAACGTCTGAAAATGATAATAAAGATTGAGCATTTTTTTCATTTTCAAATTCTCCTGGTTTCTGCAAATAACTAATTTACTGAAAAAATCAAAACTTACGGGCATGGCTGTGGTGGTATAAAAATATTTACCATAATAATATTATCCAGGGAGGAAACGGGAGACTATGTAAGTTTGGAATAAATGCCGCTTGTATATCCTCTTACAGATAAAATTTACATTGTAAATAATTAATGATTTTTTTAATTTAACGTACCTACTTATATTTTATCCTATAAATACATTTTAGTTTTCCGCATTCTATGTTAACATAAACATTTACTGTAGTTATAAAATTGTTACTGCTTGATCAAATACTTCAAATAATTCCCTACAAACTAGACTAGGACGTGTATCTACTGAGGTTACTTTGTCTTTCCTGCAAGTGATAATTATATCGACATTACCAGTATGTACATTATGTATGTACAGTATGACATTACACGTAAACAGTGAATTAATTTAGATTTTAAATGTATTTAAAATACATTTTTGTAATAAAAATATCAAATTTCCAGTTCAGCTTTATGAAATTCTCTCCTTATAAACTTTTTTATTTTATTTTGTTTTATTAGTTTTGCAAAAGCTTACTAATAATACAATGAAAAAAATATATAATTAATGACTATTGCTAGTAAAAAGCTACCACAGATAAATACCAAGGTTATTACATGGAGATGTGGAGAAAAAAAATACGGTAGGGACAAAAATATGATAGAACGATACAACAAAACTAAAGAAGAGTTTATGTATGGTCGTGCAATACAAGTGCATGTTAATGATAATATTTATAATAAGATATTACATAAATTAATTAATTATGTCGCGTCGTTACACTCTTTGCCATTATTGTTAAAATATTACTTATTACGCATATTTTTTATTTGAAATGTTCTAAAGCAAAACAAATCAATGTCCAAATGATGAGGTAAGCTATTAAACGATTCAACGACACGTATGAAGAATGCATTACGTCTGTAATTTGTCGATGCAAACGATTCAGTTACTACCGAACGTTTTCTTAGATTGTTCTGATTTGTCTGAAAGAATATCTTACTAAGGAGTTCTGGACAGTCAATTGACCCGTTGGCAATGTTAACCAAGAAACATAGATCATTCATATCGCGTCGTACTTGCTATGGCAAGAAATGATATCGCTTACAACGATGCTTGTAATTTAACTATGACAAAACCTTACACTACTCCGAGCGTACAGTATTTTTAATCTTATCCAAAGTTTTTTTTGTTTTGCATAAACTAATGACGTAGAGTTTAAAGATACTTTTAAAGGAAGCTTTTCAGAGCAACCCGGTTTAAACCAGTTACCAAGAAAAAAAATTTCATAGCTGACGTAGACTAAATCTAGAGAGATCCATCAAAATAATTAATTTGGTAATTGTGTTTTTATATAATATCCTAGTTAAAACTTAGCTATGACAATCTCTGTATTTTCTACGATTTACAATATATAATGGTAAGGCATTTTCTAATGATGCCTGCCTGGGTAGCTACCACTCTCAAGATTGAAAACTTCTCTCCAAATACATTGGTGTTAATACACCAATACTTGAGCAGCATCACTTGAGAACCAGTACCAGGTTTAGTATGTTTACCATCCTGGACCACATTGTCACTTAATATCAGGCGAGATTGTAATCAAAGCATTGAGGCTACATCGCGTAAAAAAAGTACTACCTGTAGTTCCTCCTTGGACCCAATCTTATAGCTATCATGGGCATACATATGTGTATATATATGTATATTTATTTACTCTAAGTATAGAAATAATTAAATAATTATTTATTCTATATTTGGAACAAATAAATAAACGTTAACAGACAGAACCTAAATGATATAAGCAAGAAATACTTGTGCCGCATCTATATATCTATGTAAGGAGAAAACACAATCCGCTTTTCCAATTTAAAGTTTGCGTTGAGGCTTTCAACGTAACCGCACATATCAAGAGGAACTCCATTGTGCATTGTTCAAGTAGATATGTATGCACCTTGTTAGCGAGATTTATGTTCACATATGTCAACTTTCATTATTAATTAAAGGTTTTTTTTTTTAAATAGGTACTTTGTGTATGCGGATGGGTTTGAGTTTTGTATTCGAACTGACTAAATACTGTTGACGTGAGGGGCGTTGGACGTGATTGATTAATAGCGTGATATATTCATTGACAGCTAGTAGCTTTACACTTTGCGCATGACCATTTTAGACCACATCGTCATTTAACATCAGTTGAGATTTCGATTAAGCAGAAAAGTTATACAGTATGGAAAAAGAATTTAAAAGTGTCGTTTTATTATTATTTTAATTATCACAATCCTGTAATCACCCTCCACTGTGATGCTATCTCCATTATAAAAGTAATATAAGAAGTTAAGTTTCTCTTTAGTAATAATATGAACTCCACAATCAGAAGTAAAAAAAACTTTAGCTAAATAATTAATTAATTACGTGTTTTATTATATAAGTACACAGCCATCCCAATGTTTTATCTCACTCATTCTTTACTAAAATTGTGTTAGTACGAGTAGCAAAACAACCTACGTTAAAATTTACACGTTCCTGCGAACGAAATTACAGCGAAACTTTTCAAAGTTATAACAGGGTTTTTGTCGGAAACTCGTACTGTTGTTAAACGTATTCAGCTTGGGTGTATGTACATAGTTTAGTTTCGTCTACCAATAAAAGTATAGATTGAAATCCAAAGTTTTAGAAGCTGCCTAACTCTGGTGAGAGCTTAACATATTTGTGCGAATTACCGTGCATAGAGGAGCGCTCACAAAACTTCCCTTGTTATACGCGTCCAGTTCGATGCAAAGTTTAATATTGAATTATGCAGCGTGTGAAATTTCAAGCGATACTCGATACTTGATTCTCTTGTTTCAAACTTTGGCATCGTTCGCGTAATGTTATTCCTTCAAATAGAATAAGTAACCATAGTGATTTTTGCGTTTGCATGCGTTTTTTTTATATTCAACATAAATAAATTTTTGTTTATCAACAGTAATAGTACCGGATTAATGTTTTGGCATATAAATAATAGTTACTAAAATTATTATTTTAGAAGAGTCGTAATTTTGATGCTATGCTTCTATTATCTAACATGGGGACTGGTGGGATAAGCAGAAATTTTCTTTAATATAAATAATAATCTCGTGTATGTTAAGTTAATTAAATGTTTCATATAGAGGTTATTCTGAATGTTTCTATAATTTACGCGCATAAATTATATATTTGTGTTAATTTATTTAGTCTAGAAATAAGACAGGCCGTATTTTACAACCTGTTAGTCAACTTGCCTTATTTATCTGGATCACATTTTACTACTGATTTTTATAGCACTCTCCAAACCGATTGATCAGAAGTTTAGCATTCAAGTTTGTTGTGTACTAGCTGTGCTTGCGACTACGCTCGCGTGTATACAGACAAATAATATCCCGTCCCGTCCAAATAGATAATCACAGTGAAAGATTTTTTTCAAACTACTAAAAACTTGTCCTGTTTTATATTCTGAAGCCCTACATAGTTTTTTTTCTCAAATATCTTCAATGTACAGATTTCGTCTCGTTAGCCTTTTATTGTAAGTATAGATTATCTATCTGCGTGTAATGTATCAGAACAGTTCAAATTATTAAAAATAAGTATAGCGTTATCTACGAATAATCGTCAAAAACACATATATAATTTGCTTACGTAATTATCATTCAAACCACATCGTCCCGCATGTCAAAAAAAATTAACAAAACATGAACCGTCCAATTATCGCTATAATAGATAATATAATATTATGTTTCACTCCATATTTATAGCTATTGATATTATAAGTGAAATTCAGTTCACTACTTCCATAAAATGGCTCCTTAATACAACGCCTAAATTGCATCGAGGTTGTGTGACAACCGAATATCAAAACATTGTTATCTCATATACTATTATTTATATACTATTATGTCATTTTGTTTAATCACAGTCAATCCATCAATGTTTTGTTCTCGCATAAGATTAAAATGCATTTAATTACCAACTCTTCCTTCATACTAAATAGGCCGCGTGTTATTCAAATTACTATAACTTTTGATAGAGTAGACCGATTTTAATGAAATGAAATTTAAATGTTACTCCGGAATATGGTTTAAGATAATTAATCTAACCTGAGGACATAATTCTAAATTAAAAAATGGCGAAAAAAAAAAGCTATATTTTATGTACCCTCGTGATATAGCTATCGAATGGAAAGGTTTACTCAGAGTAATAAGAAAATGAGGAGATCTGCAGAAGAACCAAAGTAACCGACATTATCCGAAAAATTGTCAAACTGAAGTGCCAATGGGCTGGGCACATTGCTCGTGGAACCGATGCCCAATGGGGCCAACGGGTTCTCGAATGGATGCCGCGTACCGGAATACGGACCGTGGGTAGGTCACTCACGACCTGGTGAAGGCGCAAGTGCGAGTGGCGCAAGACCGGTCATCGGAGATCTTTGCGGGAGACCAATGTCCAGCAGAAGAGGTCTTTCAGTTAAATGGATGGATGAATGGAATACGATAATGAAATGATGGCACATACAATTCAATATGGCGGACGGCATAACTTAATCAAATGAAAACTTTTAGAAACAAGTTTTATTGTTTAAAATCTTGATTTAAAATAAATTCTGTTAAAAATTTAAAATTACCCACTATACTACGGTAGTATAATATTCAAACATTTTAAATGATCTGCAACGCATTGTTCTATTGTTATAAGATTCTATAGATCACGGTAAGCTATACTACGAGGTTAACTGTTTATTCATTAAGCCATTTTACATAAAATAACATAAACTCACGCCTGTTATCCCCGCAGGGCTAGGCCGAGGTAAAATAGCGAACTACACCACCCACATTTCACCGAGCTTAGTTCCGTCCCAGATGTGACAGGGGCGAGCCTGCCACCATATCGGGCACAAATTCCAGACTCCGGGATGATATTGAGTAGAAAAACACTTAACTTGTTCCGATCCGGGAATCGAACCGGACACTTCAAAACAACATCCGTACGGTAATACAACCGCGCCCCCGAGGCATTTCCAAGAAACCGGAAGTATTTTTGTAAAAGTTTAAGCTCCATACAAATCTTTCGGAATAGGTTTAAATAAAAAAAAAACCCTAACAGATTCTAAAGTTAATAGAACATCTTAAACAAACAAAGTGTGTGTGTGTGTGTGTGTGTGTATGTGTGTGTGATTAATTACCCAAAATTGTTCGTGTCTATTCAATAAAAGGGTTCGGACCTTCGTATTGAATGGGCGTAGGTTTGATACCGAGTTTCTACAAGGTTATTTCAACATATTAGCAGATTACCCAAGTTAGGAATATACGTATGAAACAAATTTATAATAATAGTTATAGATAACCAGACACTCCTTTTCAATTTCTTGGCAATTGTTTTTATTATTTTTTTTACATTTAATGTTAAGGAAAACATCGCGAGGAAGCATTTTTTAATAATTCCCACCTAGGTAGCTAGCACTCTTCAGTTTCAAAACCTGCCGCCAAAATTCCAATAAGTGTATTTAGGCCAAACTTTTTCAAAACCAGTATTTCTATACTTCATACTATCTTGGACCAATCGTCATTTAACATCAAATCAGATTGTGGTCAAAGTACTGAGCTCATAAAGTGTAAAAAAAATCAATTTAGGCCTTGAAAATGTCATATGACGGTCAAAAACTACCTAGCGAAAACAGCCCAGTCAAGACGAGCTAACATGGAACTCGATCTGGTTATGTCTTTGTAAATATTTTTTTTTATGTCAAAAATATAAAAGTTATAGCTATAATCAATTTTAGTGGAAACAAAAAAAAGAAGTGTATATTTCAAATATCACTATTGTTCACGTAATGACCATCTTAACATTTGAACATTAAATCTTGCTTGACATAGTGCTTGAACTTATTTTCAGGTAAATTGACAATGTGCCTTGGAAACATATTGTTAATGCTAACACTATTATCTAAAAAAAAATGTTAGTTTTACTAAGAAATCGCAACTGATCTTAACTAACAATTTTATCTAAGGTGGTCACGCGTTATGTCTGGAGTAAATGGATCCTGAAACACACCTACATAGGCTCTTGGCACAAAATTGATTATTAACCCCTTGAGCACTTACCTGGCGTTTACGCCAGCTTTCCATTGTTTTCCTATTTTCTTTCTATTGTATTATTTTTACGGGTACTCAACACAGTAAAAATTTAAAAAATTTTGCTCAATTAGTTCTTTTGAAATGAGTGTTAATAATTAATACCTACATTTAGGAGAATTAAAAATTTAATAAAGCGTTTACTAGGCCTTGTAAATGGAGATTCATTTATTAAATAATTGTAGGGTTTTTGTACTTTTTAATCAATTTGAACGAATCAGTGGTCAATAACCTGAAATGTGGACTTTTTATATAATTGAGATCAAATCCATATTCTGAAAGAAAAAATGAAATGATACAATATTCATCAAGGTAAATAAATTAATAATAATAGCACATGGAAATTACCTTTGGAAGATAGGATCAATATTTTATTTAATGATTCTAAATCCTAACTGTTGATTTCCAGATAGGCCTCGCTTGATACTTAAAAAACTTAGTCTCATCTAATCTATTAGCAGACTTTTTCATTTTATGAAATGTTTTTCCATGAGGCAGTAAATTTTAAATTATGATTAAAAGTAGTTCAACCAACATATGAAATCTGCCAAAAGATTACATATATATCATATCATGCATTTGAAAATTTGGCAGCAATATATGATTATTATTGCAAAAATATTCAATGTCATTGATATTTGTAGCCAAAATCTCATGGTTTATTAAATATGGGTCAATAACAATTTGGTCAAAGTATGTGTATTAAAGTAATATATTTTTAGATTTTACTTATATTATATTTTTAAATAAACAGTCTCAATATTAATAAATAAATAAAATATTAATAAAATAACTCTCAAGTTGACGATATACAGTGAAATTTAAGATTTCACATTGAGACTTATCTTCTATTATAATAATTACTAAAAAATGTCATAAACATTTGTAAGCGATTGCAATAATGAAGGTAAGGTTTTTATAGGCTATCGACTCATGGCTTTGACTACAGTCTCACCTGATTTTAATGTGTTGAGTACCCATAAAAATGAAACAATAGAAAGACCATAGGAAAACAATGGAAAGCTGGCGTAAACGCCGGGAAGATGCTAAAGGGGTTAAGTGATGACGGAGACAAAATTGGTATACACACTAAGCTTAGAAGTACTAGCTCTCAAGTGATGCTACCGGCACGCGCCTGTTGGAGCTTGGTGACAGATTTTCATGACGGTTCGCCGGCGGACATTATTAATAAAAAAAGCCTACTATACCACGGTATAGTGTCTGGTCATTATAGTGTCATCGTGATGCTTTCCTTCGTCGAGAATGAACTTAACGCCCATTGATGTGATATCCAACGGCACTGTCACTAAGCCATCAAAGTGTTTCATTTAAAATTGTCATATAGGACAATGTGATATAACCGTGGACACAACTATTTAATGTAAAAAAGAGTTATCTTGTATTCCAATACGTAACCTTATTTTCCTTGTATCCAGAAACTGTGATAATTCATTCCACATTGGCCTTCACAAGTTACTGCAACGACCTCATATAAACTGGGAACCTTGAAACCCGGAAACGAAACACAAACATGGAAAATAAGTCAAGGAAAAACTTCATAGACAATATGTCGCGAGAAACGGGAAATAAACTGGAAGGAAAAACTGGAGAATACGCTCAAAAATTAATTCTGCCAGCACAAATTTCATTAGTAATTTTTTAGGTCATTCAAGTACTATTTTATAAGAGAAATAAAAAACACATTAGTTGACCGATAACTTGACTAACATTATCGAATCGAACCCTATATTTATTAATTTGTAATACAGAAGAAATACAATTCGCAAAGTTATAAAACTTTGTTACAGGGCCGTTCAAGAAATTAGATAAGCATCCATGGGAGTTTGAGGGTGTCCATACTTTCTTATTTTTGATTATATGTGTGACGATGGGTGGGACCGGGTCTGAAATGTGATCACGTGCGCGATATGTACTTAAAAATTCTTTGTTTTTTTAAAATAAAAAACGTAATCATAACTTTTACATACATTTAACATTTTGCTTAAGTAATGTTGAACTGACCCTAACACTTAATATTTAAAAAAATGAATTCTCTTGCCCCATTTTCAAACTGTTACCGATTTTGGAGATGAGTGATCAGTTAACTATTAAAAATCACATTATGATACAAATAGAGCCAAGGAGAGAGAGGTTATTAAAATACAAAAATAAGTTTGGCAGATATTACAAGGTCAGACGTGAAGTCGCGACGGTGACCATCCAAGTGTCAGGAGGGGTAGCTTTATTACGTCGCCCTTGGCATTATTCTGCATCCCGGGCGAAGCGCGGTCGTTCACCGTTTGTATCGATTTCTCCGACCGGGCTAGTTTGCAACGGCATAGAATATAAAAATGTACAGATGTTTCCTTTACATTATTGAGCAATAGTTGTGCCAAGCAATACTCTTGTATAATCTTTCTATTCTTTAAAAATTATTCACTTTAATTAGTTGCAATATT
This sequence comes from Samia ricini, assembly GCA_014132275.2. Classification (NCBI taxonomy): domain Eukaryota; kingdom Metazoa; phylum Arthropoda; class Insecta; order Lepidoptera; family Saturniidae; genus Samia; species Samia ricini. The sequence goes on from AP028158.1 coordinate 28,765,217, forward strand.
TCCACATAATTTACTGGTGGTAGTTATTGTTTCGTTAATTTCCCTTTTATTTTATCATCATAATTAAGCCAGATAATACATCTAAGTTTAAAAGAAATGATAAAAATCTGCCTAGTGTTTTCGAGTTATAAGCCAATTTTTGGAAATATACATAGACAGCCAGATGTTGCCTTTTATATAACGTAAGGATATGGTATATGTGATATGATATATCACAATATGGTAATAGCGATTTTATGATGTTTTTTACTGTAGTTCAGATTACATTTATTATATACTCATATATACTATTAAACATTATAAAAAATAAAAACTGACCAAATAATATATCTACTATTTAAAAAAAATGATCATGTAAATCGGTTCAATGATTCTCGAATTGTAAGCCAACTTACGGATAGACAGACAGATAGACGTAGCCTTGTACATAATCTAAGGACGAGCATGGTCAATAGTAATTAAGGTACGTATTTGATTTACGAAGAACTTTTCGTAATAATAAAATTTAAGTTATTGTATATATAGCTTAAAATGAATGAATTAAATTAGAAACTGCTCTTAGACTCGTTCACGATACATATTTATTTCGCAGCTGCAACAAATACGTATTCTAAAGGCGTCTACTGCTGGACTTGGTCTCCCCCAAAGATAAGGAATTGCCAAAATCGCAACGGTTGGCAGGCAGGTTGGCAATCGCAGTAGGTGCTAGAGGATGCTGTTACCCATTCCTTAATTGGTTTTTACGACAGGTAGATATGGGGTGGTACTATTCTTAAACCGGCACCACACGGCATTCATTCATTAAGTATTAGATATCCGGTTTAAATTGTTTTAAAGCTGCACTCATTGTGTCTCCTGGAGACATGGTTTAATAAGGTGCAGTTTGATTCGTCCAATCTGTTTATTTTATAATGTTTGTTCAGTGACCTAGTTAAGGCGGGATTTCACTGATTACGCTTAGTGTATAGCAGCCCGGTGTAACTACAACCCATGCTTACAGAACTGAGTTTGTTTAGACTTTTAACATACAGTACTCGTTATGAAATTGTCAGTTATATTTGTGACTTTATTACTAACGTATCCAACGAAGTCTAGGTTTAGTGTAGACTCGGTTGCATGAGCAGAGATTGTTTTGTATAGATATCTACGCTGACTCAACTGACAAGGATTGACTCAATTCGATTAATTATTTTTTGTTCGTTCTCGGACTTGAGAAGTTCCTTCACAAATTTGAAGAAAAAATTAAGTTTAATTTAGCTAATAACGCATTATTTATTGATTGAATAAAGGAAAAACAAAAGGACGCTGTACTGTTAATAATAAAATAATAATCTTAATAAGCCTTGCAACAACATTATGTATACCACATGCATACATGTATGTACATGTATCTCGTACTAAATAATTCAAATCAAATCAAAAATTTTTTTATTCAATTTGGGCCCTGAGAAGGCGCTTATGAACGTCAAAAAAACTACCACAGATTCGGAAAACAACCCAATAGAGAATCTCGATATGGTTTTATACATGTTTTTTTTAAGTTATTAAAATTATACAATTTATAATAACAATAAAAGGATTTAGCGGAAGCACAAAGAGGGGTGTCACTTCCAGACATCACTATCGTTCACGTAATGCTTCAACCTATAATAACCTCTTGAAATTAAGACTTGCTTGACATAATACTTGAACTTATTGTCAGGTAAATCGGTAATGTTCTTTGGGATCTTATTATAAAACCGAATACTATTACTCATAAAACTTTTAGTAGACTTATGCTATTTGCTATACCTACACTAATATCCCGAGTACGGTATCACACATGTGAAATATTCAAAGCGATCTATAGAATAATTTATAGTTTTTCCACCCTGTAATAACCTTTGGATATTAAAACCGGTTTAACATAGTGCTTAAACTTATCGTCAGATAAATCGGTAATGTGCTTTAGTACCATGTTGTAGAACCTGACATTTCAATTCCGAGAGCTATGATTTTATTTCATATCTGGTATTATTATAGCGACATCTGAGTGTTGGTACATCCCTAACTTAATACCATACAAATACTAAGAAGATATATGCATATATGTAAAAAAGTAATAGTGAAAATAATTAAATAATTTAATGAATTTCGAATAAGAATTTTAAATTGCGAACCAATATAAGGATTAAATCTGTAAAACGTACACAAATAAAACCGGATAAACCGGTTTTCCCCAAAATCCGGTTTAATTGAAAACGGCGGGTCCGTTCACGGTCACGTGATACTATACGAATATACTCCAACCGGACCTTTCTATGAGTGCCAATTAAAATGTAAATGGATAACAATGTTTTAGCATAAAATTGACCGTATCGGTTCAGTGGGTGACTAACTATCTTAACGTTTAGATGTTTGTGATTCAAGTTTCTGAAACTGGATATACGTGTTTTTAAAACAAGGTTCAGGGATAGTGCCGCTTTAGTGCCCACCTGGATCATGATCACGACGCATATGGTGAAAAAATATCCCCATAGTGATAAGTTTACTTACCTATATAACTACCAAGAAATCTAAGCCGTCGACGTAAGCTGATGGCCTCATCAGTCAGAGTGTCAATAGGTTCTTACTTATTTATCTATACCAATAAATAAAATTGAAGTGTCAGTTTGTGATGTCAAAATATTTTTTTTAGTAAATAGATTGGAATGGATATACGATATACCCATACCAAATATACAATTTTTAATTTTTTTGTCAGGATGTCTGTTTATTCTGGCTAATTTCTGGAACCGCTTGACGTATTTTGAAGAGACTTTTTTTGGTAGATAGCTGAAGTTACTCCGTGTAATTTAGGGTACTCTTAATTTTCGAAAATAATTAGGTATCCACGTAAAAAAAAAAAAATAAAACCCATGAAATTGTAAATAAAATCCGATTCAATGCAGTTTTACTGGCAGGTATTTTAATTTTTGAGAAATATCTTTGCTTAATGTTAGTAGCAAATTATTTTTTTGTAAATAATTAGGGTTCCGTATAAAAAAATAAAAAACTGTATTACGCAGTGAAAAACATAAAACGCGCGGGCACACAGCTAGTGACCATAAGATAGAGTGAAGTCATTTTGCCAAACCTGTAAATAAAACTTAGCGCAGCCGTTATTATACACTATATTATAGTTGCATAAAAAATATAAATTAAATTGCATCGTTTTTCAAAACGTTTCAACGCATAAAAATTAATGGTCCGGTATACAACTAAGTTCGCCATATTCAATCTAGAATGATGTTGTTTTGCTAATCATGGATTGTTCACTCAAAAGAAAAAAAAAACATAATATATATAGTAAATAGTATAATCCATCCATCCATCCATCCAACCTTGAAGGCGTCCACTGCTGGACAATTGCCATAATCGCCACGCTTGGCAGGCGGGTTGGCGATCCCAGTAGGTGTTTGTGGTCCTCAGAGGATACTGCTGTGCATCCCCTAGTGTATACCTTAGTCGTCTTTTACGACACCCACGGGTAGATAAGGGGTGGTACTATTCTTAAGCCGGCACCACACAGAACACATAACGGAACGGAAATCCACACGGAAATAATATACCAATTAAAATTATGTTTCTTGAAAGAATTGATTTTCTAGAGCCTGCATAAATCTAGACATATCTCATGAAAAGAGTAATTTAGCTTAAGCCTTGTTTAGAGATCAATCGATAAGCCAATAAGATCCAGTTACAAGCCTGATTTAATGTAATATTTCTAAATTACTAAAATGCAGTTGTATGATCTACTCTCAAACGACTTTACTTACGAACTTTAAAGATAAATGTTAGAAAAATATAACCTATCTGTAATTTAACTGCGGAGAGGTGTTTGGAAATAATTTCACAGATTTCATGAAAGTAGTTCCATGGTAAAGCGGTTACGTTTTCCACTTAAACCAGAGATGTTTGGAGCTTCTATCTGCGGTAACACAGTTTTTTAAAGTTGCGAGGAAAATTGTTTGCACGCTTTTATATTTATGTTTGATTCGCTGTACACTGATAATCAATATAAAGTATCAACAACCTACGTGATCACGATTTTTAGAGAATTGCAGTTAATTAAACATTTAGTAGATCTTAATAAAAATGTAAATATTTATTGAAATCGTAAAGTACATTAATTTATATAATACTTTATAATTAAATAACAAAAAACTAAATAACAGTAATTATTGAAATTAAATTTATAGGTTTGGATTTTTTTATAACAATGATTAACATATCACTTTGTTTAAAACAATCTGTACGTTGAAGACATAAAAAAAAAGCTTTAGATGTTTTCAGAATCGACTAAATAACATATTTCGATGGTTTAATTTTTTAATCGACTAAATAACATATTTCGTATGTTAGTAGTTTATACTCTATAGTAACATCTAGTATACTTTTTCCACACATAGTATAATGTACGAATGGCATTTATCTAGATTCATTAAAAAACCATATAAATGAAGCCTATTATCAATAAATAGTGAAAGGGATAGAAATAGAGAACCAGAACCTCTAGGCTTAGTGTGAGAGTTAGGTGAGATTGTGGTCAAAGCACTGAGTCTATTCTGTGTAAAAAAAAGAAACAACAAATTTAAAGTAACCTTTTATCTTCACGTTATTTCAATAATCTTTTATCTATTCTTATATTAAAAGGCTAACGAGACCAAATCTGTAAATTGAAGATATTTAAGAAAAAATACAATGCTGGACTTCAGAATCGATTTTCTTGTCTGTCTGTATATTAATGTCTTCGTCAATCACGCAAAAATATTGAACCGAATTCGAAAAGTTACGACACACTCGCAATCGTTGCGCACAAAACACTCTGGGTGTCGAGTGAAAATCAGCACTGGTGGCTTCACCTCCTTCAGCAAATATGCTGACTCGACACCTTTTTGTATCACATACAAAAAAAATTGTTTTTCAATGTTGACACTGTATTTAGTGTCTGCCTTCAACCCTGCAAATTACTCGAAGGTACATTGGTTCTGTACCTTGACATCTGTAGTATTCCTTAACCACCGTAGATTTATCGTACATTATCGGAGTTTATATTCCACGTAGCAGCTTAAACCGAGGTCCGTACCACTTCGGTGCCCTTATGCTATAGTTACCACTTCAAGCTGAGCGCATCAAACGTTCGCTTCAAAGTTCGAAAAAAACAATCAGCTTGAAAAAATAATTCGTAACAGATTTCGAGAGAAAAAGCGAAACAATATTTTTACACGTCCAAAGTCACCTCTGCGAATAAGTCTACTTACATATAAAACCGGATAAAATGGTTTCGCGCAATCCGGTTTGATTGAAAGCTCACTCGTTAACCTGCCCTTGACGTTCATGAAACCACTTTAGTTTACCTCGGACAGGTTCCATTTATATATAATTTTATTGCGTCGTTCTTGTTCTGTTATTCCTAAAAAAAAACGATTTATGTCATTTATTTTGGTCATGGTTTACGTTTTTTCTTTTTTTATTAATTTCTCTTATGACAACATATTATAAGTTATATACTAGTTAGTTTAATATATTAGTTTTTATAAGAAAAGTATACTCCTTGATTATACGATTTTTTTTTATTTTGATGGGTATTGCGTAAACATTGAGATCAGTATTTGAGAGGAATAAATGATCTTCTAAAACTTAACATAACATAAGCTCACGCCTGTTATCCCCGAAGGGTTAGGCAGAGGTAAAATGGCGAACTACACCACCTACATTTCGCCGAGCTTAGTTCCGTTCCAGATATGACAGGGGACGAGCCTGACGCCATATCGAGCACAAATACCAGACTCCGTGATGATACTGAGTAAAAATATCACTTGACCCGACACGGGGATCGAACCCAAGGCCTCAGAACGACAGTCGTACCATAATACAATTAACCACCGAGGTATTTTTTATTATATTTACTGCTCTGTGTTAGGAAAAATTAATTCAAGTGTACATATAATGAGAATATATCGAAAACCAATTAAATCTGGCTTACTACATAATCGAACAGTTTTAATAGTAGATTGTGATGTCTTCCTCCGTCCTTTAAGATTATCAAACTTGAGAAACACTATTACTGAATTCTTTCAAATTTATAGCAAATACTATAATACTAAGCGATGATGACACAGTTGGTAGCACGGCCGGATTGCGCGTCAATAGATATGGGTCTCTCAACTCTAAAATCATCCTGAGCTTTCGGTAAAGGAAAATATTATGAGGAAACTCTTGGATGGTGGTAGAGCATTTTTTATTGATGCCCTCCTGGGTAGCTACCACCCTCAAGTTTGAAAACCAAATTCCAATAGGTGTGTTTTGGCAGCACCACTTAAGAACCAGTACCACTAGGCTCAGTATGTTTACCATCCTGGATCACATCGTCACTTAACATCAGGTGAGATTGTGGTCAAAGAACTAAGCCTATACAGTGTAAAAAAAGCGTAAGTGAACATGAGTTGTTGGCATTTTAAAACTTTAAAAAATTCATGTTATAATTATGTTATCTCTGGAAAAAGTTTGTATTTTTTTAAGTATGAAGTAATGATGGCTTAGTGGTAGTGTAGCCGGATACCACGACTATGGATGTTCGAATTCATCTATCCTATTCCATAATGACCCCGAGCATTTGGTGAAGGAAAAGATCGCGAGGAAACTATAGCATAGTGACAGGATTTTTCTAATGCCCACTTGTTTAAATTTAAAAATTAACTTAAAAAATTTGTCACCAACTATCTATAGATGTATTCTATCACTTTGGAGCCTCTTCGTTTAGTGTGATTATCACATAATGCCACATCATCACTTAACTTCAGGTTAGACTGTGACTGAAGCACTAAGTCAAATTGTTTTTTAAATCCCAATTCTATTTAAGTATAGAAAAATTACGATTTTACATACGAGTACTTCATAAAAATTTCGTTATTCTGCCAAAACCATCCGATGATTTGAAATATATGGTTTCTATTTCTTTCAAATCATTATTTCGCGAAAAAATATAAAATTGTTATGGAATTCTTCATAGGTTGAATTTGATCCCTGAATAACTTCTAAATCAGTGGACTTAGCGACAAATTATGTAGGATTTTTTTTGTAGATCCTTCGATTTCCTAAAATAATATGTATTGCTGTTTACGATTCGCTGATCCGTACTTTAAAGTTACAGTATTACTTCAATGGAAAATCTAAAATCTTGGAGAGACACCTCTTAATATTAAGACCTCAAAATTTAGCCGAATTTAAACGTTTTTTGCCCCACCCTAATGTTTATACATTTTCAGTTAAATACCTTAAATACTTACCTCATAAACCTGTTGAAGGTGTAAAGGCTACGTCATTCAATAGTGTAGCAGTTAGAAATATATTAGCATTATTTTTATTACTAGTCGGCATTTGATCACGTCACCCATTAATAGGAGATGAAACCGTGTTAAAGAAATAATAACAAATCTACATCCGATTTCCTCTAACAAGTCCCTACAACATTAACTAACAATTTATTTCATATCTGTATACAGCATGTATCCAATTTGGGCCGCGTTACCGAGCGATAGGTAAATCCCTTTTGCGTCTTACATAAGTGGATTAGTTGTAACAAAAAAAACGACAAATAAAAATATATACATAAAATTCTTTTCTTATACGTTCGTAAATCTAAATATTTTACGAAGCGAAGGGTTGGATATTATGAGAAAAAATTGGCTTCTTATTTCACACGTATTATATTTTGCAAGGTTAGATTTAAAGCTACTGTAATTTTAATTGTCGCCATTTTTGTAGAAACGTCGACGGCAATAATTAGTAAAAAGTTATCAAGGCTTGATAATAATTAAGATCGTTAAGTATATCAGACCCGTTATGAATTTTAATTCATTCTTCTAGATATAACATATACATTTTTTGAAATGACATTGTTAAAAAAGGACAAATAATGACATTGTTAAAATATAATTTGAGGCAATGGTTGATTCGCGCTTGGTTAGCTATAGCTCTCTGGAAAATCTGTCGCCAAACATTTTGTGTATTTCGGTACCATCACCTGAAAGCCAATCTATTTTAATGTTGTTTACTGTAAGGGATTTAAAAGCACCGAAATTTTGAGACGAGCGCTAAAGCCGACAAATTGGTAGCTGGTTCAACGGCACCGAATTGGTATGGTTCTCGGATGCTACCTGAGACGTAAATTCTGATGAATTTTACCCACGCTAAACTTATCGTGATTAAAATAACTACAAATCTAAAGATTCCTTATAGAACTAATCTGCATATAATGTTTATGAATGTTGGGTGCAGTGTAATGTATGTTCTGTTAATGGATGAGAGTGTCACTGTATCACCCTGGCGGTTAGTACATGAGCTTCTTCAGTTGTAAGATCGGAATACGTATTGGGCCGCTACCGGACGCGGGCGCCGAAAAATGACTGCGCATCCCCGGAAGCGGGGACGATGGTTTAGAGCACGCTTTGGTTCACGATTGTGCGGGAAGATTCAGTTCCCAAGCGTTATTTCATTCTCGAGGACGGCGAGGATACTAGATTGTTTTGTTAGCCACTTTATCGCTTAACGCAAATAATGGTGTTAACATACGTACGGACTGGACCGCGGACATAGTACGGAGGGCAGCCGATGTTATCAGTATCCTAAGAAGGGATTAGAATCCTTTCCGAAAAAGATCGGTTCAAATCTAAGTTTAATGAATCGATTCAAAAAACATCGCGGGCCAAAAGATCGATATTTCAAACTAATAAAATATCAATTATTAGACTATCTTTTTTTTCTAAAATATGATACTCATCTCTAAATATGCAAAAATAAAACAGTTCAGTGTCATTTTTCCTTAGTAGTTTAGGCATTCTTCTTTTTTTGTTTAGTTGGTACTGATGACTTTTAGTACTGTTAATAAAAAAAATGGAAACAGTTTTGTAATAAAAAGTCAAATAAAACAAATTGAAAAAAACATTCATCTCTTGGACATCGGTGTTTTGTGAATCAATTCAAAAAATCGATCTTTTTGAAAAATTTTATTCCCCATCCCTACTTAGGTGACTGATGACCTCGGCTGCTCGACATATTATGTCCGCGGCCCGGTCCGTACGTGTACTAACAGCATAAGAATATGACCAAAGCGCTGAGCGTAAATACATAATACATACATATGTATTATATACATATTATGTAGTATGGCCAGATTCTGCTTCGAAGAACGTAAGTTTGAACCCACCCATTATAATGCGCCCGAGCTTTCGGTGAAGAAAAACATTAAAAAAGGCCATAGCAAGGTGGTATGGCATTTTCTAATAATGCCCACTAAAAAACCTGCCACCAACCACCAATAGATGTATTCAAGCAACGTCACTTCAGAGTAGACATGGATAGTTCCGGATGGTAATAGTTCTAGGGAACAACTTCACCGGAACGATATCTGTCCAACCTAAAATATAAAGTGAAACAGGTTCGATCTTACTGACTTATACGTTACGTTATTCGTTCGTATTATTAAGGCTACTTGAGCATTACTTCTACTCGTATATCAAATATATTTAACTTAGCTTTATCAATGAGCAACATACCGATAGGACCATAGCTTACGTTATCCTACAAATGAAGAATGTTTTAATAATTTTTATATATTTTTTTATGTTCAAAGGGTTTCAATATTATCTATTTATTATTGCGCGTGTATGTGTTTATAAAAAGATCTGTTTTTATCAGAGCCTCAGGCGAGGTCAGCTATTTTGGTAGGCGCTTATTTTTATGTATTTCAACATAAAGGAGTTATATTTATTAGCAACTTCAATAACTGATTGAATTTAAGAACGTGATATGCTCCTATCAAAATATAAATAAACTATAGCTGTTTAAATTTTAAATATTATATTTTAAAAATCTGTTTTATATGAAATAACCACACAAAAAAGTTTGTTTTATGAGACATTAAAACAAAAGTTTTACTGTCAGTTTTTCGTTCCACACTCAAATGTAATTTATAACTGGAAATGTTTAGCTTTCCACTGTCTGTAAAGTTGGAGTTATACTAAGTACAAAATATGTGAAGAAGCTTGAATACTCAAGAAGTATTCTCATAAAGTGGAAGAATAAAACACGAGACATAATTTTTATGTGATTTTTTAAATCTTTGCTTTTTTGACACTACTTACGCTATTCCATTGTAACCAGAAGATTTGTTAAACTAAAGTGGCAGTGGGCTGGGCATATTGCTTAACTAACCGGTGCCTGATAGAGTCAACGGGTTTTTGAATAGCAACTATATACCGAGGGGGTAAATTTCCAACAATGTGGACTAGTGGCCTGGTGAAGGTCGTGGAATCCGTTGCATGCGCGTGGTGCAAGACCGGTCGTTGTGCAGATATTTCTGGAGGCCTAGGTACAGCAGTGGACGTTTTTCGGTTGATGACGATATAGCTAAGTGTGTTTTCAACTTAGCATCGTCTAGCACCGTGACAATCGTCCCCTAAAATGAGTAATGGGCAAATATTTCATAGAATTTTGCCCGCTCAACGATGGCCTCGGTAACTGGCGGGAAAATTTTAAGCAGCCTATTCCACCGGGATAACCAGCTGTAACGGCTTTCAAACACATTCGGGTGGGTTTTTTTTTGCTAATATATATTTTTTTGTGTGTTAATCCGTTAAATAAACATTGTAATAATTGATCTCGATTTTTAGATCGCTTCATCTGTGTTTTAAGTACAGTATGCGGGTAACTGTCACTATCGGTAAATTATGAAAGTTTACTGTGATTATACTGTTGCAAAAATATTTACGATAAAAATACAAATAAAATAATAAAAAAAATTCGTACATATTTCTGTTTATACGTAAATAACTCGTTATGAATACAACAAAGTTTTTTTAACCGACGCCGTCCATCTTGCGAGTTCGACCCCTCACAATGTATAAGTTTATATGAACAACTTCTTTAACGTTATTACGAAGAAAGACGGGAAACATAAACTTGTTAGTACATTAATAATAATACTATTCATACTTTATTACTATTTTTTAATTAATTATTCGATTTTATTCGTTAATTGTCGAGGACTTTTGATTCATCAGTAATAGACTGAGTTACAAATCTAATATCATATTACGATACTTTTCACGTATAGAAAACGCATAGTTATTGGTATCTTTTAGTTTTAGTTACTACGTCAATTAGATTATTTATTTATTATGGCCATGAATGCAGGTTCTTTAGACCAAATTTAGTATATTTTCTAACATTTAGTTTTTCGACAAAATAGAGGCACTTTAGTAAACTTTCCAAGGAAGTCTTTGCCGAACCCCAAGACTAAATGTTAGTCATTATTTTCAATGCACTACACTAGTGCACAGTAAAACAAAAGTGGATGCATACATCGCAAGTTAAATAATTAATGGGGCTAAGCTAAATTAATATTGTTAAAGTTGTTTTATTCTTTTTTTTTTTTATAACAAGAAAAGTTTTGATTTAGCATTGTAGTTTATAAAGAAGCGTCTAGGATAAAAAGTAACACAGTATTCTATTATTCCGCTCCACAGTCTAATTCTGCACGTAAATACAAACTTACAGAACAGAACCGAGTAGTTACAGTAAAACTTTCTTAGTATTCGAGGTTGTAATTTTCCGGAGTTTAATTCCCTATTACATTTTATCCGGAATATAAATAATGATTTTCTATTAAAACTGAAAGTTAATATAATCAATTAAACGTTTATGTCTAAGAAGTTAAGAGGATACGCGGTCTACAACAAATTTAAAGAATGTGTGATTCAGAAATCTATTGCTATCGCGTTGGGTTCAAATGAAGGAGTTATGAAGTGCGAAAGGGACAAATACACTTCCGGCTGATTATACCTATGTAAAATAGATGAAATCATCACTTCATATTTCGGTAGTTTGTTTCTACAAAACTAGATCACAATAGATCTATCTTGGTCGCAGTGACACAGGACTGTTTTAGCCTGCATAGCCCCTCTCTCGAATAATAAATTCTTCAAAACTAGGCTCGTTTTAAAAGTCTCTTTTAATTATAAAAAAAGGAAGACTGGTTATGTCTCTAGTGAAATTGTAATTGACAGTCAAAAATCAGGCATTTTTTCTCATTTTTTAAGAGTCCTAGTTTCTATAAAAAATAGCTTCAGTTTGCGATATGCGATAGAAAGGTAAAATAAAATTGCCCTGCCTTTGAAATCGACAGCATATGACCTTTGCGATAAACTATTTGAATGTTCAGACTCAGAGCTAAATGATTGTCGCATGTTTACTACGTAAAAAGCAGTCATCTATACTAATAAATAAAGTTAAAGTGTTTGTTTGTAATGTCAACATATTTTTTTTTACTTAATGTATATGTATAATGTATATATGATACCTATACCAAAAATACATTTTTTAAATGTTTATCTCTCTGTATGTTTGTAATGGTTAATCTCCAGAACTACTGGACGTATTTTGACGTGACTTTCTTTGGTAGATAGCTGAAGTTACTCAGGGTGACTTAGGGTACTCCTGTTTTTCGAAAATAATTAGGGTTCCGCGTAAAAAAGAATAAAATCCGATTCAATGCACAGTTTTACGGGCAAGTTTTTTATAACTTGTTTATGAAAGTTATTTTTACTTTAACTTAGTACTAATTTTTTTTATCCAAAATAATTGTGGTTCTTCGTGTAAAAAATTAAAACTCAGTAAATAATATATGAAACGCGGGCGCAGCTGCGGGCACACAGCTAGTTATTTAGTAAAAGTTTAACCATTAACCCGTAGCTCCAGATGAGCTCTTAACTTTTACATCTTAATGAGTAACGTTTTAATGTTTGTCCCTTGATGTTTCTAAAGAGCACTCTGAAGATCTGTGCCTAGTAAGTGGTAAAGTTATACGTCATCAAGTGCCAATTTTTTTTTATATTCTTGAAAGATGTTTAAAAATGTTACTTTGTTTTTTAACAGTGGATTTTATTAATGCAATTAAATTCAAGATGGTAAACTTCGAAATAAGTGACTGTTGGATAACTGTCGTTATTAAAGTTATAAATTGATGACTATTATTATTTTATTTTTAAACTGATCTCTGTTGTAAATCTCGAAATTGTCTTACTATTTATTATTATAAACTAATGCTTCAGTAACAGTATCGTTAGTGTACCCAGTGACTTACAGGTAAATCAACATCACTGACGTGACGTCCATTGCTGGGCATAGGTCTGCCCCAAAGATCTCCACAACGGTAGGTTTTATGACACCCGTATCTAGCTGATTTTCGCGACCTATATCAAGTCGTCGGAGTTTTATTCTTGTTGGGGACCTACCCATGTGGTAGGCATTCGAGAACTCGTTGGCCACATCGGGCATTGGTTCTACGATCAATCTACCTAGCTCACTGCCATTTTAATTTAGCATTTCTTCGGGCAATGTAGGTAGGTCACCTTATTTATTCTGCGGATCTCCTCATTCTTGACTCGATCACGCAGCCCTCTCCTTTATCCGTTGAGTGACCTTGAACCTCCTTATGAGGTTCATAGTGAGCGACCACGTCTTATTGCTGTATTTTATCACATCTGAAGATACTGTCGTATCTCAGACGAGAAGATATCCCCAAAATCACCAACCGAGTTGCATTCGACAATTGACCTCTTTTTCGAGCTTGAACCTACCTATCTGGACGGTTTGTCACAGATAAGGTTAGCTTTCAACATCTTCGAGAGAAGTGACACCAAGTTTACAGGAATGGGGCTAAGGGGCGCTGTTGAGGGCAGTCGAAATACATTAATACTATTGTGAACAGCATAATCGTGTTGTAAAAATGCAATATAACTTAATAAAACTGAATGTTTGTTTGTATATTCCTTAAAACCGTCAAACGTATAGGCAGATTTAAACAAATCTTGACATAAGGCTACAGTTTAACAAACAAACAACAAAATTAACATAAGATGCCCTTTACAAATCTAAGTAGCTCTGCCGACTTACACTAGTCTTTAATTTGTGCGCAGCGAATTGAACACATACGAGTTTCCTCAAATTCCTCAAATAATCATATCTTCTTTTACGATTATCCTTCAGCTTGTTTCACGTGAGATCGAGTGAGCTGGTTAGAGAAATAATCCGAAGGCTCCAGCTTAATAACATATTTCAATATAAACTCCACTCCTGGCAGTAAATTCAACCGCTCGCAGACAATTGTTTCGCCGACAGCGGATGCCTATAGAACCGGCAGATAATTGGAATCGTGACTCAATTATTCAGTATTCACTCGTTTTGTTTTACGCTTATGCTATGATATATCCATATAATATTTAGCTTGCATCATCTAGTGACATGCGATTAATTAGACTCGAATAAAATAATCTTTACTTATTCAATCTGTAGCCACTGCAGTTGATTTAAAAAGAAAAAGAAAAGTATTCTATATCTGTAAAAAAAGTTAACAATTATAATCTGGGTGAATAAAATGTCTTTTGGGAAACATCGTATACTCCTCATAGAAATTGGTAAATTGGTAATAAATTGGTAAATACAACACAAACTTGTAAATACCCAATTACCAGAAAAAAGTATTTTATTTATCATCTTTCTTATCATTATTGTTTTAGGTTAATTTGGAGTCTACTCAGCACTATACATGAAACTTATATAATAACTATGCATACAACAATTTTGTATGTAACGTTGTTGTTTTGAGCATTAAGCTATAATGCTTCCATTAATGTCAAATTTTCCGATAAAAATAAATAAACATGATAATAAATTTATTTGGAGACTGGTTTTTGTATTTGAATACGCCTAAACGAAAGCGCTTCATCTGACGTGTATTTATTGATTTATAATAATTTTACATCGATTCTTGTCATATGCTTAAATTGTGATATACAATCTTCCAGCAATCACAGCTTGCTTTTTAGTTGGACTGTATAAAAAAACCCGACCAAGTGCGAGTCGGATTCGCGTACCAAGGGTTCCGTACAAACCTGTTGGTATATAAGTCATTATTTATTACTTATTTTTTATTATTAGTACTAGCTGTATGCCCGCTGCTGCGCCCAGGTTTCATATATATATTCACGGCGTAATATAGCAATTACTTTTATACGGAAACAAAATTACCTAAAAAAAATTAGTACTAAGATAATGTAAAATATTTATGTTAAATTATAGCACTTGTCCGTAAAACTGTGTATTGAATCGGATTTTATTCACATATTTATTTATTTTATTAAAAAAATGTATTATTGGTACAGGTGTCGTATATAAATTCATATGTATTTAGTAAAAAAAAAATATTTATATTACAAACAGACACTCCAATTTTATTTATTCGTATAAATTAGATGTGATCAAAGTCGTGATAATTAAAAATAACAAAGTAGCCGACCTAAAAGACCGTAACCAATCTAACTTTCCGTCTCATCCACTTATCCATTATTCATAAAAATAATCTTAATTATCATCCTTAATCAAAGTTTCTTCGAGTTTCGTGTTAGGCAGTTATTAAAAGTAATGTATCTTTAGGTATCAAGTTACTTTGATTAGCAGTTTGATTCTTGCTGACGGCCTGACCTGATTGCAAATGATCAGTCATCGATAATTACATTCCAGTGGTTTGCTATCATTAAAATTCCGTTAACCCAATTAGTATGTGGTTTTCATATTGTATAATATGCAGGTGGCGGGTGGTTTTGGATGCTCTAGCCATTTTGTATGAGAAGACTTACATATCAGAGTCTTATGTATTTATAAAGATTTGGTTTGGTCAGCTGTTAGTAATTTAAAAAATGTCAATTTCTAGAATAATTATTATTGTTTAATTGCTTCTTTATTGTAATTATAGACATTATTACGTGGTTGTTTTTGTTTCAGAACTTGTTACAGTCAAGCATAGAAATGATTTAGTATGCAAAATCCAAAAGTTAAAACCAACTTCATAAATCATCAATTTATTTTTCTCGTATCAAATTTATGTAACATAATTATTAAAGAATTATTTGTTTACTCCTCTCGAGACGCTTATTCTGAAAATCCTAGGTATTCAGGGTTAATATTTTCTACCAAGTAATGTTTCTTGTAATTTTGGCATTGACGTTCTGATTAAATTTGAACAGTAAGCTGTTGTCATGATAACAATTTTACAAAAACTCTAAGTTGAAGTGGAGTAGGACAAATGTACAAAATACATCACAATGTGGACTCCTACATT
The DNA here is from genome assembly GCA_014132275.2 of Samia ricini. Lineage (NCBI taxonomy): Eukaryota > Metazoa > Arthropoda > Insecta > Lepidoptera > Saturniidae > Samia > Samia ricini. The sequence continues at coordinate 28,781,418 of AP028158.1, forward strand.
TCAAACTAACAGAAAAAAAAATATAAAAAAGAAAACGTTGATGTGTTGACGTCGTTTGTTTTTAATTTAAAACTGCTTATTTTTGCCATATTTAAGAATATTTCATATTATCATATGCAGCATATGCACGTTTGTTGTAGTGATGAATGAGTACAGAGTACTGTACCGAACCCATTTTAATTTGTTTCAATTCGTTCACAAGATTAAATCAGTATAGCGCAATATTCAATTAAGGGTTAGGAAGATGAAATAAAACGCGTATTATACACTTAATTAATATTTAAGAATATAATTACGCAATGTTTTCTTCAAGGCTGTTGATTTTAATAAATGTGAAATAAATCTCTTTTTTCTTTTTGCAGACCAGCATGAACTAGTGCCAATAATCGAACGTATTACGACAATCACTTTTTTGGACGACAATCACCATGGATGACTACAAAAGTGTTATTTGGGTTGTACCTACCCAACGTACCTCCTCGGTGTACGTTACCGAGGGCTATGGGCATTGCTTTTTTTCTTGACCCCCTACGAGCGCAGCCCCTCTAAACAGGCTCCAAACTGAGACGCTCAGCTCCAGCTGGAATCTTAGCCTTAGTTGTAATTTTTTACGAGGTATTCTACCTTGGTGGATTTTAGGAGGTTTTATTCCTCAAAGCGGTAAATTAGAGCCCTTCTGGGTAATTTTTATAGTGGTTGTCTTACTCGCGATACTAAAGCCTAAGCTCTTGGTACAGAGACACGTCTGGAATTATGAGTTTTCGAGAGTGGCGTAAGGAACAAGTTTCATTTAGATGAGTGCACGCCGAATCTGACCTTGCCTTCGATAAGCAGAAGGCAACTGTAAGGAGCGCCACCGTATCAGGTATAAGCTATCGTCAAGTTTTGAAAAAGAATGACACCAAATTTTGACTGGCGTCATAGCTACGAGGAGCTTACATAACTTCGTAGAATATTTCCAAGGAATCCATGTTACTAGTTTTCAATTTAAAATCTATCATCTTATACCAGTAGGAGCGTTCCGGGCTAGCTATATCAAGTATAAATTAGGGTATAATTAAGTTATTCATACAAAAGAAAATCTGTCTCTGTATTAAGTCTAGATTCATGGAATTTAAGGAGGACTCTTAATAAATATACAGTCTTCGCCACTAGCATGGTAATGAGGTAGGATGACATTAGAAATGTGTCTAATTAATATTCTTCATTACGGCGCTATATCGAGGTATCTAAGATCTAACAAATCATCATTACTAATATTATATTTATATTTACGAATGGATGGATAAAAATATAAGAATTTTGAGAGATTTTTAATAAGAAATTTTAGCAAAGATTCTGTTCGCGTTTCACAAAAATACTTCAGAAAATAATTGGACCTTTCAATACTGGTTTTTCACGCTTTAGTTGACTTTTGATTTATCTCAATAACGATTTTAAGGTCATCGGAGACGGCTCCATCTCGACATTTATTTTTTTATGTAACTCCCTTAAGACATTTTGTCGGATTTCAATACCTATGATACTAATCGATTATTGTTTTTTTTTTTACAATGAGAGTATTAACAATGCTATGTCGTTAAAATTCTAAATTATGGTCACTTTTTTTTCATTTTATTTAGGAGAACAAACAATTACACCAAATACATGTAAACGAATTCGTCTTTCTGTGCAATCAAATAATACTATTATCTAAACCAACTTTAACTTAAGATGTTCAAACGCTTAACCTACTGCTACGCACTACACATAACCTACTGCTCTTTTAGTGGTGCTGACGTGAGATACCTAATAAACCGCAGTGAGCTGGAGAACACGGCGGCGTAACGCCAGCGGGATTTAAACAATTTATCTTTCTTGGCGTAATAGAAGCATTTGGCAGTGTTGATTTAACTGGACAGTTGTAATGTACTAGTTACTGTAGGACATGCTCGGCATGCGTCTGCGCGACGTGGTTGTATAGTATGCATGCCGCCGCAGTTCGGTCCCTCCTGCTGTTTGACGAAACCTTTAGTTCCTTGGCAACAAACTTGCGATATGAGAGTGCTATTTGGTTTTCGAGCTAGATATAACGACTGTACTTCATGACGTGATTTTAAATATAGTATAATCCAAGAACGTTGACAACTGCCAAAAGATGAGAATCGAATGAGAATGTCGGGGTACATCTATCACTCCTCAAACCTTTAGGTAGGTCTGCATGTACACTTGCTAATCTTCTACAACATCACGCGTGTAGTGATTAAGGCGTGGTAGGACAACCCTACCCTTTATAGAACAAAAACCTTACCCCCACTAGTAAGCATGTCGTATTTAAAAATATCCTACTAACTAGCGTCTCTGACCACAATACCAATTGAGCCATCATCACTTATAACAAAATTGCTTAGTTCTATCTTAATATTTTGCCTGATCTAATGATGGTTTTCAGATACTGATTAGTAGTAATGGAACTGTCATATGTCTGAATCGCGCATTGGAAAATGACTTTACAACGTGCTCAAATTTATTATGACTAAATATTTCTAGATTTGTGCATATTTTTTCTTAAATAATTTCGAATACAGTTTCCAATCATAAGTATTAGCGCTCGTGAATGTGCTCTCGTATGACGGCGGATAATTAAATTCCCTTCAAAGAGCAAGCAGATTAATCTGCGGTTTTGAGTTACCTTGCCGTAAGTCGAATCATCGAAAAATGTTGATCCTCTTAGGTGGAATTACTTTCTCTGTTGTACAACATCGAAGGTTTCTGATTAAAAGGTAAAGATTTTTTTTTTAATTCACGTTTCGGAGTCATTTAACAAGTGATAGAAGCATTTATGCAAGGATTTACTTTGATAGTGCCGTCAAAGAAACTATTGCAATGTTTCCCTTCGAAGTTTGTAATTAGCAACACAGATTGATACAGAACTGTATCTAGTCTCAGTTATATTAACCAATTTTAATTGCCTTAAGACAAGGCTGCTCAATCCTATGCCTGCGGCTCATATTCCAGTACAGGCACAATACTATATCTGGGAGCCACGGCAGTGCCCTCGCCAAGTTGAGCAAATGCAAAAAAAAATGTGGTACGGTCGTACCATCCTTTTCTCGAAGCACTTCAAGCCATTTTCGACCCCCTATAACTTTCATTGTGGCCAAAATTAGAAGCCTGAATTTTCAGTAATCAAGCAGAGATTATATAGACACGGTATATTTCAAATTTCATTAAATTTCAACCAGTAGTTTAATTATTATAACTAGTCAAAATTTCGTCACTCATCGACTGACAGATCATCACTCTAAGGCACTTCTAGCAGACATAGAAGCTTCAAATTTAGAACACAATTAGTGTTTAGTGTATAAATCAAGGAAAAAATATAAAATTTTTGTAATTTCGGTCTAGTTTTCTAGATACATCAACTGCATAAGTAACTTTGTAAATTCATATAAACTTGTAGGATTACAAAATTACATTTGCAGTTAATGAATCAGTGTACTCTTTTTTTTTTTTTTTTTTTTTTTTTTTTTTTTTTTTGACGGGGGGAAATGCATTTACGCACTCACCCTGCCCATTGTATTAGTGGGGCCTAACGCCCGTCCAATACAATAGGCAGGGGGGCACGGAGTGACGAGCTCCGTGCCAGTGTGGGACTCAAACCCGGGCGAGAAGCGCCCGGGAATACCCACTAAAACCCCCCGGGGCCGTCCGCCGCATTTGAAGTGGGAGCGATACGGGGTTGCTGGGCATGTCGCCGCATCGCCCCCTGCGGCAAACCCACCAGGCCCGTCAGTGCAATGGCCCGGCGGGGGTGGGGGGGAGAAAAACTTCTCTACCCCACCTCTTAGCCCGCCCCCCCAATGGGGAGGCATGACCTGTTGGTCAACAAACCGGGGGGGAGGACGTACTTCCTGCCCCCCATAAAAAGGAAAAAGAAGAAGGACAGAGCAGAGGCGGGTAAAGTAAAAGAGGAAGGAACCCGCCTCGCGCCGCTATAGAAGGAAAAGAAATAGGTCCCTCCCCTGAACTCCCCTTGTTTGACAACAAGGCGTAGCCAGGAGAGGGATACCTAGAAGAAGAGACAAAACACCCTCAGCAATAACCTCCTCCTGCAGCTATCCCCCCTTCCAACTGCTACCCCTTCTCAACCTTCCCCCCTACTACCCCAACACCATCCCTAAATACCCCTCTCTTTACCGGTGGCCGACAATAAGGTCCCCCCATGTGGTGTCCCGCCTCCCGCCCCTCCTCCGCACAGAGAGCGCACCTCGGTTGCTCCGCTGTGCAGTCCATGGCCTTGTGACCATCAACTCCACAGCGGTAGCACTGCGCCCGCCGCTCCACCTCAGAGGTGCATGTAACCCTAGTGTGACCCAGCCCCATGCACTTGAAGCACCTCAGCGGAAGTGCCTCAAGCGCACGGACCTGTGTCACACTCCATCCCACCATTATCGAACCTCTGTCCACCAACTTCACCGCCGCCTCAACCGGCAGAGACACCACCAGCGTCCTACGCCCCCACACCTCACGCACCAGCCCCGCCTTAATATCCCCCACGCCACATCCGGCCTCCTCCGCCACCCTTGATATCACCACCTCTCTAGCTACCGATTCCTCCAGGCCCACCAGGCGGACCTCTGCCCGCTTGATTGGCCTGGAGACTACCGCCACCTCATCAACCAACTCCCTTAGCCGCGCCGCGAGGACATCCGCCCGCTCCCCCCCTGTCGGGCCCGGGATCTCGATGATCCGGGACCCAACAGCGGTGGAGCGGCACGAGATGTCCGTCACCCCCATTCCCTCCAAATCTACCTTATCCCTAGCCTGTCCCAGAACCCCCGCATAAGTCAGCCCCCTCGCCACCGCCTCCGGCCGCAGGGTGACTACCACCGCCGCCGAACGCGGCAGCGTCGGGAGCCTCGGTCTTGCCACCGCCGTTCCCCTCTCCTGCACCATCCGAGATTCAGATAGGGGCACCCCTGCACCCTTCCTCACTACCTTCCTCCTCTTACCTCCCCCGCCCTCTACTACCGTCCACTCCTCCTCAACACCTTCCCCTCCCTCCCCAACCCCCCTTCTATCAGGAAGAGGGGCCCACTCCATTTCTAACGGAGATGATTTCTCCGCAACCCTCCTATCCACTACCCTCTTCCCAGAACCTTCACCATTTCTCCCAACAGTCAACCTCCCTCGACCTTCCAGAGCCTCCAGCCTACGCTCAATCCCCCCCAGAGCCCCCTCCAGTCTTGCCATGACCGCCTCCACCACCTTATCACTTCCCTCCATTTCCAACTCCCCCTCCTGCACCGTTCCTACCGAAACATCGACCAAAGTCCTCCGCTCTCGCATATTCCCCTCTATCTTGAATTCTGCCAACTCTAACTCCAGAGCCGCAACCTTCCTCTCCAAAACCCCCTTCTCAGCCCTATGCCTGTTGATCTCCTCCGACAACCCCCTGAGTTTCGAGACCTCTCCCTGAAGCTCGCCAACCTTTTCCTTAGAACTTTTCTCCAGCTCCTCAGCCCTCTTCTTCACCCTCTTAATAATCTCTCTCAATTTCAACATTTCTCGATGCGCCACCTTAGCCAGCCGTATGCCCTTTATGAGGGGCCCGGCAAACCCCACATCAATCCGCCCTACCATATTCTCCAGATTGTTCTCAATCTCAAACACACACCCTAGTGAGCTCGTCATCCGTATACCCCTTGAAACTCCCCTCCTCTCCATCACTCAAATCCCATTTCTCCTCTTCTATATCGATCCCAACGCGCGCCACGCAAGAGCACACACCCTCGTGCACCCCATTTCCAACTCCTATCTCCCTTTCCTCATCTGACTCCACCACCAACCCCTCCGGTTCTCCCCTTCCCTTTCTTTTCCCCCTCCTTGGCATGGTAAACCAAAGAACACAATGCACACACCCCCCTAACAATCCACTAACAACCCCCCAGTTAAAAACTATTTACAGTATTAACTTATACACTAAATATGTATAAAACACCTGTTAACACTAACACTTAAGTCCAGTCCTTCCTTGCGGAAATCATACGTTATCTCCGCGAGCGAGCCGGTTGGCGCCAACCAGGCGGCGAACGGCCGACTCGCTTCGAAAAGTACGACGCCCGCCAACACAAAACTGTTAATTGCGCAAAAAGTACTCACGCGAAAAATCCGCCACACACACCAAAATGGCCACAGAGGCCTGGCGCATCTAATGATCCACCAGACCACCACCAACCCCCACCACTTCCCCACAAAACAGCCCCACAAAGTTCAGCGTCCCTCACCAAAAACACTTCAAACCCCCACAGCTCTCGAACCCCTGGCCGTAAAAATCCGATCGACCCACCAAATGTTCGTCTCTTCCCCCCCCCCACAGGATAACACTACAAAAAACACCACCTCCTCGATCGTTCCAGGGCGGCGCACGCGCCGAAAGGTCCCGGAACGGTCCCGAAAACAGATTTCCCCCAGTAACTCCGCCCGCCGACCTCGTACCAGGTCGAGCGACACCTTCCCGCAAAGCGCACGTCACGCCGCTTCCGATGACACTACACACACCGCAATCCGACCACAAAAACCACCCTCTTGGATTTTTTAAACTCCGCAACGCACTGAAAACACACCCGCTCGCGAGCACGTCCAGACGCGATCATCCGAATCAGTGTACCTGGAATGTTTAATAAGTACTTTAAAGTCATGTTTACTATTAATCGAATTTCTGCACAAAAATACTTTTGCGTACCAGTACACTAGTACATACACGACTACTAAGTCGCAATGGATTCGAAAATACTGTATGTAAATGATCATACTTACCTACACTGGGTTTACATACCTGGCGATAGTTTGTGTTTATTTCATTCTTTATCGTTCTCTATGTATGGGAATATAGAGTCGTCGTATGAGATTAGACTTGCTATAGTCTATGTATATAGAAAAAGTACAAGTATCTACAAAAAGAAATGAGATGCCATCAAAAACAAAACTTGTAAAAAAAACCAAGTCTCGGAACTCAGTTTTTCTACCGTAAAAAGTTATGAGATCCATGTAATACTAAGTCGGTTACTATACTAAGTTCAAGTCACTCTATTTTATTTAAAACGTAAAAGTTTTTTAACATTGATATGGTCACTATAAGATGTTGTTAGGTTAACTGATTACGTAATAACTTAAGACACAAGGTCCCTTAAGTAGGGACTTAATAAAGTAACCGATTTGGTATTACATGGATCTCACAACTTTTTTCGTTAGAAGAACTGAGTATCGAGACTTGGTTGTTTTTTAAAGTTTTGTTTTGTTTTTGATGGCTTATAGTTAATAACAGTAACAGTTAGTGGCCAGCCAAAAATTTCAGAATCATCCCTTTGAGCCGACTGATACAAAAGTTGAGCAGCCTTGGTTTTAGAACTGACATCGTTTTAGGATTAATATAACATCGTTACAGGCCACAGTAACCGCATATCATCAATGGACTGCCTGTTGGTTATTTTATAAAATAACAAAAAACTCATTCTAACCATGAAAACTTAAGCTTCGAAACCATTTATAATATATGGCAAAAAATGTATTATTACGCTTGAATTGAGTGACGAGATTATATTTTTAACTAAATACCTTAATAAGTACTTTAAAGTCATGTTTACTATTAATCGAATTTCTGCACAAAAATACTTTTGCGTACCAGTACACTAGTACATACACGACTACTAAGTCGCAATGGATTCGAAAATACTGTATGTAAATGATCATACTTACCTACACTGGGTTTACATACCTGGCGATAGTTTGTGTTTATTTCATTCTTTATCGTTCTCTATGTATGGGAATATAGAGTCGTCGTATGAGATTAGACTTGCTATAGTCTATGTATATAGAAAAAGTACAAGTATCTACAAAAAGAAATGAGATGCCATCAAAAACAAAACTTGTAAAAAAAAACCAAGTCTCGGAACTCAGTTTTTCTACCGTAAAAAGTTATGAGATCCATGTAATACTAAGTCGGTTACTATACTAAGTTCAAGTCACTCTATTTTATTTAAAACGTAAAAGTTTTTTAACATTGATATGGTCACTATAAGATGTTGTTAGGTTAACTGATTACGTAATAACTTAAGACACAAGGTCCCTTAAGTAGGGACTTAATAAAGTAACCGATTTGGTATTACATGGATCTCACAACTTTTTTCGTTAGAAGAACTGAGTATCGAGACTTGGTTGTTTTTTTAAAGTTTTGTTTTGTTTTTGATGGCTTATAGTTAATAACAGTAACAGTTAGTGGCCAGCCAAAAATTTCAGAATCATCCCTTTGAGCCGACTGATACAAAAGTTGAGCAGCCTTGGTTTTAGAACTGACATCGTTTTAGGATTAATATAACATCGTTACAGGCCACAGTAACCGCATATCATCAATGGACTGCCTGTTGGTTATTTTAAAAAATAACAAAAAACTCATTCTAACCATGAAAACTTAAGCTTCGAAACCATTTATAATATATGGCAAAAAATGTATTATTACGCTTGAATTGAGTGACGAGATTATATTTTTAACTAAATACCATGCAGTTTATTTTCCATAGGATAAATTCAAATAAAGAGTGATCACTCTGACAGAGTATTGATCTCGTCATCGTATAAAGTGAAAGAGAATAACCATAACATTTAGCTTTCACGTACTTAAGGGCTTATGTGATGTTTTGAGCGAGTACGAATCCATAAAGTGTCTCTTACAAAACAAAATACTATAACCTTACAAACGAACAAATCTATATTTAAAAATGGAGAATCATGTAAATTGTGCTCAGGGTTTCTTGTGATAAGTGATAAATAAAGTAGATGTTCCCTTCAAACTGCAACTTATTGCACAACTAATTTAATTTTAATTCAAAATCTTAATATACCCTTTGTAATGAAAACCACAATTATTATTTACAACAACTCTTGTATTCCGAAATCGTTTGCCGCACGCAAACTTATATTGATCACGCGAAACTGTAAATAATTTTATACAAAATTATTTAACGGTTGCGGTCAACGGGATCTGACGTGGAGGTTTCCAGAGAAACGAAATTAAATAATAATTTACAAATACGTTTCGTATAATTAATATTTCTTTACTGCCGACGATCGTAGAATCGGTTTCTGTTGGGTCCGATTTAATTTGCGTTTGATCTGGTCTAGTCGGATCCATGCCAGTCGCGACTTGATGTTGGTGGAGACCTCGTCATTGTGACTCGTTAGATTATACTAATTGCGATTCGAGATCAATTGGACTCTAAGGAGCAATACAGAGTCAACCTTAAAAAAAATAGATTTTGGTGTCAAACTCAAGGTTACATATTAACTTGCAATTTACAAAATACTGTTTTGTGACATAATGTGATATTTCTATTTTTTTTTAAAGCAAAACAGGTTAAATCAAATGCAGTTTCCATTCCTCGGTCACAAGCACTCGAGCTGTAAACATTGGATAATAATCGTGTATCTTGTTATAATTAATTTATTTATATTATACTTTTAACAAAACATTTTAAAAGAAAACCAGATCGACTTTCTAGCCGTTTCTTTTCGACTGGGATGTTTTGCGAACCGGTGGTAATTTTTAACGTTCATGGGCGCCTTTTCATGGCCCAAATTGAATAAAGAATTTTTTATTGATTTGAAGGTGTTATCATTCTTCAAATACTCTTATATACTTACTTATAATTTATCTAATTTTTTTTTATATGTTCTAAATGTTTAACTGCCATTTTCTCAAAATGGTGGACGCGTACGGTGACACTGTATTGCTTATCAGTTTCCAATTAGTATATTCCAACTAACTGATTTGCAAAGTTGAAGGTAAGAAACATTACAAAATACAATATCTACTAATAATTTAAACCATTGATTGATTTATTCAACTGAAAGAGTTCACTGCTGGAGATAGGTCTCCCCCATAAAGAGGGGGAATTGCCATAATCGCCATGCTTGGCAGTTGGCTTGGCGACCGCAGTAGGAGTTTGTGATACTCAAAGAATGCTGCTGCTCATTCCCTGGTTTTTATATCTCTTAGTCGCCTTTTACTTCACCCATGGGAAGATATGGTGGTACTATTCTTAGCTGGCATCACACGGAACATAGCACAAACCTTACATTATGTGAAACGCAATAGTTATTTGTTTGTTTGTCCATTAGTTGGCTTATAACTCAGGAACCACTAAACAGAGATACATGATTGTTTTTTTTTTAACTTACATATATTGTCTGGTTATGAGGATAATAATGAATAAAGCATACAAAGAAATATTCAATATTGTATTTCTTTCAATATTTTAACTAAACCAATAAATACTTAAGAAATTATTATACAGTAAATAAATATAAAAATCGCCATTTTAATTCCCACGCGAACGGACTCGGAGGCTCAGCAACAATTGGGGATGGATTGGGCTTGGGGATGGACTGGGCTCCACTTCCCGGTGGAAAGAATGATGAGGGAAATGAAGTTGTGGTCAGTGGGGGAAACGCCGAGGAGGAATGGTCCGTTGTGGAGGGGAATGGGAAAAGGAGGAAGGTGGTGAAGAAGGGTGTAGTTGAGACCCCTTCTGAGCCTCAAGGTGTGGGGTTGGAAAAGAGGGTGGTGAAGCCAAGGCCAAGGGTCCCGTCGCTGCCGCGGACGGCGGCGGTGGTTATTACGCTGCGGCCGGACGCGGTGGCGAGGGGGCTTACGTATGGGCAGGTGTTGGCCGAGGCAAGGGGCAAGGTGGGGTTGGAGGCGATGGGGATCGAGAGCGTTTCCTGTCGCCCCACTGCTGCGGGTTCCAGGATGCTGGAGGTGGCGGGTCCCGATGGGAAGGAGAAGGCGGATGTTCTGGCGGCGAGATTACAGAGGGTTGTTGAGGAGGTGGCAGTGGTCTCCAGGCCAATGATGCGGGCTGGTGTCCGCCTTGTTGGTCTGGAGGACTCGGTGGGGAGAGAGGAGGCTCTAGCCAGGGTTGCGCAGGAGGGGATTTGTGGAGTGGATGAGATAAAGGCGGGTGAGATCCGGGTATCGGAAAGAGGGGTGAGGAGTTTGTACGTGTCGCTTCCTGTTGAGGCGGCACGTAGGGTCGTGGAAAAGGGGGGGATAAAGATTGGGTGGTGCGTGACCCAGGTGCATGCACTTGAAGTTAAGCCGCTCAGGTGCTATAAGTGCATGGGCCTGGGGCACATGAGGTTTAGGTGTGTGGAGGAGGTGGATAGGGCGGCCCAGTGTTTTCGTTGTGGGGCACTGGGGCACAAGGCTGCGGCCTGTGTGGCGGAACGGCCAAAGTGCGCACGGTGTGCGGACAGAGGCAGGGAAGATGGGCACTATTTGGGGGGGGCTTTCTGCCTCCCCTAGGGGTGTTGGTGTTGGTAGAGGATTCCTTGGGGGGGGTTTGTGGGTATGGTTGATTGAGGGATTAGGGGATGTGGGTCTGTTGAGTGGATTTGTGTATTGTGTTGTCTGTCTTCAGGTATCCCTCTCTTAGCTACGCCTTGTTGTTGCGACAAGGCGAGTTCAGGAGAGGGACCTATCTCTCTTTTCTCTTCTTAGCGGAGGCGGGCTCCTTCGTCTTTCCTCTTGGCCCGCCTCCGTTCTGTCCTTCTCTTCCCGTTTCTTTTTATTGGGGCAGGAGTATATCCTGCTTCGGAATGTTGACCGATGGGTCATGCCCCCCTTCGGGGGGGAGGGTGAAGAGGTGGGGTTGAGGAATATCCTCCCCCATCCCCATTGGGCTATTGCACGACTAGGCCCGGTGGGTTCGCTGCAGGGGGCAACGCGGCGACATGCCTTGGCAACCCCGTATCGCCCTCATCCCAAATGCAGCGGACGGCCCCGGGGGGTTTTAGTGGGTATTTCCGGGCGACTCTCGCCCGGGTGAGTCCCACACTGGCACGGAGCTCGTCACTCCGTGCCCCCTTATCTATTGTATTTGGGGGACTTTGATCCTTCAAATACAATAGATAAGGGCAGTGCGTAAATGCATTTCCCCCGTCAAAAAAAAAAAAAAAGGCTCAGCAACAATTAATGTGTAAATCAATGGCAGACAAATAAATAGGTTCTATCTCTTTTAGACTTATGAAAAATAACATCGGATTAACTTCCCAAGAGAGAGAAGAAATGGTAGTTACTGACCTTCACTTTTGAATAAACATTATCTGTTGAAATCCCTTTAGGATCTAGCAAAAGATAAAACCCGCATCGGGACAAAATCAATGAGGCCTTAAATTAATGAGCTAACGGATTTGATTGCCTAAACTTCGGATAATATTATTTTGATTTTAAAATTCATAGCGCAAATGTTTTATTAAAATATATATTATATGTACTCTTACATTATTTGTTCTCTTTGTTTGTATGACTGTTAATTAGCAAATAATTCGAAAGTTAACTGAATTCAGAGATATTTTCTTTTATCAATTCATTTTGTAATAAATTTGGTTAAATAATGAGATTACAAAAAGAGACATATAGAATAATTTACATTATATAAGTTAACAAAAATGAAATCTATCAAATATGTATGCCGGAGTGTATATTTATATAGGTACATATGCATGTATATTTATTTGGTTTTAATGTTTAATGCAGTAAATATGACGTTGCTTTGTTTAATCTCTTTATTAAGCTCGTTTATTATTAGTATATTTTACGTCAAATATATATTCAATAGTTGTTAAAAGTACTTCTGTTTCGTAGAAGAATTTATTATTCTTTTACATTGATACTTTTTTGATTTAGATAAAGGAGTCACGACATATTTTATTGTATCAATAGTCCCGAGGAAGGAACAAACCTGTGAGGAAAAACTGTGTTGAACAGAGTGGGTTTAAATATAATATTCATATATCATATAACGCTTCCATTTTTAAAGGTTTCTATATATACGAGTATATTTCTATATTAATTAACGGGTATGAAATGAATTAAATAAACTATTAAGATGAATCATAGATGAGAGCGAGAAGAAGAAAATAAGCAAGGATCGAAAAAACTGTTAATAAAAACTCACGTAAATTGAAGCAATGATGGCATAGTGGATAGTGCGGCTGTATTCTGCGTTAATCGACGCGGGTTCGAATCTGCTTATCCAACTCTAAAATCAGCCGGAGCTTTCGGTGAAGCAAAACATCGTGAGGGAACCATACCATGGTGGTAGGGCATTTTCTATAATGTCCGCCTGGGTAGCCACTACCCTCAAGTTTGAAAACCAGTCGCCAAATACCAATATATGTGTTCCAGCAGCATCAGTTGAGAACCAGTACCTCTAGACTCAGTGTCTTTACCATCCTGGACCACATCATCATTTAACATCAGGTGTGATCTTCAAAGCACTAAGCCTATATCGTGTAAAAAAAAATCGTGAATTCAAGGTCTGTCGTTTGCTTTTCTTAACATAGAGTATCTTACTCCGATAGAGTTTTTATTCGTACCTATATTCGTATTCAGAATTTTTCGTTCGTTTAATGGCTACTGTAACTCACTAGTTCTGAAACAACTTGATTTGAATCTTACAATTACCATGAGTTTTTGGTCTAGGACAATGTCTGATTAAAATCATTATAATTATTCACACATTTTTTTTACACAGTATAGGCTAGTGCTGTGATCACAATCTTGCCTGATATTAAGTGACGATGTGTTCCAGGATGGTAAACACACTAAACTTAGGTACTGGTTCTCAAGTGATGTTGCCGGAACACATCTATTGGTATTTGGAGACATGTTTTCAAGCTTGAGGGTGGTAGTTACCCAAGTTAAACCTTGACATCTCAATCACCTTTAGTCTGTTTTTAATATTTATGCGAAAAATAGGAAAAACACGTGTAGTAATGAATATGAATTTAGAAGGATGAAAGAGTGAAGAAAAGATGATAGAATCCGAAGAAAGTGTGAATGTAGCGTGTAAGGAATTAAATGAGAGTAAATGAAAATATGACGGATGATAGAGATGCATGGAAGTAGACACACATAGATAAACATAAAACTGTGAAATAAATAGCATCCTCGTGAGAACACAGAAAACCTCTCTTAACGCGTACGTGCAAGTTACTGCTTGAACAATTGTTAGCTGCTTAGTGGTTATTTGCTTAGTAAGTAACAGAGTTTCTAGTGTAACATAGAATTATTTCTTATAAGTAAAAACGTAGTGAATTTACGGTTCGTTTCTCAACCTAGTTATTTGGAAGTTCTATAAAAGTCATTTCACATTCAGCTCGCATCGGGCGCTAATGGACTCCATTTTTACAAATTTATTGACCAAGGGCGTTACATTTAATGAGGCGTTGAGATTATAAATGAAAGGACTACATTTAAAATATCGTCGAGTTCGTACAGCAATTTGTATTTCTAAAATTATTCCATTATTAATTACACCTTTTATAAATTTAGCCTTAACTAAGGCTCCAAACTAGGCAGTGCCTATAACTTGGTAGCCTAAGATACCAAAATAGATGTACCATACAATTGTTGGTTATGACTTAAATAGAATACAACAATTAAAGGAACATTTGATTCAAATAATTATAGCTAAGTGTAACAGTGTAAAAATAAGTTTAATTTGTGTGTGAGTGTGTGAGTGAATGCGTACATGATGGTAAAAATGGTAAAATTTGAAAATAGCAGCAATCACTGAGAGTTTGACAATCCATCGATTGTTGCCAGTGACGTATTGACCAGAAAAGCTCGTTTACATCTGTATGATTATCTTCTTAATTACCTTATGATAACCCATGATCGTTGCAATCATAATGGCCACGGAAACCCTACCAAATCAGTAGACCTAAAAAATTACTCTCTTTCTTGAGTGCTAGCGTTGTATTACATTTTTCAAATTGTGTATTTACATTAAAGCACATTTTTATTTAACAACTGACTTTATGGCCGTTTATTCAATTTGGGCCTAGAGTTTTTTTTTTTTTTCAAACCTAGCAATGCTGTTGACCGGAAGGGCCTTTACAGCTTCATCGTGACTTTGGGGGGCGAGTGCTGAAGGCATTCAGTCGCAAAAGGTGACTAACACAAGGGTTACTAAAATGGTACGAACCTCGGCTTGGCCGTCACCTGAGTGTAAAAAAACTCTCTCGCGAGTGGCCTAGAGTAGGCGCATATAAACGTCAATAAATTAACCCAGTCGAGAAGAGTTGCCGCCATGTTGCTGACATGAAATGCCAATTATGTTGACTTAAAAATAAAATAACCAAAAGATGGGAGTGGAAGGGGGAAGATACATTGTTTTTTTTTATTACATGTTTTTTTTTTTTATAACGGTTTTAAATTTCTCTGATAAAGTTTCACAATAAAAATATAAGGGACATAAATTTAAGACTAAAATAACTCTATCTAAGGCAGAAATATACAGAGATAATATTAGCGATAGAAATAATTTGTGAAATAACATTTGTATGAAATATGTAGATAATGTTACTTAAAAGTGAAATATCGAATTTATTTTGTAGATGAAATAAAAATAACATATTTTAATAAAGTAACTTTTTATTATTTAATAAGTTTAATATATAAAAAAAACCTTTTTTATATCTAAACAGATGTTCTAAAACGCATAACCTTTAAGTACAAACATTACCAAATGTTTTATAAGGTCGCTTGCGTTAGGATAACGAATAAAATTTCAATATTTTTCTTATTACGTTCGATTTGTGAATGTAACTGGCTGTTTTATTGCATGCTACGGGTTACAGTCTACGATGTACGAAAATGATTACGTCCTTACTCTAATAATCCTTTATCTAATAAAATAAGCCTGCTTTGTTTAGTAGTTAGTAATTAAACGTTCCATATTACTAAGAACTGGTAATGAAAAATCAATCAATGTGTTGCTACATTAAAACTTTTATCTTGTTAAGATAGTTAAATATTCAAATAAATGTGAATTTGGATTAATTACTGGGTAATAAATGATTACAAAATTATTTATTCTAATAAAATTGAAGTGTCTGTTTGTACTTTCAAAATTAATTTTGTTTACTAAATAGATATCAGAATGTATATACGATATGTATACCAAAAATACAATTTTTTGTCTGTTTGTAATGGGTAATCTCCGGAACGGCTCTACCAATTTTGACGGGACATTTTTGGTAGATAGCTGTAGTTACTCAGGGTAACTTACCCTAAGTCTTGTTTTTCGAAAATAATTAGTGATCCGTGTAAAAAGAATAAAACTTATAAAAATTTGAATAAAATCCGATTCAATGCACAGTTTTGTGGGCAAGTGTTTTATAACTTATTTATGATAAATATTTTTAATTTATCTTAGTATTAATCTTTTTTTGGAAAATAATTGTGTTTCTCCGTGTAAAACGCAATCCGGATCTGATCAGTGGAACTCAGGGAAATCAAGAAAAACCTTTTATTGTTATAGACGTGTTTCATATATTTGTTTCCAAAGCTATTAAGTAGGCTTCACTATACTAAACTAGGTTTAGTTATACCTACAACTACATAGGAACTTAAACTAAAAAGTAGAAAAAAAAAGTTTGTAATAAAAATAAAACAAAACTATTAATGATACTAAAATATAGGATATATCGAAGTAAACAGAAGCAGATTAAAAAAGGAATTATTCATTTACTTTTTAGTTCATTTTTATGGCTTACTAGTTTGAAGTCGGTATTAAAAAAAAAAATTGTAAATAATATCCGTTTCAATGCACACTTTTACTGACAGTTATTTGAATTTATAGATTGGACAATAATTACCATCCGGATCGATAGTAATTTTTTAAACACAAGAATCGATAATAAATACAGTACTAAATATAATTCAGATCTACTAAAACAAAAAAAAAATACCATATCTATTTGAAATCATCCTTGGAGTTTGAACAAGTCTTAGTTTAGCCAAATTCAGGGTAATACGAACCTCGCATCCCAACCCATATAAACTTAGGGTTATAGGCAAATTTCCTAAGAGAACACGGCGAAATTACGGTTACACAGATTTGCTTAGACTCCTTTTTTTTTTCAATTAAAGTAGCACTATCGCTACATTATTTTGAATTGCTACAGAAAAAGGGGCAGAAAAAATTTAATTTTGAATCAAAATAGAACACAATTTCCAGTATTTATGATTAGAATAAAGAAGTATGTATAAATTCAACGGATAGATTTCAATGCATTAACTTTCAATGTGGTATTAGATAATATATTATAGTCCAATCAGTTAGAATGATAACAGTAGATATAATATGATAATATGATCTAATATTTGATATGGTGATACGCCCACACTTGTCGCGGTTGGATGCCTATCCCTTTGAACCTAATCAGCTCTTAGGTGCTTCAAAACTTTTTTATCGCGTACGCTAGTAGTATTGTCGAATGTGTTACACAGTATGGTTTTCTCCTAGAGCATACAACTCTTCAAGAAGGGACTGAAAAACACTCTTCAAGGTCAATAACATGCCCATCAACCTCAAGGCAGAGATAAAATAAAGAAAGATAAAAGCCATAACCCAGGGGAGTAACAATAAGAAACTTACAGGCCCAAAAGTGCAGTAAATGAGAAACAAAAACCTACACCTTAATAGTATTAAGCTAAGACAACAATCCGTTTAACTATTAGAACAAATCTCAGACCCTAGTTTAGGAATAAGTGAGAAAAATATCTTTCTTTTGCTTTTTCTATCCTTCTACTATCATATTCGTTACTATTTTATCTGCATGCGATTCCTTTCTTCAAATAACATGTCCGTACCACGACCGTCGATTTCCTTTCAACTTTTAAACTCCCTCTGATAAATTCGTTCCTGACATCATCCATTCTTGTGACACCACACATCCTTCTCAACATTCGTATGTCAGATACGTGCAATAACTTCTCATGCATCTTCTTACTAGCCCAGTATTCTGATCCATGTAATATGACAGGTCTTATGATGGACTTATATATCCTACCAATTGAAGGAACATCCTGGAGTTACAAATGACATCAGAAACCTGTGGAATTTAGTGCCTTATTTTTTTACACGATATAGGCTCAATGCTTTGACCAGAATCTCGCCTGATGTTAAGCAACGATGTGAGCCAAAATGGTAAACACATTAAGCCTAGGTACTGGTTCTCAAGTGATGCTGCCGGAACACACCTATTGATATTTGGCCACAGGTATTAAAATTTAGTGGTAGCTACCCAGACGAACATTATTAGAAAACGCCCTACCACCATGCTATAGTTTCCTCACGATATTTTCCTTCACTGAAAGCTTACACAGATTTTAAAATTGGATAGGAGGGATCGAACCTGCGTCGATTGACGCGGAATCCGGCCGCGCTACCCACTGCGCCATCATAGCTTTGAAACGAACTTACTTAAATAATACGAACTTATATTAAGCGAACGGAGAAACAAGTACATTCGTTGTATATGTAGTAGGTGGGAGGTAAAAGGATAGAATTTAACCTTTCATAGTTCAATTAATCAAGAGTGAAGGAATTTATCTTTAGCTTATTTTAAGAAAATAAAAAGCATTGTACAAACTTAAAGACATTAATTGTATTTAGCACGTTACTTTAATATTTAGTATAACCACGTTATTAATGTTAGTCCGTCAAGCATAATCAACATCGAAAATTTGAAGAACAAACTACTAAGCTATAAAACAAAAAAAGTGTCTGTAATTAGTACACGTGTCAAAGGTGAAACTTCTTTAGCAATTATTTATTTATATCTGTAAGATATATTTTTATTTAGGAATAGATAGAGAGAGTGCGAAAGATACAAAACAATTATATCTTTTTTACATACATTGACGTCATATATCTTCCTCAATAACAAATATAGGACAAAGAGTTGAATATGATAATATAATAATAATAATAATTATACATACTAAAACTGTAGTGTGTGTGGTTTTTTTTATCTCATTCTCTTATCCTCATCATTCTCGTACCGTTTCCAACTCGCATGGAGTCGGCGCAGTAAGTTTTACTCTTCCGTAAGTCCCTATCAGCCGTCATCTCTTCGTTTACTCACTCATTTTTCTTTCATGTTGTTGTTTTACTCACTCCATCCACATCCTTGACAGTTCATTAATTACGCATCTTTCCACAATTAATATTCATTACTATTTTATCCACATGCTTTTCCTTTCTTCTCATAACATGTCTAGACCACAACAAACGATTCCCTAACAACTTTTCTACCACAGACACCATTTTTAAGCCCCTCTAATATATTAATTCCTGACTTTATCCATTCTTCTCATACCATATATCTATCTAAACATTAGCATCTCATTTACATGCAATCGTTTCTCATCCATCTTCTTACTAGCCCAGAATTCTGATTCATAAAATATGACAAGTCTTATAATGAACATATATTCTACCTGTTCGCGCTGGTTCTTTTAAGGTTCAAAATATTCGTTTAATTGTGTAATTTTAGGGCACGAAAACACTGCACGGCGACAAAGAAGTATGGAGTATGGAAAAATGGGACTCACCACTGGTCTGCTATTCTCCGTCGCTAGGAGACCTCCTATTTGTGTAAATATATATCACACTCGATGATACTGTAAAAAATCTTATAACCGACAAACGGGAAATTAAAAGTATTTTGATAATATTTTTTTATTCTCGAGATGCGTCGTTCAAATTCAATAACCTTCGACTGATTGATACAGCGGTGAGAGGGGAAGGAGTAATAAAAGAGAAGGCATATAAAAGTAAAAAGGATGGGATTTGTCGCCGTGCAATTCAGCGCCCACCTACATACACTTTTAGCCTTAACACTACCCTTTAATTTTCTCTCTCCTTATATAATTTTATCGGTGCTTTAATGTTCATTTTTATTCAACGCCATAACTCTAATATTCTGACCTTGAAATATTACTCTCATCGGATGAAAATAAGTTTCGCTTCAATAAAGAAATCGGTTAATAAACAGAACAGAAGAATGTCTTTGAAGGTTTCATCTTTGTCTTACTTAAAATATTTTTCGTATAACTGATTAATTATGATATAACGAGTTATCATATCCTTATAAATATATATTTCAAATGTGTAAAAGTAGAATATCTGGAACACTAATTCGAAGTATCGTAAGATACGTCCTCGTAACCGTAATA
Source organism: Samia ricini (assembly GCA_014132275.2). Classification (NCBI taxonomy): domain Eukaryota; kingdom Metazoa; phylum Arthropoda; class Insecta; order Lepidoptera; family Saturniidae; genus Samia; species Samia ricini. Next base: position 28,801,492 of record AP028158.1, read on the forward strand.
TACCTTGTCGAAGATTTTATATGAAACTTTATAGTGTTTAAGCCTTCGATGTGTGAATGTAAAAATATAATGGATAAGATTTTTTTAGATTATTAATATTTAAACGATTCGAGATTCGTTACTCTAATTAAAAATTTATTCAGCTTAAGTAAAAAAAGAAACACTACTGACCGCCAAAACTACCACATATGTATGAATAAGAATGAAACATAACCCACATTATAGTTGTGCTATTATGCCTAAGAGCTTTAGATTATAACACGTTCTGTGACAATTTTGAAAGAGGTCGTGACTAGCTACGGTTTTATGAAGACTCGGTGAATCCACTGGGAGATATAATGGTGACAGAAATGGGAGCGATTTTTACGAAATGCGAAACTCTGAAATGATCTAAAACGACGATACAATACATACATACATAGTATCATATATATTTTTTCCATGGGGGTAGGCAGAGACTACCACCTTATACTTGCTACGATCTTGACATACCTCTTGCGCTTCTTCTACTTTCATAAGCGTTTTCATACATGTTCGTCGGTTATTGGTACTTTTCACCTTTTTTTTTTTTTTGAGGGGGGGAAATGCATTTACGCACTACCCTTACCCATTGCATTAGTCAGACCGAAGTCCCCCAATGCAATGGGTAAGGGGGCACTGGTACTTTTCACCTGACCTCTATCTAACACGTTCTCGATTTGGTCGAGATACATTCGCCTAGGTTGTCCCTTACTAACGTGTCCATTCACTCTCGCCTTGTAAATTAGTTTCGTCAATCTTCTGTTGCTCAGCCTCTCCACGTGCCGGAATCAACTAAGTATACCTTTCTCTATCTTGGTCACTACATCCTCTACGTCACCACAGCGTTCTTTTACCATATTCAATTGAAAAATACTTTATTCAATTTAGGTCTTGATAAGACGCTTATGAACGTCAAAGTACTACCATAGATTCTGAAAACATCGAGAAGAACCGGCAAGAAACTAGATCTGGTTTTTTTTCCTGGAAGGTTTTTTGGAAGTTTACAACTTATACACATAATGATCCACCCTATAATATCCTTTGCAAATTAAAACTTGTTTGACATGGTGCTTGAACTTGTTGTCAGATAAATCGGTAATATGCTTTGGGTTTTATTGTGAAACCCAGCTTTGTTACCTAGAATACTCTTATTAGTTTTGTTAAGTCTGAAACATGGAACTAATGTTAATTTATTCCTTATATTAAAATTATGCTGATTGTTTACAAATTCAAGTTAATCTAATATTTTGCGGGTATACTGTAAGTTATCAAGAATATATTGGGAGGGCAAGGTTAATTTACTACACAGCAATTTGAAATAGCTTGTTTTTGTAAAATAAATAAAGTATCTAATTCAGCTGCTGTTCCCCACAGCAAAATACCAAAAGAGATCAAACCATGAAACTAACCAAAGTAGACTAATCTTGCAGTATTAATTAACTAACGAATCTTACACACTGCAAATACAGCGAAACTTAACCTTTTTGTAACCCCACTGTAATTTATCATTAACTGTAAAACCGAAGATCACAGCAGTACTATTAACAAAGTCTACTACGTTCCCATCTTGTTTGATATTACAATCAACATGCTGAACGTTGGCCAAGGCAAATTTGATCAATTTTGTTTTAATAGTATTTAATAGTAAATTATTGACAGCTACTATTCTTGACGATCCAATGAGAGTACAAATGTAGGGTTCATTCAACTTTTCTCCCGCTGTGAGTTCGCTGGTTGGCGAGATCGGTGGAAGGACTAGGGACCAATTATATCGTAAGTACGCCTCTATTATAAAGAAAAAAACAGCTTTTACTCTAGGGAGTTTTTTTTATCTTAAATAAAAAAATCCAGTTTCATGTTTCAGACTAGGTAAAATATCATTATCATTATAAGAATGTGTATTAAATTTCGCTTAAAAAATACCACATCCAAAAAAATATATTATCAGCTCATAGTCCCCATTGACCCAAACGGTAAAAATAATAAGGCACTCAACCCTTCGTGACCGTTGGGCGGGGATGGTCACGCGTGCTCCAAGTTCAGCCGAGGACACCTGACCTTTGGGGTCATTAATGGGTTTACGTAGGTCCAATGTTCATGGTTAAATTAATTTTATGTATCGATCTCGATTGTTGTTTCGTTCTTAACGAATTAATTTCGATGCGGTCACTCTGTAGTGATTGATCAATTTATAACTTAGTTAACAAAGTTTAGCAAATAGTGGGATTTTAATTGATCTGTGCTGACTGAAAATAACGTACTATGAAAGATTGGTGAACCGATAACAAAATGAAATTGAGCTTTTCACCGAAGGTTACATTGAAAACATTAAATATATTAATAATAACATATATATTTGTCTTAAATATAATATATATACTAATTAATTTTCAAAATATTTTACAATAGATACTGTTTAACCCAAGTATTACGTAAGCGTCATCAATCTTGCTTATTTTTGATAACATACGCAGTCTGAGTTGTGGTTACTTAAGCAATATCTCTTATATGACTATACTTTACTTTACTGCGCACTGACAGATCACAATGAACGTTCAATAGATTTAGGAGAAAATATGTAACCAAATTTGACATATGTATAGTATTTTATTTGAAGAGTGTTGCAATAGCTCCCAGGAGTATCCCAGGAGCTCCCAGAATAGGCACATTAGACGCGTGCCTATAGGAGTATTATAACGCAAATATTAAATTAATTATTAATTATTTTAAGTTTGTAATATTACAATTTTTTTATTTCCCCCTTTTTTTATACGATATGGGCTTATTACTTTGACCACAATCTCACCTGATGTTAAGTGACGATGTGGTCAAGGATGGTAAACAAACTAAGTCTCGATACTGGTTCTCTAGTGATGCTGCCGGAACACACTTATTGGTATTTGGCGACAGGTTTTCGAACTTGAGGGACGGCTACCCAGACAGACATTGTTAGAAAATGACCTACCCCCATGCTATGGTTTCCTAACGATGTTTTTCTTCACCGAAAGCTCAGGCTGATTTTAGAGTTGGATAGGTGGTGGTGGAAATATCTAGAAGGATGATGTCGAAAGGAGCAAACGGAACTTACCTTTATTAATAACCTTCGATCTAGCTGGTTCAGAGTTAACTTTCCACCTCACTTCACTTTATGATTGTTCTATATTCTCGTAATTTAGTAATATAATCGGATAATTAATGTGCACTTTAGAGAGAAGAGACAGCGGCGGCGGTTGTGTGTTGGCGTTTCGTTTTTAAACAAGAAGAGGAAGGGATAATGCATGCATAGACTAAATAAAGCGGGTGCGTATAGACAATATATACAAGAAATAACTTAGAATAAAAAGAAAATATATTTGATAATAGATGGCGTTAACAGTTGGGTTTGAACCCGAGCCCATTAACGCAGTATCCGGGCACACAATCCACTGCGTCATCATTGCTTCAAAATTTATTGATATGATATCAAAATATATTGATAGTATATGTGACAACACTTTAAAATTGTCGATGTTGTTTATAGCCGTATCATAGCGTCATTGTGATTATAGAAATAAGTTTGGTTCAATAAACTAATTATAAACTCTTTTATTTAACATCCATAATTATTATTGATTCAGTGTAGAAAGTACACAAATAATATGTACTTTAACGCAGAGTTTGTGTGTAAGTTGCGTGTATGCATGTTTCATGAGGAGGGGGATTGACTGATTTAGATTTTTTTTTAATTTGTCTCTCGGACTCGAACAATTACATCGCGCATTGTAGAAGAAACTGAAATTAATTTAGCTAATAACATTTTTGCAAAATTTGTCCATTCTTAGGTGGTACACAGTGCACCGGGACAGTGTAAAAGTCAATCAATATAAACGAAACAGAAATAAACTGTTTCCAAAAAAGAAAACCGGTTAACCTAACCAATTCGTTGGGCAAAAAAAATATTGAACTAATCTTTGTCTATTTATATAAATAAACGTTTGTTGATTGTCAGCTGAAGTGCGAACTGTACATTTCAGGTACAGTGACTGAACTTTGACTTTTTTTTTATTTAGTCCACTTACATCTCAGAAATAATCCGAGTTTTGTTTACTTTTATGTGGCTTTCCCCTATTTCTTTTTGTGCCTTTATTGTTTTCATCATATTTCTATTTTACAATCTTATTCTATTTCTTATCTATGTGTTCCTTTTGCATTGTGGTGATGTCGAATCTTTATATTTACTTAAATCCTATTTCTAATTTACAATTCTTATCATTTGACACACACAACATATAATACACCTTCAGTTATTCATAATTTTTATAAATTTTTTCAGTCTATTAGATAATTCTAAAGTTAAATAATTTCTATAATATAAATACCACTTTAATTTAATAAATTTATTTTATTTTTATTTTATTACTTTATTTTATTTTGTCAATTTTTCTATCCCTCTTCGACATGTTACTCCAGTTCTGTTTATTCTTTCTTTCGTTTTCCTTGCTTCTTTTCCAGTTTACTTGTTTCTGGCGCCTACAATTTTGACCACCTCCTGAATAAAGTCGAGGAAGGGGGCTTGAAACTCCTCGTTTCCTATCAGGGCGGGGAGGTTACTAACGCTTAGCCTCAACACAGTCCTGACCTCCAGATCGCTACGGGACGAGCCGAATATGGGACAGTCTGTAAGGAGGTGGTAGACACTCTGAACCATGACTAGAGTCTGGGTGTTTTGCCTGCAGATGGCTTATGTACCCAATTTTTGCTCTGAAGGTACGAGCGCAGTGAGGAAACCTTAGGATACCAACGTCGAATAGTACACATGTAATCTCGTGCCATTTCTTTTATCGCCTCAAATATAGTTGCGTGACTGATAGAGACAAATACTTGTTTAAACCTTCTTAAAATCGAATAAAACTTCGATCGACACTGTGTCAAAAATCTTGCTTACATTTATACGAGCTTGAGTTTTCTATAAAAATATTTTAATAACCGCGCGGATAGTTACAAACCCTCAAGATTTAAAACATGTCGCCAGGAACATATTTTGGCAGCATCATTTGATAACTAGTACGCAGGTTTAGCATGTTTAGCATCTAGGAATACCCGACTGCACTTAAAACTCGTGATCTATAAAACAAAATGTTTATTCTGATAATTGAGCCTATGACAATAAGTTTGACAACTTTTTATTCACAATTAGTTTATTTTACCTTCTAATTACACCATTTTTATCACTTCGAAACAAATAACTACGTCATCCATTTTCTCATAAATCCATGCACATTTATGAAATTAAATTCACGCACATAATGTACTTATGTTTGCACTTCTCAATAACTTGAGATCTTGATAAATTCTTTTCAAGCCGTTTGATAAGAATTGACTCACTTTAAGGCATTCAAATATCATTTTACTTGAGTGTCTGAAAAATAGATCATGTTATTTTGTACTATTATTTATTATTAAGATACACTTAAAATAAATTATTTATAAATGTCATCATAAAGATTTTTTTTTTTGGACTACACAATTCTTTATCTAAAACAAAATCTTTTGACAAAATAAAAAATCTTTTGACTCACGTGTATAATACAGTTATTTAATAAAGCATTCAACGGTTTTTATTGTCATTGTTGCGATATTCTCCCTATTCGTAAAGTGAATTAAATTTAAAATATTCTCTTAAGAAAAATGCAAATTACTCGATTATACTGCGCCATAAATATGAACATTACGACGCTGAAAATGCAATCTAAAATAATTACAAGCCGTTTTTTTTTTTGTGAGAAATGAAAGAAAAAAAACTCGAACCATAAATAACAGTAATTTGCTTAAAATAGCAATAGTCGCAGATTGTTTTTTTAAACGACTTTCACGAAAACGCATTAAGAGATAACCCCAGTTATCATTATAAAAGTTTAAATTGTATAGCATTAGATCCAGTGACGGCTAGATAAAGCTAAATCCCTTGTCTAACCAACAGTTTAGTTTCATCGTTGTGCCGACTCTAAAGGTGTGGTGATTTTGCTATAAAAATCGCTGCCGCAAGCATTTTGAAAAAAATACTATTTCACTTTTATACCTCTATGCTTGAGCAAATAAGATGTAAATATTCATGATAAAAGTTCATGATATAATAAACTTATTTATTTATTTAATACTTTATTGTACACCAATTGAATACACACTGTACATTATATAGCTATTGCACGTAGAGTGCAAAGAGCGGCCTTATTTGCTGCTAGCAATTTCTTCCAGGCAACCTTTGGATGGATTTTTCTTAGGAAATCAGGGGTATGGGTACAGTGAAAGTAATATTCATAGGCTCATTGAGAATCATAATGTTTAAGATAATTTATATATAAAAGTATTATATATATACGTACACATAAAGGTACATACATATAAACGTATCATAGATAAATTAAACATTAAATATATACACCACAATGATAAAGTATTCCATGTTAAAGCGACAAATAATATTCTTTAAGCAATTTTTTAAATATATTTAACGATTGTGCTCGTCTTATAGCAACTGAGAGTGCGTTCCATAGTAGCGCTGACATAACTTACTACAATATTTAACAATACACTTTATTTTAATATAGATCACTTTTTAGATTTTTTATATCTAAAAAGGAATTAACAAATATAACTCCGCGTTTCGTTTATCAAAGTGACCCCATCTTTATAAAAAAGACACGTCTTTTTTTACCTTCTATTGTTTTAACGAATCGGATTATATCGAGAAACCCGCAATTTTATGTAAAACATATTCGTCCTTTCTTGTTTTTTCAGCTTCGGGAGATTTTCCCTGTGAATTTATTATGACTTTACCTACGAATTATGTGAAGACAGGTGTTTTGAGAAGTTACGTTTTTCTTATATACATATTATACTAGAAAAAGTGTGAATTATGTCTGTTTGAATGTTTTTTATTCGAGCTCTGCAAAATGGCTGCACTTTATCTGATGTTAAATAAAGTATAGCTTAAGAACTACGACGACTGTCGATAGAGAAGAATTTACTATAGGCACGAGTCTAGCTACACAGGTCCTGATACAGTTGTTGAGACTAGAACATGAAGCGTCTTAACGCAAACGGAGCCACGGCACAATGCTAGTTTAGATTTACGTATACATTTACTTATAACCGTAACAGATGCGCATACCGGACCGCGGCCATATTAGGGGGCGGACGACCTGAATAATCTGAACGTCTACGGACTATATATTTCTAACAGTTCAGTGGTAGCAACTGTTTTCAGGACTACTTCACTAACGTACCTCTTGAAGTTACAAAAAATATACCTTCATCACCTCAAGGTGCCGCATTGCATTGCTTCTTAATAATTTGAGTGCCTCTATGAATTGAAAATTATATTTTACATCTGTTAGTGCAGGTGACATATTAAATTTTCAAGCATTTAAATTTAGAACACACTCAAGACGTATGGAGAATGTCGGTAATGATGCTTCAACCCATAATAGTAAATATTTCACCATATTTTGCTAACATATTTAACGCATGCATTGCAACAGGCACTATTCCCAATTTAATGAAAGTAAGTAACTAAAGGTATATTTAAATCAGGTTGCAGAAGTAGTCTTGAAGATTACAGACCAATTTCTGTACTTCCATCGATTAGTAAGTTTTTTGAGAAGATTATGCTTAATCAGTTAGTTGAATACTTTAAAGCAGAAAATATTTTAGATGGTCGGCAGTTTAGTTTCACGTAATCCAAATCTACCATTGACGCTGGTGCGACGTTAATAAGTCACATATTGGTAGCCTAGGAGAATTCGCAAGATGCAATATAGGTGTGTTCTGCGATCTCTCTAAGGCCTTTAACTGCGTTGTTACTAAAACTAAAACATTATTGTTGTTTCTGAACCCCCTGTCTCCTTCCTGGCCTCTTATTTAACAAACCAACTACACGGGATCTTAAGCTCGAATCGGTGTTCCGCAGGGCTCAATTTTAGGATCGTTTTCATTTTTGGTATATGTTAATGACCTATCGCTAATGGTTAATAACTCAACTGATATGGTTATTTATGCAGATCACATTCTACTAATATTTAAAGTTTAAAAAAAATATTTAGAAATTAGGCGCTTTAACAATACAGTAGAAAATATTTCTAAATGGTCTGCCTTAAATAATTTACTCCTAAATACTAGAGGTAGGATATATGGATTTTTTAATTTTTGAAGGCTCCCTAATTTTATAATAATAAATTTATGGAAAAAATCAAAATGTAGTAGGGCACGGAAGTATTGTATATATATATATATATATAATGTACTGTAATGTAAAGAGAGGAAACAGGAATATACGTTTGTTTGGAACATAAATATCACCAGCATTTCCTCTTAAGAGGAAGCTTTTGAAAAATCTTAATTATATTATATGTATAAATAAGCAAAGAGAAAACAGTTTAAGATATTATTGCTCTCAGTTTATTAACCGATATTCTGTGTTTTATTTTTTGTTTGGTAACTAATAAAGAGCTGTTGTGTGAATTTGGAGAGATTAATAAATAAAAAAATAGAGGCGGTTTTCTTTTTATTTTCAACAATATTTCTTCGACCATTCAAATTTCAAACACAGGAAACACTAATAGTACGTAATAACAAACGTCAAAAGCAATATTGTATTTCTCGATTTCTGTCTAAATAAAAACTCCTGAGGTACCTACGGAATATTTTAACGATGTTACCGACATAGTATAATAAATCAGACATTTTACAAAACGACGACTCGTAAAAGTGATTTACGATTATAATCAAACGAATTAAACACTAGTTCTAAGTTGAGAAATATAGAAACGAGGTATATAACTTTATGAAATAAGTAACACATATGTCAAAAGGTTAAACTAAACTCTATGTCAATGCGCATTGAATTTTATAGCAACTGCGCTTAGTTCGGTTAAAGGCAATACTATTCTAAGATATTTTTTATAATGAGACAATTTAAGTATATTTGATTGCGAGGTAAAATTTATTGTTTGTTTGTTACGGTCTCAAAAGTTACTTTAAAAACAGATTTTAAAAACTCGATGACTTAAAATAACCATTAGTTGTTACCATTAATTTTTTTAGTGCAATGTTAATAATAACTGTTTGGATCCAAAACTGTATGTACTTTTTAATTTTATTAAAATTGTATAGTACATAAATGGGGCCACGGTTAGAGGCAGTTTTGTTTAACAAACTTCCCAGACATTATGTGAAATACCCGATAATATACATTAACATACCGTATATATAAAATCGACTTTCTCGTATAACGATAAGCCTTTTAAGTTAAATGGGCAGTTTTGGCCGCAAGCGCGTTATCATCGTTTTGTACGACAAATTACATACCGTCCAATTTATGAATGATAGCGATTAGAGCATAAATTTATTTATGCAAATGTTAATGATTTTTAAATTATTATCTTAAAAAAATTAAGTATTATTACCTATTACTAGTTTTTACCCAGTTCTTGAATATTGAGCATAATCATAAATGAAAAAGAAAAATTTGAAGACAACATGGGGACTGCGGACTGAAGTGAAAAGTTGAAACTTTGGAAAAACTGTTTTTTTATGTTTAACCCCTTGAACACTAAACTAGCGTTTACGCCAGCTTTCCATTGTTTTCCTATTGTCTCATTTTTATGGGTAATCGACATATTAAATTACATAATATGTTAATTTAAATTATAAACATAACCTAAAATAATCACTGATTCCAACTCGGCTAGACCGCGTTCGGAAAGTTACGCAGAATCTTCTAGTCCGAAATACCGCAGTGTCTCAAGACGAAAGTCTTCGACCAGTGTATTTTCCCAGTGATGACATACGGTACTGAGACGTGATTGCTCATAATGGGCCTAATAAAAAAACTCAAAGTTGCTCAAAAGGCAAGGAGAGGGCTATGGTTGGAGTCTCTCTGGGTGATCGAATCAGAAATGAGGAGATCCGTAGAAAAACCAAAGTAACCGAAATTGATCGAAGAATTGCTAGACCTAAGTGGCAGTGGGCTGGGCACATTGTTCGCAGAACCGATGCCAGATAGTGCCAACAGATTCTCGAATAGCTACCACGCACTGGAAGGCGTAACGTGGGTAGACCCCCACAAGGTGGAATGACGACCTGGTGAAGGTCGCGAGAGTCCGCTGCATATGGATGGAGCAAGACCGGTCGTCGTGGAGATCTTTGGGGGAGACCTATTTTTAGCAGTGGAGGACTTTCGGTTGAAAAGATGGAATTTAACATATAATATAAACATTTATCCGGTTTTTTACATCTATTGGCACTCCGAACAATAATTATGTACATTTATAAACAAAACATATAATAAGCTGCGTAAGTAGTATACATTTAATCATTTATCTCTGAGCGCTAGCACTTAAACACCATCTTATACTTCACATACTGTAGCATGTGTGCTGTGGTGTCGGCGAAGAATAATACCACTCCATATCTTCCCGTGGGTGTCGTAATAGACAAGTAAGGGATAAATCAGAGGCATGGGCAGCAGTATCATCTGAGTACCACAAACACCTGACTGCGAATGCCAACCCGCCTGCGAAGTGCGGCGATTATGGCAATACACTCCTTATTGGGAGAGACCTATGTCCAGCAGTGGACGTCTTATACGGTTGAATGCATGGATGGATGGACTGTAGCATGTTGAAGGCTGACGTCATAGCATTGGGAAATAAGTTTTTAATCCGACAAAAATAATCCTGTTATAACGTTTCGTGAAATTCGAAAAATCGATCGGTACTAGTTGAAATCATTTTTTCTGTCAGATGTACAACATACATTGCGTTGGTAAAATTTCAACAATTTATAAATAAAAGATAATATCTGGTTTCATTACTAAATTGTTTTTTTAACCTGTCAACTCAAGCTACATTAAAGTATATTTAATCTAAATCGCCAATATTTTATTACTTAGGTCGACACCAAACAAAACTCGTAAACGTTCCGAAGGTCCCCGCTGATCCCTCCGCCGCATAATTACTTAATTTATTGAACCCAGATAGAGGATTATAATTGTATTCAACTGTAATTTTGGCAAATTACACCTTTTGTTTTTTAGAACTTAAGTTATCTCATTTGAAGGCAAATATATATGAATTCCTTATTACTATATAAATATAGCTTCACGTATTTATATATAAATATAGGACGATAGACATCAGCATTTGTAAAATAAAAAGGGTTCGTTTAATTTTTGTGCAATATGTAGAAAAGCCTTTTGGAGTGTCTTTTACTTCAGACCATTTTTAAGCTTTGGGAAAGAAATGAAAGTTATCAGGAAAACAACATTTTTTGAACTTCTTGGTCACTTTCTATCTTAAAGTTCATTTATGTTGCAGCCGGTGGTAGTCACTTAACATAAAAAAGTTGATCCTATTTGGTAATATGCATTTTTTGTTAAATTATCAGGAATATCTTTAAAATAATACCTAGACCTACATATTTGCAACAGTTCTCAAAAGAAATGCATCAAAACTTGATTTTAAATTATTGCCACTGGTTTTGCACCTTACAGTGTACAGCGCTTTGTAAAGAAAAGAAAGAAACACATAAACGGTATCATTGTTAATAAGGTTATTGACCTGTGACGTTTCCAGGATGCCGTAGAACCTTTTTATATCACTGTATAAAAAAGCGCCGGTCGACCCAGTCAGTTCAGTTTGAATTGAACGTTGTAGCAAAGAACAAGAAGAGAATCGTAAACAATTAATAAGTGCTACATGTAAGTAGTGATCAAACGTGGTGTCGCGACCAAATCCCACAAAATACCCAAATCCGTAACATTACTGATTTTTCTATCCATTAAAATATTTATTCAAAACAAAAAGCAAATTTTAAATTTCGTACCTAATTCTGATTCCCATAAAAATTATGCAACATACAAAGAAGAAAAAGCACTACAATGAAATTTACTCCAGATACTAGTAGACGAGACTTGACTATGTGAACCTATTTGCTTCAGGTGTTTTCTCTTAGCTGGATAGTAACATCTAAATATTTCAAAGGCTTCATAACTTCAACAGTACGCTGTAACTTTTACAAACTATTAACGAAATCAATCAATATATACGATAGGTACCTAATAATATTTATGCTATCAAAACAATGAAGAGTATTAGTAAATTAAATACTAAATCTCTACCACAAACCTTTCAATATAATGTTTTAAATTCACAGAAGTTTCGACAAAATTCTGATGAAAAGCAAAACCGCGATGTAATCTTCAAGATCCAGCATAAGTTGTGGTTCTTTGGAAAGTTTTTCATCGAGTGAAAAGTTATTTTCTTGTTTAGGTTTCAGCTTAGGCATTGTTTAATAAAATTATAGGGATTCTTTAGGCGAGAGTTAAATATTATTTTGTTTGCTAAATGATTGAATTTCAGAATTAGGGAATCGTATGTCAGGAATTATATTTATGCTCTAATATTAATAATACAGAAGTCGAAGGAATAAAATGGCGCTATACCTCGAGTTTGGACGCGCTTCGACTAACTCGGTATGGCCGCGCTCCTATGCATTTTCCTTTGTTCTGGACACGAACTTTGGAATAGTTTCAAATGCCAACCGCATCGCACATGCACATGGAATTAATCAGACCAAGGCTTGATACAAGAGGAAGATCTACCTCTTAGTGTTATTGCATCAGAAGAACCGTGACTGTGACCATATATATTTTAATTCATCCCATCTGTCTCATCCTTCGACCTCATATCCACGTCGCCGCTTGGAGGGAGAATTCCAGGTACTGTCTACTTTTTATGACGTTACCAAACTCCATTATTACGGTAATCTGATCAGCCCATTGAATTAAAGTCCATTAGAACCCTAGCCACAACAACTAGCTTAGGATATTTAAATAATGGTACCTACTAAAACTGAGATAAACGGATGTATTGAAATATGGTCACTGTAATTGTGACTTCTAATACCATTCTAAAATCTACTAGACTTAGATATATGGATTAAAAATAAAGATCGTCTTCTAGTTCTGACGTTTTGAGATATTAAATGATTTTGTGTCACTATTCCTCAAAGCTACCTTAAAATTTCACTTCTCCATTACTATAATTTTCCATTACTATAATTTTCCATTACTACATATTAGGTACTACAAATCCAGTTTTTGGAACATAATTTTACAGACAAAGAGATATACTGCGTTTTTACTTTATTTTCTTTCTTATAGATGCGACAAAACTATACCCTGACATTCCTAGTGATGTGCAGTCAATCGATTCGTCCCGCGAGAGTGGCGTACTCCCGGGAAATCACGGGATTGGTGTAAAAACGTACTCTTCCGAAGGCGCTTACGATATTCTGTGACGTAAGTTATGAGCTTTTGCTACTAAAACATTAAAGTTTATTCACTCCCGTGTATCCGTTTATCGTACAATGTACACTGAATTTAAAATGCGAAAATTTATTTTTAAATAGGTAATGCAGTAAACGCAACGTGCTTCTTTGGCCACGGCCAATGCAATTCCCACGTAGTTGCGAATTCTTCCGTGACCGGGTAGATATCGAGGTTAGGGAGAGGGACGTATAGATTCACCGCGACGCGTACTTCGTACTGTTACAGAATTGCATTAAGTTGTTATTATTATTATTCTGGGAGCGGATATGCAGGCTAGAACAGACCTGTACCAATGAGACCTAAGAAGTTCTGTTGTAATCGCCCTACATTATTAAAGCTCATCTAGACCTACAGTCTGGATATACTGTAGGATCTGTTTGGCAGAGAGCGTCTGTACGTCCTCCGGGAGCAACACACGCTTACCAAGAATTCTGTTGTGTATGGGTATTAGTGGATCACATTCACACATGATGTGCTTTGGGGTTTCTTCTGTAGTTTAAAGTTCAAACCAAATTCCATGAAGCTGTTAACACATGTACGGGCCGGACTGCATACGCGGTACGGTGGTCGGCCGAGGTCAACAGTCACCTAAGTAGAGATGGGGATCTCTTTGGTAAAAGATCGATTTTTTAATCCCTATCACTACTTAGACGACTGATAACCTCGGCCGCCCGCCATCTATCGTCCGCGGTCCGGTCCGAACGTGTGTTAACAAATATACATTACCGGTTGTGAAATAATCAAGATATACTTTTACCTCCCACGTTCGTTAATAATAAAGATTATTTGTACTTTATTTAATACGCATAGTGTTTAGTCCTTTGTGCTTAAGCGTGAATACGATAAACCATAAATTACACAATAGCGACTACTTATTTAATTAAATAAATCGCTATCGTCTATGGCGTACACGCTTCCAATAACTGCCTGAGGCGACGTCTTTGCCCGCTATATTAGCTTTGACCGAAGTGTCACTCAGGTGTTTTCATCCTACCTTATTTATTTGTTCCTGACATTACCGTGTCTGGCATAGGTCGGGGCGTAAATAACAAAGATTTTTTTTACTTAGGTACCTACTAGTAGTCTTTTCATCGAACAATTTACGAATTGTACATACTGAAATATAATATTAAAATTAAATAAATTTATCCATTTAAAAATTTCTTTATTACTCTCAATACTTTAGTACGTTTGTTAGTTTCCGTGTGCCATATAAATGTTTTTTTTAAATTACATTTATTGTTTACATGTGACTATTACAATGGTGTAAAGCTCTTTTAACATTGGAATTTAATTGTTAGTCTTTTATTATTAGTGTACAAATGATGGAAGTACTCTTTTTAGAATTAGGACGTTGTGCAAAGAAATAAAGTATTTCCAAGAATAATGTAACTTTTATTGCAAAAAGACACTAGCGTCTCCGCTCGCATAAATATATCCTACTTTTTATTATTGTAACGCCCTAAATACAAGCATTGAAGCAAAGTTAATAGTGCATAACTTGAGTATCCCTAGGCTTAGTATCTTTACCATTCTAGTTCACATGGTCTCACTTAACTCATCAGATGAGACTGCGATTCGTTCCTTTCTATTTTATAATAGCTGTTTGTCCGCGGCTGTGCCCGAGTTTAATATGTTCTTCGCAGTGTTTTATTTTTCATATCGAACCTTAATAATTATTTTGTAATAAGATAGCAATATTTGTAATAAGTTAAAGCATTTGCCCTTAAAACTGTGCATTGAATCGGATTTGATTCAATTTTTTATGAGTTTTCAACTTTTTTACGCGGAATCCTAATTATTTGCGAAAATTAAAAGTACCCTACATTACCCGGAGTAACATTAGCTATCTACCAAAAAAAGTTCCGTCAAAATCTGTCCAGCGTTCCGCAGATTACCCGGAATAAACAGACAGACCGACAGACAGACAAAAATTTTAAAATTTTTATTTTTGGTGTACGTTTCATAAATACATTCTTATCTAATTAGTTAACAAAAATAATGTTGACATTACAAACAGACACTTCAATGTTATTGGTTAGTATGTATAAACTTCCTGTTTTTTAATACACTGTTTAGGAGTCGTCCATTAATAATGTGATGTTTTACCACTCTTCTAGCCAAGATCACGTGTATTGTTTTTTTTTGGTAAGTCCAGGTGTCCCGCCGCTTCTATGTTTACACATCGTACGCTTAAAAATAGACTGGCCTAAAAAGCTCATTTTTGGAGAAATTGCTAAAAACTTTTTACATTCCATATATTGACATATATTTAAACAAAAACGGTGTGATGGCAATTGTGTATTATGATAATTGTTGATGAAATAATAATAATTGAAACTCAAATGTAAATTGAAGGATATTTTAATACTTAATACATTTAAGAAAGGTATAAAAAAATGTCTTATATGAGTCTATTTCCGATAAACAAATATTTTTACATAACAATATTTCTGATGACAAGTTTTACGTAAGGTCTGTATTTTATGTAATCTGTACCTGAAAGAGTATGTGTTTTATGTTTAAGTATTTTTAGAATTAAATAATCAAGTTTTTTATTCAGATTTTTACACTTAAATATTATGGGGTCACTTTAGATAAAATACGGCAAAAGTTCACTCCAAAGATTATTGACGTATAATGGCTTACATCAGTGCAACATAATAAGTTTAGTAAAAAGTTCTAAGAGTGAATAAGACCAACATAGCGATAGCTCAGTATGGGAACACGATATCAACAAAAATCTTAAATTGGCCTATAGAGGACGTTGAAACAAATCTGCCAGTTTGGATATTTCCTTTTGCACCTAAACCTGAATCGGTCAGTCTATTGTTAAGCGTGCAACATCACCTTTTCATAAAAAAAACATACATGGTATCTCAAGACAACCCCTCTCTCCGTGTTGTGATGTTCGTTGATTTTTCTGAACCGCCTCTCCCTTTCGAACTATACATGCATAATGGATGATCCCTAATATTCATATATACAGAAAATTATAAGAACAAATGTAAAAATAATTTAAAACAATCTTAGAGATAAAATGCAGAAGTGAAATAATTTTATATAGGAGAACCATTAAATAGTATTGAACGATCATTCCTTTGGCGAACGACAAACGGAAAACTAATTGAAATTCTCTATTAGTGAATGAATAGCTTGCAATTAGTTCTTTGATCTAAATGAACCAAATAAAACATGGCGTTAACTTTGTTTAGATGTGTTATTTTCTCGTTTTTCTTTAATATGTCGAGTACCCGTAAAAATAAGACAATAGGAAAACAATGGAAAACTGGTGTAAACGCCAGGTAAGTGCTCAAGGGGTTAATATTTTTCAAAATATTAATGCTTTGTATTACGGTACGACTGTTGTCCTGAGGTCTCGGGTTCAATTCCCGGATCGGGTCAAGTGATGTTGGATTTTTCTATTCAGTATCATCCCGGAGTCTGGAATTTGAGTCCGATATGGTGACAGGCTCGCCCCCTGTCACATCTAGGACAGAACTTCACTTCACTTCACCCGGCGAAATGTCGGTGGTGTAGTTCGCTATTCCACACCTGCCTAACCCTTCGGGGATAACAAGCGAGAGCTTATGTTATGTTAATGTTGTTAATTCCGAATCGAGTGATTTTTGGTTTACACATCTTTTTAAAGTCGTTAAATATACACAAAAATTAAACTTTACTTATTTTATTTAATCTATCTGATACTTTCACAAGGACGTGGCAGCTGCATTTTTTATACTAAATAGATATGAACGTATATACATACAAAAAATACAACTTTTTTTTTTTTTTTTTTTTTCAATTTCCGTCTGTCTGTATGTTTGTTTCGGGTAAACTCCAGAACGGTGGGTGGATTTTGACGGGACTTTTTTTTGGTAGATAGCTGAAGATACTCCGGCTAGCTCAGGATACTTTTAATTTTCGAAAATAATAAGGGTTTTGCGTAAAAAAATAAAAAATTGATTAATATCCGAATTCATACGCAGTTATACGGCAAATGCTTAAACTTAGAGAAAAATATTTACTTTATCAAAATACTAAAACATGATTAAGAATCCGCATAAAATAATTAAAACGTAGTGAAGAATATATTCAACGCGCACATAGCTAGTTGACAAAATAAAGTTCAAAACAATTGGATCCATTACTTGTTTAGGGCCATTTTATTTAGCCAAACTCGAAGTGACATAAACAAGAAGTAAATTACGCACAATATAAACTGAGGACCTCGTGAAAATTTGAGATGCCATTTATAAGAGACCTAAATTCATAGTGAGCATCCTTCAGTTGATACATGGATTCAATATATTGAGAATAAAATATGTTCCTATAGCAATAATAACAATGATATTTAAAAAGACAAAAGGGAAATCAAATTTTCCTAATTGTTTTATCAGTTACCTGCTTTAGAAATGCTTTGTTTTAGTATTTCTCTTTCAAAACTGTTTCTTGTGCCCTAAGTTGTAAGCTCAAGCGATATATATTATTAATTGTCAAACATTGAAAACAATACAGAAATGAATATCAGACTATGCAATATACCTATAAATATAATGAAACGCTTTTTATTATTTTTAACTTGTTAGCTTTCTCTCCAATCCGAATAGCAAAGTAACTATTAAAAGGTATATATATATATATTATTAGGAATATTAATTTTCTCATACAGTTTCTGTGAAACAACTTTCTTGATGATATCTCAAGAACGGACAGACTGATTTCGATCAACATTTTCGTTCGTCTCGGACTGAAGTAGTTTCCTCGCGTATAGAAAAAAAAACTAAACTCAATTCAGCTAATAACAAAACACTTATTAATTCTTATTATTTTTTGCAATATTAATCTTGATATCTTTTCTTTTTATAAAAAAACGCTAATGAACTATCAATTAGTACACTCCCTCACCCTCACATCTGCCGGTACCGCGTACCTACTGACCTAAATTTAAACCTGAAAGGCTTTCGAGGCATCTGGCATTCAATATTTGACAGGCGATATCTAACTTTACTCCGTACGTGTTAAAATCTAATTCTGCATAAAACTTTATTAATATAAAGATCTGTCTGTCTACGTTTATTATGAGCGGAAGAATATTTCAACACGCCACGGTGATATATCGATTGAGGGTAGGTTAGATTTATTGTTTTTTCTTTTTTTTTTTTTTAATAATATTACTATTCAAAATTAAGATCCATAGATCCATTACACATGACGGCGCGTTATTATAACCTTCTTTTGAATTACGTCAGAGCGAGACTTAACAAGCTGACAGTCTGGCGGAGCGTCACGTCGATGGTCGGTGCAGCCGTGACAGACTTCACTTCTTGAGAAACGTCAACGGCGAGCGCAGATCGTATCCGACGAATCGAATACTTTCCTCGAAATTTTATTCCATTTTGTGTTTACAATAACCAGAAGTGATATTTTGAACGATTCTGTAATTACTAGTGTTAGCTTCTCTAAAATTCATACTCATTTTAGATGAATATTGGCCATTGCCTAGATATTTTCAGTACTGATTATAAATAATTTGTCAATAATACAATACAACTTGTTGATTGTGTCAAATAAAATAATAAGTAATTTGCAACCTGTCATAAAATATGTTTAATTTAAAATTGTATTTTTATAATGAGTTTTTGGTTCATTTCATTAATTTAAATATGTAAGTAGCTTAAACTTGATTTCCGGCAATGTGAGAAAATTGTTCCGGAACACTATTATTAACACTGTTTTGATTATATCAAATAAAATAAATAATTTGCACCATGTCATAAAATATGTTCAACTTTAAATTGTATTTTGACAATAAGTTTTTGGTAACTCATTTTATTAATTTAAATATGTAAGTAGCTCAAATGTTACTCACTATTACTACGCTCAATGTTACTAATTGAAAATTATAATTCTTATTTATTTTGTTTTCAATCATTCATTCAAGAGGAGGTCTAGATCAGTCTAAATTAATAAAGTTTTCGGGATCTCACCACCTAAGCATCGACCGTCATTTTGGAAAACGGATGAAAATAGTGTTTTTACTATGGCGACCAAAATATTAGTTCTACTACAAAAAAAATTGAAAACATCTTTTACAGATAAATTTCTACGAAATTTGCTTCGGTGATTAAAGGAAAATCTATATCTCAAGATCGCTTAACAGAACTCGCGTACCTGCGGTTGCATGATAATATCACTGTATTAGGTACAGGAACCTTTTCAGTTAAGGGCAAAAAAAAATACAAAAATCGTTATTACTGTTTACAAATTAAACACACAAATATATGCATATAGATCCCCGCACAAGGACATTATTCATGTATCGCGGGAGATCATCAAAGTCACAAGTCAGTAATTTGTCTGTGGATTGTGCTGCAAATTTATCAGATTGATTAATGCAATATATATTTAAGTGCTTTTCATTAAATAGTTAATTAATAATTAAAAGATAAGGCGGTAATGACATTCCTAAATATAAATAAACATTAATGTAACACACATATAGACTTTATACGGAGTATATATTTAAAGCTATTTATTGCTGCACCTTATTTCTGTACACGTATATTTCTTTATTTCTTATTGGGTTTTCAATGTAATGACGTCTCATAAATCATTTGTTACATTTACATTGTTTCTTAGTCAACCATCTATAATATAGAGTTTAAAAAGAAATTACATATTCTAAATAAAACAAGTTTATTAGCGGGATATTGAGATGAAGGTTTAAATGATCTCATTTACATAATTATACGTATTATAAACAATAGTGCCTGTTTTGTATATTTAAGTCAATTTAATTCACTATTACGCTTGTAACTTGTTACATATACTAGATAATGTAACAAAACATATACTTGTAGCATATAACTTACTTGAAATATACTTATAACTTGTTATACTTGTAACATAGCCATATAAATAACTTATGATTTAAAAAATAATTGTGTAAATCGATTTAGTGATTTTCTAGTTTAAAACCAAAAAATTGGACAGACAAAAAAATAGAGAGACGATGCCTGCATTAATAATAAAAGGCTAGGAGGACGTAATCTGTGCATTGGATGTATTTCAGAAAAATTACCATGAGGGGATTCAGAATCAAAAACATAACACGTTTTGATGGTTTTTTTTTTTTTTTATTTTTGTCTATCTATCTGCGTATTTATTCATTTGTTCGCCAATCACGCAAAAACTACTATACCGAATTGGATGAAATTTTGGTATGATTATAGTTTTTACTCTGTAGTAACATCTAAAATACATTATTACACAAATATATATTTATATAATTCGTAAATAGCGTTTATTCATAATATTCATGTTAAAACATAATAATAAATATGTATTTGATTAATAATAAAAAGCTTAAAATTATTATCTGCTTTTTTTACTAATTTGTTCAAAAATTACTGAATTGATTTCGATTAAATTAGTTATGGTAATAGTTTATACTCTATAGTAACAATATGTAAGAATGAATAGCATTTATTTAAATTAATTAAAATCACATAATAATGAAGTGTATGCTTCTATACTATTCTACATCTATACTAATATTATAAAGATGTAGAGTTTATGAGTAAGTTGTTCGGGTTAATTTCCGGTACTGATACAATTTTGAAAAATTTTTTACTCTTGGAAAGGTGTTAAATATAGGCTATAGGCTATAAAGGTATATAGGCTACTTTTCAATGATACATATGTATTTACTATAATTAATCACAATAAATGTATTTGAAGTCGGCAAAATTTCTATATTATATAGAAATCTTTACTGCCGGAACGGTTTGATCTATGCTCGTCCCGGGGCTTCCGGTGTTTGGGCCTGGATCACACTCGCACAGTCTGTTCTGCGGGGGTAGAATGGGGAAGCTAATGTTTTAGGCCAATATGTGGGGAGCAAAGCTGTTGATTGTAGAGTTGAGGCGGGAGGTGGCATTCATCACCATTTGGGTATGCTGTGCAGGTCGCCATTTAGGCAATAATGCTGAGTGCATTGTTTTAGTGGGGTCTAGACTCTGCCGTATTGCTAAACCATGTGGTGAATGGGTCGGGGCCTTTCATAGCACTGAAAAGGCTTTTTGGGAGGTGACCGGGTGTGGCCGGGGTGACCTTCTCCACGGATAGAGGTATGGACAGGACGGGACGGTTCGCGACGGATAGAGTATATATATGAATAAATTGGTAATGAGATAGATTGCATCTAGAGGGAGAATAAAGGCTATTTATTAGAATATAATTATCTGAATTCCACGCAAAGTCGCGGGCACAGCTAGTATTATATATAAAATTAAGCTTCCTGAATACAGGTCAACTCTAAACCAGTTCGAGACTTAAATGGAGCGAATTAAAATCAGATAAATTCTAAACTGAACTCCGCTCTATTTCCGACTAATGCGAAGCGACTGGACTTGCGCTCGCATTTAATATATTTAGCAAAGCTAGCTAAATTATACTAGAAGGGCATTCGTTTATAAAATCACTAGTAGATGTTATGTTTTATTTTATTTCTTACAGGAAAACTTACACCTAAAAACTAGAGTAAATACAATGAATAATACTGAAGGCCATTTGAAAGTTTTCACGAGTACAATACAAACCATAGTAAGAAAATTAAAGTCGGTTGATTGATAAAGTGTGTAACGGATAGATTACAGGAAGAATGATGATTGAAATCTATGCTTAAGTAAGGAGTAATAAGTAGTATTAAATATATCATAACTTTGGTCGAGTGCATTGAATTGGCTACATAATCTTAAAATATAGCTATAGCGTCGGTAAGTAGCGTTTACAGATGGCACGTAGAGGAGCTGTGGACTTCTGAGGTTAACAGTAGGAGTTCGCAAATAAATGCTACTCAGTAATTCAGAACAGTCCACGACTCCACTTTTTATATTTAAAAGAAAGGATAGATCTGCTATTCGCCTACGTTCATATAGTGGGAGAAAATGAAAAAATCTGCAGCGTTCAAATAATAAGAAAAATAACATTTACTTTTGTACTGTAAGTGACGTAATTATATTGACGTATATATTATGGTGACGTATCTATATTAAAGCTAAATATTTAAAATTTTATTTAACATTAACCAGTTGAAATCTGTAAGATTTTTCCCTACCGAGAATTGCTTTACGTCGCTAAAGAAGTTATCACTTCAAAAACATCAATCAATTTTGCTGTATACACATACGAAATAAACTATCGTTGGTCAGTGTGAATAAGTCCATCCATCCACTAATTTCTATACTAATAAATAAAATTACAGTGTCTATGTGTGCAATGTATACCAAAAAAGGTATGATAGAAAAGTTGAAAGGTTCTCGTTTGTCGTGGTATGGACATGTTATGAGATGAGAGGAAGCGCATGTGGATAAAATAGTAACGTATAGAAAATAAGTTATGACGGGTGATAGGGACGTATGGAAGAAGAAAACATAATGCGCCGACGCCAAGTGAGTTAGAAATAAGGCACGAGAATGATGATGATGATTCTATACAATAAATACAATTTTTTAATCTTTGTCTGTAGCTGTTTGTTCCGGGATAATATCCGGAACGTCTGGACCGGATGCTTTTGTTTTTCGAAAATAATTAGGTTTCCGTGTATAAAAAATTAAAATTTATATAAAATGCGGGCGTAGCCGCGGGCACACAGCTAGTATAATTATAACCCTCCATCCATCAAGGTTCTACTAGTGAGCAGCATAAGTCAGTTCGTAGAAAAAGGTGAAATCGATGTTCAATTCGACCACGCTAATATTATATACTCACCATCAAGTTGGTTATTACATCATCTTATTAACGATGGATTACAATATAAAGGGGGGAATACATTGACAAAGTATGGAGGCTCTTTCGCATCGGTGGTTAATTTCAAATACTTTTAGCTTATATTTTTAGCTTTACGCGTTAGAATTCAATAACTTTAATGTACATGTCTTCTAATTACTTGAAGCGAAGATGGCGCATTGGATTGTGCGGCCGGATTCCGCGTCAATTGACGTGGGTTCGAGCCCTCTATCCAAATCTAAAATCATCCTGAGCTTTCGGTGAAGGAAAACATCATGAAGAAACCATAGCATGGTAGTAGGGAGGGGATTTTTTTTATAATGCCCGACTGAGTAGCTACCTCCCTCAAATTTCAAAACATGTCACCAAATATCAATAGGTGTGTTCCGGAGGCATCACTTGAGGACCAATACCTCTAAGCTTACAATCCTGGACCACATAATCACTTAACATCAGTTGAGATTATGGTTAACGCACTGAACATATTCCGTGTAAAAAAAAACTACGATATTTTAGTCATGTCGCAAGAGCAGGCTCAAATAATTTTGAAAAGCGTGTGCTAAGGGGAAAGGATGAAAGAAAGAGGCCGATGGTAAACTGCATAAAACGGTGGACGGATCAAGTGTTCGAACAACTGGAGCTATCCTTGTCTTTATCTTTACATCAGGTACAGGATCAAGATAGACATTTTTGGCATAGCGATATATGGTGTCACGATCCTCAGTAACATTGACTTGAAATTTTGCCCAGTTGCTTATTTCGCGATTTTGGCGTTCATTAAGAACGGTATATCTCATCCAGAATTATATTTTTTATCGTTAGATATGCAACAAATAGGATGATATGCTCTGTGCTTCAGCTAAAACCGTTTATTGTTATAATATATATGAATTGTATAATTTATAATATACTTTATAAAAACATTAAGAAAAAAACCAGATCGAGTTTCTTGACGGCTCTACTCCACTGGGTTGTTTTCCGTTGGTAGTTTTTTGACGTTCATAGGCGCTTTCTCAGGGCCCAAATTGAATAAAGATTTTTTTTATTTGATTTGTACTCCTTTCCGTCCGTCCGCACTAAGTAACCATTACTTTTTTTTTTTCTACGTAGTCAAACAATTTGGTCGTTGTACGTTTGGTTGTTGTTGTGCGTACGTATTTGCGACCGTTGGTCCGCACGTCAGAAAAACTCTTCTCTCAAAGGTGATTATTCTTGTACCATGTTGGTTTCAGCTCAAGGCTATCTACCTACCTACTGACTGAAAAAAATTATTCAGGCATTCTTCTGGCATCCTGACAACGCCATGCCTCGGAAAAGTTCGCCATCAAATTCTTTTACGAGGCTTGGCGACCACGGGAAGCGTGCAGATGTTACCGTTGCCATGGTAAACATTGTCATGGCAACAGTTGCTATGGTATTGTTATTTTTAATCTAGAATAATGATATATAAAACTGATGTTTTTCTGTACATTTAATTCTTTTAAATTTTGTCACAGATTTCTATTTTAGCAGTTACTAAAGTCAAATCTGACATTTAAAAAAATCTGTTGCGTGTGTCCGGATTTAACTCAAAAAACAGCTTAATTGCGGTGCTTCTAGGCTTAAACCTTGTATCCAGGT
This sequence comes from Samia ricini, assembly GCA_014132275.2. Taxonomy (NCBI): domain Eukaryota; kingdom Metazoa; phylum Arthropoda; class Insecta; order Lepidoptera; family Saturniidae; genus Samia; species Samia ricini. The sequence continues at coordinate 28,826,294 of AP028158.1, forward strand.
TTCACCAACCTTTTTCCAATTTATTTTACCCCAGTTCAATTGAAAGTAAGAAACATAACTAAGTTTGATGAAACGTTGTACTCAAGAATTATATTTCACGAAGCAATTATTGATAGGATTAAGTAAGGAAAGCAATAAGATGTTAAAAAATATTTTTAGAATTAAAAAAAAAAATCATCTCAAAAATGTTTTATATATAAAAAACGTGTTGATTGGTTTTAATAAAATTTTGTGTGCGTATAAATTATGGATAAAAGGATTGATGGACTATAATTATTATGAATATCATTGAAAAAAACACGCAAAAAAAATACTACATACCGCGCGTGGATTAAAATAAATTAAAGTATTCTTAAAATTGTCATTATTGTCTATATATCTGTGTATATGTCTGGATTTAACTCAAAAAGAGGAAATGATTAAAATTAATAAAATTTGATGCACTGGAAAGCATGTGTCGTATAGTAACTGATAGGCTATGAAATAGAACACACAATCAAGACATCCCACATTTAGTCAAGTATATCTGTGTGCCCGCGGCTGCGGCCGCGTTTCATGTATTTACTGCGTTTTGGTTGTTTTTGTACGTAGACCTCATTATTTTCGTAAGATAGTAGATTTTTGGTACTAAAATAAAGTTAAAATATTTCTTATATTTTCAAGCACTTGTCCGTAAAACTGTGCATTAAATCGGATTTTATTTCTATTTATATGAGCTTTATTTTTATACTGGGAACCCTAATAACTTTTGAAAATTAAAAGCACTCTAAGTTACGCGGAGTACCATCAGCTATCTCCTAAAAAAAGTCCCGTCAAAATCGGTTCAGCCGTCCCGGAGACTACCCGGAATAAACAAACAGCTGTACAGACAGACAGACAAAAATTTTAAACATTGTATTTTTGGTTTAGGCATCGTGTATACATTCATACCATAAAATATTTTGATATTACAGACATTTAAATTTTATTTATTAGTATAGATGAAGTGAATGAAATCGCGGGACATCACTAATTATACATACATTTACTTATCACAAAATAACTATGGTTTATTTAGAAATTAGGAATGATAAATCTTACCTGTGTTTTTTATAGATTGAGAATTAAGACCAAAACAGTAAAATGTATTAGGTATAACTTTTTTATGAATCTCCTGCCATCTATTGGTAACTAGGGGAATTATTAAATTCTCATATGTACTAAGTTTGGTTTTTATTATATAAACTTAAAACATAATAAGTGTACTGCGAAGTAGTACACAGAAAATTGTATAGATGGCGTTAATAAGTTAAAAATATTTACGAACAGTAAAATTTTTCAGTTTCTCTGATATTAGGAATTTATTATTTATTTGTCATACTTTATGAATCTTTCTTGTTTTTGAGGTGGAAGTGATTAAACAAGCCGGTAAGGCTCGGCCTAGGCGAACGTATCTCGACCAGATCAAGGACGTTCTAAAAAAAGGCCAGGTCCAACCAAATAGCATGCATGAAAACGGTTACAGTAGAAGAAGCGAAAGACGTGTGTCGGGATCGTAGCTGGCGGTACCCTTATGGGAGATAGGCGTGTATAGCGTTATCGTATTTTTTTAGCGTAATCACTACCATATAAAATATCTGTTAATTAATCATACGCTATAAATACTCGTAACTAAAAACTTAGTAAATGCTGATGATATAATTGAAACTTTTATAATTAAAATCAGAACTTTTTTAGGTTATTAAAAAAATATAGACATATTTTGTATGTATAATACCGTGTGGTGCCGCCTTAAAATGGTACCACCCCATAACTTCCCGTGTGTGTCGGTAAAGGGGACTAAGGTATATAAACCGGGGGAGCAGCCTCCCTGAGTATAGGCGGTGACCCAAGACGTGCCTCGTTCCCCAACTGGGGAGGCTCTTGACGTCGCCGCCAGCGCGATACAGTAACACTGCCCACGCATTGAGCAATTACACGCACAACACTCCATACACACTCATGCATAACATGCAGGTACATAGGTCCTGTAAGGAACCTTTTTTTTTTATGTAAATAAAGAAAAAAATAAAAAATGTAGGGTTTAGCTAGGATAAAAATTCCGCGGGAGTTTTCACACTCAGGTAATGGCCAAGCCGAAGTTCGAACCCTTGAGCTAGCTACCTTTTGCGGCTGAGTGCCTTCAGCACTCGCCCACAAAGTTCGGTGAAGCTGTAAAGGCCCTTCCGGTCAACAGCATTAGCTAGGTAGGAAAAAAAAAATCCCTGAGTATCACAAACACGTACTGCGATCGCTTGTGGGAAATGTATTTACCCATGCCCCTGCCAACTTTAATCCGGAAGTATAATCTCATCGGATTACCACCGAGAATACCCACTAACACCCACGGTACCATCCGCCGCTTGGGAGGGGCGATACGGGACTGAGCAACATACTCCGTGTCGCTCCAGCCAAACGACAAATGGCATGGCAAGCATAATCTCTCATGCCGGGTGAGGCCCTTCTCGCCAACCCGTTTCCAAGCGTGGCGATTATGGCAATCCTCCTTTTATGGTTGAATGAATGCTAATGAGTAAATGTATAAAAGATTAGTGAGTACGCCCGTTCATTACAAAGGTTCAAGGTGCACCAATCTCACTAGCAATAACTATTCGTCTATTCACATTTACGTTACTATTTAAAAAAAAAACGTATATTTTAAATATATAACTAAATGTTAGAATATGATGCATTGAAAAAACATAGGAAATGTGCGGTTAATTACATATTTGTACAAGTAATAGATTTTCGTATCCATTTTCCGACTAAAGATCAAGCTTTCCCCTAAGCGGCGGTGAGTTATGGAACTATTAGAAGGATTCAGTGGAAAATTGAATAGATTTAAACGAATGAACGAACTAGAATTATTATATTGAGTCAGCAGAAACAGTAGAGGTAACTTTATTACGAATAAAACTGTTCGAAATTCACGCGTTAAATAATAGGTCACGTCTGTCTGTATGTTTGTGCGTTAGTTATCTTGTAACTCGAAAACCGATGAACTGGTTTACATGATTATTTAATCACACCATACATGTTATTTTTACATAGATATTACGTTTAAAATATATTATAATAGAAGTGACCATTTAAGCAGGGTCGGGTTGCAGTTTTTTGGGGCCCTATTCTAACTAAATTTCGGGGCCTGACTACTGTCTATTAGGAAGTATTACATAGGTATAAATAAATAAACTTTAAACCAGTAAATTACTAAAAAAAAACATCTATAACATAATAGATTTAAGCTCACTTAATTAATTATGAAAGAAGGTAACTGCATAGCTGCATGAGATATTATAACTCATTTTTTCTGACGCAAGACGAATTAAATCTCCAACATAAAAAAAGGTGTGGACCTAGAGTCCGCAAAATATGTTTTATTTTATTTAAAAAAAAACATTAAATTACAGAATGAAAGAAAAATAGTTTTTAGTTATATAATTGCTTATTTGTGAATAATATTACCGCTATTAGTCAGTTACGAGGCCCTAGACATAAAATTACATAGTTTTATGGGAGATTGGCCTATGAATTTATGTCGAGCTTAAATTTTTTTACACAGTATAGGCTCAGTGCTTTGACCACAATATCACCTGATGTTAAGTGATGATGTGGTTCAAGATGATAAGCGCACTAAGCCTAGAGTTACTGGTTCCCAAGTGATGCTGCCAAAACACAGCTATTAGCATTTGGCGTCAGGTTTTCAAACCTGAGGGTGGTAGTTACCCAGACGGGAATTATTAGAAAATGCCTTACCAGCATGCTGTGGTTTCCTCACGATGTTTTCCTTCACCGAAAGCTCAGTATGATTTTAGAGTTGGATAGGATGGCACGAACCTGTGCACATTGATGTGGAATCCGGCCGCACTACCCACCGCGTCATAATCGCTTTGCATTTAGTACATTGATAATTGTCGTTATTAACTTCTTATATTCATGTTAAATATATGGTTGTTATAAAACGTAACGTTGCTTATAATTTAGTAGCCAAAAGAAGTCGCAGCAATGGTAAAATAGACAATACTAACCCTTGATTTCGTATATGTACGGTACATTTTTAAGACAAATGTTCTCAAGTTATAATATGCTAACTGACAGACAGATAAAGTTGTTGGTTGTGTTGTAATTACGTAAAGATAAAATACACAGTTTAATCATGTTAATAAATCTGTACTATAAAGGGGTAAAATTGATTTTTTTAAATGGTAAATTCAAAATCTAACGTACCTATTTTGAATATTCTTTCATCCATAGGAAGCTAAGCTATTGTAGAGACCTCATCAACATCTAACGGCACACTAGCGCGAGTCGCGGGCGCACGGGTTACATATATTTAATACCTCGTATGAGAGAAGTCCGTGTGTCCCGTCTCGCTCGCACTCTGCATGTTTCTGATTGACCACCGTAATCTTTGTAAGCCCTACGACTAACGAGGGATCTTTTAGAATTTAAGTTTCACTATGCATCTCACCGACATCTTGTACAAGCCACCTGAAAGCGACAAATATGCGACGTTGAAAACCCGCCTAATCGCCGTGTACGACAAATCAGACGTCAGGAATTTTCAGCAGTTGATCAGCGGCCTAGAACTAGGTGACCAAAAACCATCGCATCTGTTAAGGAAAATGCGTGAGCTCGGCAGTGGCATGATAACCGAAGAGGGCTTGAGAATAGAATGGCTGAATCACCTGCCAGCACAAGTACGCGTCGTTCTATCCGTCAACACAGAATCGTCACTCGATACTCTAGCCGCTATGGCTGATAAAATGTTAGAATACACCGGACCCACCACGATCGCTGCAATATCTACGGACACTAAGAACCCTACAACCCAGCAGTCAAGTTCAAGTTCGAGTACAATACAACTCGAAGTATTAAGTAAGCAACTTGAAAAATTAACACTCGAAGTAGCGGAGCTGCGGGGACGTGCGACAAGGAGGCATCACTATCACCGTCCTGCTCGCTCACGGTCTAGTTCGCGCAACAGGAGCGCCGCCAAAGTAAAGCCTGGCGATGACAAGTGGGAATGCAGATACCACTATCGTTTTGGAGATAAAGCAAGACGATGTGAATCACCGTGCAACAGAAAAAACAAACTCAACAATACGTCTTTAAACTAGAAAAGACACCGACTGTGGCGAGCGTCGGTGTCCTCAGCAAAAGCAATCGCCTATGTGTTCACGATCGCAACACTCACGAACGTTTCCTCGTGGACACAGGAGCAGACATATCAGTTCTTGCTGTACCGAAGCACACAAGACGTACAAGCCTTAATACTTTTAAGCTATTCGCCGCAAATAACTCTCCAATTGATACCTATGGAGAAAAAACAATAACACTCGACTTGGGACTGCGACGCAATTTCACATGGAAATTTATTATCGCCGACGTGAAAACTTCAATATTGGGTGCCGATTTTCTACGCCACTACAGACTATTGGTTGATCTTCACAAGAAAAAATTGTTCGATGAAGTAACCAAATTATCGATCGACACAATTAAAATATCTTCAGCTACCGAGTCTGTCTACTTGATTAGCTCCGAACAAGATTACTACGATATTTTGAAAAATTACCCAGACGTATTACGCCCAATGTCGTTGAAGCAACCACCCAAACATGAAACAGTTCATCACATTGAAACCACGGGCCCGCCATTGTACGCGCGTGCGCGCCCTCTGCCGCCGGAAAAGTACAAACTTGCCAAAGAAGAGTTCGACCGCATGACAGAGATGGGTATATGCACACCCTCTAACAGTCCTTGGGCAAGCCCCTTACATGTGGTTAAAAAAAAGGATGGCGGAATGCGTGTATGCGGTGACTACAGACGGTTAAACTCTGTAACACAGCCGGATCGTTACCCCATACCACGCATACAAGACTTCACCTATCAGCTGCAGAACAAAACAATATTTTCGAAGCTCGATCTTAAAATGGCATATTATTGGATACCTATCAATGAGGAAGATAAAAAGAAGACAGCTATCATAACTCCGTTCGGATTATATGAGTTCAACTGCATGACCTTTGGCTTACGCAACGCTAGTCAAAGTTTTCAAAGATTCATGCACGAAGTCTTGCATGGAATAGAAGGATGTTTTTGTTATATCGATGACATACTTTTATTTTCTACGGACGAAGACTCTCACAGGGAACTCTTACATACAGTTCTAAAGCGACTCGAGAAGTATGGTGTCACACTCAACGTAAACAAATGCGAATTCGGACGCTCAAACATCGACTTTCTCGGCTACGAAATATCTGCGAACGGCATTAAACCTACTGAAGAACGCACAACAGCCATATCCACGTATCCCAAACCAACAACAATAATTGAATTACGACGTTTCCTGGGCATGATAAACTTTTATCGTGACTGCCTGCCTCATCAAGCTAACTTGCAACATGAACTCAATAAATACCTGCACAATGGAAAGAAAAATGACAAAACTGTAATCGACTGGACGCCCGAAGCAGACGAAGCTTTTGTTAAATGCAGACAAAGCATAACAGAAGCAACGACGCTAACGCACCCAATCCGCGGTTGCGCCCTAGCGATTATGACCGACGCATCCGATCACAGTCTAGGAGCCGTACTACAACAAAAAATCGACAATGTTTGGAAACCGATTGCATTCTTTTCTAAAGCGATGAGCGAGACGCAAAGACGCTACAGTGTGTACGATCGCGAACTTTTAGCGATGTACATGGCTGTAAAACATTTTCGACGTTGGATAGAAGGATCGGAGTGTACTATTTACACTGATCATAGACCACTCTCTCATGCACTTTCAAGATCCGCAAGCAGCAGCGACACACCGCGACGTGAACGTCAATTGCAATTTATAAGCCAATTCTGCACAAACATTGACTACCTAAAGGGAACAGAAAATACAGTCGCAGACGCATTATCTCGCATTGAAGAAATTAATTGTCCATCCATCATCGACTTCGACCAACTAGCGGTTGATCAAGAAAATGATGTCGAATTAAAAAATCTGAAACAACAAACAAACTTAAAGTTCAGTGAATTATCGTTACCGGGACTTAGACACGCAATCACGTGCGAAGTATCTACAGCGACGCCTCGTCCTTATCTACCCGTTACATATCGCCGAGTAGTTTTCAAGACTCAACATGAAATATGTCACAGCGGCATAAGAACGACTCGAAAGCAAATATAGCATCGAAATTCTTTTGGCCCGCTATGAACCAAGACATATCAACCTGGGCAAGAGCCTGCCTTGGTTGCCAGCGTGCAAAAATTCAGCGTCACGTCATCACGCCTCTATCAGAGTTTCCACCGTCACAGCGCTTTGAACACATCCACATCGACATAGTCGGACCAATGCGACTATCGAATGGCTGCCAATATTGTGTTACCATCATAGACCGATGTACCAAATGGCCGGAGGCAATACCAGTGCAAGTGATCACAGCGGAAGTTGTCGCTAAAGCATTGTATGAACACTGGATTGCCAGATTTGGATCTCCACTGCGTATCTCGACTGATCAAGGACGCCAGTTCGAATCATCTTTATTCAACGCTTTGATGAAAAAGTTCGGCATAACGAGAATACGAACTACGGCGTATCACCCGCAAGCTAATGGTCAAGTGGAAAGATGGCACCGTTCATTGAAGGCTGCGCTCATGGCGCGCGGCACTACCACAAATTGGTTGAAGATTTACCCACTGTTTTACTTGGGCTAAGGAACGCACTAAGAAGTGATAATAATCTCAGCCCTGCCTTGATGACGTATGGAACAACACTACGTATGCCATCAGATTTTTTCGTACCAACTCAGGCGAAAATCGACGATGCAGACTACGTGCGTCAGCTCTCGGAGACCTTAGTGTCACTCACACCAACGCAACGACCATCAGCCAGTCATCACACATTCATCCACAAAGATTTGGCAACATGTACCCATGTCTTTGTTCGGAATGACGCCGTAAAGAAGCCTCTCATACCACCTTACGATGGACCTTTTGAAGTACTTGAACGACATACAAAGTATTTCAAAATTCAACTACCATTACGCACAGCTGTTATCTCGCTAGACAGATTAAAACCGGCTTACACACTCAGTGAAGACTACATGGGAACGAGCGCAACGGAAACCACGACGGCCTCCACAAACTCTCGTCAAAATCAAGCCACAGTGGACTCGAAAACAAACCAGCCTTACGTCACTCGAAGCGGTCGCGTCGTAAAGAAGATCGTACGCTTCGCTTGAGGGGGAGTGATGTAGAGACCTCATCAACATCTAACGGCACACTAGCGCGAGTCGCGAGCGCACGGGTTACATATATTTAATACCTCGTATGAGAGAAGTCCGTGTGTCCCGTCTCGCTCGCACTCTGCATGTTTCTGATTGACCACCGTAATCTTTGTAAGCCCTACGACTAACGAGGGATCTTTTAGAATTTAAGTTTCACTATATGTCCTCAGAATTAATCAGAATCAGAATAAGAATCAAATAAGAATCAGTTAATAAATAACTTTCAACGTGTACCACGACTTTCCCTCCAGTCATCCTTCAACTAGCGAGAAGCAACTAAACTATCAACGAGTAACATAGGATTATATATAATTTAAAGATTTCTATATACCCGTACGAAGCCGGGTCGGATCCCTAGTGCTAAAACGAAATTTAATTAAATCTCATATCCCCTTACATTAAAATATTTCTATGTGCTCGATAAAAAATGCTTCACCATGATGGGAGTATATTCGTATCTATTATCTGCCAACCCTATCTATGCGTATCTACGATCGATTAACCCTATCCCGACGTGAGATACTGTTAATATGCCTCGCGGGAACGGTTATCTGCTTTCCAGGAGACTAATCCGCCCGTATATAAAAATATGATATCATTATTAAAGGATATCCCACGGGATGCTACTAATCTTATCATCGAAGTAGGTACATAAATATTAACCACATTGCAAATGTAGAATGTTTTTTTTAAAGCGACTTTGCATATTAATTTTATGTAAATTAAAATATAAATATTATGTTTTTATTAGACTATTTTAATTAAAAGGTGAACTGAATAAAATCTATGGACATACAAACGGTATGTAAAAATTGTTATTTAATTAAACAAATAGTTTACGTACCATACCTTTTCAGGTTTATCGTCATAAGAGTGAAGACAAACGACTGTAATTTGATGAGTTTTGACTCGAGTTTTTTGTGTCGTGTATACTACGGTTCATTCGGGTTCATATAAAAGTATATTTCGTGTTACACAATGGCGTTAAATGAGCAATCTGTCAATTCATGCACGTAAATACAAATGAACTTCAGTCAACATGTGCGACGTTCGGGTGCGTAGCAGTTGACTCTACAGAGCGAGGAAAGCGGACTGTTTAGTCCTCAATGCGCAAGAATTAACACTTTTCATTATTACTAAATATATTTTTTTGCGTATGAACAACGTGGTATATGAATCTACGTACATTTAGACTTTTCATTTATTGAGTGCATTTACCAATAAGTTTTTCCTAATATCATATTTTAATGATATAATAGATCCATCACACTATCATCATTCTTATCACTTGTTCTCAACTCACTTGGGATCGGCGCAGTATATTTTCTTCTTCCATTAATAACTATCAATCACCATTTCTTTACTTTACCCTCTTTTCTTTCACACTCCATACACACTTTCTTTGACCTTCCTCTACTTTTCTACCCTTCCACATTTTTATTCCTTACTTTTTTTATCAACATGCGCTTTCTTTATTCTCATAACGTGTCCATACCACGACCATCGATTCCCTTTCAACTTTTCTACCACTGGCGCAACTTTCAAACTTTATCCATTCTTCTGACACCGCATGTTCATCTCAACATTCACATCTCAGTTATATGCAATTGTCTCTCATACATCTTATTACTAGCCCAGCATTCTGATCCGTTCAATATATGTCTAAATCTCCTCAAAGTAACTTTTTTTTCTTCCAAATATGTTTTCCGATTTTTTTTACATTATATTAAATATCATCAAATATTTATCAAAAAATACAAAACAATCCATCCACTCATTCAACAGAAAGACGTCCACGCTGGACATAGATCTCTCTCAAAGATCTCCACGACGACTGGCCTTGCACCACCTCTGTCTAAAGGAATCACGCGACTTACCGACCACGTCGGTTCACCTTGTGAGGAGCCTACCCACGCATGACTAGAAATAGCGGGGCCACTAGGGACTAGAGGCCGGTTTGTTAGTGAGGGAGGTGATTACCATAATCCTCACGCTTGATAGGGGGTTAGCAATTGCAGTCAGGTTTTTTTTTAACACGGTATAGGCTCAGTGCTTTTTTGACCACAATCTCAGCCGATGTTAAATGACGATGTGGTCCAGGATGGTAAACACATTAAACCTAAGTTTGTTGTAGTCAGAGGATGCTGCTGCCCATTCCTTGGTTTATCCCTTAGTCGCTTTTTACGACACCCACAGCAAGATGGTACTATTCTTGTCGGCACCACGCTGACCTAAGCATAATATAAAATTTTAAATTAAATAAAGCGATTGGTGTTTCTGTATGGATAGATTGGTATTCTGCGGTGTAGGAAAAGTCTACGAGGAAAATAAAAACAATTACTCGGTTTTCATAAAAAAATATAAGTGAAAGAAATTGGAATCGTACTGGAAATGTAAAACTTTTTAACACTTGAGTTAATAAAAACGCCGGAGTTATTTAAAACGTCGATTTTTTTTTTAAAGTTACAAACTTTTATACAAAATTAGTTCTATTATATATTTAAATATTTTATTTAATAATATGCTTAGTTTCGCTGTGTAGTGTAAATAGCGCAAACTTTTTGAGTACCTAAAAAGCAATGAAATTGCCTTGTTTATATTTGCAATATTTTCCTGGGCTAATAAAATAGTGAAGCAGACAGTTGTTTTTTTTTTTTATATTAAGTACTGTTTTTCCTAACAATTAATTATAAGCAGTGAATCAATTACTTGTAAACAAACGTTTTGTAGTTAATATCAAAATCTCTCATTATGTTAAGTGGCAACATGGTTGAAGATGGTAAGTACGCTAATATCTAGAAGAACTGACTGCTAAGGAGCTGTTTAAGAGTTTGGTTTGGAGAACCAAACATTTGGTCATTAATGACTCTCCGTTATCAGCAATAAAGAAGCTCTATCTTCTCATAAAAACGTAAATATTTGTATAATATTGGGGTTTTTTTAAGATTAATATTATCTTATATCTAAATTTTATCTGACTGTTCTGTTAGTTCACTGGGTTGCTTTCTGAACCGGTGGTAGTTTTTTGATTTTCACAAGTGTCTTATCAAGAACTGAATTGAATAAAGTATTTTTGATTTTATTTGGCTTGATAAACAATGATTACGTAATCACCATTCTGAGCATACTATCCCCCATGTCGTTAAAATAAGCAAATCATAGACCTAAAGATAAACATTGAAAATGATAATATGAGATAACAAACACATTGAACTTAATATTGGTTGATTGATAGCTAGGAGTTTTATCAATGCTATGACGTCAACCTTCAATATGCTACAGTATGTGAAATATAAGATGGCGTTTATTAAAGAAAACAATATATATATTGTTCTGTGTATAAACTGCCTCGGTGGCGCAGTTGTATTATGGTGCGACTGCCGTTCTGGTGCCGGGTCGGGTCAAGTGGTATTGGGTTTTTCTACTCAGTATCATTCCGGAGTTTGGAATTTGTGCCCGATATGGCGACAGGCTCGCCCCTATCACATCTGGGACGGAACTAAGCTCGGCGAAATGTGGGTGGTATAGTTCGTTATTTCACCTCTGCCTAACCCTTCGGGGATAACAGGCGTGAGCTTATTTATATATTGTACAATATAGGTTCAGTGCTTTGACCACAATCTCACCTGTTGTTAAGTAATTCTGTGGTCCAGGATGGTAAACACACTAAGCCTAGGTATTGGTTCTAATGTAATGCTGTCGGAACCTATTGGTATTTGGCGACAAGTTTTCAAACTTGAGGGTAGTAGCTACTCAGGCGGGCATCATTAGAAAATGCCCTACCACCATGCTATGAATTTATCACGATGTTTTCCTTCACCGAAAGCACAGGCTGATTTTAGAGTCGGATAGATGGGGATCGAACCCGCGTCGATTGACGCGGAATCCAGCCGCATTACAAGCTGCGTCATCATCGCTTTATGCATGAAAGCATAGATAATTATTGCTCGGAGCGCCAGTAGATGTAAAAAACCAGACAAATATTATATTATGTTACATTGATTATGTTAATAATTTAAATTAACTAATTATGTAATGTAAAAATAAAAAAAAAAAAAAACAGATTTTCCAAAGTTTAGAATTTTCACTTCAATCGGCACTTCTATCCTAACGAAGACAACACTAAAGTAAGTTAATATCATATTTACTGAACAAAACAGAATCGGTTGACAACCATAGGAGACAAAGTTACTAAACTATTTTGTCTATTTACTTACGTCTACCAGTTATACGATAGTTATAGGGTAATAGTAATATTCTACGAATATTCTAGAATCACCAAAATCTTTCACTCACAAATTATTTAAACTCATGTCAATCGACACAGTGTCAGAACGCTGCACCACTGAACTATCGTTGTTTCAAAGCACAAGGTCCATAATAAGAAACGGACGATTTTTAAAACGCTTACCACGGCGTTATTTTGCGTCGACTTTACGCTTCTATGAAAGCCGCACAAAGAACGCCTTTCACGTTGCCTAACTAACCGTATAGAACTTTTGTTGTACCTCGTTTGAATATAAATTGCGTATAAAGACGTCTTATGATGCCCATGATCTTTTATGTTTGCAGTTATATTTGTGCTTCGTTAGTGGGCTTTGTGAATCACAGTGTTTAGTTTGTTTGTAACGATCGAGATTAACGTCTCTCGCAAACAAATGGGTAAAACCGAAACATTCGCAACGCATTATAGCTATATAGAGTGCGATAGTATACACAGATTTCCGGCCGACATTGCCAGAGCAACATTTTAGGTGCGGCTATAGAGAAGTTGGTTGGATTTACCGTGCAATATTTCTGGCGGAATTACGTACTTTATGTAAAAGCTAAAAATAAAACAGAACGCGAACAAGAATTAATAACAAATAGGCAACTCTTTAATTTACTTTACGACTTCCTATTCCGTATTTATTATAAATAATAACGTCCATCTTTCTGTATGTTAGCTGGCTTTTAATTTGAGAATCACTGCATCGCTTTACATGATTATTTTTAGTAACCATAAATGTATACTTTAGCAAAGTAATAGTAAGTACTAGCTGTGCAAGCGACTTCGTCCATGTCAAATGTTCATAAAACGACGTTAATAACAATATATACCTACATACATATTCACAGTTTCGATATTAAACTAAACATATCTATCACTTGCTTTCATATAAATTAGCATCTTATTTTGCACTATGGGGTGAGTTATCTAAATGTGTTTATCCTAGATTATGTTACTCAAAGACTATAAACAGTTATTTCATAACATAAATAAAACGTCTCTTGACTCTAGAATTTATTTAATTTCCATTAAAATTTGTAACTCCTTTGAAGTCACTTTAATGAGAGTTCTCAAAATTATGTTATACTCTGTTACTTTGGGATATAGATTACATACTTCCATTCAGAATTTCACCCAAAATCCATCCAGTAGTCTTTGAGTAATGCGTGCAGACATGGACAAAGAGAAATTCCAAAAATCATATAAATATGTTTTGTCATTGATTTTAAAGTGCCCCCGAGTGGTTTTTCTAAAATGTAGATATTCAGTATCTACGGTTTTTGTTCCTTTACTATTAAAACCGTATAATAATTTATTAAATTAAATATTATCTATACCAATAAATAAAAATTGAATTGTCTTTTTGTAAGGTCAAAATAACAATTTGTTACTTAATACATATACATGTAAATAGTATTGCTACGTTTGGTACTTATACCAAAAATACAATTTTTTACATTTTTGTCTGTCTGCCCTTCTGTCTGTCTATTTGTTCCGGGGTAATTTCCGAAAAGCCGAGACCGATTTTGACGAGACTTTTTTAATAGGTAGCTGAAGTTACACGGAGTACTTTTGATTTTTGAAAATATCTAATTAGTTCAACGTAAAAAACAATAAAATATTCAAATAGACGAAGAAAACGTATGCGAATTTTTTTTTAGTCAATCTTGTAAAAAAAACTGTTGTCAATTTTTTTAAACATCAAGTTAAAAGTTAGTTAACAAAACGGTATCGGTTGACAACCAGAGTAGAAAAAGTTACTGAACTGTTTTATATGCGAGCGGAGACATAGGCACAGCTTGTATTTAATAATAACTGAAACAAAGCGGAATCGCGGCAAAGGAATAGTCTACAAATAATTGTCTACAACCGGTTCCTAGTTATGCAGTTAATTACAGAACATTGCGGACCTCTATAGTCTTATTAGCGGTTAAGTTAAGCTTTGTGCTCTGACGTACAACTTACAGTAGTTTGTTTTCGCTTTGAAACTTTAAATTGCTCGAGACTCGACGTTGTGAAATTATAAAATGTAATATTACCTTTTTAAAATGTCAAGTATATGTATTTATATACATATAAATAGGTATAAAAATAGATCAATACATTACATTACATTTTTTCTTTATTTTTTACCATATAAGTTTATTACTTACCTTGATTATTGATTTTTAATTTTTAATAATATTTTTAAAGCAGCGATGTCTCAATTAAACCTTGGTATTGGTTTTTATTTAATAAAACACTGTATCGAGTTATATAACATTCATTTATTAAACGCCAACTGACAATATCGTTGTAGGTAAGGGCCGAACACAATTATCGACTTATCGACATTTTTGATGGATATTATTACTCACTATATATAAAGTTGTTAGTCCGGTATATTTATTACACAACGAGTATGACCGTAGCTACCACTCTCAAATTTGGACACCTTTTGGCAAACATCAATTGGTGTGTTCTGGCAGCATCGCTTGAGAACCAGAATCTCTTGGCGTAGTGTGTTTACCATTCTGAACGATGTTTTCGCGTAACATCAAGTTAGGTCGTGGTTAAAGTTCCCCTTCTCTTCTTCCTGGGCATCCCTCCCCTCTCTACGTCTTGTCGTTGGAGACAAGATGAGAGAAGGAGAGGGACCCAGAGTCTTCTTCAGTGGCGGGTTTCTTCCCCTTTCTCTTTGCCCGCCACTGAACTGTCCCAACTTTCCCTTTTTATGGGGGGGCAGCTTTTCTGCCTCCCCGGCCGACCGACCTTTCTTGGTCATGCCTCCTTCGGGAGGCGGGCGAAGAGGTGGGGTTGAGTAGTGTGTACACTTCCCCATCCCCACCGGGCCATTGCACGACGAGGCCCGGCGGGTTCGCTGCAGGGGGCGACGCGGTGCTTGCGAAAGCCACCCCGTGTCGCCCCCATCCCAAATGCAGCGGACGGCCCCGGGGGGTTTTAGTGGGTATTTCTGGGCGATTCTCGCCCGGGTGAGTCCCACACTGCACGGAGCTCGTCACTCCGTGCCCCTTATCTAGTGTACTGGGGGACTTAGATCCCCTAAGTACAATAGATAAGGGTAGTGCGTAAATGCATTTCCCCCCGTCAAAAAAAAAAAAAAAAGGTCGTGGTTAAAGTGCTGAACGTGTACATTATAAGAAAGGGTTGAGTTTTTTATCCATAAGGTGAAAACTAGTAAATAAGCAAATATATCCAAATTAGCGATCATATCGATTATCGAACGCTTTCAGAATATGAATAAAACGCAACAAGCTAAAGAGAGTCACTATGATGAATTTATCAAAGTATGTATTAACGTTGGCATTTATAAACGTTAAATTTTATAAAGATATACTCGTACATGCTATATTTCTTGATTTCAAATCTATACTAAAAGATAATGCACCTGTATGTAATGTCAAAATAACATAACATAACAATTTTTTACTAAATACATAATGTGAATGTATATACGATAACTACACCAAAAATATATATTTTTTTAACTTTTTATCTGTCTGTCTATTCCGGGTAATCTTCGGAACGCCTGGACTGATTTTGATGGAACTTTTTTGGTAGATAGGTGAAGTACTCTGCGTAATTCAGGATACTTTTGATTTTCAATATTGTTTAGGATTCCGCGTAAAAAAATTAAAACTCATGAAATTGTGAATAAAATCCTATTCAATGCACAGTTTTACGGGCAAGTATTTGAATTGATGAAAAATATTTTTACTTTGTCTTTGTATTAAATAAAAATTTAGAAAATAATTAAGATTCCGTAAAAAAAAATTAAAACGTAGTGAAGAACATAAAAAAACGCTGATGCAGTTTCGGGCATACTGCTAGTAACTATGAGTAAACTATAAGACATTAAGACATGCTAAATCAAATAACATGATTTAAGATTCAAGACTCAAGCCACAAGATAATCTCAACATTCTCTCAACCAGGCATTATCTATATAAAAGTTTTCCTTTAGATAAATGTAAGATTGTTTAAGGTCACTCCGAGATAGTCCGATCTCGTCTGGACTATCAAGAAAATGTGTTTTATTTTCTATCTAATTTGCATCACCATCACAAACTAGCGCATCTTCAGTACCAGTTTCAATAAAAAAGTTTATTTCCAATTCAGTACGGTCGGAAAAAAGCAAGTTTTTTGAAAAAAAAAAATTATGTTATTTATTGCGAGAATTATTATATAATTTATATTTCTACCTGCATCTTTACGAATACTTTATGCTGTTGATGCACATTGGCTTGGGATGTCTTAAAAAAATCTCAATGATGTTCCACTGCATTCCTTGCCTGTTAAAAATAATGTTGTTTCATATTATGCAAACAGAAAAACTCGGGCGGTGTTGCAAGTATAAACGAGAAAATAAGATTGTATTATATTATATCATATGAATACGTCATGGTAGGTTATGTATGATCAAATAGTATAATAGTAAATCTGTCACTGTAAATTTTTAAAGCCTTATTCAATATTTTTGTTGTAAAAAAATCAAATTTAAGGCCTTTTTGATCTCTCATTGCTTTTAGTCTAGTCAACAAGTTGAAAAACATGTTTATTTTTGATAAAGCGTCTAAAAAACGTGCGATAGCTCGTTCGATTCGGAATTACGTCTAGAAAAATGTAACTCGACAAATTATTAGCACATATAAACATGCATTTGTTATTAACAAAATAATATTTTAAAAAAGTGTTTCGTTTTTGTGAATAAATCAGAAGTTATTAATATTCAAGGAATTAAAAGGATTCCTTAATGAAGAGGAAATTTCCAATAAAAAAGTTTCACCTCTAGAACTCTATTTTTATATTTTTTATTTAACGTCAAAAATAGGCATACGCACGACCTGCTAGACTGGTAGACACAGAAAACGACGTGGATCAAATAAAAAAGAATATTATTAAAAGCAATTAAAAATCGAGACTGACAGAGATAAGATAGATGAATTTTTAGAAAATTAAAATAATTTGCGAGAATAGTGTGCACTGGTGGTACTTCATTCTATCTATTTACCACAATAATATGTAGTGATAGATATCATGGGTCGCAGGAATCCACTGGATGCCGGTGGCACATCCTTGCAGCAGTGCACGTCCTTCGGTTGAATGAATGAATGGACAAATGAATGAATTAAAATTTAATTGTTGTTTAAAATGTTTAAAATTCGTATTTTTGTTCCTACGGTACTTTATAGGTAGAGGCGGATGTTTTTTAGTCCATTTCTTTTCCCTGTCGAATCTAAAGTCGGCACGGAATTAATTTGTCTGCGAGCGGCGGCGTGCTGGTGAGTTTCGAATCTGGCTTTTAAAATGCACTGAGTGAAGTTTAAAGAAATCAGTTCAAAGGTACAGTATTTTTGTAAATGATTGAAAATTTTACACAGAAAACCTCTTTGAAGAAATACAAACGTTAAGAATGATTTATTTTCTGCAATTTTGATATAAAACTACACGTTATAACAAAAGGAATTTAGTTATGACTTTTGTCAGAACTTGACACCAATCACAGTTTTTTTTTTACTGTATTGGCTCAACAGGATGGTCAACACACTGACCCCAAAGGTTCTCACTGTCAATTGACACTGCCGGAACAAACTTATTAGTGTTCAAATTTTAGGTTGGTAGGCGGACATTACTAGAAGATGCCCAACCATCGTACTATGATTCTCTCACGTTGTTTTCCTTCATAGTTCAGGCTCAATATAGAATTGGATAGATGCACCGACTACCGTTGATGGGTAATCTAACCACACTAGCAACTGTGCCATCATCACATCAATGTTCACTTGATTTTCATGTACCAAGGAGATTCATAGCTTTATAATCTGTCTTATCTACAAATTATTAAGGGTGAGGGCAAACGAGTGTAGTTTTTTGAGTTGTGAGTCGCGCTCATGAGCGCTCGAGTGAGTCATGTAATCTACTTTGCATTCGGTTTCGCGGTATTTTATGACGGCGCAAAATAAGTTATGTTTCAACTCATGTGCAAAAATGCAACTATATATGGAAAATACAATAACATAAAATTACGCTCGTATGGTCTCACCCTTAATGATCATTTATTTTTTAACACTGTGTCCTTTCAGAATGATGAATGTTTAAAAAAAAAAAAAAATGAAGCAAGTTTTAAGACTCCCTTGAGAGTCGACTTTGTAAACTTCTCGTGAGGTCGTATCGAATGACAGATTCTGGTGTAATTCGATATTATCTCGATTGATTTTAGGTGAGATTTTTACACGTAAACGTTAATTTCGTATAATAATATTATTAAATTTTAATTTCTTCTCATGTCTTTGAAAAGCAGTATATCTATAAAACTTTTCATGTAGAAAGTGCCTGAAAGTGTATTACAGCGGGTATCAATATTCAATCTTAAAAGTAAAGATTGAGATTAAGCAAAAAGTATATCGATTTTTCTGAGTTATCATTGACACTGATCTGATTCTTTAGAACAAAAAATTGATTGATATTTCGGATTTCAGTAGGTGAGACATATTGAAATTGTATATTGGAACCAGACTTTAGACAACATTTTGCTGTCTGAGTTACGATAATCTCAAAACAGATTAGTTTACACTATTTAATTCTTTTATATCTATAACTTTAATAAGTACAGACCTTATAGTTATTATTGGTTATAACTTATATTTTATTTTACCTTTCTGCCTATTTGTAAGAGAGTTTCGTACTTATTATATCTTTATTGTATGTATTATATTTTTTTATGGATCAGCATCATAATTAATTTTTTATGCGGCAAAATACTTTTTAATTTACATCGGAAATGGCTTTCAAGACAATAATTCATTCATAATGATTATATAGAATAATTTATCGAAAGTTAGTAAAGGTACCCCTTGTATTATTTAATTGCGATAACATATTACTCAATGTGAAGACGTTACCTTACCTGTGTGCTTCGAATGCTTACAGAATAGTATCCAACTAGAAACTGTAGAGAAGAGGATTTATGGAACAGCTTTTATTTAAAATGTTAAATGTTTCTTTTAAAATAACGTCGCTTTGTTTAAAGGAAATCGTTTACAGTGCCACATAATTCGCTGTTCACACCACAAATATTCACATGCAGTGCAAATATTCACTGTACTGAATTGTCGTAGACAGAAAACAATAAAACTGTATATCTACTTAACCACTTGAACGAATTACTGTCAACTAAATTATTTACGTTTTGTTTCTGCAAATCTTACTAAATTACGTATATAAGAAAAGGGTAAATAGGTACTCATTAATACATTTAAATTTGGAATATTTTCAAATTAAATACAATTGGTAAGAAAAGAAATAAAAAAAATAAGTAAATAACATAAACAAGAATTAATCTACTGATCTTGAGCAATAACTAATGTAAAAGCAAATCGCTTTTCGAAGTAGCATATGGTTCGAGTTTGAACATCGAAGTGATAATAACAAGTGATGCCATAGTGATCACGAATATGAACTAGTGAAGTGTAAAAGTGTGTATACGTATGGTGTAGTTAATGTACGACTGGCTGTGTGACCGCGGCAGCGACCGCGTTTCATTTATTCTTCACTGCGTTTTGATTTTTTTATAAGGGACACTAATTATTTTCTTTAAAAAATGTAATAATAAAATAAAACTGCACGTAAAACTGCATCGAATCGTATTTTATTCAAATTTTTATTAGTTTTATTTTTTGAAAGATTGAAAACCTGTCCCCAAATACCAATAGGAATGTTCCGGCTGCATCCCTTTGAACCAGTACCTCTATAGACTTAGTATGTTTACATCCTGGACCACATCGTCATGAAATCATGTAAGATTGTGGTCAAAGCACTGAACCTACAAAGTGTAAAAGAAAGTACAAAAAATATATAACAATGTAGCGCAATACCATCCCTTATAAAGCAGATGAAAAATTTTAAAATAATAGACAATAAATATTTTATAAACAAAAAAAAAACATTTATGCAACAAGTAAATTTCAAATAGCCGCCAATACTTTGCAAAACATACAAAAAAAATACGGCCTTTTCGAGAAACTAATGGCTCACTTGTTGCCTTAAAAAAGATTTTTATTTAAAAACAAAACCGACTTCGAAAGAATAAACTATAAATACATTAAAAAGTCAATAAATAATTACTTTATTAATCTGGTTCGTTAATTTTGAAATCGGTGCCAGCTCATGGATAACAAAGTGGTGTAAATGTACGTCGCTAATTACATTCAAATTTGATTAATTGTTTTTTAAAATCGTCCCAGTCCTTTATGTAGCCTATATGTAATTGTGATAAAGTTTATGCAGTTCTTTCCATTTGTAAATGAGTACATTGGTTAACTATAGCTGGCACTGACTACAAAATTAACGAACCAGATTAATTAAGTAATTATTTATTGACATTTTAGTGCATTTTTATACTTTATTGGTTTGAAGTCGGTTTTGTTTATAATTAAAAATAGTTTTTTTTTCTATTTTTTAGTTTAAGTATGTACTTTTAGGTATTATTATTATTATTCGAGAGAGGGGCTATGCAGGCTAAAACAGCCCTGTGTCACTGCGACCTAGATAGATCTATTGTGATCGCCCCCATATTCCTAAAGCTCACTGTCTAGACCTACAACCTGGATATACTGTAGGATCTTTTTGGCAGAGAGCGTCTGTACCCCCCCTCTGGGAACAACGAATGTTTGCCCAGAACTCGGTTGCGTATGGGTATTAGTGGGTCACAATCACACAAGATGTGCTTTGGTGTTTCATCTGCGACTTCACAGAATCTGCACTCTCTTGTGTTCTGGGCACTCATGTTGTACATATGCTTGCGCAAACAACAGTGCCCAGTTAGCGCTCTCACTAATACCTGCAACTGATTCCTACTGAACATCAGGGCTTCCTCAGCTTTTCGCTGAGTATATCCCCTGATGAGCTCTTTGGAATGAATTTGTCCTGGCAAATTATTCCAGAATTCTTTAGCCTTATGGGTGTATTGTTCCCTTATGGTCAGTCGAACTAGGCTTTTTGAAATACCATAAAATGGTTCAGGCCCAAATTGTGTTTCCATAGCCCCTGCTCGTGCAAGCGCATCCGCAGCTTCATTGCCGGGAACTCCTGCATGCCCGGGGACCCATCTTAAAATCAGCCTGTTATTCTTACCCAGGCTGTTTAGCATTGCCACACAATTGGCAACTAACTTCGAGTCAACTGTGTCCGAAGCCAGTGCCAAGAGAGCGGCTTGACTATCCGAATGAATATATATTATATGGTTAACGTAGGCTTTCTGCAGATTTATATAGGAGCATTTCAGAATGCCGTATATTTCTGCTTGGAAAATGGAGGCGAAACTACCAAGGTTAGTTGTTTTACTAAACTTGGGTCGCTCTCCATATATTCCACAGCCTACGTTGAGTCCTATTTTGGACCCGTCAGTATACCATATTAAGCTGCCTTCCCTCCACGTTATCTCACTGTTTAGCCAGGAGTCCCGTGGAGGGATTTCGACATCATAAAATTTTTGAAAATTGGTTTCAGGTATCGTCATATCCGATATCATACCTAAAACTGGTGATTCTATCACTGAGTCTATGGCAGATCTCATGAACTGGGATATCCATTGTGTCCTCCCGAGGGCGTACATTCTGTGCATCGTTAACCTCGCCACCTTTTCTACGTGTAGATGAAGGGGCGTCAGATTTAACAGAGCATCCAGAGCCGCACCAGGGGCGGTTGACATGGCTCCCGTCACTAAGATAGAAGCCATCCTTTGTACTGCAGCTAATCGGGTGCAAACCGACTGCTGCTGTGCCTTTTTGAACCAGACCACGCAGGCGTATGTTATTATGGGTCTGACAATGGCCGTATAAAGCCTTATGGTCAGTCTGGGATTTAAACCCCAGCGCTTTCCGACCAATCGACTACAGATCCCCATTGCTATTTTAGCCTTTTGAATGATATATCCAAGTTGACTATTCCAGGTCAGTTTCTGGTCGAAAATAACTCCCAGGTATTTGACCTCTGGTGAGAAGTTAATTGTCTTGCCATTTAGTGAGGGTTGGACTAATTGGTCAAGACGCTTTTTCTTGGTGAATGGTACCAGGACAGTTTTGTCTGAATTTACCTTCAGTTCGTTGTCCTTGCACCATTTGTTAATGACACTTAATGCTTCCTGCATAAGGCACGAAATTGTACTTTGAGAGAAACCTCGGACAACTATCACCAGGTCATCAGCGTAGCCCTGGGCGTCGATCCTTAGTTCCTCCATCTTGTGCAGGAGTTGGTCCACCGTTAGAGTCCACAAAAGGGGCGATAGAACGCCTCCTTGTGGACAACCTCTTGTGGTTACCACCTCATGATTAGTACCATGCAATGATAACTTGACTGTACGGTTTGAGAGCATTGATTCGATCCACTTTACAGTGGTCAAATCTACCTTTTTAACACTTAGCCCCTGAACTAATGTTCTAGTGGGTGTGCTATCAAAGGCGCCCTCAATATCTAAAAATGCACATAGTGCAATTTCCTTATCTTCAAATGCCTTCTCTACTCTATCTACAAGGTAGAGCAGGGCAGTTTCAGTGGATCTTCCTCTGCTATAGGCATGTTGTTTAGAACTTATAGGATTTTTGGTTAATACCACTTCCCTAATATTTCTATCAATTATCTTCTCCATCGTCTTGAGAAGGAAGGATGTAAGGCTTATAGGTCTGAAGGACTTTGGCATAGCGTAATCCTTTTTACCAGCTTTAGGTATAAAAAGTACTCGTACTTTTGTCCACAGTTCAGGTATATATCCCCATGCAAGGCTTGCCCTGAAAATCTTAACTATTACAGGTGTCAGGATATTAAGGCCTTGCGGTAATAGTACCGGCTGAATTCCATCCTCTCCGCCAGTTTTGTAGGGTTTAAATGACTTTATAGCCCATTTCACGCTCTGTGGTCTAATAATGCTTGCCGCTCTTTGCCAGTCCTCTATCTTAGGTCTTGTTGGAGAGGGGAGTCTTCTCAAGCTAAGACTCTCAGAACCTGGGAAATGAACTGATGTGAGGAGCTCCATGGTTTCCTTTTCACAGTTCGTGAAGGTCCCATCTTGTTTTTTAAGGAGTCCTATTTGTTTAGGTTTGTCTTTTGCAAGCACCCTGTGAATTCTTGCTCCATGAGGCGTATCATTGATTTCCTCACAGAACTTTCTCCAGGATGTCCGCTTGGCTTTCCTAATTTCTTTATTATATTTAGTAAGGGCCATTTGGTATATATCCCACTCCTTTGTGTTTTTGGCCCTATTAAAAAGCCGCCTAGTTTTTTCCCTAAGCTTTTTGAGCTTAGAGTTCCACCAGGGTACTCGTCTTGTTGAGGTCTTTTGTTTTACGGGGCAACTTTGCTCATAAGCATCACTAATGGACGCCGTGAGAGCATTAGTTGCCAACTCTAGACTCTCAATTGTTTTAATATTTTTAGGGAGAGTTTCCAGGTTAGACCTTAGGGTTTCCCTGTAGGTATCCCATAAGGTATTCCTGGGATCCCTATATATAATATTCTGACTCTGTATTGAGAAAAAGAGTTCGAAATTAATATGTCTGTGATCAGACATAGAGTTTTCGTCACTTACACACCAGTTTATAATATGCCTAGCTACATTGTTAGTGGCGAATGTTATGTCTAAGACTTCTTGTCTAGCACATGTAATAAAGGTCGGTTTACATCCTTTATTTAAAAGTGTTAGGTTACTAGTTGCAATAAAATCAAAAAGTAACTCACCTCTTTCGTTGACGTCGCTGCTCCCCCAAGATGTATGGTGAGCATTGGCGTCACACCCCACCAGCAGCTCAGCGTTGTGTTTCTTTGCATAGTCCACTACCCGCATAAGCTCTTCTGATGGATTACAATTCTCACCGGGTAGATAGGCTGAACAAACTAATAGCTTGGAGCCCTTCCACCCGTCAAGATTAATGTACGCTGCAACCAAATCATCTGAACTAAGCTCTGGAACAGGAAGAAAGTTAGTTCTTTTGCTAAAAACTATACCAGCTCTGGGCTTAGTCCCGCAGTTGTGCGCCAAGACGCTCCCTGCGGTCTTTAATCCCATAATCGTATTATTACGCAGCCAGGGTTCTTGTATTAGAGCGAGGTCCACAATGCCTCCTGAGAAGCATTTCTCCAGTACCGCCGTTGCTGCAATAGCATGATGGAGGTTAATCTGGAGGAACCTCGTATGACCACTGGTTTGCGCTATTGTTTTTTGCGTACAGGTTTTCGACCGGCGGTCGTCCTGCCTGTCTGGGGACTAGCAAGTCCACCTCGAGGTTGGATTCCGCCTGTCTCCTGGTCCTGCCTCCTCTGTGCCCCCCTCTACCTGAGGGCTTCGGATGAAGATTACGATGCGCCTGTGGCGCCGACCCTTCTAGCCCAGAGGTAGTGGAGGTAGAGGGAACAGGATCGCCTGTATCCACAATGGTCTCCAGTGGGGGTTTTGTCCCTGTAAGGGTTCCACCCTCCCCACTTTTGGTGGTACTAGAGGAAGAAGCTGCCAGTGGTTTGTCCTCCTGGAGTCCTTCATTCCCAGTTTTGACTTTAAATATAACCCATCTAAAGCCAAACATTACCTTGTAATTATTTTTCTGAAGAGTCTGCACCGAGGGATCGTCAAGGGCGAAAGCAACAATTCTTCCTCCCCTTTCCTCCCTGGAGTGCAGTACCCTCCAGTATTCTGGATTTAGTTCAGGGTTCTGTATCCGTATCAATTCGAGGGCATTCTCAAGAGATGCAGCCTCGTTGTCCGGTAGGAATACAGAGCCAATTGCTGGTTTCGGAAGATCTTTTTCCGAAATGATTGTTAATTCAGCCTCGGGCCAGGGCTTTATTTTAGATGTTGTCTCTGCTAACCACTTCCTGCTCATCTCATCCATGCAGGTGATTAGCAGCCAGCCCGGCCTATGGCTAAGTCTTAAGAAACGAGGTCCAGCTCCCTTAGTTCCTATTTTAAGGATTTCTTGAGTAAGAGCGCTGTGGACCAGTTTCATCTGTTCTACACTCATGGGATTCACGTTGCGAATACCCACGCGTGTAGAACCAGCAACCTCACCAAAGCTATGTTTCACCTTACTATCAAGGGAAGTTTTCAGAGCTTTTTTTGGGTTGCGCAGTAGGAGATTCCTCCTCTGACCGAATTCGTTTTACCGCCTTCGGTCTGTCGGGCTTTTCTAAAGGAATTTCATTCCAGGGCTTTTGGCACAGCTTAAGCGCCTCAGCAGGGCTCATGTTAGCCTGCACCAGCCTCCGGAATCTTTTCCTAGCAGCTCCTGACATTTTCCGTTTCTTACCTCTTTTTTCCTCAGAGTTAGTCTCCGTAGGCGTTACAGTCACCGAAACAACTTCCGCCTTGGGATCCATCCTTTGGGTTGTTGAGGTACTTGGTCCGGGCGTTGGGGAGGTATTATCTGCCCCCGTCCCAGAAGAACTGACGTCATTAGATTTCTCTAGGGCGTCAACAAGGGAATTTAAATCCAGGAGTATGTCGTTTTCTAATTTATCATCCATACTGTTCCCACGAGAAGCTAGGGAAATAAGAGGTCACCACCGACAGAGCCCCGCTTGTCGGTGGAAGAGCAAAAATTACTCTCTGAGGTGCTCTGGTATCAGAGAGGTACCGTTAACGACTGGGCTCCCCCCCAGCCACGCATCCCTCGGCACGGTTCACTTAACACCTTGGATTGGGCTTGGTCCTCTTTGCCAATGTTCAGCAGCGGTCTCATATAAACACTGCTGAACATTTAGGTATGCCTACTTCATAGTTTTGGAAACAAATATATGAAACACGTGTAAGTGTGTATAATATTCGAAGGGTTTTCTCAATTTCTCAGAGTTCCACAAACCTGGTGGTGGCTATTTTTTTTAAACTATCGTTTGATATTGTTTGAAAATAAATACAAATAATATTTCATGAAAAGATTAATATTTTATTTATACAATCATTAATAAATGATTTACATGAAACCTTTGCCCATCTATGCCTAGTTAAATAAACCCGCCAATTTAGTTGCCCGTGTATGTATTTTGTACAAATTAATGGTAGTAAACAAATGGAAGATCCAACTCCTTTGCCCAAGGAGACCAGAGGGAAGTTTCTCTCCTTCCATAATTCTGAAAACAAAAAAAAAACGTTAAGGATTATGTTTTTTAGACACGAATATACTTGCGATTTGTTTATTCAAGATGTCCTTTTATAGAAGTACGTTCTAAAATTGTTTTATTATAATTACATATATATTCTCATCGTGTGTTATGACAAACATTTTATCTATACTAATAAATAAAGTTGAAGTGTCTGTTTGTAATATCAAAATATTTTTTTTACTAAATAGATATGAATGTATATACAGTAAGTATCAAGACCAAAAAAAAAACAAATTTTCAAATTTGTTGTCTGTCCGTCTGTACAGCTGTCTGTTTTCGGGTAATCTCTAGAACGGCTGAACCGATTTTGACGGAACTTTTCGGTATATAGCTGAAGTTACTCTGGGTAACTATGTTTACGAAAATAATTAGGGTTCACGAAAATAAAACCCGATTCACAGTTTTAAGAACAAATGGTATAATCTATGAGATATATTTGTACGTTATCTATAGTACTAAATATTTCAATGAAAATAATATGGGTTCCGTATAAAAAATTAAAGCGAAGTGAAAAATACATGAAACGCGGGCGCAGCCGCGGGCACACAGATAGTATTGTATATGATCCAAGCAATATGCCCGCGCCTCGGCTCGCGTTTCGTATACGAGTATACTACACTGCGTAATGTAGTTTTTAAACAATCATTTGAAAATCATGTTTTGTCTGTATTGTGTTTACAATTTCCTGAGTTTTATTTTTTTTTTACGGAACACTAATTATTCCCATAATTTTTTTTATACAAAGAGAAAGTAAAGATATTTCTCATAAATTTAAGCACTTTACAGTAAAAATGGTTATTAATTCGTTTTTAATTTCTTGCGTTTTATTTTTTTTACGTGGAACGTATCTCTACCTAATCGTGTACGTCTTGAATAAAGGTCAGGGAAACAGTATCAATAACCGACTGGCATGTATGAAACCTCTCATGAAAGTAGAAAAAGCGAAAGAGGTGTGTCAAGATCGTAGCAAGTGGAAGGACGTAGTCTGCCTACCGCCACGGGAGAAAGGTGTGCTTCTATGTATGTATGTATTTTTCTAAAGAATCCTTTTCATTTTACTGTCATCTGTTAGCTTGATATTTAATGGGTGTATTACATTTCCCCTTAATAATAAAATATAACTTACTCTTGTCTCCCGAGATTTAATAGTTTCAGAGTTTGACGGTTTTTCTTCTAGAGTGAATACATCAATTGCATCGGGTAATTGTTCGTTGTTTACGTCAGCAAAATTTCTACGAATAATGAATTCAATATTGGTCACATAAAGGCACTTAATTTTTAAACACTTTTAGCTTTCATATTGCGCTTATAGTTGATCAGAAATGTAATAAGCACATAATAACAGGTTTTTATATTTAATATAAGTGTTTTGATTAAACGTATATATTAATGATAATGTAGGTATTTTAATTGATTTCGGCAAATCTTTTTTTGTGAATACCTAGGTCCTGTTCAGGTTATAAGCGACAGCTACCGTAATGAGATACGAGTGTGGCCATTTTGACCACTCCACCCACCAAGGGATCAAGTGGATATGCACTAGAACATCTTCACAAACTATTAATTGAAGCTAATCTTTAACACGAGTTCTGTGTCAGGAATATTATAGGATTTATATCTTGCAACACAGCCGATACTTACCGCAGCCTTAAATCAGTCTCAAATGGAGCGAACACCAATTTTCTATTGTTTTTTTCAAACTTTGGTTCAATTTTACCATTAGTTCTGAAACAAAATTATAGATAATATGGACTTCTCATCCGTTTTGTGATAGCTTTGATAATTTGCATTACAGTATTACTTATTTACTTACGTGGATCCTGGACTGAACACTTTCTCTCCTTTTGAGTTCAATTTCGATCCAATATCAACAATATTTCTATAACACAAACATACAAACAAAAATATAATCAATCCAGTTTCACCACAACATATTCCGTATTGAAGGAGATCTCAGCAAAGTAAAATAGAAAAATACTACTTTAAACTTAATTTTAATTACGTTATGTTATCGTCATGAACAAAAAACTTAAAATATTTAAATTTGAAGATCTCGATCTTATTTTGTACCAGCTGCGTATTCGCGGCTCTTCCCGCGTTTCATATATTCTTCACTGCGTTTTAATAATTTTTTTTTATACGGACCCTAATTGTTTTCCTAAAAAAAATTAGTACTAGTATAATATATATATATGTGTGTGTATATATATAATATTGTTCATAAATTCCAATCGAATTTTATTCAATTTCTTATTTGTTTTTTTTTTTTTTACTTAAAACCCTAATTATTTTCGAAAACCAAAAATTACGCAGAATAACTTCAGCTATCTACCAAAAAAGGTTTCTTCTAAAGCCCATCATAAGTTCTGTAATAACACGAAGTACATCAAAATTTACATAACTCAATATGTGGACATTGTAAGGAGAATATAATTAGTATATATTTTTCAACAGAATTATTATAAGGAGATTGGTTCATTTGCAGTACTTACGTAGGACTGTTAGGTATACTAAACACGTCTTCTCCATTATCTGGCCTACTGTTTGGTACAACCTTAACATTTATTCTATAACAAAATAACTAATATCACGACTCAGAATGAAAAAATATACTATGTAATGCAATTTATTTTAAAACAATAAGTATATGGACACTATCAGTGTGTGGTATCATTCTTTGTAGTTAACCAGATATAGGTCAATTGAGTTACAACTCTAATTCTTTATTTGAATATAAGTTTAGGTAAATTATATTTTTCATTTGCAGAACATAAAAATGTAAATACTTACGATGGATTTATATCACTCCCAATAGGATAATACTCGTACACTCGTTTTCCATTCGTATAGTATGAATTTGATGTAACTCCATTTATGGAACTGTAACAATATGTAAAAATCGATATTATTTTGAATGTTGAGATGGCTATCTGGGGTAACAAGAATAAGTACGATTAGGAATTATCACATTATAGGAAGTTTGAAAGTGGCACCATTGGCAAAGAAGTTAAGGACACCGTCGTCTGTTCTGGTATGGGCATGTGATGTGCAGGAATTAATGTGGTTGTTTAAGAAAGGTATTGGGTTTAAATATGTACGGTTATTGGGGAAGACTTAAGAAATGGATGAAAGAGAAGGATGAATTATGTGAAATATATCTAGAAGGTTTAACACCCGTGCCCTTCTGGCAACTTGAGCCAGCCATCCATCCCTAGTCTCTCTTCTCCGGAGTTCTTGTTCCTACAATAAATCAAACAGAGAGAGGCGTGAACTTTTGACTGGCGGCTGGAAATAGGGGGCTGTTTTTGTACTGATCTCTCCCGTGGATGGAAAATAAGGTGGGCCCGACCGGGCAAGGCCGGTTATGCTTGTCAAGTCTTTTGGTCGGGCTTGCCACTGGGGTGTCGCAGAGCATATTGGTCAATCCCGTTTCACCCCTCACAAGCGGCGGATAGTACCGTGGCTTTAAAGTGAGTATTCTTGGTGCTTCAGGCCGGATGAGTCCCATATACTCGTTCGTAAATGCATTTCCCATGAAAGCTGGAGATTATAGTGGACTGTAGTTAAATATTTTGTTTGTAAACATGTATTTGAATATGTTGGTTATGAGTATCGCTATTGGAATTTCTAATCCCTAATAAGCGTATATAATCGATTAATGGGGAGAAATAAATATTCGCACTTATTTAAGTAATGCGATTTTTTATTAATAATAAAGAGAAAAATCACGTACAGAACTGCACAATATGCGAGGAACACGCAAACTTTGGTACCGAAGCAAACCATTTTGAGTACTGTTGAGGGAAGCGAGGTAACAATGTGAAAGAATCAGAAGAGAATTCTCTTTTTATACTAATCTATTTAATATGTGATAATATAATTCTAATTTATCTTATTAGTATTTATTAAATGTCATCTTATTTTTCGTTTTACGTGAGCAGTTCATATTTATGAAAACCACATTTTCTCTTGGCGCCTTACTTTTAATATTGCGATGTAATTTTCTACTCATTTAACTTGATTCCATAATAACGTGACCTCTATGCCATTTTGATCAATAAATAACAAAGAAGTGTACGTAGGACTGTTTGGTTTATCCTATTCACTCTTGAAACCTTGTTAACTATCGCTTTACTGTAGACATTTAGCGAAAGATAACACAAAGGTATGTAATCTCTTAATAATTTTTTGAGATATCCATGTTTGATTTTTTTAAATTCTCAATAGCTACTATTGTTAGAATTTTCTAAAATTTCATAATTTTTGCTTATTGTGTTGAAATTAAGTGTATAAGAAATAAGAACATAATACGTTTGTGCTAAAAACAGACGATATATAGTTGACTATTTGTCAGGCTAAATGTAATAAACATGTTCTAATGCTCAGTACCATGCATCCCGACGTAACAATAGGCCTATGTTCAAAGAAAACACCTGAGACAGTTATTCTCCAATAGCTCAAAATATGGAGTAGATGTCGTAGATCAAATGAGTCGTTAATATAGGTACAGTAAAGCTTTTTATAATTTGTTGGATTTAGCAGGTATAAATGCATAGGTATTGTATCAAAATATCAAACAATTCTAAAATTAAACATAGATACTTTTTATTGCAATTGTGAGAAAAGTATTTGACTAGCAGAACAACTTCAATTCCTGCGGAAATTCCGGAAAACATATTGAAGAGACAAGAAAAACAGACAAAGTGTCCGGTGGTGTCATGATTTGAAGCGATGATGGCGTGGTGGATAGTGCGGTCTGATTCCGCGTCGAAGGACGCGGGTTTAAACTCACCTATCCAATTCTAATGTTAGCCTGAGCTTTCAAAACATCGTGAGGAAACCATAGCAACGTGGTAGGGCATTTTCTAACAATGTCCGGCTGGGTAGCTACCGCCCTCAAGTTCGAAAACTTGTCGCTAAATAATAATTGGTGTGTTCTGGCAGCATCACTTGAGAACCAGTGTTAGGTTTAGTCTGTTTACCATCCTAGACCACATCATCGTTTAGCATTAGCGAGATTGTAGTTAAAGCTCTAAGCCTATTTCATGTAAAAAAAAACACTTTACAACAAATATTTTTTAACAGCAGAATTAATATGCGATCTTAATCTGATTTTGACAACGGAAATCCGAAATTCTTTTTATCTCAGAAGTGTTAGATCAGTCTCAGTGATCATTTAGAAAAACCGATTAAATTTTTAGTTTGATTTTAATCTAAAAACTAAGACTTGATACTGAGACTGACCGTAAACTACCTCTAAGTCATCTCTACTTAGATTTTATATTACTTATTTTTATTTCTCTTCATTTCGTAATTTTACATTAAAATTTGACTACATAACATATAAAGCGCGAGTAAAAGTAAAGATTCGATATTAGTAAACAAGATTCATATGACGTGAAGTGGTGCCAGGATGTTCAGATACATATTTCTAATGCATTTAATTTTAGCATAATAAGCAAACATTATCACATAAAATCCCATCAATAATAGTTATTGCGACAAAACTCGAATATAGATTAAGACATTAAAAACCTTAAATGTTGTCGTTCGCTAAATATCTACACTTATGTAACATTTCACAAGATTTCATGAGTGAGTAGAATAAGGCGAAATTATTATAGGCTTTAAATTAAATATAACTGTTTAGTAAATTATATCAGAAAATTAAAAGTAAGGCGCCATGAAAAAATATGGTTTTCATAAATACGTAGTATAATATGAATTGCTATGTAAAACGAAATGAATAAGATGACATTTAATAAATACTAATAAGATAAATTAGAATTATATTATCACATATTAAATAGATTAGTATAAAAAGAGAATTCTGAACTGATTCCTTCGCATTGTTCCCTCGCTTCCCTCAACAGCACTCGATATGGTTTCCTTCGGTACCAAAGTTTGCGTGTTCCTCGCATATTGTGCAGTTCTGTAAGCGATTTTTCTTCTTATTATTAATAACAAATCGCATTACTTAAATAAGTATGAATATTTATTTCTCACCAATAATCGATTATATACGCTTATTAGGGATTAAAAATTCCAATAGCGATACTCAAAACCAACATATTCAAATACATGTTTACAAACAAAATATTTAACTACAGTCCACTATAATCTCCAGCTTTCATGGGAAATGCTTTTACGAACGAGTATATGGGACTCATCTGGCCTGAAGTACCAAGAATACTCACTAAAAGCCACGGTACCATCCGCCGCTTGTGAGGGTTGATACAGGATTGACAAATATGCTCTGCGTCACCCCAGTGGTAGGCTTGACCAAAAGAATTGACAGGCAGAACCGGCCATGCCGGGTCGGGACCACATTATCTTCCCTCCATGGGAGAAATCAGTACAAAGTAGACCTCCTATTTCCCACCGCCAGTCCATAGTTCACGCTCCTTTCCTTGGGCCATTGCAGGAAAAAGAACTCCGGAGAAAAAAGACTTGGAACGGGTGGCTGGCTCGAGTTGGCAGAAGGGCACGGGTGTTAAACCGCATCCGCCAAGGAAGCCATCCGCATTCACTCCCTTTCTAGACATCTTTCACATAATCTATCCATCCTCTCTTTAATTATCCCCAATAACCGTCCATATTCAAACCCAATACCTTTCTCAAAACAACCTCATTCCTCCCTGCACATTACATGCCCATACCAGGACAGACGACTGCTACTTAACTTCTCTGTCACTGGTGGCACTTTCAAAATTTCTCTAATGTGATCAATTCTTAAATCCTATCCATTCTTGTTACCCCACACAGCCATCTGAACATTCAAAATAATATCGATTTTTACATATTGTTACAGTGCTATAAATGGAGTTACATCAAATTCATACTATACGAATGGGAAACGAGTGTACGAGTATTATCCTATTGGAAGTGATATAAATCCATCGTAAGTATTTATATTTTTATATTCTGCAAATTAAAAAACATAATTTGCTTAAACTTGTATTCAATTAAAGAATTAGTTGTAACTTAATTGACCTATATCTGGTTAACTCAAAATCATGATACCACCCACACACTGATAGTGTCCATTAACTTATTGTTTTAAAATGGATTGCATTACATAATATATTTTCCAATGTGAGTCGTGATATTAGTTTTTTTGTTATAGAAAAAATGTTAAGGTTGTACCAAAAACAGGAGGCCAGACAATGGGGAAGAAGTGTTTAGTATACCTAACAGTCCTACGTGAGTACTGCAAATTAACCAATCACCTTATAATAATTCTGTTGGAAAATATATACTAATTATATTCTCCTTACAATGTCCACATATTGAGTTATGTCAATTTTGATCTACTTCGTATTATTGCAGAACTGATGATGGGCTTGTATCGAACATTAACTATGATAACGAAGAACGAGTGTTTATTCCACCTAATACCAATTTAGTGCCAACGTAAGTCCTTACGTAAATCAAAATATCAGATTTTTTTTAAAACTAAATACGTAATATGTACATTACCTATACTATATCTTGATTTAAAAATACAATTTTTAAAATTTCAGTCTGACTGTCTGTTTTTTTTTCCGAGTAATTTCCGGAACAGCTGGACCGATTTAGACGAAACATTTTTTGGGAGATAGCTGAAGTTACTCTGCGTAATTTTTGGTTTTCGAAAATAATTAGGAATTTACGTAAAAAAAATAAAACAAATAAAAAATGGAATAAAATCCGATTCAATGCACAGTTTTACGGGCAAGCATTGGAATTTATAAAAAAAGCATTATACTTTATATTGTACTAAATTTTTTTAGGAAAATAATTAGGGTTCCGTATAAAAAAAAAGTAAAACGCAGTGAAGTGTATATGAAACGTGGGAGGAGCCGCGAATACGCAGCTGGTACAAAATAAGATCGATATCTTCAAATTTAAATATTTTAAGTTCTTTGTTCATGACGATAACATTAACTTAATTTAAATTAAGTTAAAAGAAGCACTTTTCTATTTTACTTTGGTGAGAGCTCCTTCAATACGGAAATATGTTGTCGTGAAACTATATTGATTATTTTGTTTGTATGTTTGTGTTATAGAAATATTGTTGAGATTGGATCGAAATTGAACTTAAAAGGAGATGAAGTGTTCAGTCCAGGATCCTCGTAAGTAGATAACCAATACTGTAATGCAAACTATCAAAGATTTCACAAAAAGTATGAGAAGTTCATATTATCTATAATTTTGTTTCAGAACTATTGTTAAGACTGAACCAAAGTTTTACAAAAACAATAGAAAATTGGTGTTCGCTCCATTTGAGACTGATTTAAGACTACGGTAAGTATCTACTGTGTTTATAATATTCCTGATACAAAACTCGTGTTAAAGATTAGCTTCAATTAATAGTTTGTGGAGATGTTCTAGTGTATATCTACCTGATCCTTTGGTGGGTGGAGTGGTCAAAATGGCCACGCTCGTATCTCTTTAGCTCGGTAGCTGTCGCTTATAACCTAAACAGGACTTAGGTACTCTGAAAAAAAGAAATACTCGATTTGCCGAAATCAACTAAAACACTTACATTATCATTAATATTTACGTTTAATCAATATGCTTATAATATAAATACCTGTTATTTTCAGCTTGTTACATTTCTGATCAACTATAAGCGCAATATGAAAGCTAAAAGTGTTTTAAAACTACCTGCCTTTATGTGACTATTAATATTGAATTCATTATTTGTAGAAATTTTGGTGACATAAACAAGGAGCATTCAACCGATGCGATTGATGTATTCACTCTAGAAGAAAAACCGTCTAACTCTGAAACTATTAAATCTCGAGAGACAAGAGTAAGTTATATTTTATTATTCAGGAGAAATGTAATATACCCATAAAAAATCAAGCTAGCAGATGACAGTAAAATAAAAAGGATTCTTTAGAAAAATACATACACACATAACATCACACCTTTCTCTCGTGGGGGGGGGGGGGGCAGAGACTACGTCCTTCCACTTGCTACGTTCTTGACAAACCTCTTTTGCTTCTTCTACGTTCATGAGAGGCTTCATACATACCAGCCGGTTGTGGGTACTGTTCCCCTGACCTTTATTTAAGACATACTCGATTAGGTCGAGATACATTCGGAGTAAAAAATTAAAACTCACAAAATTGTGAACACATAGTACAGACAAAACATTATTTAAAATGTATATTATGCAGTGAAGAATATATGACACACGGGCAGAGACGCGAGCACAAAGCTTCTATTTTACCTATTTTTTTTTGTAATAAGATAAAGTAAAAAAAAAATCTCATAAGTTCAAGCACTTGTCTTTAAAACTGTGCATTGGATCAAATTTTATTCAATGTTTTATGAGTTTTAATTTTTTTACGCGGATACCCCACATTATTTTTGAAAATGAAAAGTACCCTATGTTACTTAGAGTAACTTCAGCTATCTACTAAAATAAGTCCCGTCAAAATCTGTTCAGCCGTTCCGGAGATTACTTGAAACGAACAGACAGGCAGACAAAAATTTTAAAAAATTGTATTTTTGGTATAGGTATCGTATATGCATTCATATCTACTCACTAAAAAAATCTTGTGACATTACAAACAGACATGCCCATTTTTAATTATTGATATAGATAAAGTACTTGTCATAATATATGGTGAGAAAGTATATCATAATTTATAATACAATAAAATAATTCCAGAACGTGCTTATAAAAGTGGATACAAGATATCCACTTACAGAAATAAAATAAGCTAATCCGCAGTATGTTCGTATATAAAACATAATAACTTTTTTTTCTGTTTTCAGAATTATGGAAGGAGAGAAACTTCCCACTGGTATCCTTGTCCATCGGAGATGAATCTTCCATTTATTTACTACCATTAATTTATATCGAAGACTTACATTGGCGTATTTATTAAACTAAGCATAGACTGGCAAACGTTTCATGTCAATAATTTATTAATTAATGTATAAATAAAATATTTAACTTGTCATGAAATTTTACTTTCATTTATTTTGAAACAAAATCAATCAAAAATAGATTTCAAAAAGACAGAGTGAACTAAAAAAATTCTTCTTTAATGAATTTTGTTACTCAATTTTTTACCGAGCGAACGATTCGTTTCTCGAAAAGACCGTATTTTTTTGTATGTTTTACAAAGTGTTGTTTATTTTAAATTTACTTGCATATATGTTATTTCTTTGGTTATAAGATATTTATTGTCGATTTATTTAAACGGATTGTATTGCCCTACATTGTTATAAATTTTTTTGTATTTTTTTACACGGAATAGGCTCAGCGCTTTGACCATAATCTCACCTTATGTTAAGTGACGATGTGATCCAGGATGGTAAACACACTAATCCGCCGGAACACACCTATTGGTATTTTAGCAACAGGTTTTCAAACTTGAGGGTAGAGTTATTTAGACGGGAGTGATTAGAAAATGCCCTACCACCATGATGGTTTTTTCACGATGTTTCCCTTCACCGAAAACACAGCCTGATTTGAGATTTGGATAGTTGGGATCGACCCTGCATCCATTGACGCTGAGTCCGATTACAATACCACCCGCGCCATCATCGCTTCAAAATATCATTTATTTACTATCGAGATCGATAATAGTAATATAATTTTAGGATTTCAAGTCAGCAAACGATGCTTCACCTCCCAGGTTTTACGACTCCACTAAATGACGTAGATTTCATTTTCAGATAATGTAATTCAAATAAGTCTTTAAGCTAAGTGTTTTAACTCCCAGAGTTAACATTGTTTTCGATATACTCTTTATTTACTCAATAAAGCGTACTGTATAGAAATAACAAAGGTACTATCAGCTGCAAAAATGCATGGACATCTTAAGGTCTATAATTGTGTGAACTCAATTGTGTTCACGTGGAGTTGAGTTCACAAAAAGAACTAGATTGCGTGAAAAGGTGTTGTTAACTGAATTCTTGTTTGCTACACATAGTAACACAATCAACGGATCGATCGTATTTATTTTATATATATTTATTGAAAAGACAACTTTTATAGGCGCGTTGAGCATTTTTTTTGGGTGAACTAAAAACACGAAATTCGCATCATCGTCACCGAACGATTTCTATTAATGTATTTATTTATCCAGATTGTTAATTACAAGCTTGGCACGTATGAACGCTTGGTCGAGTGGTTTGACGTGCGACCTAATAATCACTCGTAAACAAGGTCGTAGCTTCGAAACCTAAACATATGTGTATACGAAATTAACTTTTTTATACATTATTTTGTGAAATATAGTTTTCACTCCTGTTAGCAGTCTCATGAGTGCTTTTTCAACTAGTGACCAACGTACAAGTTTGATTTTGGACTCCTACTTCTTTGTTTTTTTTATTGTAATAAATAAATATGTTAAAAAATTGTTTATCTTTAACCAGCATTGAAACAACTATTTTGATTTTAAATTTTCTTTCTTTATTTTATATTTAACATTTTTCTATATTAAAAATCAATGCCTATTAATATTAATTAATATTTTACAATCAATTATTATAATACATAATATATTATATCTAATGATTTATGAAATCTTATATAAAGTTAATTTTAACTATATTGATGTATTTTTAACCATAAACACTTTAGTTTAACTAGTAACTCTGTTAAAAACATTACCTTTCTTACAATAATGCAACTACCTAACATATTATTGAGGTCGTCGCTTAAGTATTCGTTTTAAAAATCGAAAAGAAGAAGCTTCAAACATAATAAAAAATGATTAAATTGAATAGTAATAACAATTTTAAACTAGAAACTATTTTAATAAAGAACTAGCGATGCGCAGCGGCGTCATTGCGTTTTGCAGTTTTAAACAATTCTGTGGTTCTGATCACTTTCTTATCAATAATTGAAGGTTCGAAAAGCTCTACTAAGAATAAATTACCTTAAGTTATAAATAAGATAACATTTGACTATCACAAACTAGTTCAGAAACGTACATAAGTTTGGATGTTGCTTTAAATGCTAACGTAATTGGTTAAATATAATCCGGTCTCTATTACGTCAAGTAGTATAGTTTAAAATTTTTGTGTAACCTACCCCCGCTCTGTTCAATAGCAATTTGAATGCGGGAACAAATTGAATCTATAAGAATTATGCACAGATTTGAACCGTGAATACTGTCCTATATTTTTATAAAATTAGCTTTTAATGCATCTGGAATTCACTCATTCTGCTTATCCTAACGTTAGATAATGGCACCGCTTAAATTTTCAATGAGATTTGAATCCGGCTATCTAGTAGGCCAAGGAATAACAATAAATGATACTTGACTGACGATACACCTCTCGCACACCACGCGAACGGTGTATTGGATCTTGCACAAACGATATTAATGTCAATTATTAATTTGGAGACACACGTCGAACTGTGGGTAACGTGGTCTCTTCCAGCACTTCCAGATAATTAGCACTATTACCTCGACTGGGTAGTCTGACTAGACCATATGTTCACTGTTATACGACCGGACTACATATTGAGCACTCATTATATCGCGTATTATTTCTACACCACAAACTTAGACGTCCGTGTTGGCTCCTAGTTTTCCCTCACCATGGCTTCCCGTTGTGGTGTATCTATGAGCCGTGCCCTACACGTTCTGTGACGATGGAGCAAATAACCCTCTTCTTCGAAACGTCGTACCCATAAAAGAACTGATTTCCGCTGTAATAAAATGTCGAAATATGTTTTAAAATTTCTAAAGGAATACAGAATATATATCTTTAAAAAAAACATAGGAAGATATTCAATAAGCAACTTACGTTTGCTTACACCAGCTTTTGTAGACAAAATTTTGCGTTCACTATTCACAAAGCAATTATTTGTATTCTTGTGACTAAGTAGAATTTATTTTTATGGTCATAGTTGTTACCCAATCGCACAAGACGCGTGAATGAATGAACGAGCATAAGTCTTTGTAAAAGGAATTCGATATAAAAAAAAAAATCCGTATACCTTCTTTAGTCTATAAAATAAGCTCAGAACCCTAATTATTTTCCTAAAAATTCTTTAGTATTAAGATAAAGTAAATATATTTCTCATAAATTCAAGCACTCGCCTGTAAAATTGTGCATTGAATCGGTTTTTTTTTAATTTTTACTGCGGAACCCTAAGTATTTTCCTAAAAATTATTTAATATTAAGATAAAGTAAATTATATTTCTCATAAATTCAAGCACTCGCCTGTAAAATTGTGCATTGAATCGGTTTTTTTTTTTAATTTTTACTGCGGAACCCTAAGTATTTTCAAAAATTAAAAGTTACTTGGGTTAAGTTACCCGGAGTAACTTCAGCTATCCACCAAAAAAAGTCTCGTCAAAATCCGTCCAGCTGTTCCGAAGATTACCCGGAACAAACAGACAGACAAAAATTTTAAAAATTGTATTTTTGGTATTTGTATCGTATATACATTCATATCGATTTAGTAAAAAAAAATAACGTTGACATTAAAACAGTCACTCCAATTTTATTTATTAGTATAGATAATTTCTATCTATTGATTACAAATATTTTCTTAACGCGGCACGGACTTTTAATCACTTTCATGAAAGTTTTTCAGTTATTACTATTTCTGTATGGTAACTTTTCTTAATTCCAGTATCATTTGTTGATTAAATTGTTCATACGTTATTTCACCTTAATAAAAATGTCACTTACTCTTGTCGCTCGAGGTTTCGTGGTTTCAGAGTTCAATCGTTTTTTATTTCGATCGAAAACAAAAGTCCCATCGGTTTAAGGATTCTTGATTACATAATCAAATTTTCTACGGATAAGAAATTAAGTTTTAATGCTGATATGAAGAAAATTTTTTAAATCACCTTTTAACCCCTCGAGCACTAACCTGGCGTTTACGTCAGCTTTCCCTTGTTTTCCTATTGTCTCATTTTTATGGGTAATCGACATATAAACATCGTATGCTGTTACAGATAATGCGCGATATGAGCGACCACAAAAAATCCAAAGCGTTAGCTACTGATTTTTATAAAAAATATTTT
Source organism: Samia ricini (assembly GCA_014132275.2). Classification (NCBI taxonomy): domain Eukaryota; kingdom Metazoa; phylum Arthropoda; class Insecta; order Lepidoptera; family Saturniidae; genus Samia; species Samia ricini. The sequence continues at coordinate 28,867,006 of AP028158.1, forward strand.
ATTACTGATGTTTTGATTAAAACTATCGTTTATTGAGAATGCTTCTAAAAATATTGTGATTGTAATTTAACCCCTTGAGCACTTACCTGGCGTTTACGCCAGCTTTCCATTGTTTTTCTATTGTCTTATTTTTATGGGTACTCGACACATTAATTGACTCCGGTAAACTTGACTTATTTCAAATTTATTATTTATAACAATGAATACGTGTGTTTGTACATAGTTTAACAAATACCACTTGTAAGTAATTAAATTATTGATTAGCGAAACAAATGCATATCTACTTACGGGATCGGTGTATTAATTCCAGGCGGCATGTAAATTGGTTTTCCATATTCATAGTTCTAATTTGATTGGACCCCATCAATTATTCTGTAACAATTTAGTTCATATTTAAGAGTGCTTGAGTATCGTTTATGGTACAAATCATTCTATTGATTGTTTGTTATGCGTGTTGTTATCCGGTCGGGACGCATACCTCTAAATAACTATTTATATATGATAAAGAAAAAAACATCACCACTGTGTGTCTTTTTCAAAGTACAGACGATTTATATCATTTACTGTGGGAATGTGTCCAAACTGAAGAATTGCGTCATAAAACACTACCGTATTCCTGGAGTAAGAGGGGTGAGATAAATATAATTTTAGAAAAAAAACCAATGTCACAGGCTACCAGAATTTTGTATACATTTGTTTCTTTGGTGCACATAAAGTAAACAATAACTAAATATGTCATATACCATCGAATTCTCCTATGAGGCTGGCATAGTCATCCAGGATGCACTCAAGCCTCGTTAATTATATAGATTAAAAATAAAAGAAAAATACTATTATTTTTTATATTAGTATACCAGCTGTACCCGCGGCTTTACGCGTCCGCCGGAACAGATACGTAGTCAGATTGCGAATACAGGCGTCAAGGTCTACCACCGTAGGTTGACTGGCCGTGAGCTGTATTCTACTTTACTTAGCTCTAAGGAGGGAGTGGAGGGGAAAATGTGGCATTTACATTTGACAACGCTACCGTTATATATATTATTTATGTTTTTAGTACGGTAGTTTTTGATCCCGGACGTAGATCAAATCATGTAAAATATGCAAACAATATGTAAACCTATATTAACATGAACTTTCTAGAATTGTAATTGTAGCCCACTAACGACATTGAAGAAGACACCGTTAAAAGACGACATGTTGAATGCGCCAAGGACGGCGTAGCAAGCGACTCAGCGCATTATTCAAGGACAAGGTAGAGACGATCGCTTCTGATTGGTCGTTGAGGAGTCATGTGACCATAGCTACATTCAAAATACTTAGCGAACATATCGAGCTATAATCTAATTTTATATTATTTTTTTGGCAGTAATAAAATAAATCAGTTTAATCGAATTTCAATCAAACTTCTAGACTATATTATGTAATGTCAATAATAAATGAAAACTATAATAAGGTTTTAACCGTGAAAAGTAAAGAACCAAATTTTTTTTACACTTTAGCTTCGTTACTGACATACGATATCTTTAAATCTAGCTGTGAAAAATTTAATTTTTATTTGACTTCAGCAAAACTTGCAAATTAATTAGACATAAACATGGTAGCTTCTTTTAGCACTACGTCTGATATTTAAAAAATACGGATACTCTTTCCACATAATTGATGCAGTTCATTAATGTCCAAAATGAGCTGTGCATGAACATTAGGCTTAACTTTATCGTGATGATACCACTGCCGCAAAGAGATATATAATTAAAGTAAAATAGGACAGCACTTACACAAATCCCCAATATGCGAAGAGCACGCAAACTTTGGTAACGGAGAAATACATTTTGAGTGCCGATGAAGGAAACGGCAGGACTCAATGCGAACAAACTAAACTAGATAGCTCTTTTTATGCTAATCTTTGTAATATTTGATAACAGAATTCTAATGCAACTCATTAGTATTTATTAAATGCCATCTTATATTTCGTTCTACTTCAATGACTTGCCTTAATCCATATTTATTCGAACGTAATAACTCCGTGATTTTATGCTCTAATTTTTTATTTCAAAACAAAAGATTTTGTTCAATTTAATAAAATGTTAATAATTCCAAATGAACTTGAAATCTGTTTGTATAAATTATTTCTAGAGCTTTTTTTAATTTTTACCTTCACTCTAGGCGACTGTTGATCCGATCGCCGTAAAATATCAAAACCATGTCTATCCTTAAGGATATGTATAGGACAAAACGTTACATGTGACTTTATTAAGATGTTAATTGGAAGAAGGTAATATTGTTTTAGTAAAATTAGTTAAAATTTAAATTACGTACAAGAAGTACGTCAATATACGCACATTTCACGAACCACACTTAGTCTTTATATATATAAATCTTCCGTGCGTGTGTATCAGTGACGTGACGTGTAAAATCGTTGGTAAAGATGGAGCATAAAAAATCTACCTGATCGTTATACTTCTTCCTATTGAAAATTAGTACAGTAATGAATGATGGGTGCTTGTGCTGCTGAGTGAAGATATCCAGTTGCGGTTAGTGTTAACTATCTTCGCCATACTTGTCATCACTGGAGTTACATAAACAGTACACGTCGAGTATAGTAAGTTGCTTTGAGATTAAAGATGAAAATTAAGTTGCACGCTAAATACGAAATGTCAAATTCATTTCGCTTGTAATTAATATTCCTATAATTATGACAACCAATGACAATCTAATAAAATGTAAAATTGGTTAGCTTTCGTGATCCTGGACTTTAGCTATTTAATTTTAACAAAACGACGAGAGATGGCGACATGCGAAACGAAAAATAACGATTATTTACTTACACGAGACATAAAATAATACTGATTGTTATATTTTTCTTTTATACTTTAATACAACTAACTTCCTAATCTAACTTCTAATCCTAACTTCTTCGGCTACGAAATTGACACTGCAATCGACAATCGACCATTGTAAAATAGAAAGTAAACTCATCATTTCGGTGTAGCGCAATTGTCATTTTTAAAAAGTGTTATCTATGGGAATTTGTTAGCATATTATTATTTTTGGATGAAGTTACTTGGAAGACATTTTGCTGGTATAACAGTAGATGCCGTTTTCTTCAAATATTTGTATTGATAAACCGTAACTCTATCATAATAATGATCAAAATTAAATGAATAACCCGGAACGAAGAGGCTTATTTTATACATGTTCGTCGATTACAAGTATTTTGACCAGGATTTTCTTCAAAAGGTCTTCGATTTGATCCAGATATGTTTGTTTCCAGTCGCCTATTGCACATATTGCACTCGAAACTCAATTTATCTAATATATTTTCTAGCAACTAGTTACTTATATTCGCTATCTAACAAGAAGTTAATTAAATATTTCCCACGTGTATTATACGCACGTGTAAGATACTTTCTTTCAGTAACCATGGTACCTATACAACTGATTTGAATCTGTTTGAAATTACTTTTTTTAGGAGTAACTTTTTATTTTGTACCTTGTTTTATCCCAATAATCTTATTCCCCGGTATTTTATATACACCTTCGACAGCCGCCGTCTCGCGAACTTTGTTGTTTTCTCTACATTAATGGAATCATAATGAAGTAGGTGTCGTCGTTTCTCTGTTTATTTTGCTAACATCAATATATGTCGTGTTTGGGTTTACATTATGGGTTTTATCATATTCCAAACGTGCAGTGACAGGAATATGTTAACATATTAAAAATGGGAACACATCTGTCTGTAAGTTGACTTATGATATGAGTGACTGAGCCGATTTATATGATTCTATTTTAAATTAAAACTTTTTTTGATGTATAATGTAACTGCAAATAGACGTGCAATCCAGCTAACGTTAAAGGACTACCGTAGAATATAGTTATTTGAATGGCTTGATTATTTATCAAGGTATGTTTAAAATACGAACTGATGTTAGTCAAATTAGGTCGTTACTTCTAAATGCTGAGTTAGAACGACGGTAATGTATGGTTGGAAGCACACTCATTTTGAAAAACATTCCATCGCATTTTTATAAATGTGAAACTCTACTTTTGTCTAATACTAAACAAAACTAAATATTTCTCATAAACACTTGCCCGTAAAACGGTGCATCGTATCGGATTTTATTAAATTTTATTATGAATTTTAATTTTTTTATGCGGAGCCCTAAACATTTTCGAAAATTTAAAGTACCCTAATGTTGCCTGGAGTAACTTCAGATATCTATCAAATAAAGTTCCGTAAAAATCCGTCCAGCTGTTCTGGAGATTACCCGGAAAAAAGTGACAGACAGACAAAAATTTTAAAAATTCCGTTTTCGGTATAGGTATTGTGATATATATTCATATCTATTTAGTAAAAAAATTACTTTACAAACAGAAACATCAATTCTATTTATTAGTATAGATTAAATGATAGCTGTCCTCTTTAACAAGATATGTCGGCCGTCTATCCGCAAGTAACTTTGTTGCGGGTCATAAGTGTGGTGCTAAATTTTTCGTACGGTCTGGTATCATGTATTACTTTATTTTATTTACTTAGTCATTACCTTGTGGTGCCGGCTAAGAATAGTTCCACCCAACATCTACCCGTGGGTGTCATAAAACGCGACTAAGGGATAAACCAGGCTATGGGCAGCAGCATCCTCTGAGTACTAAAAATACCTACTGCGATCGCCAACTCGCCTGCCAAGCATGGCGATTATGGCAATACCCCCCTTTGAGGGAAACCAATGTCCAGAAGTGGATGACTTTTTGTTGAATGGATGGGTGGGTGGATTGATGCGTATAGATATTGTTTTAGTTTTTTTTATTGGAATTTCAAGTATTAACTGATAATAAGATTATGTTATTTTTATTACTAAAATATGCAATAGATAGTTTAAAATGATATAAATAGCTGTTTATGAGATTATAACTTCACATTGTTATTATTTTGCCTGTCTCGGTGCCTCGGTTCCGCAGTTGTATTACGGTGCGACTGCCGTTGTGAGGTCTCGAGTTCGATCCCCAGGTCGGGGTTAAGTGGAATTGGGTTTTTCTACTCAGTATCATCCCGGAGTTTGGAATTTGTGCCTGATATGGCGACAGGCTCGCCCCCTGTCACATCTGGGACGGAACTAAGCTCGGCGAAATGTGGGTAGTGTAGTTCGCTATTTTACTTCTGCCTAACCCTTCGGGGATAACAGGCGTGAGCTTATGTTATGTTATGTTATTATTTTATTCGTCCGGTAAAAGAAAATTTCACATTTAAAATTTCATCACAAATTGTTTTAAAAACATTTACACTGCAAATAAAACGACGCGTTGAAACACATTTACTTGAAATTAATTAACATACAAACACAATTTTCCGATGTTTTCACCGTGCCGCCGGTGCCGGGTCGTATACGGGAGAATAATTTGAATTTTAGCAATTTAATTAACTGCTGGTCGAAAATAAAGGATTCACAGAATGTCTGAGCTATATAGCAGCTGAGATATGAATTTCTGATTATTGTTAAGAATTTTTAAAATAATCACAAACGGTCGGATTCCGTCGGTTCAGGCTACATTTGTCAACTTTGACAACAATCTCACTTATCTCATGTTGTTCAAAAACATCCTATTATATAATTTTATTAAAATATTTTTTTTGCGCTATAATGATTCCGAGTTAGTGATCAACAGTAATAGATATCACCAATTTACCATTTATTGTTGGATAAATGGCAATAAAGAACATTAGGGATAGAAATAACATGAGAGGAATATTTCACGCAACTATGAATTAAAATCTTTATGGTAGGTACCTCAAAGGAAAATATTAAATGTAAATCGTATTACTCGAGTGTTCTTATATATTAGTGCTGTTAAATGTACGAATCGAAAATTATATGAAGTAATGAAGAAGCGGATAGGTTAGCTAAATCGGTTACATTACACGGCACGGAATATGATATAGATCCAAGTTATATATTTGGCTTTATACAATTTAGCTTATTTGTTATTTATGGAAGGAACGCTTTGATGTCATAACCCTAGATAAAAGAATATGGTATAGAACAGCACAGAGTGAACCACCCCATATAACTTGAGTTGTGGAGCGCAAGCTGACACGAGGCCAAATCAAAACAGCTTTTAGGTTTTGTTCTGGACATGTTCCATTTAACAGATTCGGATAATAATGAGGAAAGTAAACTCACCAAACTGTGAACGTTGTGGAAAAATTGAAGACGCCCACCATCTGTTGGTGGAATGATAAAAAATACGGGGCCTAGAAGTTGTTTGGTTTAGGCTTTGGGGTTTTTTTTTAATTTATTTACGCACGCAGATTCTTTGTCCCACACTTTATTAGATATGTTTGTCAATAAAATATAAAGATACAAAAAACAAAAACGACTTACATCTATGTGAGCGTTATAACTAAGTTTATATTATTTTTTTCCCCAAAACTATATGGGTTAGTATATATTATTAGTTTTTTTTTTGGCCTTGGGGTTCTATTCTATTGTGAATAGTATGTTCATGTTCTATTGTGTAGTAACAGAATCGACATCCGATTCTGCTAGTATGCTATGGAACTTTATTATTAATAGTAGAAAATAAAGAGGTATAATTTGTTACTATTGTTATGTTATTAGGTATACTCCGATAGGGGTGGCATACACTTTTGTGTAAAAGCCCTGTGTAAATAAATGGTGAATTAACAAATATGTATATATACGGATAGGCATTCGAAAAACCTTATAAACATAATGCAATAGGATTAAGTTATATATGAAAATGGAATATTATTTATTTCATTGCATCCTTCTATGCAGTAATTAAATACGAACAGAAATTCAAGTCTTAATCTCTCATTTTCCTATTCATCGTACTCGTATCATCACAACCGTAAGATCAGACTGATTATGATGTTTAGAACCCACCTCGGCTGCCGTAAATAACACTGCCATTGAGGAGTTATCGTCGCTTCGTTCAGTTTTGTACATTAGTTTAATACGTTTTGGAATGAAAAGTACGATTGTGTTCCTCTATAAAACGTAATAATACAAGCAGAGACAAGAGAGGAAAAGTTAGTCGTTTATATAAACACAGCGCGTAAAGATCGTTCGGGATTTGGTAGTTTTATCGGAGGATCGTAAAGTTGTCGAATGTTGGGGCGAAGCTTCAGCTAAGTGAAAATACGACGCCCCGAGAGACGACGGTACTAGAGGAAAACCAGGGCAACTTGGAGCATAGAATTTAGATGTGCTCAATATTAACAACACTTTGGATTATATTGCAATTTTTATATGCAAACTTTTCGGTAATTACCAATAGGAAAATAAACATTTCCCGTATGACATGAAAGTAGTAAAACACATGAAAAGATCCACTTAATTTTTTGTTACATAAGACTTTGGTAAAATGATTAAACTTTATCTCATGTCAAATAAACTGGAATCTAAGAACAATAACAACCCCCCTCGCTGAGACTGGCTGTGTGGAATATCTACAAATGTCCTTATAGAGCGGTACAATACAGGAGACATTTCTGGTAGCCACTAAAGCGACACGATGCAGGGCATGATCCGGCAGATAGTGACTATAATATGGGCATGTGTAGAAACGGCGCAAGAATGGAGAGCACCTTTCTACCAAGTGGTGGAGAAAAGCGCTCTTCAACAGCAATGAAGCCTCCTCTGCACAAAACCCTTGACTGTGAATAGAGAGCTAAGTAGACGCTGGTGGCGCAAACAGCAGCCAGTTTTATCGCCTCAAGAGACATAGTTAACAGTTGTGAAGGGGTAGTGTGTGGTAGCGACGAAGGTACCTCCAGTAAAATACGTCACGAGAAGGTCTTCAACTATTAGGATTACGTTACAACCTGAGGCATTTGAAACTGGCATAAACTATAAAGATGTGGTGTCAATAGTCAAGAGCCAAGTATTACGTAGCAAGTCTCGACATCACCTTCCTAAGTTTTTAGGAGACAGCCGCAGGTGCCAGAAAGTTAGTAGTGCTATAATTGCCTCTAGGTAGAACTGAAGGTACACTGTATGAACTGGAATGCGACACACACCTTAACGTATCACCATGAGTTGTTTTTCACATGAGTACGGTTTTCGCGATCCAGCTCATTTGTATCACCACTCCGCTAACCGCTAGATCTAAACTTGTTGATTTCTGGGGCTGGTCATACGGATTGTGATGCAAAAAGTCACGGAAATCTAAAATTTTTATTTGTACTAAGGTAAAGTCAAAATATTTCTCATAAATTGAAGGACTTGCCAGTAAAACTTTGAATTGAATCGAATTTTATTCAATTTTTAGAAGCTTTAATTTTTTACACGGAACCCTAAGTATTTTCCAAAATTAAAAGTACGCAAAATTACCCGGAACTAACAGACAGACAGACAGACAAAAGTTTTAAAAGTTGGACCACACTTATATCAACTGAACCAATAGTATGTTCGTTTGTATTAACTTCAATTTAACTTAAGTCCATAACTATTCACAACTTTTTCTACAAGTTGATAAGAATAAGTTTTATTTTGCAAGCTCACATTGTGATAAATATAATGACGTATCCGTTTTGAGATTTATATATCGATGTATTATATCGTGCACGAAACGGACAGACTAGGGGAACGACTTAGGAAACCCGACAATTTTACCAAAACCATGCCTCAGACGAGAGAACTGCGTTCAAAAATGTTCATGTTATTTGGAAATTTGATAAGATATTCTGAAGATTTTTCCTTATATTACTAAAAACTATAAAATATACATAAAATAGTTTCCTAAATACAAAAACTTAATTGATTCCTAAGTATATGTTGGGGAATAATTTATATATAAATAAATAAAACTGAAGTGTCTGATTGTAATGTAAACATTTTTTTTACTAAATAGATATGAATGTGTACCTATACCAAAAACGCAATTTTTAAAAAGTTTGTTTGTCAGTCTGTCTGTTTGTCTATCTGTTTGTTCCGCGTAAACTCCGGAATGGCTGGACGGATTTTGGACGGGACTTGTTTTGGTAGATAGTTGAGGTTAACCCGGGTAACTTAGGGTACCTTTTATTTTTGAAAATAATCAGCTTCCGCGTAAAAAAATTAAAACTAAAAAAAATGAATAAATCCGATATTACGGCAAGTGCTTGAATTTATGAAAAATATTTTTACTTTATCTTAGTACTAAAAAAAAAATTAGGGTTCTGTAGAAAAAAATGCAGTGAAGAATATATAAAATGCAGCTGCGGCCGCGGGCACATAGCTAGTTTTTAAATATAGGATTACATTTTAACATTACTGTATAAATAAATTTGCTTCTATGTAGGGAAATAATAAAGCCGGTGCAAACAGAAAAATATTTGTGAACACGATATGACTTAGGAAATCATTTTCCTTGCCATTATCACATTTGTAAATTTTTGTCTCTTGATTTCATATCACAGCAATTTATTTTGAGAGTCATTTAGAAAACTTGATTGCAAAATTGTCACAACAGTTTTTACTGTTAAGAGTATCAGGGATAACCCCTTTTTTGTATAATTTATCTGTTTAGTTAGTGCCCATTAATTATACAAATATTTATATTTTGTGTCATTTAACGTGGATAAAACTTTATCCCATATATGTCATTCTATACCGTGGGTATTATACAATTCTGTTCCTCGTTCAGTCTTGAAGGTAAAATTGTAATTTAAAATTTCCTAATTATTCCCATTCCAGTTACATAAATATTTATCGCATAATAACAATTATACATATCATTTAAAAAAAAACATATCGCATAAATTTATTTTATTTTTACTTTTTATATATTTATCATGGCAATTTCTAAAAATTCAACATTTTATATGTTTTTGCAATCGTTTTTTTTACTTCTTTTGTAATATATGTTAAAAGTAGTCTGTATATAAAATTCACAGATATGATATTGAGTTTATTCAAGGTTTTTTTTTTTTACAATGGTAGTCTTTATGTGCCTGTTCAAACGAATACCTACCTATTCATATTGATATGTACAGATCTACTGAACTTATCCGAATCAATGTGTACCGCCAATGAACATGAAATTACCGAAACGTGTTTCAAAGCTCTGCGCTGTGGATTGACCGGGAATTATTACATTTTTTTTTTTTTGTTTATTAGGTTTTATATAGGTTATGAACATTGAAGCAAGCTAAGGTTAGAGGAATTGGCTCAAAAGTTATGCTGCTATAATACTTTTATATGTGATTGATGGCAAATTTTCTACTTGAGGATGTTATCTAGCCTGGCTATGGCCTACTAACTCTTTGCTATGGTTTCAATAATGGGTGATGCAGAGAGAATAGGTAGTTTAGGTTCGATTTTAATGATTTACTTTTGATTAATTTTGATGTTTCACGCATTTTTTTTTCTATAGGCATAAAAGAGGACCAAAAGGAACGGACATCAACAACCTCGTTGTCGTTTTTTGATAAAACCCAAGCTCATTGTGAGTAGTTATCTCTGATTAAGGAAATGAGTTAGTATTATCTGTTAAATGACTAATAAACCGTTTTTTTTAATATTTCCTATTTAATAAAAAAAATACGTAATACATTTTGCAAGTGCAGCTACGATATGAATACTACAAGTCGAGGTTTCCTTTATATTTTAGACGCAATACTAATTGGATGCACACTTCCTTCGCTGTACACCATACAGAAACTATCAAGTGTGGTTTACGGGGAACGTTATATGAACAATGCAGGACATAACAAAGCCTGAAATGATTCCTTTCTGGTTTCCCTTTGTTCTGTGATATTCACAAGTGTTAGTATAAATCTGAATAGAAGAATCGTCATTTTTTACTGTTGCGATTTTTTATTTTTATATTGAAATTTTGAAGGACTTTTAAAGGGGTTTTGTTCTCTTTTCAAATGATGATGATGTCAACTAGACTACTAGAAGAAGTTCAAATAATAACTAATTTACAAACAAAAACAAATATCCTGTATTACATTTTTTAATAAAAGTACAATAATTGATTTTCCTCCATTGTGATAGTTTTCCAGAAATATTAAATTTACTAAATTAATACGTTAAACGCAAAAGGAAATATTTGATACATTGACGAGATATACATTTACTGATTGTAAGCGATCGATTAGAAAGTTGAAAGCTATTTCATCGACAACTATTACTTCTGAACAGAATAAGCTTAGTAAGTTCATCTTAAGGTCTTATAATGACATTTTCTGAGACAAAAAGCAAAAAATACTTTATCATTACGGATAATGTCGCTCTATCTCAGTGATATTTTTATTAAAATATATATACTAGAGACCGAGAGAAAGATAGTGGGAAGATTTAAACTATAAAAATTAATTATTTTTTTACACGACTTTTAAATAAATTGGTATTTATTTATTTATTTTATTTTTGTAACATTTAATGTATTATATTTTAACTATTTAATTCTGTCGAACACAGCTCTTTTTTAACCAACTTCAAAAAGGAGGAGGTTATCAATTTGTCAGTTTTTTTTTTTTTTGTTATGCGATTTCTCCGTCAATTGCGGACCGTTTCGCAAATTTTTAATCGAAGGAGTACACTCCCGAGGTAGTCTCATTTCCACTAAATCATGTGTTTTATATATTCGTTTCCAAAGTAATGAAGTAAGTTTCGCAGCTATACCTCAAAGTACATACTGAAACTAAAAAGTAGAAAAAAAAAACTTTTTTAATTAAAAACAAAACCGACTGCAAAATAATCTATACAAATATTATAAAGAGGAAAGATTTGTATTTTTGTATGTAACGAATAAACTTAAAAACTACTTGATCGATTTGGATGAAATTTGTTATGAATATAGTTCTAGGGAATGACATAGGATTTTATTTAGAAAACCCCATAGGAAAGGGAACTACGTGGAAAAAAACCGCGAAGAGCAGTTAGTAAACTATAAAATGCACTAAAAAGTCAATAAGTAATTACTTCTTTAATCTACTTTGTTAATTTTGGATTTGGTGCCAGCTAGAGTTAATCAATGTACTCATTTATAAATGGAAGTAACTGCCTAAAATATATCACAATTACATATAAACTTAATAAAGGACTAGAGTAATTTTAAAGAACAACTAATGAAAATCGAATTTTATTACCGACATACATTTACACCACTTTGCTATCCATAAGCTGGCACCGATTTCAAAATTAATGAAGCAGATTGATAAAGTAAAATTATTTATTGACTTTTTAGTGCATTTTTATAGTTTATTCCTTTGAAGACGGTTTTGTTTTTAATAAAAAAAGTTTTTATTAATAATGTGGTGGTGGGCGCTATTGGCTGTGACACAGTTACACTTATGTAACTAATGTCGTGTACTTTTTTTCTCTAAAATTGTTATGCTTCCAATAAACTGTTAATATTATTATTATGTTTTTATTGTATTTTTGTAGATTAAACGTTTGACTACAGTCTTATCTGATGTTAACAAATCATTTGCCCTAAATCTGAATTGTTAGTTCTCCAGTGATGGTATGAAACATATTTCTTGGTGAGATTTTTTGTACTTGAGGGGTATAGCTAGCGAGGCAGGCAGAAAATGCACTAAGATTAAGTTCTGGTTTCTTGATTTTTCCCTTCACCATAATCGTAGACACATCGTAAGATTTAAAAAACGAGCAGAATAAAAACCAGATCGAGTTTCTTCCCGGTTCTTCTAGATGACTGGTTTATTGTTTCGAACCCGTTGAAGTATTTCAATATTCATAAGGCTATCAGGGCCTAAGTTTAATAAACTAATTTTCATGGTTTTTACTTGATATCTGGTCGATAGACGTATTATTTATAGATACAAGTAGACAAATATAATTTAATTTCTCATTGACCAACTACTATTCGGTAGTTTCATTTCATTGCGTTCCCAGAAAATTTGCTCCAACAGAAATATTTATATCAGCATACATCTCATTTATTCATTGATGGGTCTAGGTTATTCATTCACCTATGTCTTATATTAAACACAATCCTCAATCTCTCAATAATGAAACGTCTCTCTCTCTCTGTTTATCTGTTTGTTAGTTTGCTTACAATTCAAGATCCAATTTACATTTTTTTTAATAATCCATATTTTTTTTGTTTCTTGTAAAATGCTTTCACTATATCATTTGATATTCTATATTATTATGATTAAAATAATATGATGAAAAAAAACCCTGTTATATGCGAGTGGTACCGTTGACACACCAGTTTCAAAACGATTCCTTCTTAATCTAAACATATAAACTCACGTATATACTTAATAAAGTAATAATATCATAATAGAAAAATAACGGTCGACATTGTCTCGTAGAAAGCCTAAAATATTACATGATATTTTCACAGAGTGCTCTGCGTTACGAAGTCGCAAGGAAAATGCGAGTTATTTCTTTTTATGAGCTTAATGCTCTAGGTACGTATTTTACGGTTTTCGTAGAGATCAACGTGAGATATCTAACGTAGATAAATGGCGAGATGACTGCAAGTCGAGATTTAGAAATAAAACCACTCGTAACAAATCGTAGCAACATGTGGTAAGCTTGCTACGAAGCGTAGTTGAGTATCGTAGCTGCTACGCAATGATACTGTTACGTCCGTGGGTAACTGTATAAAAATAGGGTTATTGACTTTTCAAGTGCTTATATTCTGGCAACTCTTTATTTCGCTATATATGGGGACCGCAGGTCGATCCAGTCAGTTCAGTTTGAATTAAATACTGGAGCAAAGAACAAGAAGCAATGCCTAACAAGTGTTATATATTATACAACACGGTTAGTGATATTTAATGCTTGGGCAATTAGTTGGACAGATATTTGTATTTTCAACTTATGAACTCACTACCTGGTGCCCGCGGCTCCGCCTGCGTTTCGTATATTCTTCACTGCGTACCTTAAAAAAACGAATGAAGGAAGAAAAATGAGTTTTTTGTTTTTATTAGTGGAAAAAATTGACATAAGAGTTAATCGAAAAAAATGGAATCCAAAAAAAGCTTACAACCGTCTACAAAAATTTTTTCGTTGAATGGTAGCAGTCCCATCCCGATGCGTTCGGTAGTTTTGAGGTGATGATGCAATGGAGGAGTCCTTTTATATATATATAGATAGAAGATTACTTGTTTTGTAAGTTTTTCGCTTGTTAATTGCAGAAACTTGGTCAAATCAAACATTTTGTTTTACATAATTAACTAGACCACAATAAAACTACGAAAGACGAAGATGTCCGGGTACTTTTAATGTACTTGAAACTCTATTGATGGCACTGAGCTCAACGCTGCAGCAGGCTTTGGTTGTAGATCTCTTTTAAAACTGTTACAAAACACAAGCGTGAGTTAACTTACATGTGACGTCATCTCTTGGTGATTAACGTGTATAGTATTAAAACGGTATATTAAATAAAATAATACATTATTACAGTGGTTCTATTCATATCGAAAAAAATAAAAAGTCATGAAAGAAGTGTCGAAGAAAACATTAGGTATAATGAAAATATGTTCCTGAAAAAAAACTTTCTGCCGGGAGTATAGTGATGTCATAGGAAGGAAGGAATATATTGACCGGAAGACTGTTCTACAGTTTTACAGTACAGTACAGTTTCTAATGTTTGTTTTTCTATTTGTAATTAACTCACTTATTATTCGATAATAAATTTCTTCTTTCTTTTCTTTTTAATATTACAAAAATAATTTCATTATGCTCATATCAAAAGTACATCGCTTAATCGGGTGACGATGACGATGATTATGTTCTGCTTGACGTACTCGGTAATGGCGAATCCTGTTATCTTCGAACATGTGAGCGAATGTGGTTCGCGAAACAAAATTTAGTGTTAAAAGTGCAATTACATGACGAATAATGTGACTGACTGAAAGTGTTGAATGTGCACACATGGGAAGGCTTAGGGTGGTTCTTTTTAAGAAGGTGTTGTGCGTCAATGTATCCATGATAATGGAGAACCAGTGTCTGTTCCACCTCAAACTGTTTTGGGATCAGAGTGAATCCTATGCACCTGTGTTTTACGACAAAAAAAAATCAAAAATCAAAATTTATTTATTCAATTTAGGCTCTAAGAAGGCGCTTATGAACGTCTAAAACACTACCACCGGTTCGGAAAACAACCCAGTCGAGAAGAGCCGGCAAGAAACTCGATCTGGTTCTTTTTTTTTATAATTATAATATATATCATTTTTTTTGTCATATAAAAAACTGTACAAATCGTAGTTTTAATAATGTTAGTGGAAGCACAGAGATGTGGGTTAATTCCAGACATCACTATCGTTCATGTAATGATCCACCCTGTAATAACCTTTTCAGATTAAAACTTGTTTGACATAATACTTGAACTTATTGTCAGGTAAATCGGTACTGTTACTTGGGATCTTATTGTAAAACCGAATACTATTACCTATAAAGCTTTTATTACACTTACTTAACCTAAAGCGTGGGACGGCCAACTTGTCTTTACTTCTAATATTAAAATTATGACGATCATTCACTAGATCTAGCTTGTCTAAATTTTTACGAATATGCATTAAATTATCGAAGATGTATTGGGAGGGCAAAGTTAAGATATCATATTCTTGAAACTTGTTCTTTAGAGATTCGCGAGGTCCCATATTATATATTGCTCGAACAGCTCTCTTTTGTAACGTAAAAATGGTGTCTACCTCTGCTGCTGTACCCCACAACTAAGCCTTCCTGCCAAAGTTTTAATATTCGGACCCCATTGTAACTTATTATCAAGTGTGATACCTAAAAACAGAGTTTTGTCAACTAAGCCTACTAAATTCCCTTCTATCTCTAACTTACAATCAATATGTTGCACATTGGGCAACATAAATTTTATGCATT
This sequence comes from Samia ricini, assembly GCA_014132275.2. NCBI lineage: Eukaryota > Metazoa > Arthropoda > Insecta > Lepidoptera > Saturniidae > Samia > Samia ricini. The sequence goes on from AP028158.1 coordinate 28,882,830, forward strand.
CCGTTTTCTTAGTGTTAAGAAGTAAATTATTTAAGGCAAACCATTTGGAAATGTTTGCTAGTGTATTATTTAAGTGACTAATCTCTGAATTTTTTCTTTTTACTTTAAATATAAGTGAAGTATCGTCTGCAAATAGAACCATATCAGCTGAGTTATTAACCATTAGCGGTAAGTCATTAATATAAACCAGGAATAAAAACGGTCCCAAAATCGATCCCTGCGGCACACCGATTCTAACTAATGATCCAGTGGAGGTAACCCCATTAACATTTACTTTCTGACATCGGTTTGTTAAGTAAGAGGCCAGGAAGGAGACAGACGTTTCAGAAACACCATAATGTTTTAGTTTCAGTATAAGTGTACTGTGATCAACGCAGTCAAAGGCCTTTGAGAGATCGCAGAATACACCTATTGCATCCTGCCAAATCTCCCAAGCTCCCAATATGTGACTTATTAACGTTGAACCAGCGTCAGTGGTAGAGTTGGATTTCGTGAAACCAAACTGCCGATCATCTAAAATCTTTTCTGCTCTAAAGTATTCAACTAACTGATTAAGCATAATCTTTTCGAAAATCTTACTAATCGATGGAAGTACTGAAATTGGTCTATAATTTTCAAGACTATTTCTGCAACCTGATTTAAATAAGGGTACCACTTTACTTATTTTCATTAAATTAGGAAAAGTGCCTGTTGCTATGCATCCGTTAAATATGTTAGCCAAATATGGTGAAATATTAACAATCATGGTTTGAAGAACCATTACCGACATTCCCCATATGTCTTGTGTATGTTTTAAATTTAATTATTTGAAGGCTTTTAATATGTCACCTGCAGTAATAGATGTAAAATAGAATTTTGAATTTATAGGAGCACTTAATTTATTAAGGAGCAATGCGGCACCTTGGGGTGATGAAGTTATATGTTTTGTAACTTCAAGAGGTATGTTAGTGAAGTAGTCCTGAAAAACAGTTGCTACCTCTGAACTGTTTGAAATATGTACTCCGTCAACGTTCAGATTAAGTGTATTATTATTTATTTTACTATTTCCTGTTTCTTTATTTATGATGTGCCAGACGGTTTTGACCTTATTTTTAGACACGAGAACTTTATTTCCCAAAAATTTTGCTTTAGTTTCTATACATACACGTTTTAAAAGTTTTTGAATACTCCCTGACATAAGCATGAAATGATGAATTAGTAGTTAGTGATTTTCTATAGTATAGTTCATATAAACACTCTCTACTTTTTCTTATTCCTTTAGTTGCCCATTCACTGAATGCAATTTTTTTTCCTGTCAATAACAACCTTTATTGGGCATTGTTTATTAAATTCATTACTTATAATCTTAAACAAGTTTTCGTAGTCGTTATTTGGATCTCGATTGTTAAAATTCTTAGTAGACAATTGCTGGCGAATATTATTATTTAAACTATCTAATCTACTTTTGAATATAAGTCTAGTCGTTTTCATACAGTCATCATTAAGTTTATGACAGCTAATTTTAACGAGCTGACCTTTGTGATCAGACCGTATTCCAGATATTATACCACCGCCAATGGTTTTAAAATTAGTAAAAATATTGTCGATACAAGATGCAGTGTGAGCCGTAGTTCTTGTTGGTTCATTAAAGAGTGGATTAAAATTATATGATCTAAACAACGACATGAACATAGTGACCTCTGGCGTGGAGTTTAAAATATCTATATTAAAATCACCACAAACTAACACTCGCTTTTTAGAATTGAACATTTTTACTAAAATAACCTCCATTGTTTGTAAGAATTGAAGAACATTTGAGGCTGGAGGTCTATAAACACATAATATAATTAAATCTACCATCTCTGCACAAGCCACTTCACAAACACGATCTATAGAGAGACTACATATATCTTTTCGGTTTTTAAAGTTTAATTTATTTTTAGACAGTATAATGCAACCACCACCGGCAGCGATTGTTCTATTAAATACACTAGCAACTGAAAAGTGTGGCACATCAAATAACATCCTATCCGGTTTAAGCCAAGTTTCTGTAAAACATAATATATCTAGTCTCTCTCTATCTAATAATAGGTCTATATCTAATATTTTGCTGGAGAAGCGATTAATGTTTTGATGATAAACTGTAATGTAACACTGCTCCTTTGTCTTATCTATTGGTTTCAAATAGTAATATTAGCAGTATCATTAGTTGAACTAGATGATACTGCCTTGTCACTTAACCTATTTATATTATATGCTATCAATGTAGCTATGTCTTATTTATACTAATTGGAAAGATACATCCTTTCCTGGGTCAATATAAAGTTATTAATAAATTTATTAATGTCAAAAAATATAAATTTGTCACTATGACGACATGTTAAATTGTATAAACAGTTATTTAACATGTGAATGTTATTATTTTTTTCTTTAAAGTTTATTGAATATGGGAAAGCACATAGCATTATTTTCCCAACTGTCAAATGTAACAGTTCTTCTGAAGATTTCTGTAAATCAATTTTTTTTACCCCTAAACTGTTACCTATTAAAATTAAAATATTACAATTTTTGTCCAAGTCTGTGTTTAATATACTATCAATTATTTTTTTTAAAGTAGCACCTGGCATGCAGTAATTAATAATATTATGGTTTAAATTCCGTGCTGACATCAAACCTATGCCCTTACCAATTCCGTCACTGAATACTAATGTTTTTTTTTACAGTACTGACATCAGCACCCGGATGCAACAGAGTAGGAAGGTTCTTCATATAAAAAAAGCTTATCATACCCTGTGTAAAAATAGTATCGAAGATTTTTTTTTACACGATATAGGCTGAGCGCTTTGACCACTATCTCACCTGATGTTAAGTGACGATGTGGTCCAGGATGTTAAACATACTAACCTTGGTACTGGTTTTCAAGTGATGCTGCCGGAACACACCTATTAGTATTTGGCCATAGTTTTTCAATCTTGAGGGTGATAGTTACGCAGGCAGGCATCAATAGAAAATGCCTTACCACCATGCGATGCTTTCCTTGCGATGTTTTCCTTCACATAAACCTCAGGCCGATTTTACAATTGGATAGGTGTGTTAGAACTCGCGTCGATTGACGCGGAATCCGGTCGCGTAACCCACTGCGCCATTATCGCCTAAAAGATTGGATTTACGAGTCGTGTGTTTTCCAATACGTATCTAGTTACCGAGTATCTTATCCGATGGTTACCATACCAATTGAAACTTATTTTCGGCTAGAATGAATTTAGTTAAAAGTATTTTGACGGGATCTCAGTCTGTCATGTAGCAGTTAACAGTTAATTAATTAACTTGCATATTTCATATTATTATGTTATTTTGAGGGGCGTTTTTGCGTGATATTGTTTATTTATGGTGCACAGGTGAAGTGTTTTCGAAGTAATAATGCGAAATATTTATTCTAATGTGCTATTAAATCCAAAGTTTAGCAACATGAGCGACCGTTTTGTTGGGGTTTAGAAGAGTTGCAACAATTGTAAAAATATAATGTAGTCACATGACGTTGTCCGTGTGGCGCCGGTCATGAATAGTTCTACCCGATGTATCCCGTGGCTGTTGTAAAAGGCGACTGAGGGATATAAACAAGGGGTGGGGAGCAGCATTCTTTGACCACCAAACACACCTCACTACGATACCCAACCTACATGCCAAACGTGGCGATTATGGCAATCCCCCCTTTATTGAGGGACACCTATGTCAAATAATGAACGTCTTATGATGAATTGAATGAATGAACATGACACGGGTAGAATTAAGGATGTAAATTACCGATCGCTATTAACTAAGAAAATAAGTAGAAGAACTTAGTTTACTAAACTATAATATAATAAGATTCTAGATCAATCTTAACCGAATTACGGGAGTAAAAAGTGACTTAATGTTATAATATTATATAATTCTTAATTTTATATGTTTTTTTATAATATTATTTTATTAATTTTAATTAATATTCATGTAAACATTAATGTAATTTTTTGTTATCCTTAACTACGGCGTTAATAAGGAGCCATTTTACGATGGAGATATTGCACACGATCCAAAAGAGAGTGCCAAGCTACGGGCAGTAAGAGTAAGTTTTTTTTCTAATACTAAGTACAATAGTTAAATCACAAGCTAAAGTTCAATAAATAAACCGTAAAATTCTTCTATCAGAATGTTGTAGAACATTCTCACGTATATTCATGAATTTAATCGTCGTATATTGTGATTTGTATCCCGCCCCCAGTCGGCAGACACTCGACGTGGAACGTTCTATTTGTAAAGCCATCTTCATACCTGGACGTTGTTCGTTGAGCTATTGTAAATAAGTGTGTTTGTATCTCGCGAGTTTGCTCTACGGGCTCGAGCGCGCCGTTCATTACTTAAAACGTCAACAAACAGTATACGAGTTGTATAATTAAGTGGATGGGTTTTAACTTCCTCGCGATGTTTCTCAAAACGCGGGTAAATAATAATTTATATGAGTTTATAGGCTTGATCTTAGAAATGTGAGAGGTTAAACGAGTTTAATATTTTTGATGAGTAACATTTTTTCTATCCATACATACATGCATTCAACCATAAGATGTCCACTGCTGGAAATATGTCTCCCCCAATAAGGAAGGGATTGCCATAATCGCTACGCTTGGGGGGGGGTTGGCGATTGCAGTGAGGTGTTTTTGGTACTAAGAGGATGTTGCTGCCCATTAACATAAGCTGACACCTGTTATCCTCGAAGAGTTAGGCAGAGGTGAAATAGCGAACTACACCACCCACATTTCGCCGAGCTTAGGTCCGACCCAGATGTGACAGGGGGCGAGACTGTCACCATATCGGGCACAAATTCCAGACTCCGGGATGATACTGAATAGAAAAACTCAATATCACTTGACCCAACCCGGTGATCGGATCCCTCCCGCACACTCTCCGGGTCCCCCTCAGACGGCGACCCAAGACGTGTTTCGTTTTCCAACGGGGGAGGCTCTTGACGTCGCCGCCAGCGCATACTGTGACACTGACCATGCATTGAGCATTCCACGCACAACACTGCATACACACTCCTGCACATAACACGCAAGTACATAGGTACGGTAAGGAACCTTTTTTTTATGTTAAATAAAAAATTTAGGGATTAGATAGGATTCAATTCGCTAGAGAGTTTGTACACTCAGGTAACGGCCAAGCCGAGGTTCGTACCATTTTGGTAACCTTGTGCTAGTTACCTTTTTACGGCTGAGTGCCTTCAGCACTCGCCCTGAAAGTCACGGTGAAGCTGTAAAGGCCCTTTCGGTCAACAGCATTAGCTGGGTTAGAAAAAAAAATGATCGGACCCGAGACCTCAAAACGACGGTCGTACCGTAATACAACTGTGCCTCCGAGGTAGTTGTCCATCCCCTGGTTTATATCCCTTAGTCGCCTTTTAAGACACCCTCGGGAAGATATGGGAAAAAAAGAACAAAAAAAATTATTCGACATACAGACAACACATCATAATAGCACTATCATATACTATAACAAAGTTAAAGAAAGTGTTGCATGGGGTCGAAAAGGTCCCTGTCTCAGCATGAGGCTGCAGGGCTATAATCAGAAGCACTACAACGCTGAAAATCTCACAGGGCTTTGTGGTACGTACACCCTCACGGGCGGACACCCATTATCACACATTGATAATTACACTAATAATAATACATATATACTATACTATAATTCCTAATAAAAATACTGCTGTAATAAATATCCCCTTTATAAATATAATACAATAAATATCTCCTTTAAAATAACGTGCTCTTTGTATTAGAAAGCTCAGTTGAGTTCAACAAATAAAAAACATACTGAATTTAGATGAATTTAGTCTCACGATTAGCTTATACACATGTTTCATTTAGTGCGATACTTGCGAGAATAATAAACTGCGTTACTATTCTTAACCGGCACCTCATCTTTCCGTTCGTTTTAATGTAATTCGTGGGTGTGATTTCATGAAAAGGGACGGAATTGTGTAACAGGAAGTTAATGAAGCGCGCGCTATTTGATTTGACTTGTGAGCGCGCGTGGTGCTAGTGTTGCCCGTCAGATGGTACCAACACTTTTTCCTTGCGGTTGGTACTGTCGTTCACCAGTTGTGTGATTACATCTCTTGTTTTGTACATAAAGTGTGCTGAATAATTTAAAATCTTGATCATCTCTCTAAACCAAAGAGTGTTTTGAAAATAGGTCAACATTTACTTAAACAGCGATGTGTGTACTTGAACAGCGAAATGTGGATAAATAACGTTTCTTTTTTTACTTTAAGATATAGAGTTTACAGGGCAAAACAAAAGCTTAATTAAATATCTGAGTAAGGTATATATAATGTAATCAAAGTTAGGAACTTTTGAAAATTAACAAAAAAAATCGACGTTTCTTCAAATTAAAAAAAAAAAACCTTAAAATTTTCGAAATCTTCTTTAGTTAAACTTCTTTCGAAAAAAAATTAGCTCTAAGATAATCTTAATTGCGTTCCATACAATAATGTAACAAAATCATTCAAAGAAACATAGTTCACCTTTTTTACACGATACAGACTATTATTTAAAATACCCTTCCACCATGCTATGGTTACCTCACGATGTTTTCCTATACCGAAAGCTCAGGCTGATTTTAGAGTTTGATAGGTGGGTTTAAACCCGCATCCATTGATTCAAAATATGACCCTTACCAACTTAGCTATCATCGCTTTAAAACCCCACTCAATGGTTATAAAGAATACATATTATCATATTTGAATGAATCCGCTAGAATATTTACTAACGCATAATTATATTAGTGGACATATTTCAAAATGGACGTCTAGTTTAGAGTGATCTATGGAAGTTGTTATGTTGATATGTATTGATATATATGTGTTGTGGGCTTAATTATGTCTCTGGCCTGTGACCGTATACGTAAGTCGTTTGGTATAATGTTAACAAGCGCAATGGCCTCAGGGAGCTCAAGATTCATCTTGTCTTAATCACTGCTTCCTGATCCCTCGCAAAACCTTTTCACACACGGAAAAATCCAATTTACCGCCGAAAAAATTGATTAGATGACCCTCTGGATTAAGCATCCAATTCCCTGTAGTGGCCACTTCAGTGTTTGAGAGCCTTGTCGGTTGGTGCGCTTTTATTGTTAACGATATATCGGATCCGATTTGATTTTAAATACTGATATTTTGACGTGTATTTTACTGTGTTAAATAATTTTTACTACTCATGCGATCACTACATGAATAGGTGGGCGGTGTAATGCACGGTGATTCGTCATATCATGTTTTCTTCTATATATTATACATTTATCTTTTTATCTATTACCCTTATATAAATATGTAGTTAGTTATAATATGGACAACAACCAACAACAATCTTCATAAAAGACTATTAATTTCCCATTCTTTAACAAACAGTATTTAAATATTATATAATTACTGGCTGTGCACTTGACTTCGTTCGCGTTTCATACATAAAATAAATTATTAAATTGGACCGAATTCTATCTACCGAATCTAAACCATTCTCGGATCTTCAGGAATAGCCATAAAAAATCATTAAAATTGGTTCAGCCGTTTAGGAGGAGTTTAGTCACATACACACGCACAGAAATATATATATAAGGACAGGGAGATGAATGATGAATGTTGTGAAAGTGTGTATGAAGTGTTGAGAAATAATATGAAAGATAAAGGAGTAAATGATGAGATTACGGCTGATAGAGACGTATGTGAGTTGGGAACATGGCATACGAAAAAAGTCCTTATAGTGGTCGTTTATTTTTTATCGTTGCGAGAAATCGTATTGGTTCATCTAAATAGTATTTAACTCTCAGTCAGTTACGTAAGACCACAAACGGCCGTATTTCAGTTCTGAGAACTCGTCAGGCTTTTAGTTTGAGAAGTTATTCGGAACCAAAATGCCCTTAATCTATTTTACTATATGAGAAAACGTGTACGGGTTGCTTTAACAGTATACGAGAAAATAATTGGCATTTCAGTATGTCGCGCTGAAGAATAAAATAAAAGAAGATGGATAAACGCACATCTGTCCTGTTAAATTCAAAGACTAACCAATACGTATTGGATTAAAATTTGATGTTGTTATTTTAGCAAATAATCCCTCTCTCTGTATAATTCCAGGTTAATAAAAATTTATTGAACCGATATGTAGTTTTCAAATTAACAAGAAAATACATCTCAGCTATTTCTACGATACATACAGCTGATTAACAATAATGATGTAATTTATCGCATGAGTGAACTTAATTTAAATTTGAAAATAAACATATTCCTTTAATTTTAACGTAGAATACAGTCTAATACAAATACCATTTTCCCAGTATGCAACTTCAAAGGTTTAGAATTATAATACATAGCCCTTCTTTATATCAGGGAGTTATTTTTTTTTTAGATACAACACACAATATATATTATATAACAACAATATATTATATAAGATACCCTGTCAGGCAATAAGGAGTTCACCTATTTTTCGGGCTTTCGCATTACATCTACTTGACGGTGTGGACTGTGTGTGAAATCAGTGCGGACGTCTACTTATTACATATCGCACGCTAACAATATATAACAATAGTCTGACAGATTCAAGTTTAGGCCCAAAAGGAGATATTCAAACGCGGAGAATTGTTTTAACGTCCTCTATCGACCCCAATCTAAGATTTTTGTCGATATCGTGTTCTCCTACTGAGATATCGTTATGTTACTCTATTTCACTCTTAGAACTTTTGACTAGAGTTTTTATGTTGCACTGACGTAAGACATTATACGTAATTATCTTCGTAGTGAATTTCTGCCTTTTTTTATTTAAAGTGATCTTTTAATAGTTAAGTATAAAAATCTAATAGGAACTTGATATTTTATTCTAAAATGACTTAATTAGTAAAACATACATTTTCAGGCAAATATTAAATAAAATACAAACTTAATTTAAAACTTGTGAACAGAAATATTGGTCTGTAAAAATATTTGTTTGTATGAAACAGACTCATTTAAGAGAAAAAAATTGAAACCTTTATTAAATATCTTTGAATTTACATTTTTCAACTATCATTTCAACAACTATTATCATAATACACAATGTATTGCAATCAGGACGTTTTCATTAAGATATATGTCTATATAAGGGTGTATCGTAAATGGCAAAACGTTTTTAGTAATTCCCCAAAAATCAGCTTTTTAGAGTTATTCTGAAGTTCTTAAAGTGTATTATTAAGCGTTACGATAAATACGTGGATGGTTATCACAATGAAGATACTGATCAAAGCGATATTCTCCGCCAGTAAACATCTTTTGCAAGCAAAATGAGAACCATCATCGATTGATTACCAATTCTGTTAACACTAAAAAACTAAAATCACGACAAGGCGTAAAACAATTTGTGAAACTGTTGTCCGTACGACGTCCGGTAACTAAGTGTCGTTAGTTTTTTTTTTCGAGCTAGCTTATGCTATTCACCTGAAAGGATCTTTACAGCTTCACCGAATTTTGTGGGCGAGTGCTGAAAGCACTCAGCCGCAAAAGGTAACTAGCTCAAGGGCTCGAACCTTGGGTTGGCCGTTACCTAAGAGTAAAAATTTCTGCGGAATTTTAATCTTAGCTAATCCCTACATTTTTTATTTTTTTAATAATAGTAATAATTATAAAAAGAAAAAAGTTCTTCCACACAGGACCTATTTACCTGCGTGTTGTGTAAAGGGGTGTGTGTACTGTGTTGTGCGTGTGATGCTCATTGGATAGGTAGTGTCACTGTATTGCGCTGGCGGCGACGTCAAGAACCTGCCCAGTTGGGGAAAGAGACATGTCTTTGGTCGCTGCCAGATGGGAACCCGGAGTGTGAGCGGGAACAAAATTAGCCATCTGTCCCTAGCGGCGGGAACGGCGGGTTTGCGGGCGTTGGCGCTGGTACGCATATTTCCTCGGTTGATGGGGAAAGATCCCATTCTCAAAAGTAATTTTATTGTCGGGGTCAGTGATGACTTTTCGCGGTCTCCAAAGCGATTTCGGAGCTAACGGATCGGTGGAGAAGAACAAAAATATATTCAATGCACAATTTTATTGGCAGCGCCGAGTATGTGACGGCTCTAGACCCCTCTTTTGCTATCCCATGGGGTGTCGTACGAAGCGACTGTAGGTGGCGATTAACCACCAAAAATAGCATTCTCAGGGAGGGTTGAAGTCAGGTAAGCGGCCGGTTGTAAAATAAATAGCCAAAACTTAAAGCAACCTGGATTCGAAGAGGAAGACATTATGCACCGACACCATAATAAAATGGAATAAGGGTAGGGAAATGATGCATAGGTTATTTGCATATTTGGTTATATTGGCAAGTGTTTGAATTTTCGAGAAATATCATTCGTTTCTTTTAGTACCAAAAATAACTTAGAAGCTGTTTAAAAAAGTAAGGTCCATTATTGTACAATAACAATTTTCAAACTAATTTACATAGTGTAACTATATTACAGTGAATCATTGTGCGGAATGGAAAATATGATACGCAAGTCGAGCCGTGGGAACAGCTAGTTTCCATTATGTAAGGGTAATTCGAATCAAAACTCCCATTTCGATAGCATCAGTAATGTTTGTATATTACTGCACGCTACCGAGCGGCTATCTCATAGCGTTATGTTTACGGTAATGTATACAGACGTGAGCGCTTTCGTGCTTCCTTCAGATTATTTAACCGACTTGCCTACTAATTCATTTTTACCATCGCAGAGTAGATGTAACTTGTGATATAACACGTGTGATAGATGTAACTTTAGTAACTGTCGTTGCCTAAGTCAATGATATGTTCTGTTATAATGTGAAGTTAAAGATCAGCACATATTCTAGTAGTTAAGTGAAATCTGAAGCATAAAATAATCTGACTCAGAAGAACGTGGCCAAACAGAGACCAGTCAATAATGTGTGGGCAACACTTTTTAATCTTACGCGTTTTGTTATCATAATTGTAGTATTACCGGCACTCACTTAAAGCTTAATTACTCTCCTTTACAGCCTGATTACATAGGCCGTGGTCACGACTGAGATGTTGCGCTGTCTTCGTTAGCTGATTAATTACTTGAAACTACCCTCATCTCTTCCTGGATATTAAATATTTCTGGGCACTATAAGGAAGTGTGCGTTTTAAACCCATTAGTACTAAAAATATTAAATAATTCTTGGTTGGTAATTTGAGAATTAAGCTAGAGAACTTCTCATACAAGTCTACCAACACCACGCGGATATAATTATATGATATTCATTAAGTTAAAACACGACGCACTAGCAAAATGCCCGCAATTTATCTAAAAATACCCAAGAAGTATTTGAGGAAGTATATAATTTAATTATTTCGTATTGTTTATTGAAATGCAACTTGCGTAAATACAAATTATGTCACATAAAAATACTATCAAAATGAAATAGGATAAAGCAAGTGATTTAATAAATAAGAAATACTAGATGACCGGTAAAACTCTAACTGACCTGTGTAGATTTATTTACGTTCTCAAATGAGTTATATAAAGCCTAACTACTTCCATGTTTCATAGAAATATCCCACTCAAATAGATATAATTTTTTCACAGCAATTACTCACTTATCTACTTGCCTGTTTACTAACTCGACATTTCATAACTACTTTCAAACGAATCACTAAATGTTCGCACACCAAGGCCCGTTTACACGTGCGAAGATTAGAATGTTCATATTATATTTGATTATCGCAGATAATATACTGTATTTACGTGTATTAGGTGTGCTTCGCTCAACTTATAATTATTTCTTATACCTAATATTATTTACACACATAATATCACGCCCCTAGCCCAGAAGAATAGGCAGAGACAATATCCTTCCACTTGTTACGATCTTTATACGTCTTTCGCTTCTTCTACTTGCATCAGCGCTTTCACCCACGCTTTTCAGTTACAAATACTTTTGACCTGACCTTTTATTAGAACGTCTTCGGTCTGATCGAGATGCGATCACCTAGTTGATCTTCACCGACTCGCTCAGTCATCCTCGTTTTGTAAATTTGTCCACATGCCCTAAACAAATTAAGTTGCATTTGTTTAGTCAGTTATTTGTCCTTTTTTTTCTTTTTTTCGTTTTTAACGTGGAATAAGCAGTGCTTTGACCTCAATCTAACCTGATGTTAAGCGATGATATGGTCCAGGATGGTAAACACACTAAGCTTAGAGGTACTGGTTCCCAAGTGACGCTGCTGGAAAACACCTATTGGTATTTGGCGACAGGTTTTGAAACTTGAGGGTGGTAGCTACTAAGGCGGCCATCATTAGAAAATACCCTACCAACATGCTATGGTTTCTCCGCGATGTTTTCCTTCACCGAAAGCTCAAGCCGATTTTAGAGTCGGATAGGTGGGGATTGAACCCGCAACGATTGACGTGGAATCCGGCCGCACTACCCCGCTGCACCATCATCGCTTCTGTGTCAGTAATTTGTCACTACATCCTTTATCAGACCACAACGTTCCCTTCTTACTTTATCCATCATTCTCACGTCAGCTATAGCTGGTGTAAAGAACGATAGTTCTTCAACGTAACAAAATCTATGAATACTGATATCTGGGTACAAAATACATTAATTAATAGCTGTGTACCCGCCTGCGTTTCATATAAATTTTCACTGCGTTCAAATTTTAATATACGCAATCCTAAATATTTTCCAAAAATTTTTTGCTTATAACATTTAGCAAACTAATTTCGCACAAATTCAAAAACTTGCCAGTAAAACTGTGCACTGAAACGGATTTTATTCACTGTTTCATGAGTTTTAACGCGGAATCCTAATTATTTTTCAAAAACAAAAGTTACGCGGTGCAACTTCAGCTATCTAATTAAAATAGTTCCCTTAAAATCGGTCAGGCCGTTCCGGAGATTACTCAGAAGAAACGGACACGCAGACAAAAATTGTAATTTAGTTAAAGGTATCGTTTATACATTCATATCTATTTAGGAAAAAAAAATATTTTGACTTTACAAACAGATACTTCAATTTTATTTATTAGTATAGATAACTCGATGACTATATCACGTGTAGTGTTAAATAAATGTTACTGGAGGAAAACAAAAAATCATATAAATGCTGTAAATCATTCTCATCGTCTCTCGCAATTTAAACTCTATAGATGAGTGATCCCTTTTTAATGTCCACTTTTCGTTTCATCTAGTTTGAAATCACAACGGGGCTAAAGAAATTTTCACTTGAAAATATCAACAATAAAATTAAAACGAAAATCATATCACTTTTCATACCCTTTTAATGATATTAATGAGGGTACATCGAGATAACACTCATTAAGTATAGTAGAAGTAATTTGGGCCCTGTTGATTACATTTCACATTACACGCGCGAGTCATTTAATAAACGTTGTCATATGAGCGACTATGTAATGCGCAGCTAATTTTGATGCTCAGAGAAATACATCTGAGAAATAACTCGTCACTCAAGCCAGCCATCTTTCGTTTCGCGTTAAATTAATCCCACTTATTAAAGTGACATCGTGACATTTGCGTGTTTTCAAATAAAATATATTAGATAATTACATTTATATTAACAACTGTGTGAAATAACTTATTATGTTATCATATTCATTATTCATAAAGGGTTTTATTTTACAAGTGTAGTAAAAAACGATGATCACTCAATACCGTTCAGGATTACATTATTCAATAGTGGATTGTTAGATTAATGGCGGGCATGATTTACCGAAAGATTTAAACACGATAATGTTAATTGGTACTTCTTGGGAGTTATATAACTTGGAAGCGCCGTCTAGGGATGTACGAGTGTAACCTTCGAATTATACAATAAGCGACAAGTATTTTTAAATAAAACGGCTTATACACAATAACTTCCACGTCCATTTAATTAATTACACAGCAGAATTACGGCAACGACGTTTGGGCAGTTAAACCATTTTACATGAGCCATCTAACGGCGCACCAGTATAACCTTTGGATTATACAATTAGAGACACGTATTTTTAAATAAAATATTTTTATGTTAAGATTTTATCGACCATTTAATTCCTGTAATGGTTTATTTAAAAAACTTTGCAATTATTAGCAATTTTGAAATTAGAACTTCGAAATTAATATATATATCAATATTCTTTTACAGATTATAATTAATTTTAGATTTCTGTATAGAAGCTAGTTTTTTTTTTGCATAAAATATGAAGTATTTGCTAATAAATTTCGTTATCTTGAGACTAGTTGATATCCACATACATTTATGAAAATAAATGATCAATTGATATAATCAAGAAACATCAAGTTTATTCGTTGTGTTGAACTGATATTTAATGATTTTTTTTTCTATTTTACATTTACATGATTATGTGGTTGGACTATAAATAACCTCGCGTATGAGCAGTTGCGATATTTCTTGTAAGATCTTTGTAAATCTAATTTTGTGTTTTGAGTAATAATATTACCATTGTCAGAGATCTTGTTTCATAGATTTTTGTGTTAAATTATTGCCTTGCGTGTAATCAAATAGAGTAAAATATGCAGTATCTACACGCATACATATAGAATACACGAAGTATATAAAATACGCGCACACATACAAAAGAAGTTTGAGAGCAGTCGAGTGATGGCTAAAGAGAACGTCATACCGTTTACTATCACAGCATACGACTCCATTTGACTACCAAGGTGAATCGGTTCAAATCAAAACATAAAATCCATATATTTCTTTTAAAAAGGATTACATAACATTTGTGTTTAATATTAAAAGTTTTAACTCCTAAAGCGTAAGCTCTAAGTTGAATTCGCTATCGGCGAAGTTTTATTCCGAACGTAAAAGTGTTCACGGAAAATTTTGTCTTTGGTACAACCAAAGACTATATAATAATTTATCTGGGGTAGAATGTATATACAATTTATTTGTAGCTCTTCTGATTCTCTTTATTTTTGAATTAATACCAAAGACTACAGGGTATAAGGGTGGGTTGAAAGATGTACGATTTTAGATCATTAATAGCTGTGAGTTACATATATTCTTCCCTGCGTTTTTTTTTTAATACGGAACCCTAATTATTATCCTTAATTTTTTTTTCAATACCAAGATAAAGTGAAACTATTTCTTATAAATCCAGATACTTGCCCGTAAAACTGACCATTGCCTTTTTCTAAACTTATAGTTTTTTTTTTTATCTGGCAAACAAAAAGTAAAGATACTTCTCACAAATTCATACGGGGAACCGTAATTATTGCCGATAAACAAAAGTTACGGTGTAGTAACTTCAGCCTTCTAACAAAAAAAGTACCGTCAAAATCGGTTGAGCCGTTCCGGAGATTACCCGGGACGAATAGCCAGATAAAAAATTAAAAAATTGTAGTTTTGGTAATGTTATCGTATTTATGGTATATTCATATGAATTAAGTAAAAAATGTTATATTGACATTATAAAAAGACACTTCAATTTTATTATTAGTATAGATTGCGTTGAACCGGTATGTTTGCAGGAAAAGTCTTATCGGGTAAGGTGATATTACGTGGCCGTCCAGAAGTCTCAATTTGACATCACCAGACTTTTTTTCTGTAGGATTACATAAAAGGTAATGTTATAATCTAATCACGATAGGCCAGTTGAAGACAAATATTTAAAAAAAAGTGTGTATTTTTTCGCAATATGACTACGTTTTTTTAACAATCTGAGGTCCATATGAGGAACAATTGCAGCGCGATGGTCACACCTTAAAGTAGAAATTTATTTTGAAATAACTTTCCCATGTGTCTATTATTATTTTAGTCAAAATTTGTTTGTTTACTATGTTTTGAAATGAATTTTTCAAATTCACCCAACTTTCTAGGTCACTCATTACTTTATACAACATTGGAACTACGATAGAACCTTCCAGATTATAAAGTAATGTTTATATACCAAACATGTACATATTCAAGATTCCGTCTTAATACGCAACGTATATGTAAATCGTAATAAACGAGTGCCATAAACTCTGTCTGTCTGAATAACGAAGATGTCTGTAAACCGAGAGATTGTAATTTTCATCACAAAATAAATTTACTTGACGCAAAGTTACGTAAGTAAGGAAGCCGCAATAATTTGAATGTTCTTTGTTTGCTTTATATGTGTTTTTTTTTTTTTCTTTTCATTACGATGCTATTGATGTATTCTATTCTTTTATGTGCTTCTAATATAGCCTCACATTTCAATCGAAAATCACATATGGCACTTCGATACCAAAGAGCATCAAATCAATAATCACATGTATTAGAGAAACCCCATAAGTAACTGACTAGTGGGGTTTTATGCGGTACATAAATCTTGTTTTTAATTTCATAGAGATAATGATTGGTAGCACTGGCTTGTAAAATTGTGAATGAAATAACTAAAGATTCGAACGATTAGAGTTTCTATTGTTAAAGTAGATAATATGGGGTAAAGTGACTGCAAGTGAATATGTTAGCGGCTTTGTCACATTATTTTAGAATTAAAATCCATCTAAGGCTGTGTATCAAGAAGAAAATGAGAGATCTATAAAAAAAAAACTTCTAATTACCTATCTCAAGAACGAAAAGTTATTGTTATGATCGTGAAAACATGAAGGTTTAAGCCCGTTGTTGAATTAATTGTGGTATATATTGTTTATATTATATTTTTGTTCCAAAATCGCAAATTTTAAGCATTGAACTTAAATAAAACTAACAATTTTTTAAATTTTGTTCTTATATATCTTTTAAAAATTGCACGAGTAAAATAACTTTGGAGTGTTTTTTTAGATAATTAAAAATAAGAAAAACGTTGTATTATAATGAATTTTGCTTGACTTTTAGTGTTTCTGGTATATCCGACTCAACTGTCCACGCACTCTGTCTGGTGTAGTGTGCTTAAACTGTTACGTCCTTAATTAATTTAATTAACAATAAAACTTTAGATCTAAACTACAAGTTACCTAACCTAGTGAAGACCTATGGGATACCGCATCAAGAGTTCTAATGGTGGCCTCTACTTTGTCCGTGCTCACGAACAAATCAAATAGGCGAGACACACAGGCACATCCCACATGGAGTAATCTACTGAGTTCCTGTGTTAGCTAATCCAGCTGATGATCGGATTCTGAATGATCAGGCAGATGCACTAGATCTGTACAAACCATATCAAGAATTTACTAAACCAGGCAAGAACCGGTGTATGAGATCGCACAGATATTTTTATCAATTTTATTGTTACCATTTATACAAAAAAAAAAATAATTGACCACAGAACTGAAGGCGGTTGGACGCCATGTTACCTGTATCGATTATATGTTGTTTAAAAAGATTACAAATATTTTAAAACTATTTCTTATTTTTATTCAGAACAGTAGTTATACTATTTCGTTACATTATATAACTTTAGTAACGACACAGACGCCTTCCAGATATAATTTTACGTAAGAATTATTTACATATACATAAATTGTGTATATAATATACTGTTTTAAATTAAACATCGCAACTGTGTGAAGTTTGTACCAGTGTTGTTGCTTCGCTCGAATATTTGAATGAATCTGTTGATGTGTGTATTATGTTGATGATATTGTATTATCATCAACTTCTAATGAAGAACAGTTATTTTTTTATTTGGCGTTTATCCAATTGGGTATTTCAATTCACGTCAAAAGATATCCGAAGGTAACAAGACCCTAAGCTCAGGTCTATAAGCTATTGGTGATATTTTTTCAACTAAAGAGTTAGAGAATGCCCTACCCACTATACTGTGCTGTCATCAGCGAATGCTCAAGCTCATTTGTAAGTGGTTTGAATTCAAACATTCACTATTCCCACTTAAATTTAAAACAATTTATTTCAAGAAACAAACTGAGAATTAAATAAAATGGATATTGAATTAAAATATATATAACTAACTAAATTTTAAAGTATAAGTTGTTATTTTATATATCTATACATTTAACAGTTTAAGATAAACGCCTCAGTACAAACTTGGAAGGATGGAAAACAAATTTTATAATTAATTTTGTTAACACGTATAAAATGTGCAGTAAGGTAACCAAATATTACAATTTGTTTTTTTTTTACCTATTGAAGTGAAATTACTTTTAATATCAATGAAATATTAAAGTTGTTTCACGTGAAGTGCGTCAAAATTAGAATCACTATATATAATATTTAAGGTTGGATAGTAGTAGGTAGTTGGGGGAGACCTATGTCCAGCAGTGGACGTTTTTCGGTTGAATGGGTCGATGGAGATATATATGTAGTGAGAGAAATAATAACAAATAAACATGCTATACATTTTGACAGTAGAACTTTTATTATTTACTCTTTGTGATATTATTTTCCCCCTATCTTCTTGTCTGCTATATTCATTCTTTAGGAAGCGCGCGTGTAACTGTGTTTTAGAAAGTGGCCATACATATTATTTTTATCTAAATTACGGTTTGCGATATCTATCTAAACAACAAATAAAATTTAATCGCTCATGGTAAAATTTGACAATAAGAAAACAACTAGAAGCTGGTGTAACCGCTAGGTTTGTGCTTAGAAAGTTAAACTATAGATTGGTAAAGAAGTTTTATTTCTAGTAGGTGTAATCTATACGCTTGTTTTTTATTTATTCTTTATTAAATAATGTTCATTCTTTAAAGTAGATGAAGCGACAACGGCGTGCGCTGTTATGTATCTTTTATATATACAACTTAAATTAGAGATATGTGACAATTGCCTATATATAAAATACCAGCCATACTTTGCTCTAAGTCGCACGTCAAAAAACACGCGTAGGTCGGAGTGTATAAGAAATTAGAAACGTGTAAATGTCACATTAGCTGAATGTCAAATAAAAATACGTCAACAATATCAGATAAAAATGTGGTTTCTTTAAGAATTACAGATAAAATCTTACTTATTTGTACATTTTATAATGGCAACAACTCTCCAGTTTTCTACATGTTATTTAACCTGAATTATATTAAATAAATAATTGAGTAGTGTGAAAGCCCGTCTTAAATAATAATAAAAAAAATATAATCATGTATTGTCTACAAAATTTTCTGGAATTCCTACTCCAATTTATCATTTTTTACGGCTATGTAAGTGGACCATTCTCGGATAACATATGTCATGTTTTCTTTGGTAATAGCTTAAAACGCGATCCCCAATTTAGTAAACTTTTATACCCACTGCCAGCACGATGCAGTGTCTCTTTATACAATATACATTACAATACATGTCACATAAATACATATGTACCACACGAAATAAAAATAAGTTCTGTAAGGAACCCTGTTCTCTCTTTATTAGTTTTCGTGGTAAGGTTTTATAAAACTGGTAATAATAGTAATCGTATAATTTTAAATAATAAGTAAATCGTATATAATATATCAAGCGTATAGAAAGTCGGTCGTATTAATGAATTGTAACGAATATAGTAGCAGATAGTCTTGTACCTATCTTCGTACTGAACATTTTTTTTACAAAATGCATGGTAACTAATCCACATAAAGGTTCATATTTTGTCCGTGGAGCGTTATTATTATTATTATTCGAAAAGGGGCTATGCAGGCTTAAACAGTCCTGTATCACTGCGACCTAGTCAGATCTATTGTGATCGCCCCTATATTGCTAAACCTCACTGCCTAGACCTACAACCTGAATGTACTGTAGGATCTTTTTGGCAGAGAGCGTTTGTACCTCCTCCGGGAGCAACACATGCTTACCCAGAATTCGGTTACGTATGGGTATTAATGGATCACATTCACACAAGATGTGCTTTGGTGTTTCGTCTGCTATCCGTAGAGCCTTTAGGCTTGTTGTCATTTTTAATTAGTGCCTTTAGCGTACATTTCAAAGCACAGTGATGCTGTAAAACCCCTTAAGTTCAAAAGCATAGTGTGTTGTAAGAATCGTCTAGAGATTTGTAATAGTACATCGAAGTACTACTAATAGCAACTACTTAAACCCACAAGTGGAGAACAAAAAACAATAAATAAGCGAATAGTTTTAGAAAGAAATATTTATTCAGATTTCTGTCTAATTAATGAATTCTTTAACAGGTATTTTTTATCTATAACACAATTTATATGCTAATGTGCTGTACTATTATACTGTACCTTCCCATATAATGGTTAAGGTGTAATAAGTTACGTAACAAGTTCAGCATGTACAAACTTCAACTTGTTCAGAACTGCTGGTTTCCATTGAGTCAAGTTACATGACACAAACAATCATTTTACAAGACTAAGACAATATAGTTGCCAAGAAGCGTAAAGCGTTTGCTTACATGTAGAGCGTCCATTAATGTCAAATTGTTTGAGAGTTTCAAATTTATTTAATGTCAGATTTAAATTTGAAAGATATATCGAGATGGGCATAAAAGCTTGGAATAACTATTTAATTGACTCCTGTTTATTGGTAAAATGTAAATCGTATTCCAACTCGATGCGTAATAACGACAATTAATTTGAAAAGTTAGACATAATAGTTGACGAGTCGTTTTTAATCGAATAACCTTTAAATTAAGATTGATTCGCGTCCTTGCTAAAAATGCACTAAAAAGTAAATAAATAATTACTTGATTAATTTGATTATGTTTAATTCCGTATATACTTTGTTTTAATATCATTAATAATTATGGAGTCGATGCCAGCTAGAGTTAACCAATGTAATCATGAATTGAAATAACTGCATAAACTTTATCACAATTGCATATACGCTAAATAAAGGACGAGTGTGATTTAAAAAAACAATTAACACACTTTGTTATCCGTAATTGGGCACCGATTTCAGAATTATTAATGACTAGATGTGCCCGCGACTTTGCTCGCATGGAATTCAGGCGTTTCCTCCCTTCCCGTCCCGTTCTGAACCCGCACATAGTTTTTTTTTTTCAAACATCATCAATGTAAAAAAAAAATTCATTCTTAAATCTGTAGATTTTGTCCCGTTAGTCTTTGGTTATATGTATAGGTTATCTATGACTTGTAAACTTCCAGAACAGTCCAGAGTATGATAAAATAGTATAGCGCCATCTATAAATAATCGTTAGAAATACATATATAGTTTGCTTACGTAATCACTATTCATAACACTTCGTCCCCCATGCCATCAAATTTAACAAAAACTTGCACTGTCTAATTATAGTTAGTAAGAAATAATATTATGTTCCCCGCCATATATACCATATATTGATATTATAAATGAAATTCAGTTCACTACTTCCATAAAATGACTCCTTCATAAAGCGGCTAAATGCGTAGATATTGTATAAAATAACAAAATATTGTTTTCTCATTTACTATGTCTTAGATATGTATTATTTATATACTACACATATATTTTATATAATATCATTTTGTTTAATTTTTATCAATCCATTAATTTTTTGTTCTCGAATAAGACTAAAACGCCGTTGTAAATACTTTTTGGCATTAAGGCTTGCTTGATATAGTGCTAAAACTTATTGTCAGGTGAATCGGTAGTGTGCTTTGAAACCATATTAGTTAATACATTATTAAAATTTGCATTACAATAAGGTATATTTTATTTATTGATACTTTCAATAAACTAAAATGTGTGTAGGCATATCTGGACTTTTATAGTGAACATGTAATTTTAAACAAATTAACTGACACTGTTTTTGTATATAGAGAGGAAGCCATGTATTCAACACCTACAATCATCTCTCATCTCCGACTCTTAATTATAGATTGAAGCGGCTCGGGGAGGCTTCAGTGCAGCCAACTACTGGATGCAGTAATTTGAAACCGCGTCCAATTTAGTGTTAACAAATCGAATTCAATACTACGGATTCGAGATAATTTCAAATTATGGATGTGGTGTTTTTCCCTCGTTAAAATAAACAGTTTATATTTTATGTAAATAATCATGAATTTCACTCACATGACTAACTGAAATATAGAATTCAAGTACGTACTTACGTGAAGTACATATTTATTTATGTACTATTTTATAAAATTGCGTATTTGCGAGTTTCTGTATTATAGGTGGTAATCTGTTTTCATAAATTATTTTTAATAAATAGAGATTTGTTAATACATTTATTTGTATAAGGTATGTATAACTTATTCATATAGAACTCTGTTTTTGGTATCTTATTTAAAAAAAAAAACATTTAATTAAACAGTGTTTTCGCAGCACGCTAACAAGGTTCAACCAGAATACCGGCTCTATTCTGACACTTTTGAAGTCTCAGTGCAGCAATCAAGCTGAGGTTAGACCTTGGTTGCATAAGCACAATGCTTTTGTTTTATGACATAATAAATATGTATTTTCTGTGTGTTTCAATTTATGTTGTGATATGTGCCAATAAAAAAGTAATATTTTACTATTCTATTAAAATCTATGCTTTTAAGCAAGCAAGTTTTTTTAAAAACTATTTGATCTTCGCTAAATATTTTTTTCGGAGTGACTAAATACTGTTGACTGGAAGGGACTACATCGAACCTTTAACGCAAGCGCTTAAAGCGATCAGTCGTCAGAGTGTTAGCTAATGTAAGAGAATTAGAGTAGTACGTACCTCCGCTTAGGTTAGTACCAGTCTCGTTAAGAGTAACTACGGATCTCAACTTCCCTTACAGAAATCGTGTACCTGCTTCTAGTGTGCGTGTGAGTGGTTTACAGTATAATACGTGTTAACAGTATCGCATTGGCAGCGGGTTCAGAATTCTGCCCAGTTGGGGATCGCAGTACGTCTTGAACCTTGCATCTGTATAGTCCTGTATAGGTCCGCGGGCTACATAATTAAAAAAAATACTTTGAAAATCTTATGTAATTTTGCTGCTATGAAATTCAGAATAACTTGAGATCCAGTACACTTTTTGTAAGCTTAGTATGTTTACCATTCTGGGTCACATCGTCACATAACATCAGGTGAGATTGTAGCCAAAACATTGAGCCTTTCCGGTATAAAGAAGATAAACAAGGGGAAAGTTCTGTAAAAACAAATTCGAAACTTTATGATTTAGGCAAGGGATTGAAAAAAGGTTTTAAAATTCTGGCTACAGTACAAAAACATCGGTATGAAAAATATACAGACAAAGTCGTGGCACACATCTATTAAATATCTAGTTTAATAAATAAAAGTGTCTGTTTTAATATCAAAATTTTTTTTTTTTTTATTATTTAGATATGAATGTATGTACGATACCGAAGCAAAAATCGAATTTTTAAAATTTTTTCCTGTATGTCTGTTTTTAATGAGTAATCTCCGGAAAGGCTGGACCGATTTTGACGGGGACATGTTTTGGTAGATAGCTGAAGTTACTCCGGGTAAATAAAACTCATAAAATTTTTGATAAAATCAGATTCAATGCACAGTTTTTACGGGCAAGTGCCATGCCAAGTGGCAATTTATTAAAAATATTTTTAGTTTATATTAGTACTAAACTTTTTTAATGAATATAATTAGGAGGGTTCGGTATAAAAAATTTAAAACGCAGTGAAAATATATGAAACGCGGGCGCAGCCGCGGGCACACAGCTAGTATACTAATAAAAAGAAACTCGAATTACCACAGCATTTATCTCAAAGTAATATACGTAAAAAAACCTTTGTCCAGCAGTGGACGTTTTTTGGTTGAATGGATGGGTAAAAATATACGTAGATAATCATATTAATAATTTCATATCCGAATTATTAATCTATAATCCACGTTAACACAAAGCTCCTCTTAATTGGGATGCCGCTAGTGCGGTGAGTACTTTAAAAAAACACCGTAATGACCCCCTATTTTAGTAGAAACGGTTCGATCCTTTCAAACTAAAGTCCTTTAGAAATCGACGAACCAAAATGTGGAACGCCGGTTTGAGGTAAATCACTTTCAAAGCGACACGGCGCGGCGAATGAATGCAAATTGATTTTATTTGAAAGTCGATTCTATCTGCTACCGTAATATCATGGTCTCCTTTTCAGTTCATTTTCGTATAATCCTATAGATAACAAAAATAATTAAATTAATTAATTAAACATCACATTAGAATTTCTTTTGTGTCTATTCTAATAAATAAAGAGGAAAAATTGATTTATTTTTTATAGTTAATATTAAAATCAATAATTACTCAACTCTCAAATTTTTTTTAACATAAAGCTACACACTGTGTCACTAACTAACATAGGTTATTTACTTTACTTGGCTCTGTTGTCTTTTGTTAAATAGTTTTTTTTACGTGAGGAAATGCATTTACGCGTTCCCTCCCGAAAAACTGGGAAGGGTATTTGGGAATCACCCGGTGTTGAAGCACCAGAAATATCCACTAAAATCCCACTGCTGCATCAGCGTGTATGTGTATCAAGGTCACGAGATCTGGCCGAGCATGCTCCGCAACCTTGTCCGTGTGAACACTCAGGTTCTTTGACCTTCGTCTTGGCGGGGAATAATTGAGTTTCCCCCAAAGCTTCATAAGCGGAAGGAGCGGCGATTTTTGTCTTACTCAATTCCGGGAGTCAGACGCTAACGCGTCCGTAGCCTGAAGACTTACTATGGAGATCTTTGGAGGATGATACCTCATCCTCTTCTGTTACTTCCACAGCCGATATTCCTACGGCGAATCGCGGGTGCCCCTGCCGCTCTTTTTGTCACCCACCCAGCCTCCTCCTTCTGCGAGAAGATGCCCATACAGAAGGAGAGGACTGCACTTTGTTAAAGATTTCTACTTACCCATGCAAAGCCGTTGCTGATCGTTAGTCTCCTGTCTCGTGATCGATCATGTCTCGTTAGTCTATGCTAATAATAAAACTGAAGTTTTGTCAAAACATTTGATATTTTTAGAAATAATATAACAGATTTTTGCCGTTACTAATCTTGAATCTGACATTAGTTTTTTTTTCTGGGTGTGTATATTTCCGGATTTAACTCTAAAACGGCTTGACTGATTTTAATGAAATGTTATACAGGGAAGTGTATATATGTCAACGAGATAAATAATTTGATATGTATTTTAAATTAGTTTTAGAATTTGCGAAAAGAAGCATGTGTCGTTTGGTCAACGAAGTCTAGGTGCCCATTAGTAATGAATAATATTTAAATCTCACATACATACATACATAGATTTTATTACCACTAGCTATGCTCGCGACTTCGCCCGCGTGGAATTGAGACAGTTTGCAGCCCATTTTGCCCTCCGAATGTATCCTATCTCATTACAAAATTTTATAAACAACTATTCAGTGGTTTAGGTGTTAAAGTTAACAGATATACAGACAGAGCTAGCTAGTGCATTCGACTTCCTCAGTGTAGAATTAGTACCTAAGTATCCTATTTTTCACTCAAAGCTTGCATTACTCTCCACACCATATAAGTAAATAAAAAAACCGTATGTTCGTATCGAACGTTTTCAAGTAGACCTTATAGCTCAGATCTAACGGAGACACAACACTTTATCGATTCCTACCATCTGATTGTAGCACATAAGAGTATATACTCTCAGGGGTAAAATCCGTTCTTACATCATAAAGGTATCTATTGCAAGTTTGAAGGGACACCGGTTTAGGCTCTGTGTTGATGAATCAGTCAGGTCCAGTTATTTTATTTATATAGATTAACAATAGGAGATACTGTTATTAAATACCTACTTAACAATCCAAATTAAAGCAAATAATAATGACTTAGTAAATTTGAAAATAAACTACTTATAACGAATTAAATAAAAACAAAAAAAACGACCCAATGAAAGCAAGAATTTTAATATTCGCAATATCTTACATAGTCGTCTGCCTTAATTTTTCTGCGCGACGTAGTGGTCTTCTCAGCCTTCCGTCTGGGTAGGCGAGGATACTATGCCAGGGCGATGCCTTCTATAGTCGATTCAACGCGGTCCGCAACTGCAGACTGTTCAATATGGTGGAGTCGCCTCTTTTAGGAGGTTGATTGTCTTGATGGGTAATAATTCGTTGTCGCTAGTAGTTGTCCTCGACGACCAAGTTGTGTGGCGATAGCTTGGTTCAACTATACGGCGAGCGCTTGTAAAGTGGAGCTATTCCTCTGACTAGAGGTAAACTCGACGCGTCGTGTCTGCCTGTTCAGGTAAACCACTCTTAGCGATCCAGTCGTGTATAATTGCTCTTTCACCCCTCTATTCTATATGCAGTAGGCGTATAGTAGCGTGTCACTATGACGGCTTTTTCATCATATCCACAGTCGACGTAACCCAGTTAGACAAGATGGCGCTACCACCCAATATAAAATCCCGCGAAAAAATAAATTATTCGAAATTAAATCAAGATTGAAAGTTCGACTAGCGGTCTGTCTGTTGGGGTGAATGAGATTTATTCCCCCTCCCCTGAATCTGAGGATAAGGAAGAAGCCAATCGAGCCTAATTTACGCTGCCCATTTTGCGTCGCGTATCTTACGTTCGACAGAAATTCAGTTAGTTCGCCAAACAGGCGTAATAAAAAACCTGTTGTCTTTTGAACAATCAACGAGAAACTGTTTTCTTTTCTTCTTTGTGCTTCCCTCACTCTCCACTCCCTCGTACTCGAACGTCACACATGCCGACAGAAATTCAGTTGTATTTACGGGTGTGAGTTAGAAATCATTAATTTTGCGTCGTCGTGTGAAAGAAAATACACTTTTATACAAATCCGAATGCAGTGTAATTTGCGCAACGCAAATTACGCCACTCATATCTCATGAAACTACGCTTTTTTGGCCTTATCCTAAGAGGACCGGTGACAAATCACTGTGATGAGTTTTCGACAGTTACAAATCGAAATAGATGTGTAACATCAATGACCAAGCGTCAAGGTAAATGAGATGACCGTAAGTCAGTCTACTTCAATGAAACGGTTCAATAAATGTTTTCCACATCGCGTTGAAAACTCAAAATTCGATTCGACCGATAAAGTTCAAATTTTTTAGTACTTATAAAAAGACATCTGAAGCGATGGTGGCGCAGCAGTTAATGTGGTTGGATTCCACGTCAAAGTGCGTAGGTTCGAATCCATTCCAATTGTATAATGAGCCTGAGGTTTCGATGAAAGGAAACGTTGTGAGGAAACCATAGCATGGTAGTAAAGAATTCTCTAACAACACTTGGCTTGTCAATAGTATCGTTTGAGAATCTGTAGGCTTAGTGTATTTATCACCCTGAACCCAATCGTCATTTAACATCGGGTGAAATGGGTGACCAAAGCGCTAGCCTGTACATTATTTAAGAAAAGCACCAAATCCATAAAATTTTGACCTTCTAAATTGATTCTGCAAATTCATTATTATATCTGAATATTATTTAAATTTATTACACATCATTAATTAATATATCTTATCTATTTTGCGAGTTATATATAGTAAATCTCATTCAATTTATGAAGCAAAATAATCTTGCATAGTCCAAGACAAGACGAAGCCATAAACGGGGGATTCCCTTAAAATCTTCGAGGCGGGAAGAGTCGTAAAAACTTTGACGTAGTGATTTTATGGCTATAAATTAACGTATTCAATTCAAGACCGTCCAGTATTTATATTGAGATGTCCTAAATTATTTCTAGTTATCATTTTACTGTTTATGTCTATATTAATAATTCGGTCAAGGGGTAAACTCGATTGCAACCTTACGTGAATAATAATATATAAAAAAATAATGATTTCGAGTCGACAACACATATACGCAAAATTCGTATTGTCGAGTATTTCGTTAAATTCTTATGATGCAGTCACCATATTGGCCACTCGGATGCCATCTTGAATTCGTAAGGCCGATTCACACGTACCAGTGAAGTTACAGTTCCTACATTTTGTTAACAGCTAATCATTAATAAATTTCAGTATTATGAATTAACCTAACGTTTTCATGTTAATAAATGATTTATTGTAATAATTAAATACATAATTAGAAAAGATCAGGAATGTTTAAGAACCATTGATACCACAGAAACCTTCGCTGCGATACGGCCATTCTGAAATGTATTCTGCATTCCTCGGACAAATTATCGCGGCGACATACATAATAGAATTCTCCAGAATAAATCAGTACGTGGCAACCCTTAGCCCGATATCGATGTGACATTATTTCAACTTGCGCTCAAATCTAAAATAAACTCTGCCGTCTGTCGAATTGTAACACAAATCATGAACACGCTTAAGTTACTAAAGTACTAACTCGACCGAAATTGCCTCGCTGTTCGGAATACTGATGTCCTGTATGTTGATTGGTATAAGTCGCAAGAAAGCTGTATTTTCAAGAAGCAAACTAAGTGGATTTACGTTATTAGTAGCAAAACTGTTTTGTAGCTTGGTGTATACGCAACAGTGATCATTACTGCGTATTCGACAGTCCTATAACATCTTGAGGGTCCTTATTTTTTTCGCTCTTACTATGTCTACGCTTATTTTATCGCCATATTTTATTTTTAGGCTGCTTTCATGGTTGTAGGGTTGTTTCTAATAATACCCACATGTGTAGCTATCATCCTTATATTTGAAAATCAAGCATCAATATACATGTAACCGCTACCATCAATTGAGAGACAATACATCCAAGCTTAGTGTGTTTACCATCGTGGACCAAATTATAATTTAATATTAATTGAGATTGTGGTTAAAGCAACATCCTCTTAGTATCACAAACACCTGACTGCGACCACCATCCCTCCTGCCAAGTGTGGCGATTATGGGAAAACCAGTCTTTGGGGGAGACCTATATCTATCAGTGGATGTCTTTCAGTCAAATATATGAAAATGAGTCGTTCCGGGTTGTGCCAGCTTCAGAATAGTACTAGACTATGGGATACACCAGGGGATGGGCAGCAGCATCCTCTGTGAACCACAAATACCTACTAAGGTCGCCAACCAAGCGTGGCGATTATGGCAATTCCCCTGTTATCATTGGAGAAGACCAAGTCTAGCAGTGGACCCCTTTACGGTTGAATGCATGGATAGACGAAAACATTTAGCTATAAATTTGCACCTACCTTTATTAACCTAAAGTTGACTGAAAGAAAAAGCCTAAGGCACTTAAAGTGCGTGCAAGAATTGTAAAACAAATAGATGTTATCACGTCTTAACTTTTAAATAAAATTAAATCGCTGCTATCTCATTACTTGGGCGACAGTCTGTGTGGTATAGATTCGTACATTTTATACATTTAAAGTTAAACATTAATTACTATGCACGATCTGCCTCCCAATCAAGATATAAACGCTTGTAAATGTATTGAACTTAGTATAATTTATCATTTTAAATTCGGTAGATTAGGGAGTTTATGTTCCACCAGTGAGAGAGAAATAAAGGAATAATATATTAGCGTGATGTGAACATATCTTGTTTTGCGGCTGAGTGCCTTCAACACTCTCTTAGAAAGTTCGGTGAAGATGTAACGGCCCTTCCGGTCAATAGCATTAGCTAGGTTAAAGGTAGGGCATTTTCTAATAATGCCCGCCTGGATAGCTACCACCCTTAAGTTTGAAAACCTGTTGCTAAATACCAATAGGTGTGTTCCGGTACCATCACTCGAGAACCACTATCTCTAGGCTTAGTATGTGTTACTATCCGGGACCACATTGCCACTTAACATCAGGTGAGATCAAAACACTGAGCTTATACCGTGTAAAAAAATCATGAGGAAAGATGAAAGTCCTGTAAGAATATTGTTAAATATAAAGAAGGATGAATATAGAAATTAAGGGAGACTGAAGAAACCTTCTTCTGGCTAGATTGTGTGAAGTATGATATGTGAATGTTGAGATGATAAATGACAGAATAGAGTGGAAAGAGAAAACATGTTGTTCCGACCGTACTTCATGTAAGACAAAGTAAACAAGGTGATAAGGGTGCTTGTATAGAATGCCACCGTACAGGGGGCGTGTGTATCCAGTTTAATTTCATTATTAAAGATGGATGAAACCCTAATAATGTAATGTGACACTAAATACATAAAATGAAAAGAAAAAATAATTAAACAATTTCCATATATGTTTACTTAAATAAAATAGACGAACCCTCTTTCGTAAGTTGGCCTGACAAAATAGAAATTGACTAAAATTACTCTTAAAACGATGAATACGAAATATTAATATTCCGTGGGCAAATACTATCTAAGGTAGATAATGAAAACACAACACATGACTCAGTCTAGACACCTGTAATGACTTTTCTCGCCTTGAAACATAAAAGCCTATGCGACGTATTAATATTTTCAAGCTTCATTATGTTGAAATTATTTTTTGTTTCGAATAAATTTTACGTGTATATTTACTAATTTGTGTCGACCTGGTGAAGGTCGTAGGAATCTGCTAGATACGGGTGGCGCAAGACTGATGTTTATGGAGACCTATGTCTAGTTATACGTTGAATACATTTTTTTTTCAAAACATGTGTCAATAAAAAATTCTTCTCTACAACGATATAAGTACATGTAAGTCTGTGTATGTTGTCGTAAACACATTCAATGTTATAATGTTAAAATATGTTAATGATAGACACCACAATATCCTTTTGAAAATAAAACTTGTTTGACAAAGTACCCGAACGTATTGTGCGGAAAATGTTTAATGTATTTTAGATCTTAGTGTAGTTACGAGTAACTAGTTTGTGTTTATTTGTTTTATAAAACTATACCGCTCATTTATTCTATTTTTTTTTTTATAAACGAACTAAATAATGAACAAAACAATAGAAGAACTTCGCCCTTTAAAATATATAGCGTCAAACAGCAAACTAAGTTCACAAAATTTACGTCAGCACGTTTTCTCGTAGTTTTCGTTATCAATTTTTTTTTTTAATAATAATTATGAGAAATATAAATCATTCTAAACAAGTGGAGACGCGGGTACAGCTAGTATTCTTAAATAGAACATAATTAATTTAGTGTTCCTTTTGCGATTCTTGTTTTATTTTTTGCACGACAATAAATTTCATTTCTTTCACAGATATTATTATTATATTCCTTTTGTTTCTGATGACAATGGGTGAGTTCATTTGTCATTTTAAATTGCTTTTTCTTGTGATAAATTAACTTAAATGTATACGCAAATATACATTTGTATGATATTAGAATCACTATATTTCTTAGAGTACTATGTTTACTTATTGTCATGCTTTATATAATTTGACAATATGTTTGTTAACAAGTTTTACATAGAATTGGTAATATATTCTTATAAGCGATTGTGTTTATATTTAGATCAGAGGAAAAGGTTTAGGAAAATTACTTACGTTGAAACAAGGATAAATGAAATAATAATACAATATAATCCTACTGTATTTGGAATCCATTGGCGGAATATATAATCTGAATGAGAATATCTCTTATTAACCAATAAAATGTGAATTTGCATAATTTTCAAGCTTGATTAGTTTCTTTCTTCTTCTTCTTCTTGTTCATTGACAGAGGTCGTCCATTAATTAAGTAACTTTTTAGCAACTTTTTCGAGACCCATCCCTCTATTATGACTCGTGGCGGGATTTTAGATAACTCCGCAAAAACACGTATTTTTTTTGGTAAAGAGTTCTGTCCATCCATCCATCTATTCAACCGAAAGACATCCACTGCTGGACATAGGCCTCCCCCAAAGATCTCCACGATGACCGGTATGCGCAACCCGCATCTAGCCGATTCCCGCGACCTTCACCAGGTCGTCGATCCACGCTACGTCTTCCGATGCGTGGTACCCATTTCAGAAACTGTTGGCTCCATCGGGCATCGGTTCTGCGAGCAATGTGCCTAGCCCACTGCTACTGTAAATACAGGTAAAATCTAATTTAATTATCTGGAACATAGTATTAAAAATCGATACCCAGTAACCGCTAGCCTTTTTTGCGACTCACGTAATTTATCGGACGATCCTTAATTTTATTAGGTTGCTGTTATTTAAAATAAAATAGAATACTTTACTCGTCACAATGGTTTTCGAAGAGGAAACAATATATTAATACGAGGATTTGTTACAGGTTCTAAAAAAGAGGTTGTTTCTTTAAAAATTCGCCTGTACCTGCTTGTAATTCAGACAATTTGCGATTTACCTATGTTCTCGGCCTCGATGCAATATATATCCTTACCAACTTTTATCGAATTCGGGCCACTGGTTTTTGCGTGATTGGCGAATAAATTAATAAAGCGATGATGGCGCAGTGGGGAGTGCGGCCGGATTCCACGTCAATCGACGCGGGTTCGATCCCATCTATCCAACTCTAAAATTGGCCTGAGCTTTCGGTGAAGCATGATGGTAGGGCAGATCGGATCGGATGGTAGATTGGATAGCATGGTGGTAGAGCATTTTCTAAAGATGACCACCTGGGTAGCTACCACCCTCAAGTATGAAAACCTGTCGCCAAATACACAGGTACAGGTACCTAGGTTTAGTGTTTTTACCATTCTAGACCACATCGTCACTTAACATCAGGTGATTGCATCAAAGCATTGAGCCTATATATCGTGTAAAAAAAGAAATAAAAAAAATATACACGGATAGACGGACAAATATTTTTAAAACTATACAAATGTGTATAGACGATTCTGACGCCCTGCGTATTATTTTTTCTTAAGCATATTCAATATAAAGATTTCGACTTTTTAACCTTTTATTATAAGTTTTAAGATTAGAGTTGACAGGCCAATTAAAATAAAGATTTCAAAAATGAAACTGTATACTCGTAAATAAGTGTTCAAATCGAATTTAACGTTGAAAGATAAGTTAATAATCGGAGATCTCTTTAATAGGTTACTTTTAACTTAGATTAACTTAGAACGTTAATTAGAAAACTTCTCAAACAAGATTACGGCTTGTTCATCGGCTTTCGTTTTACGAGGAGGTGCTTTATTTAACTGCGTTTGAAGTACTTTTAACGATAACGGTGTTCACCTTTTTACACCGTTTTTCATTATAATTACATCAGATTTTATCTATATAAAAATAAATAAAATTGAAGTGTCTGTTTGTAATATAACATTTTTTTAACTAAATACATATGGATGTATATGCGACGATACCTATGCCAAAAATAAAAAAAATGTCTGTCTTTTTGTTCCGGGTAATCTCCGGAACAGCTAGACCGATTTTGACGAGACTTCTTCTGATAGATATCTGAAGTTATTCCGTGTAATTTAGGGTACATTTGATTTTCGATAATAATTAGGAAGTCGCGTATAAAAAAAATAAAACTAATAAAAGATTGAATGAAATCCGATTCAATGCACAGTTTTACGGCCGAGTTTTTTTTAATTTATGATAAATATTTTAACTTTATCTTAGTAGTTAACTTTTTTTAGAAAGTAATTAGGGTTCCGTATAAAAAACAAACAAAACCGATATGAAACGCAGGCGCAGCCGTACCCACACAGTCAGTATGACATACAAAACAAAATTATATTATTATTATATAAAAACTAACACCTTACTTAACTTCAAATTAACTAACATATTAATCAAAAAACTAGTTTTTATATTAACCTAGAATAACAATTAAATCAGGTCTAATAAATACTAACAACAATGATGATTGTATATAACAATAGTATCAAAACACACTGGATCAGTTGTTACATATGAAATAACATAAAAATGTCTGGACTAGTTTTAGAAAATCCATAAAGGTAACTAGCTACCTGTACATCGTAAAACTACAAAATAAAGTTGTCCACAAAACGACCAGCGCGCTTCATACAATTTTCTGATTGTTCACTTGTTTATATAGAGTTCTCATATGAAATAAATTATAGACTTAACACATGACAAAATAAGTACTTTGGAGAGTCATTTACAAGTTTGTATTATATTCACCTATTTTTTAAATCATTGTTTTAAGGTACATCAACGAACATGTAGATGGCCTATCTGATGGAAAATCCTCACAGTCGCGTGTGTCGCAACAAAAGAAGCATTACCAAAGCGTTGCCAACTTGCAGGGCGTTTATAAATCCGCGTTATCTGAGTATTGTTTTGTATTTTATTCGACTCCATTGAAATAATTATTTTTAGCTTTTTAGTTCCTTTTTGTCGTTAGTTTATTCGATCTTTTTTTAAGTAAAAATAAACCATCGTCCACAAGCATGTTTCTACTTCACTTCTCTTTCTTTAAATGCTTCCGTTTGAGTATTAAAATTAGCAAAGTAAAATCTGTAGTATTGGTGATATTTAGAAACGGTGCGACTGCCGTTCTGAGGTCTTAGGTTCGATCCCCGGGTCGGGTCAAGTGGTATTGGGTTTTTTCTACTCAATATCATCCCGGAGTTTGGAATTTGTGCCCGATATGACGACAGGCTCGCCCCCTGTCACATCTGGGAAGGACTAAGCTCAGCGAAATGTGGGTGGTGTAGTTCGCTATTTCACCTCTGCCTAACCCTTCGGGGATAACAGGCGTGAGCTTATGTTATGCTTATGTTCGCATGCAAATAGGAATAGATACTTCCAGACATCCAGATAGTCATTTTTCCTACAGTTTCACTTTGGAAGATATTTTTTTTTACATTGCACATGTATGCACCTAGTGACTAAAATCTCACCTGACATTAAGTGAGAATGTGGTAAACACACTAAGCCTAGAGGTACTAGTTCTCAAGTGATACTGCCAGAACACACCTATTAGTACCTGGTGACAGATTTTCAAACTTGATAGTAGCTACCCAGGCGGGCATTATTAAAAACTGCCATACCAACATGCTATGGTTTCCTCACTATGTTTTTCTTTACCGTTTAAAGTTGGATAGGTAGGCTGGTATCCGCGTCCATTGACGCGGAATCCGGTCGTATTATCCACTGCGCCATAAAACTAACTTTTATAGAATAAACTCTCGTGTTCGCTAGCAGGCTGAGTTTTTGGAACTTAAATCCACTTAAAAGTTACTCACTCTACGTTTACTACATGAATATTCTGCAGAGAGTAAAGCTACATATCTACATCATGATACTAATAAGTCAGGACAACCTCGAACATAAATGATATAGGTTAAAGAGATTCTATAAGAAATATAGAATGAAGTGATGATGGCGCAGATGAGTTTGTGGTCAAAGTAAAGCCGTATACCGTGTAAAGAATAATGTTTAAAAGTAATGTAACTGATGGTACTGATTGTAATAGAGACAAAATAAATAAATTAATCTATATATAAAAGAAAAAATGGGGTTAGTTTGACGCACCGTCACCTCAAAACTTCTGCACATATCGGAATTTTTCGTAGATTATAGGCTATTTATTTTTTTAATTCCTTCGATCCGTTCTCATTTTTTTTATTGTTACTGTTTAAATGTTCATGTAACTATGTCGATTCTATAATATAACCTATTGTAAATGAAGAAATTTTAGAAGCGTTTTATTATTTTTACTTTAAATATACTTAACTGTTACAAGTCACGAAAGGATTACTCATAGACTAGGTACTGATAGACGCAGATAGTGTCGTGTTAGTTAAACGTTAACCATGATTAATAAACCTTGCGAATACGAATTGTAAAAATATTCGCTATTTTAGAGTCAAATAATAAATCTATTTAAGGTTAAATAGATAGCCATATTATATGTATTATCCAAGTAGTAATTCGTAATATTCACTTATTTATCTACCAGATTATTGCCCGCAGCTGCGCCCGCGTTGCATGTATTCTTCATTGTGTTTTAATTTTTTTTTATACGGAACTCTAATTAATTTCCTTAAAAAAATTTAGTACTAAGATAAAGTAAAAGTATTTCTTATAAATTATAGCACTTGCCCGTAAAACTGTGCATTGAATCGGATTTAATTCAAATCTTTAATAGTTTTTTTCTACACTAAATCCTAACTATTTTCAATAATCAGAAGTATTCTAAGTTACCCGGAGTAATTTCAGCTATCTACCAAAAAAATCTCGTCCAAATCGGTCCAGCCGTTCCGGAGATTACCCATTACAAACAGGCAGACTAAACTTTCAAAGATTATATTTTTGGTATAGGTATCGTATATTCATTCATATCTATTTAGTAAAAAAAAAAATCGATATTACAAATAGAAATAATTCTTTTTCAACAAATAATAAATATGTACTTAGTTTCACGGAAACGACTCTTATAGAGTTAGGAGACAATTTTTGAAGTTATACTGCTTTATAAAATTTTAGGACGCGCGCGCAACCGTCACAGAAAAACGACACCCTGAAGTTAGCTACCAACGTTTTAGTTTTTTCTATTATTACGTCACAGACGTATTACTCCTTACGTGCGTACATAAGTACACACACACACACACACAATTTTTATCGTATTGATGCTTTATTTCACAACTTTATCAGGATAGGCAATCCCGTAAATGATTTTTAAAATACGTTTAAACAATATATTTAAGAAATGATGTGGTCCAAGAGGTTTACACGCTAAATAACTTATATGGTGGCCTCTCGCATGATGCTGATGTAATACGCAGACTACAGACTTGACTATTGACCATAGATTAACAACCATGAGGGTGATAGCTTCCCTCGTTTTCTCTACCTACGCTATCGCTCCACCACGATGTTCGTCGAATGTTCAGGCCCATTCTAGAATGAGAGGTGAAGAAAGAATAACAATTTTGTTGGTCCTGCGTTTTTAATTGTGTATAGGAGTACCCTAGGGCGTGTAAATAGTCCGAGGAGCGGTTTTGGAGGGCAATCTAGCCTAAGCAATGCGGTTGAGAAAGGAGTTGCAGTAATCTAGTCAGCGATGGTGGCGGCAACCGTTCTCTCTGTACCCACTTCCACGTAAAAGCGTATATATTATTATTATAAAAGGCGTGCAGACTCGACCGTCGGGTCGGCGCAGTAGTCCAGCAAAGGTACTACAACGCCACCACACAATGGCACAGCAAATCACCAGCAATCCTTCACAAACCGCTTATAGATGGCGTTACCAAATCGGTTGAAGTTCTTAAACCCTTTTGTAAGCTAACACACCGTAAAAAGATGTCGGATGGTAAGTAGATGAAATGTGACTTATAATGAATTGGTAAAAGATAGATACAAAACAATGAAAAGTGAAATGCTTAATATAAACGTAACGTTATTTATTTATACCGATGTTTTTTATAATTTATACAGAACGAACAAGACCGAGTTTCTATGTAAAAATTAAACGTTTATTAACATTTATAAAAATATTTTACTAGCCTCAAATGTAAAAAGAAACGTCTTTAATTAAAGTCTATTCTACATAATGATACGTTTATCTTCATAATTATTGTGTCGAGTACCCATAAAAATAAGACAATAGGAAATCAATGGAAAGCTGGCGTAAACGCCAGGTAAGTGCTCGAGGGGAATATAAATTAATACACTATTAACAACGGTATTCACATAGCAACTAGTGACATTTTTTTAATTTAACTACACAAGCAAAAATAAACTCGTCGAAGCCTCGATGTCAAATTATTTATTTATTAATTATGAGGACGGACTTCATAAACGCGCGGAATATTTCAAACTTAAGAAGTAGTATATTTCTTTACTCAATTTTTTGTCTGTATAAACTTCAATCATGCCAGATTTCACAGAGCACCGTACGCACAGTGTTCTTAAACAAAGGGATCCAAAGTTATGATTTTACATCGAAATATTAAATAGATTCTCACAAAAAATATATGGTGCCTCGGTGGCGCAGTTGTGTTACGGTACGACTGTCGTTCTGAGATCTCGGGTTCGATACCCGGGTCCGGTCAAGTGATATTGGATTTTTCTACTCAGTATAATCCCAGAGTCTGGAATTTGTGCCCGATATGGCGACAGGCTCATCCCTTGTCACATCTGGGACGGAACTAAGCTTGGCGAAATGTGGGTGGTGTAGTTTGCTACTTCACCTCTGCCTAACCCTTTGGGGAAACAGGCGTGAGCTTATGTTATGTTATGCAAAAAAAAATATTTTTTAACATATTAATATATAATCATAAATGAAAGTTACCTAAATAAGTACAAAGCACGTGCATATTCGGTGAAATAAATCATAATAAATGTACGTTCCTATATGATGCATATAAACAGAATATTAAATCAAAGGATAGTCAAATGGAATAGTCCATTCATATGGGTACCATCCATAATATATATAGCAATATAGATTATTTACTAAATCCTTACGACTAAAATTCATAGTTAGAAAAATAACATTACGAACAAGAAAACTCTTGTACGTTTATAGCTTAGGCAGTTTATTTACTAAGTCATAATATGTAAAGCCGTCAAGTGCTTTCTTAGGATTAAATTCGTTCCTCATTATCCTGATTGATACAATGTTAACTGATTAAATTTTAATTTAACACCATCTATAAAAAAAAAAAATTATAACCAGTGACATTTGTCGAATCTATGTATGTCAATACTAATAAATAAAATTGAAGTGTCTGTTTGTAATGTCAAAACAACATTTTTTTTACTAAATACATATTAATGTATATATACTACACCTATACAAAAGAAAGATTGTCTGTCTGTCTGTCCGTCCGTCTGTCTGTCTGTCTATATGTTAGTTTGTTCTGGGTAATCTCCGGAACGGCTAAAACAATTTCGACTGGATTTTTTTCGGTAGATAGTTAAAGTGACTACACGTAATATTGGGTAGTTTGGATTTTTAAAAATTGTTAGGCTCCTACGAGAAAAAATCAAAACTCACAAAAAATTGAATAAAGTCCGGTTAAATGCACAGATTCAGGGGCAAGTGTTTAAATTTATGAGAAATATTTTTAATTTATCTGAGTACTAAAAATATTTTTTGGGAAATAATTAGGGTTCAGTATAAAAAAAATAAATAAAAAACAGTGAAAAACATATATGAAACGCGGTCGCACCTGCGGCCATAGTATGAAAGATAATACAAGAAAAAATTGTATTCGCAATGCTTAAAATAATATCAATCGAATAAACCATGAATCCGGTAAACTACTTATAATATGATAAATATGAATTCAAAAGGAAATAATTTACCAGATTTCACTGCGGTTTTAATATTATTAACCATAGGAAAAAGTTTTTAAGGCTTCTTATGAGTAAAACGTTAGTAAGGTAATGGAGGGCCTCTTAAAATACACTTCAGTTTTACGAGGTATCTTGTTTCAAAAGAATACGATAAAAATCGTAAATTTTCTTCTTATTTTTCTCTTAGAGTGTATTATATCTCTTCTTTTTCGTACTTCGGTATTTTGTCATGAAAATTTCTTCTTCTTAGTCAACGATAATCTGTGTACACACATTATTTGTGCCAGTGTCATGTAAGTAAGATGTATTTTCAATCTTGTATCAGCGTTACCAACTTTCAGCAAAACAGTGGCTCATTCTGCTTGATCTTTCCGTATAGCTTTCTCCGCACCACAGAATGAATGTTACGCATTATTTCTGTAATAAACTTAACTTGTACACTATAACCAAACTATATCACGCAAAACCCCCACAAAGATTACATGATATGGAGTCAAATACACAAGTTTAATTATTAAAGATAATAACTGCTACATGTCAGAATGAGATCACGCAAGAAAAATCTCGTGAAAATTGGGCGACTTTGCATTACTTGGTTAAGGGAACGATTCATGTGTAACTTAAGCATCATCATGTTAAGTGACGATGTGGTTCAGGATGGTAAACACACTATGACATGAGACAAAGGGGATTTGAATCGTGATTACGTAAGCAATAATAATTATAAATTTATTTCTTTTTTTTAACTATTCCAATGTTTATGTTATCACAAGGTGGGAGAGTTCTGCTTAATGCTTACTATTTTTAAGTCAAAAATTCCAAATTCTGCTTACGTGATATTTGGTCGCCCTTTAATAGTTGTAATGGTAAGTATAGTGAAGTGTGAACTTCTTTAAAAACTGTATATACCCAACGTTATGACCACAATCTCACTTGATATTAAGTGACAATGTAGATGTACCTAACACGTTAAGCATAGATGTACTGGTTCACGAGTGATGCTATCTACGTAATTCGAATCAGTATGGTTTCCCGGATCACACTATCACTATGCCAATATCTCTTTAATTTCAATCAGAGTTTTTTTTAAAGCGAAATCATAATTAGTCACGTTGAGCGATTCTCGATAGGAGAAAAACTTATAGATTCACGTTACCAATGCTATAACGTCAGCCGTCAACATGCTACAGTATGTTAAGCATAAGATGGCGTTTTAGTGTTTTTACTTTTGAGTTAATACATCTAAAATGTATTCTCATAAATGCGTGTTTTAAGTTTATTTTGAATTTATTTTATTTTAAATATATATAAATATATTTTTATTGATTAATAATGTGTTTTTATTTGTAATTAATTTTATTATCAATTTATTTTGTTTTTGATAAATTGAAGCGTGTTAAAACATGGATAGGTACAGGTTCTTAAGATGCCGAGCTAATTTAAACAATAAAAAACCAGTTTTTCCATTTCCCCATTGTTGCCTATTATAATCAATTAACGTTTTCAAAAAAGCGCATGTACAGACTACACGTGTCAGAAATACAAACTACCTGGCCATTTTCACTTTAAAGCTATTAGACAAATTAATCCCAAAGGTATTAGATATGAGACAAAACAAGAAGGAAATAAAAATATTTTTAGTCCATCTTTTTTAAAATCAGTCATGTGCACGTTATCTCAAGAACGAATGTTGCGTAGAGAGTGGAGAAAATAATTATAATATAGTTAAAAGGTATACCGTGATTTCTATATTTGTCTCTGTCACTCTAGATAGAGTGTTCTTCTATCTGTCTTTTAATATTCGAAATCATTACGACAATTTTACTACAATGTCATGTAAAAAAGTATCATTTCAAGAAATACTTCAAGGCTTTATAAAAGTATTCAAAATAAAGAATCATCTAAAATTCAATCTTCGAACCTACTATTACCTATGTATTCCCTAAAGTAATAGTATACTTTATATCTTTAATAGATACATTGTTTTTATACATTTACACCGCTGGGACTTATGATAAGTCTGGTTATAATATGAAGCATTGTTTCATTTTTTTTTCTCACATACTACGCACTGGATGTAAATAACGCGCGATTTACAGTTAATTTTACTGTTTTATTTTTTAAACAGTTAATATAAAATAAGGCGTTTCAAAATAATTAGTGTACGCCTAGTTGAAGTTTGACAACAATCAATATTGAAAATTTGAAGAGATAAAGCACTAATAGTTTGCATTTATAAAATCAAAAGATAAACTATAGAAAATCAGATCTCGAAAAGAAAAGTAAAATGTCTTGAACAATTTAATCTTTGCCAGCTTTGTTTAGATAAATACTATATAAAAAAAATAATGATAATACCAAATGCAATGATATTTCTACTCCTTTTTAATTATAAGTATAAATAAAATTGCGAAAGCCAAATTATATACTTTGTTATCTTTATAATATTTTTTTATATAATTATTCAGATAACTTTAGTGGTACCTTGGAATTAATGGGTTATGGTATTATTATTTTAATGCAGTTCACTTGAGTATTTTAACCAAATAATATCAAGTAAAATACTAAAAATAATTCAGAATATAGATTCAAATACTGCGATCTTAAATAATCTATATCAATTAATCGATAACAGTGTTGCGGACTATTAACACGCCAAAAACTGCATCAAAGTATTTACTTGTGAGGGAATTGGACGAGTCTTATGTCTCTTCCCGTGTTTCTTTTATTTATGTGATATAAAGTAAAAAATAACTTATTTACTTATAACCGATATAAAAATTTGGAAAAATGTATTTTTTGTTTGTAATATGAACTCCATAATCGAATATTCTAAAGATTTCAAACTTATAACAGTAAACCTAATGTTTTTGAACAGGCTTAGTTTGATATTAAATGATAGTTATTAGGCGCAATACACTATAAATTCATGGAATGAAATAAAATAAAAAATGACACCGTATAATTTTAAAATTTTAATGTTTTTTTTTTGCAAATAACCACAAAGAACGACAAAGGATATTTATTTATGGTCATATAAACAAATTTAAGTTTTTGTCTATTGTTCCTTATATCAACTGGTAGTAAAACTTTATCAAAATCAATTTTTTTATTCAATTTAGGCCCTAATAAGGCGCTTATGAACGTCAAAAGATTACCACCGCTTTTGAAAACAACACAGTCTAGAAGAGCTGGCAAGAAACTCGATCTGGTTCTTTTTTTATATAAATTCAAAATATAAATATGCATATACTTTTAAATAAAGACTATACCAATTACAGTCTATTATAAACTATTATTTAGATGTCCATAACTATCTAATCTGGGTTTAAATTTTATGAAGTATTTTGATTTTTAGTAGCGTGCAACCGTTCAATCAACCAAAGCTAGTGCGTGTACTGGAAAGATATCACATCAAGTTATTCTTAACTCTGAGAAACTTTTCTGCGAGATAAAAATTCAAATTCGAAAACATACCTTACACTTGGATCTGCTAAGATTAACGTATTTCAGTCGAGATACTTTTTGTCTTTTACTTGTATGACTCTGCTAAGTACAATATAAAGTAATGGCGGCTGTTTGTGCAAACACAGTCAATATTAGAGATGGGCCGAATATAGGTTTCACCGAACATTAATATTCGACTGAAGGTTCGGCAACACTTTAACCGAATCGAATATTCATTATACTTGATTCTCATAAAAAACTGTTAATGGAAAGCGCGTAGATCGACTGCGAACTTTCGCGTCTGCTATCCTAATAGGTACATCTCATATTATAATTGCATCAAATATATTAAAACATACCTACGCCCGTGTTTTTGCTTAGGGTATTTAACTTTCTTTTACATTCAGATTTTTGCGTTAGTAATATTCAATTAATTACAGATTAGTACAGTGCAAACTCTGTTTATTATATACATACATAACATTAAGCCTCTTTCCCATAAGGGTAGGCCATATCCTTCTACTTGCTACGATCCTGACATACGTCTTTCGCTTCTTCTAGTTTCATACTATAAAAATCTTTCTCATGACAGCTTTATTTCTTAGACTTCTCAGCTCTACTGCATAAATCTAGATTTCTAGTTTCTTCTGTCAAACCCAGCAGTCAGTACCATACATAAGTGTAGGGACTAGCATCTTCCGATGAACAACCAAATGTGCCTTTTAGGACACATTCTGACTGCACATAAAGCCCCGATCACTCGATTATTACTTCACCAAATATTAGTAGGTAATACAAATAGCGCCGAATCCCCGAGTTACCTAGGTTACCTCTAGTTATAAAGATATTGTTGTCTTTTAACCCTTTGAGTACTAACCTGGTGTTTACGGCAGCTTTCCATTGTTTTCCTATTGTCTCATTATTATGGGTAATTGACATATTAAATAAATTTATTGTAATTGTTTGTAAAATCAAGTAAACTTTAAGTAACCTACATTTATTACGAGAATTGTGAAATATGTAATTGAAAATTACAAAGTCAAGCAGATATTTTTTAGTTTATGTAGCGCTAGCTGTGTATCCGCGGCCCCACCCGCGTTTCATAATATATTCTTCTCTGCGTAATATTGTTTTTAATAATGATTGGAAAATAAAATTTGGATGGTGCTGTCTTCAATTGTGTTTTGTTCACGAAATCATGAGTTTTCATTTTGTTACATGTATCCCTAATTAATTTCATACAAATATTTTAGTAATAAGAAAAAGCAAAATTCAAGAATTTGCTAGTAAAACTATGCATGCAATCAGATTGCATTCACAATTTCATGAGTTTTAATTTTTTTACGCGGAACCCTGATTATTTTCGAAAAATAAGTCATTCGTTATATTCAAAAACCTTTTTTTTCATCTGATAATTAATTGTATGATTAGCATAAACTGCAAAAGCATTCCATACCTAATCGATCTGAATACAATTTGAAGTATTAATAATCGTATCGGTAATGTAAACATTGCGTTTTTGTAATAACTAGTACGAACTGTCAAAAGGCGATTAACCTGATGGACAAGGTGTAATGTAATGTAATGAAGTTTTTGAAGGGATCTCAGCCTGTCATGTAGGGGTTGTTTTCTTTAATTAATTAAATTTATGTATTTGTCTCTATATCATGTAATCTCGGTGAGGTTTTATATAATGTAGTTTGATTATTATATTCATGTTTAGTTTATTATAGAAGACGACGCGTAACATATTTACTGAGGTGCCGACAAAGCTCCATGGAAAGTTCGAGCAGGATGGGCCACCGTTTTGTTAGAGCTTGGTAACGCTGATACAAGATTGAGAATTCGTCTTACCCACATGACACTGGCGCAAATTGTGTGTACACAGATTGCCATTATCTAAGCAGAAGAAGGTATAATAAATCGGAAAGCAATTCATAGAAAAGCATATTTGAGATTATATTTTTGAACATTTCAAACAGATTTCTACTCTATAATGCAGACAGAGCTCTCAGGTACATTCGGCTAAGAATAAAACTGGCATCATTTTATGCTCCGACCGAGTCATCCAAGAGCACTTTACGCGTATAAAAATGTAAATAGAAAATGTACGGAACCGGGGCGAAATGGTTTACCTTATGAATTATTTAAGCCGTGAATAAAATTACGGCTTACCTGCGACCGTTGGTGTTCTCATTTCGGTTATTCGGTCGCACCGGTTGGAGCTGAGAACTGTTAATTTTTTTAATGTAAATTCAAATCAAATTAAACAATGGGAGTAATTTGAATTTTTAAAATTAGTAAATTTAAAATTGAACCATTGAGTGTGTTGAGAAAATTGAAATTTCAAATAAAAATCATAATATGGAAGAAACACAAAAGACAGGATAGAGGTTTATACGGTCGGTTGCAGTGTCGAAAGACGTAGATTCGGATTCCCTATCCCACTAGAAAAATAAATAAAATTAAAGTGCCTGCATGTATATTAAAATGACAACCTTTTAC
The DNA here is from genome assembly GCA_014132275.2 of Samia ricini. Taxonomy (NCBI): domain Eukaryota; kingdom Metazoa; phylum Arthropoda; class Insecta; order Lepidoptera; family Saturniidae; genus Samia; species Samia ricini. The sequence continues at coordinate 28,927,649 of AP028158.1, forward strand.
TGAATATATATTATGCATACACGTTGCATGTACCAAAAACACAATTTTTACATTTTAGTCTTCTGTTTGTTCCATCTAACCCCTGGGACGACTGTACTGATTTTGATAGGGTTTTTTTTCTGGCAGATAGTTGAAGTTACATTGCGTAACTTTTATTTTTTGAAAATAATTAGCGTTCCACATAAAAAAAAAATAATTAAACTGTGAACAAAATTCCTCTAATACTGGCAAGTCTTTGAATTTATGAGAAACCGTCTAAGCTTTCTATTATCAAAAACAATTATGTACCAAAAAAAATAGTGACCATCGATACAATGTTTTTCAACGATTATATAAAAACTATATTACTCAGTGAAGGATTCTGCAGAATAGTATATATGATACATAGAAAAGTAGGGGTATGGATGGTACACACTTAGTTATATAATAGGTCTGAGCTTTCGGTGAAGGAAAACATCGTGAGGAAATGATAGCATGGTGGTAGGGCATTTTATAATGATGCCTACCTGGGTAGCTACAATCCTCAAGTTTGAAAACCAGTCGCCAAATACCAATAGGTGTGTTCCGGAACATCACTAGAACCATTACCTCTAGCCTCAGTGTGTTTACCATCCTGGACCACATCATCACTTACATCAGGTGAGATTGTGGTCAAAGCACTGAACCTATTCCGTGTACAATAAATGTTATACCGATCTCAATTTTAAGAACCTATCAAGTCTTGAATCACTTTACAGCTAGTGCCTCAAAGCTTAGCCTGTTTATCATCTAGGACCGCATCCTCATTTAACATAATATGAAATTGTGGTCAAAGCGATGCACTTATATGATTTATTTATTTACAATTTAATAAATTAAATATCTCTTAAGGGATTACATCAAAACCACATTAGTAAGTAAGTAATATAAATACAGTTAATCTGTTTATTATTAAATAAATAATATTAACAGATAGACACGTCTCTCTTAAAAGGTTTCTTACATAGAATTTGCAATACAAATTAATGCGTAGATAACGTCGAGTTATAGTCGAGACGTGAAATAACGTTTATATTACGATGTTATACTGCGATTTTGCATTAATTTTTATTATAATTTTTTACTGTTTATACATTTACATTATCTATATCTATACTAATCAATGATACTGAGGTGTCTGTATGCCAGAATTTTTTTTTTTTAGTAAATAGATTTGAATGTATATTCGGATACCTATACCAAAATACAATTATATTTTTTTTCTGCCTGTGTGTTTGTTTGTTCCGGGAAACGGCTGAACTTATTTAGACGGGACTTTTTGTGTTACATAGCTTAAATTACTCCAAGTAACTTAGGCTTCTTTTGTTTTTAGAAAATAATTAGGGTTCCGTGTAAAAAAAAAAATCTTTTTAAATATCATTCCATTCAATTCACAGTTTTACCGGCAGGTGTTTGAATTATTGAGAAATATTTATGCTTAATGTTAGCAGCAAAAAATATGTATTATAATTAGGGTTTCGTATTTAAAAAACTATGAAAATTTAAACGAAAAGCGGGCGCAGTCGCAGGCGCACAGTTAGTCTTATAATACAATGTAAAGAAACGCAATCGTCAGATTAATATACATAACAAATTCTAAGCATACGTGTATGTTTTGAACTTTTGAATTATATTTCATATTGTAGTATATTTATTTTATTTACTTATTTTAAAGAGAACAACCAAGCCTTTTTGATGGTTTGTGAATAAAGCAACAAAATCTTTCATTCAATTGTATATAAATTTATTGTATTTCTTAACAAAAAATTTAAATAGGCGGATGAAGTTAATTAACGCTGTATCCGACCACACTTCCACTGAGTCATCGTCAACTGATCAACAAAACACGACCACCAAAACATTATCATCCAAAATTTTGCCTAAACTGTTTAATATTTCGTAAACCAATAATAATAATAATAATAATTGGGGGTATTGGATGAATAATATTTTTTTATTGTCCCCATCAAAATACTAACCATTAAAAGGCTGACCATTAAAAACAAAATTCATAAAAAAAAACCTTATTCGATTTGGATTCTGAAAAGGCGCTTATAGACGCCAAAAACCTACCACCGGTTCGAAAAATAACCCATTCGAAAAAAAAGAGTAGGTAGTAGGATTTTAATTTAATTTTCGTTTAACATTCGTTTTGTGGCAAAAAGATAAATCATACCCAATACTTTAATCGCTTATATCTCAGAATTTTCTTAACCAGATGAAATATTTTTATTAGAATCACTATTTAATTAAATGATTTTCTTAAACTGTTGTTTTCAATTTACTACGTTCAGCGTCTTGACCCCAATTTCATCTGATTTAAAATGACGCACTAAGTCTAGAGGTACCGGATCTCAAATGATACTGCCAGAAGACTAGACTATTGGTGCTAGACGATAGGTTGACGCACGCAAAAATGCCTACCAGCATGCTATAGTTTCCTCACAATTTCAGGCTCATTATAGAATGGATTGGTTTGAATTCAGCCATACAACCAATTGATCCATCATCGCTTAAAAACCAGTCAATTACCTTACTGTAAAAAAAAAGAAAAAAAGAAATTGTGAGAATGTGAGAGAAGCCGCGGGCGGAGTTCGAATAAAAACCATAAACGTCGTTTTTCTAAAACATTTTTGAATCATTGGATAACTCAAGAAATAATAATTTATGACGTATAAGAACTCGACAAAAACAAGTATCTAAATCTAAAATCAAAGAAACAAAGTAGTAAATCAAACTATTGTCTACACAAAAACGTAAGCTCAAACAGAGGAACACCGGTGTTTGCAAATAAACCATCTGGGAGATTTAAAATGGTATGCAAATGGCGCTCGCTTCGAAACAAATCTCTTTTTAAAATAAATCAATGTACTGTTAGAGAAATTATTCGTATCTGGTTTTTTTGTTTTAATCCATGCGCTGACTGCTGACCACCATCTCACTCAATCAATCTTAAGAGACTATGAGGTCGAAGAACTTGGGACCCTAAGCCTGGAGCCTAACAGCATACTTACAACTCACATAATATTTTGTTTCTAAGAAAATACCCTGTCTGTTTATTTTGCTAGGTAGTTTAAAACAATATATTGGAAATATATTAATTATTGAAGGTCACCATACATATAATGTATAATGGTCTTACCTTATCGTGTGCTATTCAGTAATATTTTTACGCACATGACTTTCAAGTAATTGTAACATTCTGCAAGAGTGATAGTGGTTTTTGCGGCCCTAGGCTAATTGAAGTCTTGGGGCCCAACACACCCAACCTTCTTGAGAAACTGTTCAAACTTCAAAGAACAAACTTAATTATAAGAAATCGTAATTTTGATCCGTACAACAAAAATATTTGAATGAAAAATTTCTTCTACACTTTACTGACAATTAAAAAAAAAAAATACTGCCTGTCTGTTTGTATCGGGTAATCTCCGGAACAGTAGGGCCGATTTTGACGCGACTTTTTCTGGCTGAAGTTACTCCGGGTAACGAAGGGTACTTTTAATTTTCGAAAATAATTAGGAATTCGCGTAAAAAAAATTAAACTCATAAAAATTTGCACAAAATCCAACTCAATGTACAATTTTACTTTATCTTATTACAAAAAAAAAAATCGGGTTCCATAGAAAAAAAATTAAAACGCAATGAAAAATATATGAAACGCGGGCATAACCGCGGACACACAGCTAGTATGTGTAATAATAACAACTAAACAGATAGATAAGTTCTCGTAGTATTTACAGTCTATTGCAATTCCTCTTTAGCTATATCACTTTACAAAAAAAAATGTTAGTCAGTTGCATGGGCAACGTCTGTATGTCTGGACTCGAGAAACTCAAAAACTACTAAACAGATGTTCAAACGGTTTTCATCAATAGACAGAATGATTATGTATGAACTGATAGGTATATAATATATTTTTTCCTAAATTAGCAGTTCAAGTCGAGGTTCGTACCACTTTGGTGCCCTTGTACTAGTTACCACTCTCCGGGGTGAGTGTTATAAGCACAACAACATACCAGTAAAGCTGTCAAGACCATTCTGACAAACAGCATTTAGTCAGCAAAACTAGATGTCACTTGTAATATTATTGTTTTATTTTAGGATAAATGTATAAATATTTTAATGTATTTGTACTTATGATTAACATAGGTCATACATCTCTATATACTATATAAATATTATAAAAAAAGTAATATTTATCCGATTATTTACCTTAAATTTATCTTCAGACGAAAAGTTTATACTTAAAATTGTAATTGATTACATTAAAAAAAACTCCTGGTATATTTCTTACAGCAATAACCAGCCCGCGATGAATTTTTAAACTCGGCTTGAGGCGTATCGTAAACGAAGCATTTAATCTAAAATTAATGGGTTTATTAATTTTAATGAACAAGATTCTATTTAGTAAATTTGATAAGATAAAATTAAAGAAGAAAAACTGAAATTAATTTTAAGGTAACGAATTTTTTTTAACATTTACTATTTATGATAGTACACTGGATGTGCATAAATAAAAAGAATATTAATTTAATTCAATTTGTACGAAACTACTTGCATCCGCAACAGTTGTTTTGTCTAATTATTTAATTAATATTTACTTCATAAAACTTGTCTCTTATTTTAGTTATATATAAAAATAACGACAACTAAAACGAAAATGAAACATTTCTTTTAAATTAGTAGTTGAAATTGATGTATAAGTGAGAGACGTAAGCAGGTTTATAATGATTGGATGTAATACAATTTGTTTTTGTAATATTTTATATCATTATTATTTATATATCATCATTATATTTATTAATAAAATTCATTAAGAAAACCCGAAGGTTTTCTATCAGTTTCTTTATATCAACTGTCACTTTTATAGAATATCTTACGCGTGCGCTCTGCTAATCTAATATTAGTAATTTAATGGATTCATTGAGGAGGCCGTCTAAGAAGGAACATTTTAAAATTTGATATTTAGAATGTCGAAAATGGACAATAGAATTTTGATTGTCAATAAAAAAGGGGTCGAGAGAGAGAGGACGTAAAATAAAGGAAAACGTCGGTCTTAAATACGATACAAGATATTATTATAGATATATGTACCCGCTCTTGGACGAGCGCCTGGCCAGGATCTTCATTTATCACCATTGAGTTTTTTTTAATTCTGTCTAATTTTTATATTCATTCTTTAAATTTAAAATGTAAAGAGAATCTTCGGTTTTTATTATTATATTATTTTCATGTAATTATCTCGTTTAATTTCGTCAATTTAATTTAATTGTCCTCGCGAAAACTTTACGTGAAAAATAATCATGTCATTACTGCCTACCCTTAAAAAATGACTTTTTTTATTATCTATATTTAATTTAGGGACTTGGATTCACCAAGAAAATGTCAGTTCCACTGTAATCTAAACTCAAAGCTAACAAATAAACTTTCACAACATTTTGGCTTCTACAATTGCAGGCAAACCACCACTATTTCAGATTCCATTCCTTATTCTGTTATGTATTAATCTGAAAACTACATTGAAATCTGCAAAATAATTTTCAATTATTACAGGTTGAAATATGTAAAATTCTCTTTTTGATTATAGAACGAAGACATTTATATGCATAAAAACCATTTATTTTCAAGTTAATTATACACTTTTTTTATTTATTTTTAAATAGTAACTACATTTTTATAACTGATCTATAAGTGACTAAAATAGTGTCATCTTTTATCTAAAACACCTTTATTGGTTCTACAATTTTTATTCATATTACAATTTATAACTAAACCGTTTTTATGAAATAAATCATATGATGACTAATAACATTTTCAAAACTAATTCAAATGTAACTAAACAATAAAACGCCTGTTAAGATATAAGAGCAATAACACTCTACTGTTTATTTCCATAAATTTTACAAAGGCGTATCTCACCGACCCGTTTAATCCATAATTTATGGGTTATTTTAATTTTAATTAACAGAATTCCGACGCCGCTGGACGTCGACGTCTTGACATCTTCCATGTATTTCAAGGGATAAGTAATATTTAAGAAATTTCATGATTAATTATTGAAGCCGCCGGATGATTAATGGCGAAGGTATTACGAGTATCTCTTTTAAAAACATGTCACCAATTAAATTTCAATCGAGAAAATACCTTTACAAACATTTATAAAATTGTAAGAAGTTATTTTTAAATATAAATCTTTACGGATTATGCGCCTGACTAATAAATAACAAAATAGAATTTCTAAAGTAATTTAGGAGTTAAGTAACCGAGAATTGAGGGCGCATGGGAAATCATATCCAAGTGTAGTCGTTTACGCAATTTGCATTTCACTAGTGCTTTGTGACAAAGCTGCCGGTACAATAAATGTTTGCTTTGCTACGTTTCGACTCGGCGCTGCATTGACTTTACGGTGTACTATCGTTACTCGATTTAACATTTAATAATTTTCATTTGTAAAATAGAATTTAGCTTGGTATAAGTAGATATACTTATGTACAGGTCCTGTGAGATACCTTTTTCATTGTATACAATACAATTCATGTCAGTAACAATGGAATGTAATGTTTGTACCATTGTAATAGTGTTTTAAATACAACGAAACTCTAAAGACTCTTTTGGTCAATAGCTTATGGGTCATTCCTCCTCAAACCGATCAATAGTTGGAATCGAACCCTTTCGATTTTGACAAATTTTCGTCAAAAGTTTCTTTTTATCATATAACAAAGTTCTCACAAAGGAAAATATATTTTTTTTCAAAAGTCATGCAAAATTCAAAATTTTTTCAATCTTTTATTTTAAATATTTCAAAAAAAATATTATAGATACAGAAATTAACTTCAGTTTATATTAAGCAGGATGATTAAAGAGGCTAGCATTTTTTGATAAAAATTTACAAAAACCTCGAATTTGTAAAATTTTGAATTTTTGAAAATCCTCAAAATTGACTATGTTACATCAAATAAGTGACTATTTTTTTTTGTTACGAGTACATTCCTTGGAGTATTCATAAAAGATCCTGAAAAGATTTAAACTGTGTTTATTGTTTTAAAAAAAAATACTACGTTTTGAATTTAATTACAATTATTTTGTGCTTTTTCCATTATTATGGCAAATAAAGTTAAGCAGTTATATAATTTTGTAATTTTGACTACTAAAAGTAACATTTATTGGTATAATAACGTGACAAAAAAGCATCGCCAACATTTGTATTTTGAATAAATTTGAAAACTAAAAATATATTTTTTTTTCCTTTAGCAGAACTTCGTTATATATTAAAAGGAAACTTCTGACCAAAATTTGTCCAAATTAAATGAGGTCGATTTGATAGGGAATGGCCCACATGTTACAACACTCAAGCTCGCTGATGAATGCTAAAGAAATCATATAATGATCGTATCATACTTTTTAAATTTTAAATGGAAAATAATGTTGATAGTCATTATTTTTGGCTTAATTTATCTTTAGCCTCATATATTGGTCAAAAAATGGAAAAGTAGCACATAAAAAAGCAGATACTACAACTAAAGTGGAACGCGTCTACAGAACGCAATGCAGTGTTAAGTGACAAGTAAAAAAAAAAATTGATCCTAATTTGCCTTTTTTTTTATATAAGCCATAAATTATTTTTTGGTACTAACAGAAAGTGTTTTAATTTTTTTACAAGGAACTCTAATTATTTTCCAAAAAATAAAAGTAGCCTAAGTTACGCCTTCGAACTTCAGCTATTTTCAAATAAAGTTTTTCTACAAAATCTGTTCATCCGTTTCGGAGATTAACCGGAATAAACAGTCGGATAGTTTTTTTTTTGTGCTAGTTTTTTTTAGGAAATGAATTATTTTGTATTTATTTTAATACTACAAACAGACCTAACAATTTTATTTATTTGTATAGACGATTTGTTTATGTGAATTAGATATCTAAATTTCACTTTTCGAGTTTTAATCGAAAACATGTGTTAGTGGTTATACATTGTCATGTTTGTGTAGCGCAAACAGGGCCTTGTGCTGGCAATCAGCGGCGTCCCCAATGCCCCGGTTAAAACGAAGATTTAGCTTATCCGACAACGCCATTGTCAGCTTTCGCTAAAACAATGTCTTGTTAATACGTATTTCTGTGAAGAATTTAACAGGAATCACACACACGATTATATTGATAGACTATGGTTGTAGAACCACGATGCAGACTAGTGTTAATCGATAAAAAAACTAAATTGATGCATATTAAATAACCTACCTAAAATGTGAAATTATCCACCCTGAAATAGTAGCCCACTCTCATAAATGTCTCCATAATAGAATAACACAAAGTGACTCTGAATGCACAATAATCAATCTAGTCACTACCCACATATACTTGGGATTGAATTTAGACGATAAGTTCAATTGGCATCCACACATTGAACAAATATATGAAAAGCTACGTGCTATCCTAGCTAAATTTTATATTATCAGAAATCGTCTCCCTTATAAAACTAGATTATTGTTATATTTTGCATTTTTTGACTCAATAGTATCCCACGGTCTATCTAGTTGCAGTCGCATATATAAAACCTACCTGGATTCTATCTACAGGTTGCAATTGAGAATTTTAAAGTTAATGATTCCACCAAGCGCCAAATCTCAACTCACGGATGAAAACACTTTTTAAATATTGTCAAACGCATCCTATCTATGAGAAAGTTAAATTTACTTTCACACACTATTTATTTATTTTCACACAAACCTACAGAAGAAAATAGACCAGCTTATATAGATATATACATGTCAGATCGCGAAATCTATGTTAACTACCCACTCAGCCAATAATTGTTACGGCGAACGGACGACTACATACATAATTTCTAGTCTCTTAAATCCTTTACCTACATCCTTACGCAACAAGATTAATATGAAAAATGGCAAATATTATTTAATTTTTTTTTACTTATCCTGCTTGAAAAAATCCTAATTAATTTATACATTTGTAACCGAATTTTTAATTATAAATGCTACAGACAAACCTTGAAGGTTTAAGTGGCATTATGTAGATATATATATTTTTTGTATTACTATTTATTGCTAATAAAAAAAAATACTTTATACTATACTAATATCAATGTTGTTGTCCAGGTTGAAAAAAATTAGACAGCCATGGAAACTGCCGAAAGAAGTGAACATTCGAAACTTTGGGGAAATCGTTTTTTAAATTAGCTCGGTTAGATTAAAAAGTAAATTTAGATTTTAAAGATAAATTTAAAAATAATAAAAACACTTATTCGAATCTATAAGTTTTCCCCAACCGACAAATACCCCACGCGGCTAAAAAAGTTTTCACTTCAAAAACACACTAAGATTAGAGGTACTTGAGTTATAAACCAACTAACAGATGGACAGACAGAGAGACACCTAGATAATTTTTCTGTAATGTGAGAATGTAGTACTTATTTGTGAGTAGCTGTGTGCCCGCGGCTTCGCCCGCGTTTCATATAATCTTCACGGGGTTTTAATTTTTTTATTACGTAATTACGGAACCCTAATATTTTTTCTAGGTACTAAGATAAAGTAAAAATATTTCTCATAAATTCAAGAATTTGTCCGTAAAACTGCATTAAATCGGATTTTATTATTTTTTTTATGACTTTTATTTTTTAATTTATATTAATTATTTTTTTATTTATTTTAATTATTATTATAATTATTTTCAAAAATTAAAAGTACCCTAAGTTATTGGAGTAACTTCAGCTATCTACCAAAAAAAGTCTAGTCAAAATTGGTCCAGCCGTTCCGGAGATTACTCAAATAGACAGTGGTGGTGGAAATATCTAGACGTATGATGTTCAAAGGAACAAACGGAACTTATCTTTATTAGCTACCTTTAATCTAGCTGGGACAGAGTTAGCTTTCCACCTCACTTCACTTTATGGTTGTTTTATATTCTCTCAATTTAGTAATATAATCGGATAATTAATGTGCACTTTTAAATATTATTACGAGAGACAGCAGCAGCGGTTGCGTGTTGGCGTTCCGTTTTTTAAATAGTAAGAGAAAGGGATAATACATACATAGATTAAATAGAACGGGGCGTATAGACAATATAGACAAGAAATAACTTAGAATAAGAAGAATATATATATGATAATAGATGGTGTTAACAGACAGAAAGACAGACATAAATTTAAAAAAATATATTTTTGGTATAGGTATAGTATATACAATCATATCTATTTAGTAAAAAATAATAATTTTGACATTGCAAACAGACGCTTCAATTTTAGACTCTATTTTATGAAATTTTGACGGCATTTTACGTGATATAATTTGACGTATTCAAAATAATAATACGGAGCGTGAATTTATAAATCTCCCAACAGTTCTCTTGAATGAATGAATTCTTTATTGTACCAATAATCTGTACACTGGCGAACTTAATACCACAAGGCATTTGTTACCAGCTAACCAACGACAATGCAGAAATAATACATTAAAAAAGGTAGTTTTGGGAGTTCTTTATTCAAGAACCGCCATTTTGTTAGAACATTGTATGAAATGTGTTCCTAACGACAGACTTGTCTGAATGGTCTACTGTACCTTTGCCTAATACCTAAAAATAGTTCATGGAACTAACATCCGACTTGGCTGCATGGTCTTAGTACCTTTGCCTATTCCTTAGTAAGGAATGAACAGAACTAAATAAAAATCATGGAACTAAACTCGACTTAGGTTTTTTTGGATGCTTTTCGGTGGCATCTCAGTCGATCTTGCAGTAGCTGTTATCTTTAATTCAATAACTTATGTTATAGGGCCCTATATTGCGTGATATTGGTAGCATTTTGCGTTGTATAGTTTTTTTTTAGATTATTGTGCACAAGTGAAGTGAATAGAAGTTAATGGGCACGAAGCGTTTATTTTGAGGTGCTACGAGAATCCATGAAATATTCTAGCTGGATTGCTATCGTCTAGCTAGGGTGTTGATATAAGTTTGAACTTCAAAATAGGCAGTATAGACAAAATTGTTCATATCCTGTCCCATCGGACTAATATTTCCACTATTATTTAGGTTTTTTTGTCGGGATCTCAGTGTGTAATATCTGTAGAATTACACAATATAGGGTATTGTGTAATTTTGGTGTCGTTTGTGTATGATATAGTTTAGTTATTATGCACAAGTGAAGTGTATTGGAAACGATGACGAGAAAAGTTTATTCTGAGGTATCACGATAACTCCATATTATATAAGACGAGTAACCCCTTTTTCTGGAGCTTAGAAACGTTGACACAAGATTGAAAACATAACTTAAACATGACAACGGCAGAATTGTGTGTGTAAATCATTAATTGCCGTTAACCAAGAAGAAGCAGAACTTTACTTAAAATTCTTTATGTTTTACACACGGATAAACAAACACATTTTTTTATCTTAGTAAAAATAGAATGGCTTATGCGGTAAATAAATGTGAACCTTTTGCAAACATGAAAATATTTTAATAATAATAACCCCGTAACAAGTTACATGAGAACAAGTGTCAATTAAGTAAGTCTTATGCATTAAAACACCAGTCCGCACTACCCTTAAGTACACTTAAGTTGAATTACATCTCAGGTGTTATAACAAGGGCTGGTAGGGGGACGGGGTGGATTATTACAACCTGACGCTTTGTCGAGTTTTATAATGGACGTAAATACTCTCACGAGAGGAAAATGTGATTGCGGAAATGTAGAGTACCTTATAATATTACTGTTTTAAATATTAAAATGGGACTAAGTTTCCAAATTAAACTTTAAAGAGGGGGAAAAAATGTTCAAGAAAGTAGTACACTTACTTTAAAATGTATAAACATTTTCACTCATTTTAACTGATTTAAAAGTAACATTAGTCTGTAATTAATTGAACTAGCTGGTAGCTGTTTATATGTACAGATGCGTTGCTTACGATCTAAATTGCCAGGGTTCAAGTAAGATAATTGGCCGACATTCACTTTTATAACATAACACAAGCTCACGCCTGTTATCCCTGAAGGGTTAGGCAGAGGTAAAATAGCGAACTACATTACCCAAATTTCGCCGAGCTTAGTTTCATCCCAGATATGACAGGGGGCAAGTCTGTCGCCATATCCGGCACATATTCTGGATTCCGGGATGATACTAAGTATAAAAACCCAATATCACTTGACCCGACCCGGGGATCGAATCCGAAACCTCAGAACAACAGTCGTACCGTAATACAAATGCGCCACCGAGGCATTCACTTTTATGTCACTGTAATTATCGACAATGTATGTATTATCTATAGTATATGCATATCTAATAGAAAGGTACGTTTCCTTTCATGCGGAAGTATTTTTAACTATTTTTTTTTACTATTGGTTCAGTGCTTTGACCACAATCTCGCCTGATGTTAAGTAGCGATGTGGTCCATTATTATAAACACACTACGCCTAGAGGTACTGGTTTTATCAAGATATCAAGAGTATGTTATTTTATTCTATTTGATTTCGTTATCACCTCGAACCGCGTAAGAGAGATGTGTAATTTACGCTTGAGAGTGAAAGAGTCGTTTGCTGTATTGGAATTTAACGAGGTTCAAATGAGGACTTAAGCGTTTCGAGACCTTACTCGATAACCCTTACACCTCTGCAAGAAGCGAGTTTTTAAAGGCACGAAGGGAAGTGATAAAAAGCCTAGAAAGTGTAGTTTTAATCGAATCTTTCAAGAAAATTTAGCTTAAGTCGTTTAACATTATGATATTCCTTAAAACCACTAAGCAAGAAATATAAATGTAGGTACAGAAGCACAAGCTGAAACTAGATAAATATTTAGTAGAACCACCCCATATCTTCCCGTGGGTGTCGTACAAGGCAACCAAGGTGATGGGCAGCAGCAGCCTCGGAGTACCACAATCACCTACTGCGATCTCCAACTCGCCTGGAAAGAATGGTGATTATGGCATTTCTCCCCTATTTTGGGGAGATCTATGTCTAGCAGTAGATTCTTTTGCTTTAATCATTCAATCAATTGTAACACAGTCAAAGGTGTGTGTAAGATCCAATTATTTTAGAATTTATCCCACCAAATGCAAATATAATTGAAATGTAGAATCGATCTTATAATCGGTAGTCATTGTGTTGCCTTTTCATACTTGTAATGGAACCTACTGACTTAGATTTAGGTTGTATTTTCGTTCGTATCAAATAATAAAAATATAACATCACCAGTCAACTTTCTGGAAGATCGCCAAACACTCCTGTCAATGAGTTATCAATTTTCTCATGCGTGTGTGTCTGCCCAGCCAAGTAAAACTTCGGAATTAATGCTCCGAGCATGAACAAAGGGATTGTTAGTATTGTGTAAGAAATCTATTGTTTTCTATTAATCTCAATTCACACCGTTATCTTTGTTAGGTGTTGTGATATAATCGATGTCTATTTTGGGTGGTAGATGGTGGAACACCAAAAAATCTTTATACAAAAAAATATAGCGTGTTCTTTTTCATTACATGCATAAGTCGGAATTTCATTTAATAAAAATAATAAGCATCGTTGCAATAGAAATTCGAAATAACAGAAAACGAAGTAAACGGGAATTTAGGGAAGTGAAAACTGGAAGCTTTGGAAAAACTGTTTTTTAATATTTAAATTTTATCATTTGTTAAGTAAAATTGTTAAAATAACCTAACATATAACATTTGTTTGGTTTTTAAATCTATTAACGCTCCAAGCAATAGTTTCGTACAGTACATTTTCATATAGTTATTCATAATTAAAACACAGGATAGGCTGCATGAGTATAAGTTATATTATTTTTCTAATTGAAACAATGAGTGTTAGTTAACATTGGTGCGGACAGTATTAGGTATGGTGATAGTGCTTCTGCAAGTCTTTTTTTATCGAAAACAAATTGTTACCCAACTAGAACAAAGGCTCCATTCGGAATGCTAGGAATGGAGTTAGTTTGTGCCGATACAATACGGTCTGGATTAATAAAAATTTCCCAATTTTCTGAACGTTTTAAAAGTCTTAAAATCAAGTATCTATACATATTATCGGTAACACAAAAACAATTTTTACGGCAAAAAAACCCGATTCTATTTAAGAACGCTTTGTGATATTGAATATTAATACAACACAGTTGCGGTTCCAATTGAAAAAACAATCAAACGACATTAATCACGTACCATCAACACAAATAATAGAGGGCACAGAAATCGCGATAAACCAACCGTTTTAAAATTAGCGTAAGTAAATTTCCTTTATATTCTTGAATTGCATAACTGCTAATCAAGGTTAAGTAATTGTAACCAAAAATGTTTTTATTTTATTTTCCATCCATCCATCCACTCAACCGAAAGAGGACCACTGCTGGACATAGGTCTCCCCCAAAGATCTCGACGACGACCGGTCTTGCGCCACCTACATCCAGCGGATTCCGCGACCTAATTATTTCTTATTTAAGGATTATTTCTAAAAATGATTTACATAATTTAATAGCCTATTTTAACTCGATTATTAACATTTATAGCATAAATGCATAACATTGGTCAACTAATTTGAACATTATAACAAAATTTTATAAACATTGGTCAACTAATTTTTGAGACATTTAGACAAAAAGATTTACATTACGTCTTTAGGTTATATAAAAGACAGCGTCCAATAGTTGGCTTATAAGTCGAGAACAACTGAACCGATTTACAAGATAAATAAATGATAGATTATAAAAGGTAACGTTTATTTGGTGTCTATCTGTTAGTTCGCACACACGCGAGCAAAGCCACGGGCTCACGGCTAGTTTTATTTAACGTAAAGATGGTTTATATATTTCAACTAATTCTGTATGACTTAGTGGTTTCTCTATTTAAATAAACCCTTATAATAAACATTCTAAAACCGCGAAAGAAAAGTGAATACGATGTCTTATCATACATTATAGATGGTTATTTCATTCTCCCATACAATATTATGTATGTATTTCCCCGAACTTAGATGTAATACGCGTAGATCTTTCGAGTGCTCCCGGGTGTTAGGTAAATCGGTTCAGGTAGGCGTGAAATTGGCCTGTCTTTTTCCATATACTCTTGGAAAATCTACTGTTTTATTAGGTTCTGTAAAAAAAGAAAAGATATATTTATGAGTCTCATAAACTATGTAGATGTACAGTATATTTTTAATTGGGTCGTTTGTTTTTATTATGTATAGGCTCAGTGCTTTGACGACAATTTTATCTGATGTTAAGTGACGATGTGGTCCAGGATGGTAAATACACTAAGCCTAGAGATATTAGCTCTCACGGGATGTTGCTGTATCACACTTATTGGTTCTTAGCGAAATGTTTCTAAACTTGAGGGTGGTAGCTACCCAGGCGGGCGTTACTAGACTCAGTATAGAGTTCGGTTCGAAACTGCGTCTATCGACGCGGTATCCATGCGCACTACCCACTGGGCTATTGTCATATCAAGATGCTTCATTGTTGTAAGATCTTCTTTAGTTTAAGACCAGAACACATTATGAGCCGCTATGAATGCTCAAGATTGTAAGTCTATATGTACGATCCCATGACCGCATACTTATTCAAACTCTGTAATTCGGAATCCATCAGGAGTAAATAACCTAGTTGAATAAGAAACCATTGTCAAAGATGCAATTTATCAATACGTATAAGAGCCGTATGAAAAGAAACAAATATGGCTTTAATATTTTATAATACAAAAGACATAAATTATGAGACAAAGCATTAATCAAAAACTGGTAAGTTTTATATAGACAAAAGTTATATTACAACGTATTTGTTTCCCGCTAAGATGTAAGTTATAAAAATGTAAATCACTGAAGTGGGTACCTGAATGAATAGAGGCGCGTTTGCCATCTCACATACATCGGGCCATAAAAATAGCGACTACAAACACGTAAGCTATTAAATATGCCCAGTATTTTACACGACAGTATAAAAAATATTTTTTTTCTGCACTGCAAAGTAATTTGAAGTTGCAATGTGTAAAATATTTACGATTTCAGATTTACATCATGAAAGAAACCAAACCTTAGTTCCAGGCTAAGCTTGGTATTAAAACTTTCTAATCAAAGTATTTGATGTCAACATTTTTCTTGACCTTTGCGCTTAATGAAGTAAAATAATTTGCATATAAATTTCCAAAGATGAAATAGTTCAGTAGATTTTTCTTCACAGTTTATCTAGCGATTTCCTTTTGTTTTCACATATAGTTTCATTAACAATAAAATTCAATAAATCTGAAGTGATGATGGCCTAGTTGATAGTGCGGTCGATTTTCGCGTCAATGAACGTGGGTTCAAGCCCGCCTATCCAACTCTAAAATCAGCCTGAGCTTTCGGTGAAGAAAATTATTGTAAGGAAGCCATAGCATGGTGGAGAGGCGTTTTAAAATAATGCTCGCCTGTGTAGTTACCACTGTTAAGTTTGAAAACCTCTGGCTAAACACCAGTAAATATCTTCCGGCAGCATCACTTGAGAAGCAGCACCTAGGGTTAGTGTGTACATCATCCTGTGCGACATCATCACAACATCAGGTGATATTGTGGTTAAAACACTGAGCTTGTACCGTGTAAAATGATATTCCACATAAAATTAATAAAGATCTATAGAGATGGTGTTAAAAAGAATGTTTGAAATAGGAATACGAAAAGATCCTCATTTTATGGCCCAATAACTTTCTATACAGTTCAGTAACAAGAAAAAGTTCTCTCAATATTGAGTATCAAAAGTTACCTAACTCTGACTTACTAGATACTATTGCAGCCACTTCTGAGTTTTGTAGAACTGCTGTTGAAGAATACAAAAAACACTATTTACTGAAATATTTTATTCCAAAAACTACTTGAATTATAACTTATGGCCCAGACAGAATAACAAATACGATCGTTGCCTTCAAAGTCGATGTACTAACGTTTATGTTTACCCATTTAAGTCTAGCAGAAGTTAGAATCTTCACTGATATGTGATATAAATAAAAACGCCAAAAATATGGCTGAAGCCGGAATTTAAATAGTCCTAGATTTATTGGTTACTAATTGTAGACTGGTAAATGAAAAAAAAAATTACAAACAATAATACTTTTTAATATGTCGATTACCCATAAAAATGAGACAATAGGAAGACATTAGGAAAACAATGGAAAGCTGGTGTAAACGCCAGGTTAGTGATCAAGGGGTTATTTAAAAATAAAGCCGACTTCAAAAGAATAAACTATAAAATATACTAAAATTTAACAAATAATTACTTTATTAATCTGCTTCGTTACTTCTGGAGCCTCCTCCTTTTCAGAAGTCGGTTAAAAATATAAAAATTGTATTAAATATTTTAAATTTATAAAGAATTCTATAACCTTAATATGTTTAGGTTTCCTTGCTTTGTCTTAGACTGGCCGAGTCAAATTATGGTTGATATTTGCTAGAGATTAGAGAACGAGAAAAATAGAAGAAGGCGTTATAAGCCTTTTTAACAAACCGTGTCTTCATATCATATTCCTAAAGACTGCTTAGCTCTTTTGAATATATGTGTATTGAAACATATTGATTTTTAAAGCAAACGTGCAGATTATCTTCTAAGTAATTTATTTTAAAGGACAACAAGCAGGCAGACGAACCATCAGATGGGTAATAGTTACCGTCACCTACGAACAAATGCAACACCAGGAGTATTATCCTTGGAGAGCGTTTTTAAATCCCTTTTAGAAGAGTCGTAAATCTAAGCTTTGAGAAAAGTATGTGCTAGCTAACCCATTCCACAGCTTTAGCTTACGTGATATAAAAATCCTAGAGAACCCTAATGTGGTTGTGTTATGGCTAGGTTTGGGCGTGAGGATGAGCCACCCAACGGCGAATAATACGGGTTTGAAATGGAGATGAAGGTACCATATCCAAAAGTTCCTCTGAGAACTTCATTGTACATTAGCTAGAAGACACATATCTCTATGAATATCCAAAGAATTTAGATCGTATGGTAATTCAGGGTGATCAATAAAACCAACAGGACCAACTTATGAACAGAGTCAAGAGGAGAAAGCTGGTTAGTGGAAGCAACGACACAAAAATTTACACAGAAATTGTGTATTTAAAATGAATTAATAGACTATAGTTATGAAAATTAACGTTTTATTGAGCGACGAGAACTTCCAGAAAGACATACCGTCGACATTACCTTTGAAATTCTCCCTGAACTAGATGTCTCTTATCTTAACAGCTGGGTCTGAGTTATTAAGTCACACGGTTGCAAGGGGTCCTTATTTTAGTGGTATCGACAAATCGACGCGAATATTGTCAACTATTTTGTTAAATGGTGCTCAATACGTGATATTTGTTATTTAGTCGCTGTCTCAGCTACTAATAGGAAATACTTTTCACGTTTTATGTAGTAAGAATTCTGATATAATAGTTATTTATTTTAACATCAATAAGGTTGGCGACTTTGTTTGGAAATAATAAGTGTAAGATTTGACGTTTCTTTTTTACACTATATAGGCTCAGTGCTACGATCTCACCTGATGTTAAATGAAGATTTGGTCCAGGATAGTAAACATACTAAACCTAGAGGTACTGATTGTCAAGTGATACTTCCGGAAGACACGTATTAGTATTTGGAGACAGGTTTTCCAACTTGAGGATGGTAGCTACCCAGGGGGGGAGGTATAGTTAGAAAATGTTCCCTACCACCTAAGCCGTGGTACCTCTTTGGTGTATTTGCTCCCGCTACCACCCTCTTGACTTAAGCGCTCGCCTAAAAGTTCGGTGAAGCTGTCAATGAAGGGTTTCATTAGTTCCAAAAATGCGTTAAGAGGCATCTTATAAAGCCGGTATGACGGCGACGCCCAACAGTGGATTTTGTCATCGATGGACTTTTGTTTTTGAACTGTACCTCACTTATCACCAGGTACTTTAAAGTCACTATGCCAAGCTAACCTAAAATAAGTTTAGTATAATGTTTTAAGTTAATATGCAGAAATGATTATAGGAGGTTAAAGCAGGCGTTGACTATTATGAACGGAAGTAGTACAGTTGCAATTTGCGCTCGCATCCATAAATTATAAGGAGTTTTAGTGAGCATTCACGACTCTTCACGCCGGGCGAGTCCCAAATACCCTCTCTTCGTTTAGTTGAGTGGGGGATACTGCATTCCCCCTTGTAAAAAAAAGAAATAAAAAGTTGTTAAAAGACTGATGCCTACTAACGATTCCCGAATTCAAAGCTAATGCTGATTCAGGTTTCCGAAAGAATGCAAAAACTTAACTAGATTCTGGCGACGTGGACGCCTCTCAGCGGTTCACATGGAGTTTACTGATTTGACTACTTTTAGAATGGACCTCCAAACGATATCAACTAAACATTAACAAGTTTCAAGTCTCTCACCAGTTAAAGAGGTTGTTCGACATATATATGTCGTAAAGTATATCGACATACGCGCATTAGGAACCAGCACACCATAAGTCTACTCGTATCTTCAATTCGGGGTCGTCTTAATTTATGTGAAAACTTTTCATTTCACATCGTCAATTTGTTTGAAAGTGTTACCTGTAATTAAACGCTTTGGTTTACGAATCGCTAAACATTTTAAATACAAAGATTTTATTCGTGATAACGTAACGCAATATTATGAATGGAGGAAATAAAGATTCTCTATATCAAATGGGGTTAATTAATGCATTTTAAATAATATTGAATAAAGCAATATTCAAAAATAATTTTGGAGCCCAACCTATGTTCTTTCGACGATGAAAATTCTTGAAAATTGATTTTTACATTATAAAGGCTCAGCGTTCTGACCACAATCTTACCTGGTGTTAAGTTATAACTATATTCAGGCATAGAAGGGATATAGGATAATAGGCATTTTCTACTAAAGCCCATGTGGGTAGCTATCACAATCAAGCTGCAAAAAAACTATCGTTCGTGCATGATCAGTATTCAGGATCGTACCGTTCACACAAGAGTCAGTACTTTAAAAAAGTCGTCAACGCGCATGGTGTTGCAGGCTTCCAAAGGCTAGGGCGACCATTTATTACTAGGCTGATCGTTTTCCTGTTTGCCACTTTCGTGGTATAAATAAAATTTATAATCATAGTTAAATTGTAACTGCACAATTTTGAAAACTGTTGTCATACACAGCATATATCAAGTATACGTCCATCTATTCAACCAAAAGACGTCCACTGCTGGACATAGGTCTCTCCCAGAGATCTCCACGACGACCGGTATGGCGCCACCCGCATCCAGCGGTCTCCCGCGACCTTTATTAGGTCGTCAGTTCATCTTCTGGGGGTCCTACTCACGCTGCATCTTTCACTACGCGGCCGCCATTCGAGAACCCGTTGGCCCCATCAGGCATCAGTTCTACGAGCAATGTGCCCAGTCCATTGCCACTTTAGTTTGGCAATTCTTCGGGCAATGTCGGTTACTTTGGTTCTTCTGTGGATCTCCTCATTTCTAATTCGATCACGCGCAGAAACTCCAAGCATAGTCCTCTCCATTACTCTTTGGGTAACTTATAAGTATGCCCATATAATATCAAATAATCATTAAGTCCCATATTAGTACTCTATGAACATCAATAAGCCACAAGCGTTTATCTCTATAGTGATTATTAATTAGAAACAGGGAGCGTATCTTGTTTAATTTGGTGCTTGCCGTCTCGTGCGGTACTGAAAGGTTTAAGGCGTGTATCCACAGGTCTCAATACTTTCTATACAAATAAATCACAACTGAAGTGTATGCTTGTAATATAAAAATATTACATTTTTACTAAATACACATCAATAGTTACACCAAGTAGTTATACCAAAAATAACATTTTAATTTGTCTTTCTATCTGTTTATTCCTGATAATCAACGAAATGACTGGGCTGATTTTGTTGGAACCTTTTCTAGCATCAGTTATTAGGTGTAACTTGGGCTACTTTTATTTGTCGATAATGAATAAAAATTGTGACCAAAATCCGATTTATCCGACAGGTTTTCTAACAAGTGTTTTCTAACAGAATTTGTGAGAAAAACCTTTCCTTACTATTAGTATCCAAAATAAAATAAGGCTTATAAAAATATGGTTCATTCTTTTCCCATTATTATCTTATTATCAAAATAATATAATTAAATTATTGATGTAACGAGTGTAGCCGAGGGAACAGCTAGTTTTTTAAATCATTCCAAGCAGGAGCTAGGAACTTCTCGTTAGTATGAAAAAAGGATGCAAAGGAAATATTCGCAAAAATAAAATTATATAAAATAAAAACTTCACCTTAACAATTTAGCGAGCTCACGAAATTAGTAAAAGTCGCCCTTAAGGGATAATTTACGTTACGGTCCCGCTACGCCGACGTTACGTGCTCTACCGTGGCGACTTATATAAATTATAAAACGTACTTTTACTACGTGTATTCGATTAAAGTGTTCGTTGATTTATTTATATCATTCGCTATTTAGTTATATGGTTTAGTTTTACACAAGCTATGTCCCGTGTCTATATTCACATACAATCGTTCATATTGTTTTCTATATCTCTTAAATCCATATAATACATTTACTTCAAAGTGGGCAAATATATATGTATCTATTGCTTAGTAACATAATCAGCTAAATAGGTTAAATGATTTCTGAGTTAGAAGCGTACTAATAATTAACTAATACTAATAGATACAAACAAAGACACATTTCCTTTTTTTTAATAAAATATTTAAGCAAAAATCATAGTTTTAATTTTTATCCTCTGTTTATCAACCAATTTGTTTTTTTTTATTTAGTAGACATTGGGAAACTAAGAGCTATCAAATCAAAAATTTTGATAATAATTATTTCTTCCCTTCAAATTATTTCATCCTTATCTTCATCTCTTAATTTACTCCTTTTTTTTCATATTACTTATTATCTACTAAAGCCATAATTGCTTAGGAAAGCAAAAGAAATAATTGCTTAAACTTAATCAAATTTACATATGAGTTAATTAAAGGGCTAGGTTTATATTCAAAAATAAATAATGAAAATTGAATATAATTACGGGCGACGTACATTTACACCACTTTGATATCCGTAAGCTGGAACCGATTTCAAAATTATTAATGATATTAAAACAAAAGATATATTGCAGTAAACAGAACCAGATTAATAAAGTAATTATTTAATGACCTTTCGTGCATTTTTTTAGTTTATTCCTTTGAAGTCGGTTTTGTTTTTAATTAAAAAAGTTTTCTATCTTTATATTCATTACTATTTTATCCATTTCCTTTTTTGCCTATTCCACGATAAACGATTCCGTTTCAATTTTTATACTACTGCCGCCACTTTCAAACTACCTCTAACTGAAGAAAAAAAGATTAATACACTGAACTTATGCTAAAAAAATTGAATCAATCGATATGGAACATACGAATGTTGAAATGCGTACTCCATACGTGAACCGTCAGTGGCACGTGCGTCTTTAGTAATTTTCCCTTTGTCACTGTCAAACCCGTTTTCCAGGTTGCTCATGCCACTGGAAATTCATTTTTCATTCTATAACATACGACGGAATCCGTTATAATGTCATCACACCTGAATTACGTTTTTGGTTTTATTTTTTTATACGAGTCGATATGGATTACAATATTTCAACAACTTTTCAACAACAATAATTCACTTTGTAAAATCTAACCATATTGACATACTTTGGCGCGTTGCGTTTATAGATTATCCAAACACCACAATTAGAAAATTTAGTTATAATCATACGGATACAGTCTATCAGATCAGACATACAGACACGAAACAATATTTACTTGCATATGTTGTAGATATTGTTTATTTATGAAACTAGCTGTGTGCCCGCGGCTTTACACGTACTTCATGTATTTTCCTCTGTGTACTATTGATTTCTATTTTTTTTCACGAGACCTTCATAATTTTCGAAAAGTAAATTACGTGGAGTAACTACAGCTATCTGACAAAAAGTACCCGCTAAAATCGCACCTGCCTTTCCGGAGATTAGCTGGAACAAACAGCTATTTAGATTTTTTTATTGTATTTTTTTGGTGTAGGTATTATACATTCACATGTTATTAAGTTAGCATGTATAGATCTAACGGTGAGCTGGTATTAGATGAATTGAGCCCATTTTTTTTTAAATCCCGACATAATTTTACGTTGAGACGCGTCGCGAGTCCTGAATCAATAAGTGTATATACAGAACTATCTAGCAACTTTAGCAGTTGTAGACGAAGACCAGAGCCATAGCATTGGTGGTAGGGTATTTTCTAATAATTCCCGCTTGGGTAGCTACAACCCTCAAGTTTGAAAATCTGTCGCCAAATACCAATAGGTGTGTTCCGGCAGCATCACTTGAGAACCAGTACATTTATAGGCTTCGTATGTTTACCATAATGGAGGACATCCTCACTTACATCAGTTGAGATTTTGGTCAAAGCACTGAGCCTATATTACATGCAAAAAAAAAAATCATTACACTGAGCTCGAATATAAAAATCTTGTGGGCTTTCGTTAATTTATTGACATTAGCTATGATGGTTCAGTGTTATTATGATCGATATTGATCAACGTAGGTTTGAATCTACCTATCCTGTTCAATAATCAGTCGGAGCATTCTGTTTTTCTACGTTAGAAAGAAGGTGGAACGAAACAGAATAATTTTCCAAAATAGAAACTTTATCATAAAATTTTACATAGACATGCCTGAGTGCCGGTAGGAAACGGCACTAATGGTTACTTAGCAATATTATTAAGTTAGTTTGCGTGGATATCTATAATATGTGTGTAATAAATAAATAAACTTTTTTTTTCTTTCCGTCTTTCAATGAAATAAAACATTCACCCTTATTCTACGACTACACTATTACTCAGTCCTTTTAAAAGTTCTTCCTGAGAACTCTTCGACCTCGCCATTTACACGATCCATGAGCAATATGTCCTAACGATAATGACGTAATACATAGTATTAAAACACAACATTAAAGACAATCTATTTATATCTCTATTAAATGTACAGTAGCAAGTGTATCTAATGCGTTTGGATAATGTCCAATAGTTCAATGAAGCGCACCAATGTCGCCTAAATATAATTTACTTCCTGACAGAATTCAACGAGTCACTTACCGGCTGTTTATAAAAACGCCTACTACTCGGATGTAATTATAGAAAACTTGTCAAATGATGAGAGAATCACAAAAGTGTGATATTTCAGAATGATCTTTAGACACTCCACGATTATGCATTTACGCAAGAAATAATTGCTACATACAAGTTTCATCACCTTCTTTAGCATATTCTACATTAACTAAGATCGGTATGAAGTGTTTCTTCTTCTACTTTTCCCTGTTGTGTGTCTATTTACACCACATTATTCTTCACAGAATCCATCCGTACTAACTTTAGTCTCTGTCTACCTTTCACCTTCCAATCCATCCACCTTCATTCTTAACCCTCTTCCAGTTACGTGACTTTCATATATCACATATTAAATCCTGGTTTTTATGTAACAAGCTGGTGCGCATATGTTCTGTGCATATAATATTTAATTTATACTTTTTTTTTGTCGAGGGGAATGCATTTACGCACTACCCTTACCAATACTACCTTTATCAATATTTAATTTATACCTAACCTAAAAAAAAAAAATTAGTCTTTTGTTTTTATAAGCGGTAAAATGTAAATAATATTAAATTATTCAGGAAACTATTAACATAAGAGTAAATTGATAAAAAATTAGAAAGTATTGATGGAATCCAAAAAATAAGCTTTTTTTTTTTAAGTAGCTTATAACCATCTACTACAAATTCCGCTTCAAATGGTAATAACTAGTCCTATCCCGATATGTTTTTTTTGAGGTGATGGTGCCTGAAAAGAACCGCATTTTCCTTTCATATAGTATTTATAGATTTTAAAATCATTTTCCAAATTTATTCATTAACTTATTATTTATAACAGTAATAAAGGCGATGTTACTTTGTCGGTTTGTCTTTCAGTTCTGGCTTATAACGGAGAGCTTTTAACCAATCTACATGCTTCTGGCTTTTAATCGCAAATGTATTTTCTCTCCAGGTTTTAATATACATCTTGTTACATTAGACCTCAACCGGAGAGGTTCCTGTATCCGCTGCCAGTGCGATACGGAAACACTTTCATGCACTAGGATAACGTATTACAATGAATCTCACATTCCTGCACACTATATGCATGCAAATTGTTCTGTAAGATATCCTCAAATCCGTAGTTATCCCTTAACAACCTTAGGTTTAGCTTGAGGAAATTCTGCGGGATTTACGTTATTCAGGTAGAAGTCTTAGCCAAGGTCCGTAGCGCTTCGGTGTCCTCACCTGTGCTAACCACCATTCTCTCAAAGCTCAGTGAAGTTGTCAAGGCCCTTCCGATCACCAATATTAAGACAGTTCGAAAAAAAAGCTTACCTTAGGTAATATATAGAAAAAAATATGAGGATAATAGATAATGATATCATTAAAAAGTTACCATAAGAACATTCTCTTGCAAAACTTTACCGTAGCCATTTACAATCTAAGAAAAAATTATTGAATCAATTGAAATAATTTATCTTAGGAAATGAAAATGTTATATGTCCTCGAAGCCGTAGGGCATAGCTAATATGTATTTTTTTAAATTGTTTGATTACTTTTAAACGGAATATTTAAATGGAAATGACAATAGAAAGATGATTTAAAATGAAAAAATTTTTTTTACCATTGTTGTTGAAACCTATATTATGGGTAAGTACACTAAAGTATTTAAGTTAGCATAATACACCCAATTTTTCAAACAAGCAAATTTAAAGAAACAATATAAAGCTGAAATTATTTTAGTATAAATTTGGACGTGCGCAACCTAAGGTCCAAGTTTGAAATGAAATTCCCTGTAGAGGACACGATACGGGCGGATGGGAAGCCGTTCAAATGTAAATCTCGTGTGATTTATATATTCGGGTGAATTCCGACATTGTCGATCGAAGTCACTGAATGAATTTAATTGATGGATTCAATTCATATCAAAGTAGTTTTCAAAAGTTACAACTGAAAGCTCCGAATTATTCATAATGTGACGCTAATAATGCTAGCCAGAATACGGAAGAATTATGGCAAATAAAATTCATGATGAGCTCTCAAACTCTCCATTAGTGTTGATGATCACAAATAACAAAACCATTCACGGTACCATTATTCATCATTCAAATTACTCCTGTTGCTATCATAAAATAATCAGTAATGCTTTTAATAAAACTTTGACTGTCAGAAAAATATGCAACTCCAATTATACCAAAAATGTTGGTATGTGGTAGACACGAATACCTATAACCTTCGTATAGTATTAGTTTGAAAGGTTTGTTGACATTTGCAAGGTTAAACTACAGAAGCATCACCACTTCTACCGCAAATAAGCAAATCCAATGCTTATTTACTTGTACAACTTTTATTATTCTGGTACGAAGGTTTTTAACTATATATGAAGCGAATAGCCCTCGATTTTTGACAAGCCTCAATTGAGGCACTATAGTTCTTTTTAAGATTAGCTTATACCCAATAAAATTCAGTAACTAATAAGTAAATAATAAAATATGTATGGTGGCAGCAATTATCGAATCATATAGATACATTATTTTGACGACTGTCTAAATCACAGCAAAAGTCACTAGATAGAGCAATTTATATTATACTAACTGATGCAGAGACTACTTTATATCCACTACTATGTACGGGTGATTCAAATGATGCAATTCCTTAAATGCTATTGAGTGCTTCATTAATAACAAAAATATATATGGCTTTACGGCTTCGACACACAGCGGGCGGATCAGGATGCCAGCGCAATTTTACTATAGAAGAGGTCATGCTCGGATGCGTCGGCGCTTTCAGTTCCACAGTAAATTTTACTATTTCTACTAAATCAACTACTTCCAAATTTTAGTTATCTGAGCCTATATACATCAGCATACCTGCTTTTCTAATTATACATTCGCATTTTAGACTTCTCTATACCCATCAAATAGTAAATTGTCCATAATTATATAGTAATCTTTGAAATACAATGTATGTATATACGATGAATAAGCAGAAAAGTGACTTGATATAGAATCAATATCTGGGGCTAGACTTTGCGACTTGCTTCGAAAGGCTATTATGGATATAAGTAGGAGAAATCGTTCGATTTTCCCTGTTTACACGTTTGTATCCATTCCGAAGCATGAGATATATGGGTAAAGTAGGATCCACAGTATTTTCACAACTTTTTATATTCATATAGGCTCACAAAATATAAGCTCTATTCCAAACAGTAATAAGATTCTTATATAATTTTTTATAAGATGAAATAAATTTGTTATTGTCAAAGATTTATGTTTACCCGTCAACCAGGTCGGGATGACCACGTCCCGCCGTTTTGTATGTTGATGATGTATAGCTATAGGAAATGAACACAACTTTATCAATTTTTTAAAAGATTCATTCATCAAGGCAGATTTCTTCGGACATACATAAATAGAGAGATGCAATGCGATACTTATCATCATTGTAGATTATTTCTGGATACATATTATAAATATGTTATTGTCAACCAAATTACTTTAAAGTGATATGAACATCAATTCAGTCTTCATGAATCAAAATCTTTTAATCACATACGTAAAATATAAGAACTAATTTTATAGAAATATTTTTCAACGTAGAAACGAAAGAGAGATGAATTTAACTACACCCTCTGAAATTACAGCTAAGAGCTCATTTTTAGGCTTAAAATTTTATCGTCTTCGGCTACATGAACACATTACATTAAAGCGATTTGTTATCTAAACGAACGGTTACAATCGACAATCCCATTTATCCTTATTATTATATAGGCAACGTTGCTCTGTCTGTGCCTATAGTCCACATAAGCCAAGATCCACTTACTAGATGTACATTATGTTTTAATCCTAGACACATAGTATATGAATAAAAAAAAGAATAAATTACAATAGGTAATTAGCAATTTAGCGCAGTGAATAATTATAATTGTCTCACCACATACTGCTCTCTGCTTGAACTTACAATAACTCTCGGTAATATTCTCAAACAAAGTGCTATCACAAAAAAACATTGTAGGGGTTCAGGTTAATATTATAAGATTATAAGGGAAAAAATAGGAGCACAAAGAGCTGCTATAATAAATATTTAGTAAAAAACAATAAAGTATTGCGAGGCGAGAGGCAAAGGAACAAGGAGCGATGTTATTACATTAATAAAATAGTCATAAACATGGAATGAAACCTGCTAATTAAACAGATTTATGATTTGACTGGTAAAGTGTGTCAGTCGCCAAATATATAATGAAATAGTTTGTAATTAACCAGCATTTTACGATGTACTTTACCATTTCACTTACAATTTTGTGTAGTCTTATTTATATAGCTGAATACTTAAAACGAATACTATTTGGAGGTTAAGAGTTTAGTAAAATCAAATACTTTGTGTCTACCGTTTACTATTCTTATATTTATGTCTATATGGTTGTAGTTTTTTATCGTTTCTACAATTATATTATTGTTAAAATAATCCTTTGATTAAAAATCCTGAGTAAAATTCACAATCTAATCTATGTAATATACAAAAACGTAATGAAACCGACCACTCAGAGCAGACCAATACGTATAGAAATGATGTAACCCAGTGGGGTATTGATCAGTGATACCGGTCACTTTATGGTCGCATTTATAGGACAAACTTCAGACAATCTGAAATCCAAATCTGGTCGGACAGTAAATTTTATTAGTTTTGCCTATGCCTTAATATTTATGCCTTTGCTAAACTAGTCTGTGAGTAATTCTTATAATTTCAGTTATAAAATAGAGGAAGAAGGTATAATCTACCTAAGGCTGAACTGCAATACGTCCGTAACCACATAATAAATATTTTTCGTATAAATTATGGCTGTGCTCCACTGTAAAGAACATCGTCATAAAAAGGACTTAATAATCAAAGACTAACTCAATGTTTAGATGATTCAATATATCTGCTATTAATATCGACTGGGATTTTGTTTTCTGGCTAAAGTTTTTTTAATATTAATTACCGTAGAAGTGGACAAGTTTACCTCGATAACACCTGAATAATTGTATGGTTCAAGGTAGCAAATATGTTAAACTTTACTGGTTGTGATTTTATTTTCAAACTTAAGGTTGGTAGTCAAGTTGGCATCGGAAAATGCCCTGATTTCAACACGGTATTTCTTTCATTATAACTCAGTCTTATATGGAAAATATGAATGGATGTGTTTATACTTGTATCCGTCAAATTTGGTATGAGGCTATATTAACCACGAGTAATCAACAATTATGGGCATTAAACTACAATGACCATTTCTCGTTAGTTTCTGAATTGAATGTTAATATACTTTTATAATACTAATAAATGATTAAGTTTACGATTTACCTGACCTTTGTTATTTCACATTTTTTATCTTCTAGTTTCCGATGATTATCTTGTTTGATTCCACCAGTTTTTCTTCACTGCTTTTTTATAAATATTACCTGTTTTACTTAACGATAACACATAAGACGTGTTGTTATATCGTTTAGGTTTAGCGTTTGACTTAAACTGATAATACGCTAAACTTAGAAGCTGGGTCTTAATTGATGCTGCTGGAACACACATCTATGACTTAGGTGATTTTTTTAAATTAAGGTTAGTAGGTAGTTTACTCCTTTGCTTTATGCTTAACTCATTTGTTGTGCTCCCATTACAGTTGCATCGGTGGTAGAAAAGTAAGTCGTAGGTAAGAAAAAGGAGTAAATGAAGAGATGACGACTCCGTTCCCATTCAACCATAAGGTGCCCACTGTTGGACACGGGTCTCTCTCAATAAGGGGACTCTCTCTCAATAATCGCCACGCTTGGCAGACGATTTGGCGATCGCAGTAGGTGTTTGTGGTACTCAGAGAATGCTGCTGCCTATCCTCTGGTTTTTTATCCTCAGACGCCTGTTTGAACACCCTCGGGAAGATATGGGGTGGTACTATTCTTGGCCGGCACCATACGACACGATTGATGGGGGAAAATCGAATGAGATAACATACTGCTTCATCCTCAAATAAGTTGGAACAGGGTATGAGAATAAAATTAATGGACCGCAATTCCCATACACTTGTGAATAACCCATCGTAATGACTATTACATAGCATCGCATTCCGGGATAAACAAGCGTGAATCCAGATCTATCTACAGGATATTTGCCGTGATTATCATGCCCAGAGTGGACAAACTTTCATATATGGGATGTCGTACATCGTTCTTGGGTTGTAAATTATTTAACATTAAACGAAATACGGTTATTTTTGTGATTTTTGAATAAAAATAAACTTGAAATGAATGAATGAACATGTAATGTATGAATTGTGATAAATAAAACACACGTAATTATACGAAATATTATTCGTTTATTATTTTGCAAAAGCATAATTTTATATTTAATTACACGCACATATAAGATTTTTTTTAATACTCCACAAAAGTTTTATATCTCGTCATGCATCATATTTTGAAAATAACAAACTCTTATACAGGGTTCAACATTATTAATTTAAAATATAACTTTCTAAGTATCAAAAAACGAATATCAAATAACGAGTAAAAAATGGCTTCTATACTGAAATCGAATCATGGCAATTATTGAAAAAGTTTTATTTTTAGAAGTAATATTGAGCTTAAATTTGATAACATCTATTATTTGTAAAAATAAAAACTTGAGTTGGTAAGTAAATTGAATTCTTATAAGTAAATAATATCATGTTTTAACTTAAAATTACATAAACAATATCTACTGAAACAATATGTTTGAAATAATATTTTTCTATAAATAAAAGTTTAAGATACGATACTATATAATATATTATATCTATCCATTCATCGAAAGATATGCAGCTGGACATAGGGCTCCCTCAAAGATCTCATGATGACCGGTTTTGCGCCACCTGCATCCAGCGAATTCCTGCGACCTTCACCAGGTCACAATCACGCGGTCCACCTTGTGGCGGGCCTACCCACGCCTCATCTTCCAGTGCGTCGTAGCTATTCGAGAACCCGTCGGCCCCATCGGGCATCGGTTCTGCAAGCAATGTGCCCAGCCCATTGCCACTGAAGTTTAGCAATTATTCGGGCAATGTCGGTTAAATTCTTATATAAAATGGTCAAATTCATTTTTTGTTTTTATAGATGAACTCAATAACTACTTGACTGCTTTAAAATATTATTTTACAGATAAAATATTACCGAGCATCATAGGGTATTTTTTTTAAATTTAAGAACCCACTATAATTATAATAATTTAAAAAGTATTAAAAATTGGCTTAAAAGTCATACGAGGAGCGCTGGGAAAATAAAATATCGGTTTACCTTGAATCTATCTACCCGTGAGAAGCCACGACGGGTCGCTAATATTGTATATATGCTGGGCGCTTTGTTTATCTTACCTACTATTAAATGACGATATAGATTAAAACGATAACAAGGTAAGTGATGCTGCCGGTACAAACCTATGCCTTCTTGGAGAGAGTTAGTCAGACGGTACAAAATACATATTACTATGCATAGATTATTACTTAATGTTTCACTGAATTTTAAAAATCATTACATATTGCATAATATTCAGCCGCGTGTGTGGCAGCTCTAGAATACCACCACCACACTCCCCTTTCCTATCCCGTGGGAGGTTGTAAGAAGCGACAGAAGGTAAAACATGGAAATAGATCTACGCTCGGACCAGAGGTGGCAGTTTAACCACCAAAAATAGATTGACGTCAGACAGGCGGCGGATTGATAAATAAATAACCAAAACGTAAAAGCAACATGGATTCGAAGATGAAGTTGCCCCGGAATATTGCACCGACCCCAAATAAAATTAGAACAAGGGCAGGAAGATGATGATTATGATAAGGTTTGCAAAATCATTTCGACAATTATAGTGATCGACTGAGCATCATTTTCATGTACTATATTTATTAAATATATAGGGTACTTTTTTTACTACTATCGGAAAACGAGAATAATTTGTAATCAAATGAAAGAAAGCTCGTATTAAGGTCGGCCAAGTCTTGACCGCTGACATAATTTACCTTCTTTATTATTAATCTGACAGGAGGTATAAGCAATACCTCCGAGGAGTATTACGGGTTTCTCACTTCTCATCGAATTTATTCGATAGCCGATATAATATAACATACATTACCAATAATATTAGGATATCTTAGAATAACTATAAACTAAAAATATTCTATGACTAGACAAATGTATCTTTTTTTTTAAGCATTACAGTCAGTACGTTCGCAATGTATCTGATATAAGGATTACTAATCAGTAGTATTGATGTTTTAAATATAACTAGCTTTAAACTGGCATCCTGGTGAACTTGCATTAGAATCAATAAAATACTCTTCCAATGCAAAAAGAAACTTCTTGAGTCCGAGAGAAAAATAAAATCATCTAAATCACTTAATACATTCTCGGGACACCAATTCATTTACTTTAACAATAAATAGTTACAATTTTCCTAACTGTTAAAATGTATAATGTTCAATTTTTGTTTTAATTTCATTTTATGTGTTTTTTTTTCTAATTAACAATTCGTAAATCAAACGTGTTGAACCCCGTATATACCACACAATAATAATAATAATAAAGTTCGAACTATTAATAAATACATTAATTTTAATTAATTAAATCTCGTTATATTTATTACGTATGGCAATTAATAAATAATATTTACAACTTCTATAAAATTATATTACAATTAATAATATGAATTGTGAATACAACATATATAAAAAAAAATACAATAACAATTTTTATGAGCAAATTCCCTTATCTCGCGGACTATATTATGTATGCTTTTTTTGTCTATATTGTAAATAAATTGGAACGTAATTGTCACGACATCTGGCTTGTTTGAAGATGTTTGATGCCTTTCTTACTTTGAAGAGAATATTGTACATTGTTATCTAACCTCCAGAGAGAAAATGAAAGAACAACAGTTTAAGAGAACTTTTCTGGAGTCACTTATGCTTACACTATTGTTTCTGTGCAAATTAATAAACAATTACTGGAGAGAATATATTATTAATAACAAAATTTGCTAAAAAAAAATTCATTGCCTGATTAGTATATGTTATTATACCAAATATATCTTTAATATACACTAAATCCCTTTCTGTTGTTTAATTACAACTAATCACGAACCAACAATTTCGATCCAATTTAATTTTTGTAGAATTATTTTTTTTTACAAATTAATTAACAAAAAAAAAAAATCACAGCACAGAAAAAAAAGTAACGTAAATACTTAATTCAAAAATAAATCTTAAATTTAACAAAATTGGTAACAATAGTTTTTGGTGGTTACGATGTTAATATAAACAAAATAACATTATTGAGCTAAATAAAGTCGATAATTTACAAAAAAAAACGAAGCTATGCTAAAAGTGATACACTTAAAATTACTATGATGAACGCTGTTTTTAATTATAATACACTAATTACTTGTACACTTATGAATTGATGCTAATCAATTGATTTAAGCTATTAAAAAACTAAAGACTAGACTACAGAGCAGTGTTTTACGACACAAACGCGGTAAGTGAAATTGTTTGCCGTTGTAAAACATACATATTTACTCAATAATTTTTAATAACATACCTCTTATAAACTCTGTTTTCTTAAATACTGTAATATTTTTAGAAATAAATCAATGGAAAATGAAATATCAAAATAATGTTTTTTCTGAATTTTTCTAAAATCTGTTAAATCAAAGAAAATACTATTCCATTAAAAAAATTAATACGAATCCCAACAATTTCATTGAAGAACTAGATATAGAAGGAATAAAACAGAAAGAACACACGGAATGTATCTTGTTATTCAATGATATATTTGAAATAGAGCGGTTTATAGACAGTTTTTTTTTTTTTTTTTCGTGGGGAATGCATTTACGCACTAGTTGTCCAGCCAGATCTGATAGGGACCCCCCCTTCCAGATCTGGTTGAAACACGTCTGAAGATGTGTGACAGTCTCTCGCACGAAAGCACGAGAGGCTGTCACACAGGATTAGTGTGGGACTCGCGGCGAGAAGCGCCGTTGACCACTACCCACTAAACCCCCCCCCGGTACCTCCCGCCACCTAATTGGAGCATTATAGACAGTACCTAATTATATGTATTTAATTCAAACACGAGGGAGCTATTGAAAATAGTCTATGAATTACAGTCAAATATTTTACACTTTTCTATATTTACTTGAATATTTATTTCAATTATAGCAATCAGCAATCGTTGATAATAGTAAGGGGCCATTCATTAATTACGTAAGTAATCCAGGGGGAAGAGGGTAATGAAAATCTATACATGCCCTTATCTTGGAGGGGAGGGGGTAAACCCATTCTTACGTAATTTACACAAGTCGATATTTATTATTAAAAAAAATATTTCTATTTCGGATGCTAAATGATTTTCATAAATCTATAATAAGCACTTCGATTTACATCTTACTGTACAAATTTTTATTGTTTTAATGTTTTCTACCATTTTAAACGTCATAAATAATAATTATACCAATCTAAAGAAACAAGTACATTAAAAACAAGTAAAGAATTTGAATGAGCTAATTTTAAAAAGAACTTGAGTACTAGTTACTAGAACAAATCGAAAAAAAAAAAAACCAAACATTAGTCGGGAATGTGAAAATAAGAGATAAATGTAGTTCTTGGGGTTAAAAAATAAAGTAAAAGTTCTGCGTCGAATATAATTGATATAATTAATCCGCAGAACGACATACAATTTCACTTACGTCCTTTAGATTTAGCTAAATATCGTCACATTGCAGTAAGTCCACGAAATGCTGTAAACACGCCTACGATATTTTAATTTAAACACCTTTAAATACTGTATTTATTTACATGCATATTAAAACACACGGCAACTCTAACACATATTATACACATGAAAATACAACGAGCTAACAAGAAATTACAAAATGACATGTGAGAACACAATGGACGGACATTACAAATGAACACAAATTTGTGATTAAGGGACCGTTTGAGTATACAGTAATTTTAGACATTTTTGATTCTCCCCATTCTCAAACTCTTACACTCATCAGTTGGGGAACGCATTGACAGAATGTTTAAAAATGTTGGTTAAGAAATTAAAAGTAACGTAATAACTGTTCAGAGACCTCCGTCCTCAAAGTCATCAAAAATTAACAAAGCATCGACGTTTACTAAATCAGCTCCTATATAATATATGAATAGATTAATTAAAAAAAAAAAAATTGATTTAGGAATTACATTAAAATGTAATTCAACGTTTTTTTAAAGCGAATTTAGTGAATAGATAGGGACGAATAACGTTATTTTTTTTAAAAGATTAAATAATATAAAATACCTAAAGATATTTTGTCACATATATGCTTTTAAACACTTTTAGAAGAATCAAATCATCAAGATGTAGTTGTAATATCTAGAGAAGTCACAACCATTAATTATTACTCTTTTTTTTACATTTACAGCCAATACTGGACATAATTCTATTACGCATTTCCAAACACTATAAGACCCTTTCGAATCGTGTCCAACGTAGAACATTCTAAATATACATTAAAATTGGTTACACTAATATATTTAAAAAATTTGATACATTCTAAATATTTTTTAATACATTCATAATTTTGAGCCTAAATTCTCAATCAAAAGGAAGACACATTGAATTTACAATAGCAATATCAGTTGAAAGAGATTCTTATTATGCAATAATTTTTATTACAATGTAATTTTTTTTTATTTATAGTTTTTTTTTTGACAAATTTCTTCAACGAGTACATAAAAGATAGTTTAATTCATTCAGTATTTTTCTCATCTTATAACTATAGCAAATTTTATTACAAAATTGAAGATATAAATGCTATTGGACATTGTAATATTTATAAGTTAAAACAAAGATTATTAATAAATATCGTATGAAAACAACAATGCAAGAAATTTCTAATAAGCATTAAACTTAAGTGGTGGCTTAAGTTACTGCATAACTGCATAATAGTATATTTTTTTATTGGTCCAATAGTTATAAATTTTGTTATTCTATAAACTAAAAGTAAAAAAAAAATACATATCCCATAGAATCAAATCTAGTCTTTTTATCGCACAAATAACGCCTGTCGTTTTCTTTTCAATTTCACCCTTTCGCTTCTATTGTAAATTTACCCGTTGATTTCATATAATTTTATAGATAATTATCGCATTTATTATATTTACACCACACGAGCAAAAGTTTTCTGAAACATTAATATTCTTTTGTATGAAAAATAAAATCGAATTCATTTCTTGCATTGCTGATTTTTCAAATTCTTTTGTAGATAGTTACGTGTATTTATTTGCCACTATTTCATATATAATGATAAATTGTATTCGATTGAAAAGGTTGTGGAAGGAGGAGTGCAAGGTTTAGTCCAGAGCTCAATAAATCACATTAGACAGGTTAATCTATATGACAACTATAAATATTAGATACGTTTTATTTTAATCGACACAACACTGATACACCAAAATCTTACGGATTTGTTATTATTTAATAGTACTAGTAGAACATCAATAATTATTTTATTTATATATTAATTTTTTTCATTTCTCTATTGAAGCGTTATTTCTCCCCATATTATCGTACCTTACTGTTCTAAATGATAATATTATATAATTTAATACTAATTTATCCCTACTTATACTAAATATAATTTATTACTTGAAGTATAATTGTCTTAATAGTTATATTGACTATAAGTATTGACTATATCAAATATTTTTTATTTCTATTTACTTGTATTTTATTATCAACAAAACACGAAACTCAGGCACTGCGTTTAACCAATAGATTAATTATTCTTAGAAATAAAAAAAATAGCTAGTTTAGAAATATAAATTGGATAATTTACAAATGTCTTCAAATATAGTTATAATATCTAATATTGCAATAAGTATCTGAATATTATTCATTATACATTACTTATTATATGACTGTGTATTAAACATTATTTGCTCATTAATTAAAATTATTGTGAAATTATATACAACTATTTTGGCATTCACCTTTATTAATTCTTTAGGCCTTTACAATTACTTCTACAATGAAATCTGTTTGTTTATTACTGGAATGATATTATGAAAATGTTTTAAAAAAAATTATTTACATTAACAAGACATTTCATATTTGTGTGTTACATAGTATGTTTTTACGATAATACTATCATCCATATACATAATTTAAAATATTAATGCTAAATAATAAATATAATATTTATTAAGAATGTTACATTACTACCTTTATGTAATATATATATATATAAACAAATACGTAACATATATATATTCGAAACTAGAGTCTATTATACAATAATTTCATACATGGCTCTCAATATAATTTGATAAAATCCGATGCTTAAATCGAGTAGTAGCTACAAACATATACGTAAATTGCTATTTACACGAAATGTGTATTCAAATTAATTAATATGATCGAAACGGAGGAAATAAACCATTTGTGCTATAAAATTATATATATTTACAACATTTATCATGAAAAATAATCGGGTCTTCATATGTATTTACATGAAAAGAAAGGTTATATCGACTTTGGGAATAAGTACAAATATTACAATTCTAAAATACTTCGTTGAGACAAATATAGGCCTCTCATACGGCTGTTACCGTAAACGACGGCGGTGCTCAAAGAGAAGCTAAATCCGATGTCCTACGCGAAGGAATAGGTACTCTCAGTTGCGCTGATCCTCTCCTTTCAAGTCGTTCCATAGCGTCTAAATCGGATGCATTCCTTCTACAGAAGCTGCAAAACGCACAGGCCAATGTATTCTTGAATGCGTTGCGGAAATCTCTGTTGAAATACGCGTAGATGATCGGATTTAATGCTGAGTTGAAATAACCGGTCCAGAACATTATGACCGTCACCACTTCAGGAGAACTGCAAGTGTCACACAAAGATGTCGAGACGTAGTAAAGAAAGAATGGAAGCCAGCATAAAATGAAGGCTCCCATTATGATGCCAAGCGTCCTAGCCGCTTTGTGTTCTCGTTTCATTTTAAGTAAATTCCTGTCTTTTGTTGGTGTTGTGGCATTTATGTGGAGTGCTCCGTTTTTATCTCCAACGTCTCTCGAATGCCTGTGCATTAGCATTGCATTTCCAGCTCTAGCATGCAAGGCTTTTTCCTGCCGGTTTGCCTCACGGAATATTGCTAGATATGTGAATATCATAATGGTACATGGTATCCAGAATGAAATGGAACTGGATATCACTGCATACGGTTTGTTTACTTTAAATTCACATTGACTTTGTTTTTGTGTTCTAAGGTAATCGGTGGTCGTGTACCATCCCATAAATATTGGTACGTAAGATATTGATATGGGACTTAACCATGTCGCTGCTAACATAACGAATGCCATCTGAAATTAATTTCATTTATTTAGAACTATCAACTATTAAACCAGATTCAATTATTGCTATTCCATAAATGTTATATTTTATGGATAACATAGTAACTTTAAAAGAGAGATATAAAAATTTTAACATAAAAATAAAAATCTAGATGTTTTAACAGATAATAAAGAAATTTGATTTTATTGTTATTACCATCCACTAATCTATTTAACTGTGACATAAAATTTACTAGTTTAATATATTGCTTTTTCGTTGTATTATATTTATATGTAATCATACGTATATTAGAAAAATAACTTAGTATGTAACGTTTATGTATTTTAGAGACAAAGAAAGATTGCATGGGTGACTTATATTTTTTATCAAATTTTGTCTAAGTTATGTTATTGTTATTAGCTTTTTCCTGTTAACTTAGTTTTAATTTGTTCTCTTTTAATTAATCCTATGTACCTTTTTTGTCATCTTCGTAGGATACATCAGAGGTTTTACTATGGCATAATATCGATCAACTGATATACAACATAGATGCAATATCGATGTCGATGTAAAATAGACGTCCGAAGAGTTCCACAGGTCACAAATTGTGGGGCTGAAGACCCAGCGGTTGTAAAACTGGACACTAAAGTTGAACGGCATCACCACCATCGCTACTAATATATCAGCGAAGGCAAGTGATACCACGAAGTAATTTGTGATAACCCGCAATTTCCTGTGAAAGTTTTTTTACTGTGAGCAAAGTGGTCATAATAATGTAAAACTATAAACAACAAGAAAACTGTAAAAGAGTCTTCACAGAAATTGAGGGTTAAATAAAATGCTACTATTTCTTTACAACATTGGTAATAAAATATTATCTTGAAAAAATTAAGCTGTGTCACAAAGGGGATATTGACAAGTCTGATCAACAATTTTCAACAAATAAGCATTCTTAAAAAATATAAGAATTGCCAAACTGAAGTGGCCATGGGCTGGCCACATTGCTCGTAGAACCGATTCCTGATGAGGCCAACGGATTCTCGAATGTCTGACATGTAGTGGAATTAATTATATATTAGAAAAATATTCAATTCCAACATACCCAACGAGAAGTTACCATTTCCATTAGCGATATTGTTTGCAGTTTGCATCTTTTTAAACGTAAAATATAATCAGACATAAAAAACCGCTTTACCGGTAGAATCTTATTCAAGGTCTAATTCAGAACCGATTTTCGCTTTGACTATTAAGAATGTATTGCATAATTGTTCGTTTTGCTGTGTTCCAGATTGAACGTTGTAGTTGAATATCTATTCGAGTTCACCGCCCTGGTGCTCCAACTTCTTTATGATTAACTTTGAATCGAATTTTAAATTCCTTATAAATGATCATCAAGGTGAAAATAATATTGAAGGTCACTAAGGACATTGCGGTAGACTTTCTATCATTATCTCACCTGTGCCTCATAACACTGACAATGACAAGCATATTTCCCAATACCGCCATGATGACGATAAGTAGAAGTACTGACATCCGCAGTTTGAAGAACACACCCTGCGTGAGGCCATCCTTCTCATCATCAGTATTGTTCACTGTCGGATTTACAGTAGCGTTGGCTGCCAGGTACGTTAAATTTTCGAAATCCATATGGGGCAGCCTGCAAAATACTTTATGTTGAAAACAAATTTATATTTAGCTCGCCTTACGCCCGCCACAAAGTGATGGGATTATTTGTCTCTCAGAAAATTGAAATCGACTGGCCTGGGAGTATCATAGTAAAAAACTCGGCATAGCAACACGTTAAGGTATATCCAAACCTACTTAGAGGCTATGGCTATGGCCCCCAAAGTTAGATAAATCTGTAAAGGCTCATCCGGTCAACAGCGTTAGCTAGGTTAAAAAAAAGTCTTTAGTTGTGATAGACGTAGATTGGCATAATGAAGCAGACTGTCCATTATTTCTCATATATAGCCAGTCGTCATCGTTATTTGACTGTACTTTATGTAACATCAGACAAATTGCAGTTATTTAGCACAACTCTAATAAACGCGGGACGGCCGACAGAAGTGAAAACTTGCAACTTTGGAAAAACTGTTAATGTTCATAATTCATAATTTGTTCATGAAAATTATTCACATAACCTAACGTTTGTCTGGTTTTTTCATATCTATTGGCGCTCCGAGCAATAATCATATACCTTTTAATATAGTTTATTGCTAATTAAAATATACGATAAGCTGTGTGAATATAAATTGTATTATTTATCTCTGAGTGCCAGCACTTGCTACATACTGTAGCATGTTGATGGCTGACATCATAGTATTCGTAATGAGAATCTATAAGGTTTTCTCTACTGAGAATCCACATAAGAACGCAACTAAAAAAGTTTTCACTTCAAAAATATATGTAATAAATTATTTTTTGGCAGTTCTCGTTCTATTATATTTAAAGACGTGTAGTTTTATGATTTCGTATAACTTTTATTTAAACACGTTCTAATAACTTTATTTGCATATTAGTTTTTACTATTTAAATTTCAGAATTCGCTTCAAGGCATACGGAAATAAAGTTGATAAGCTTTACAGAGGTTGTCTTTAATTCACCTCTAGCGATGATTAATAAACATATACCAAGTTTTATAAATAAATACGTTTATATATTCAAATAATTGTTTTGTAAATTACAAGTATTTTTTTCAATCTTTTTAAGAATATAAAAGTGTAAATATTTGTTTACTTCGAATTTGTTACATGCCGATCCTTTTAAATATTTGCAATCTTCTACCGATAACAAAGTCGGATTAATTAAAAACAAGAACCGAAAAGAGTACCTTTTATCTCGTTCGTTTTATTTTAAATTGAGTAGTAATAAT
Source organism: Samia ricini (assembly GCA_014132275.2). Lineage (NCBI taxonomy): Eukaryota > Metazoa > Arthropoda > Insecta > Lepidoptera > Saturniidae > Samia > Samia ricini. The sequence continues at coordinate 28,968,959 of AP028158.1, forward strand.
CCCTCCAAACTTCTGGCACCCAGATACCATTTGTAAATCTGTTTCAGAGATCATAATTACCGAATGGTAAATGTTTACAGTGGAAAAATTACATATAATATATCGCACAACGAAGTTAAGCGATTCATTTTCTTCTTTACTGTCTCAGTTTTCAGTTTTTCTTTTAATAATTTAACACACATCTTCGTTTATTGTAACATCCATTTCGACGAATCTTTCAATATTGTTGGTATTATCTGGAACAAAAACAAATACGTTTGTGTGAACAAATTGTACATTGTATTAGTAAATTCGAATAAAACTCGTAATATAGATTGGGCGTGCGAGGCTTTCGAGTTCTCATAAAGTGTTGATGTACTTTGCTTATGAATAAAGTTAAAACACGTTTTTTTGTAGCGAATAATTATATTAAAATCATTTTAAATTTGAGCTTTAAAATCAGAAACCACTAAAGCAGTTATTAAAGATTTTACGATATATTATTTTGAATTTTCAAATGTTTATACCACGTATCAAATAACGTGTATCAAACACGAAGGATTCGAAAGCATCTCTTAGTACTTGTCTATCTAAAACAATAGTTTACTTAGATAATAAGACGAAAATACTAAATCTAGACTTATATTAATACATTCATTAATATTAGTCCAGTATTGCTAAGTTTTTGTTTAATGAGCGGTGGGTGAGGTATTTCTTCAAAATTAATAACCGCGTGGGCGCTTTCAAACAATTACTCAGCTTAAGCCTCAATGATAATAGATGTGATTTTTCAAAGAAATGAAAAAAGGGGTTTTGTAATTTACGATTGTAATTAAGGTTTGGTTAGAATTTCTTTTTTGGTGTGAGCTGTTTTTTTAATCTACTAACGCTGTTAGATTGAAGGGTTTTGTTAGCTTCATCTGGATTTTTATGAAGCGCTCGACCAGAAAATGGTAACTATCACAAAGATAACATAATAGTACTCGTAATCCTTGGTTTAGACTCTTATTATATTACTATTATATTACATACTACCTATGTGCCCGCGACTGCACCCACGGTTCATATATTCATTACTGCATTTTAATTTTTTTATGTGGAACCCTATTTTTTGTAATAAGATAAAGTAAAAATATTTCTCATAAATTCCAGCACTTGCCCATAAAACTGTGGATTGAATCCAATTTTTTTTTATGAAATATAATTTTTTACGCGGAACCCTAATTATTTTCGTAAATTAAAAGTACCCTAAGTAACTTCAGCTATCTACCAAAAAGTTCCGTCAAAATCCGTCTAGGTGTTCCTGAGATTACTCGGAACAAACAGACATACAGACACAATTTTTTAAAATTGTGGTTTTGGTATCCATTCATCCATCCATTCAACCGAAAGACGTCCACTGCTGGACATAGGTCTTCCTCAAAGATCTCCATGACGACCGGTTTTGCGCTACCTGCATCCAGCGGATTCCTGTGACCTTCGCCAGGTCGTCGGTGCACCTTGTGGGCCTACCCACGTTACGTCTTCCGGTGCGTGGTAACCATTCGAGAACCCGTTGACCCCATCGGGCATTGGTTTTGCGTGCAATGTGGCCCAGCCCACTTAAGTTTAGCTATTCTTCGTGCAATGTTGGTTACTTTGGTTCTTCTGCAGATCTCCTCATTCCTGATTCGATCTCGTAGTGAAACTCCAAGCATAGCCCTCTCCATTGCCCTTTGAGCAACTTTGAGCTTTTTTAAGAGGCCCATTGTGAGCGACCACGTATTTTTGGTATAGGTATCGTATATACATTCATATCAATTTAGTAATAAATGTTTATTTTGACATAACAAACAGACACTCCAATTTTATTTATTATGTATAGGTATTACATATAACATCTACCAGCAATGTGGAGGTGAAATGGGATTGCGTATCTCCTTGACAATGGAAAATCAGATCTCCAACCCAACCTTCCTAGGTTCCATTAGTACAGAAGAAGGAGATAGAAAAACCATCTAACCTCTACTCTAAAGTCTATGTAATTTCACTATCGGGAAGTTGGTGTTGTAAGCTTCGCTGAATTTTTCCAAGGTAAATATATTCGTTAAGCAATCGTAGGGAAAAACGGAGTGTATCGTATAAATTTGTGATGTTAACTGTTTAAAATTTATGTCGAATTTTTATTTTTCAATTGGTAAAATGAATTCACTTATATTTATCTTTAACAATAAATTACATCTTTATGTCTTCCAAAAATTATTTTAGTTGTTTATTTTTATATATAAAAATATAATCAAACCGTACCCTAGAAAGTCTCCTGACACTTTATTGCCTAATTTACTCGCAGAAAAGATAATAAATAATGTTTTTATCGTCTTTAATAGAAATAGTTATGGGGTGTTGTAAGGAATTATTAACTGTAGTTCAATGTGGGAGACTGAACGTTGTAGCAATTTTGATGTAGCGTGTGTGGGTCATGACCCTCAGGGGTCAGAGAAAATAATTTATGAATGTTTGATGATTATAACAGTAATTCAAGGATTTGAATATTCCACTGCTTGCCCAAGATCTAGTCCCGAGGGAAGATGGGGTCCTAATCATCACACTGCCTCACAGCGTATTTACAGAATAGTTTATTATAGTTTATTCAATTTCAAATGCTTATTTAAATTGAATATTGCGCATTTTTAAATTATTAGATCACATATTGTAAAATTATTTTCATTATAAGTACTGACTATAAACAAAAATTAGTATAATAGTAAATTAGCAACCTACCTTAAATACTCGTATGTATATTTTAAATTGTATTTTTGAATATGATCCGACTTTTTGTGATTTGTTTAGTGTCATTTGAGAGATAGTACCTCTAAACTTTATATGTTTACAAGCTTGGACCACATCGTCACTTATCCGGTCAATGCGCTGGGCTTATACAGGACAAAAAATAATTATATTTTAAAGAAAAAATGCAAAGACCAATAATTATAAACTTAATGCTTTATTCCCAACTAACTTGGTGTCGGCGCACTATGTTTTCTTCTTCCATACGTCCCTATCAGTTGTCATCTCTTCATTTACTCCTTTTTCTTTCATATTGTTTCTTACACACCCCATCCAAGCTTTCTTTGGCCTTCCTCTACATTACCATCCATCTACACTCATATTCATTACTATTTTGCCTACATACGCTTCCTCTCTTGTAATAACATGTGATCAATTATAAACTATAGAAACGAAATATAAACGAATTCGCTAAAATACATAATTTAATTAAAAAGAATGTCTATTAGATTCGAAGTCAATCGAGAAACACACAATTTTTTTTCTACAAAAAGTTTCTAATACAGACCAGAGATTACAAAATGTAGTGGCACCTTAATTCTAAGTAATATTGTAAATCCCATATCCTATTACATAAGTGCACAACTTACATTTTTTGGAACCCTTCTTAGTATCAATCAGTTTTACAGAAATTATAATAGTTTTAAGCATTTTGAAGACCAAAAAACAAAAATAAAACAACCCTAATAAAATAGGAGATTTAGCACCAACTAGTAACGTAATCAAACTTTTGAATTTTATTTTCTTACAGTATAGAAAAATATGTCGTGTTGAATATGAATTTCATTGAACACATTCTGTAAATCGGATCGTTCTCTGAATCGTTATTATTACAAACTGCCACACTAAACAATTGTTAATATCTTACGGTGCGTGTTGCCTTAATGTTAAGTTTACTCAGTAACTCGCCACCAAGTATTCTATTGAATTTTTATGAAGCATATAGCGATAGTTCTTCCGTGTTCGAGGATTTTAACATGTAATTTCTTAAGCCTAGCTTCGTAATCTGGTAGCTTACGACAAAGGCCAAGCTTGTTGCACAACGATCTTGGGAACCTTCGGTGTACAGATTCAATACTGTTTGCGTTGCGTTAACAATGCGTTTGATGACTGCTGCCCTGTACGCCGGAAATGGGACGCACTGGCACGGTCCAGTGTTGCGTACAGTTAACACAAGCAAATTGCGTAAAGGAAAAGGATGGAAGTGGAGGCAAGCTCCGAAGGGCTTTTAGTATGCACCATCTGATGCACTCCGAATTTGATGGCCAAATTAGTTGGGCAAAAAGCGAAGCAGCCCAAGGCATATCTTACAGCTAACTCAAGGCAGCTTAATATTAAGAGGACTGTGAGTTACTCCAATTAAAGAACAGCCGAACCTAAGCTCCTTCCGGACTCTAAAATAGCCAAGAACTACCACCAAAAAACAAACATCTAATACATTACATACACAACAAAATATTCATAGTTCATGAATATCACAACAACATGACAAAAACACAAGAACAAATATACAACAACACAAGCTATTAATGTAAGCATGCATCAATAAAGAACCAAGACACATACAAAGCATACAATAGACACACACTCACCCACACACACACACACAAATCATCACAAACACAAAACACCACAAATAAATTACCACATACAAACAACGACGTTAAAAGTACTCAACACTGCCGACCACGCACTTTAAAAAAAAGAAATAAACAAAAATTTAAAACCAGCATTAGCCACTAAATGGGGGAAAACGTAACAACAATGACAGCGCAAAACCCAGCCGATACCAAAGTCTCTGATCACCACGTCAGGGGAAGATCTGGCCGTTTCTAACAAAAGTTAGAAACACTTAAAATAAAAAAAAATAAAAAAAAAATACTGTTAACATGCACCCGATATATCGGTACCCATATTGACGAACAGTACTCCAATTATACTCCGCACTAACATATCTACTGTAGAATACAAGCAAAATAAACGCCTGTCCTTTGGTTAAAATGCACTGAAACAACGTACGGGGCTTATTATGAGTCCCTTAGGTCATATCTACCCAAATGGCACGCAGGCAGGTTAACCTTTCCTGCTCAATATTTTTAGAGTGCTAAAAATATCACCCTCATTTGTTTGGGCAGTTCAATTTATCCTATCTATTATATTATTTTGGTCAACAAATATACTCATAAATAAAATTAGCGTAGTCTGTTTCGAAACATATATGTATAATGGAAGACAACAGAACCATAGCGCGATGTAGAATCGTTCTAAGAAAATCAATTTTTGTTGTCGTTAATGTATATAAAATTGAAGTGTCTGTTTGTTTTACTAAATACACTTGGTGTAATTTATATACGATAACTATGACAAAATGCAATTTTAACATTTTTTTGTATGTCTGTCTTTTTGTAACGACAAATCTCCGGAACGGCTGGAACGATTTGGGCGGCACTTATTTTATTAGATAGCCGAAGTTACTCCGCGTAACTTGGGGCTACTTTATTTTTTCATAAATAATCAGGGTTCCGCGTAAAAAATACAATTCATAAAAAATGGAATAAAATATGATTCCATGCGCAGTTTTACTGGCAGGTATTTGAATTAGTGGGAAATATCTTCGCTTAATGTTAGTAGCAAAAAAAAAATGGAAAATATTTAGGGTCTCATATAAAAAAAAAACTATATTACGCAGTGAAAAATATAAGAAACGCAGGCGCTGCCGCGGGCACACGGCTAGTAACAAATAATAATTATTGGTAAAGCCATATATACCTACATATATCTCCCTCTCTTTTAAAGATGTTTTGTTCATTCTATCCTATGTAATTGTTGTATCCATAGTTTCACACGCTAATCAGTTTGAATAGTCTATGGTGTCTTCTTATTTCCAAAGAGAATGCAACATTGAAATAACGCCATTATCTTCATTGAAAAGAAGAACCAACCGCAAAGAATACTAATTAAATGTGTTTAGAACAAACATCTGTTCAAATTAAATAGCAGAGTATTCGGTAAGTCCCGTTATTTCCTATTACTTCCATTCTCTTTAAAATCCCACCTTAAATAATCTCTTATGTGTACGCGATAATATAGATTATTCGTGGTATGACAAAGTGAATATCTCAATTTAGAAAAATGACCAAGCGTTTAATCTCGTATACTCCTCAGTGTAATAAAAGAAATACAAGTAAACGAGTACAAACTTTAAATTTAATTCATCGTCACATAATGAAAACACTAGAAAAATGTCATGGTAAAATCGCTTCTGTCCATTAGAATCACAAGGGTGTATGTGAGAAGAGGCCAATTTTCACATACGCCCTTATGATTATAATATGCCTATTTATTGAGAGGCCACAGAGAGGCAGACGGTCAGCAAACTGTAATACCGAACTATGGAATAAAATTTACCGTTAATAATATGGAACAAGGCACCGAGAACCGGAAGTGCTTATTAAAGTTGTTCGGGAGACCGCATCGCCTCACTACGACATAAAAATAAACTGGAAGTGAATATATTTGAACGTACATGATTATTAAGTACATGTTAATAATCGGAATTAACTATTTACAGCCAAATTATTAAAGGTGGATTTTCAGGTCAAATTTTTGAAGTTAAACTCATTAATTGATTTACATTTGGTACTATGGTCTCGATTTCTGGAATACGTAGAGCTGAAATGGTGGTCTAGGAAAATATCCATATTAAATTCATAGTATAGCGATGAATCGATTTCTAATACTTTCCCTGGTTTAGTTCTAATGTTTAACATCCGCTGTCAAAATCGTTAAACATGCCCTCGATCATTCAAAACTTAACATCAGTTGACATTTTGGTGAAACCTTTGAAGTATATAAAACAGACGTTTCTTTAACATACGAGTATGTCGCCTTAAGGCAATCAAATTGAATGAAACGTTTATTTACTTGATTGTTCGAGGGTATTTTCCAATTTATTGCACTGCTATAAATCGCTTTTCAGTCTAAACGTAAAACGAACTCACTCACTCAACTCAACAGTATCACTCAACGGAATGTGATACTATTATTTAACAAAAAATTATCATAACAAAAACCATAGATTTGCCTTTCGTTTTTGGTAATTCACAAAATGTGTTCAATGTTTTTCACATGACGCATAAGTTCTATAACCATATGTCTATTTATAATGGCAGGTATATACTTTACGCAGCCTAGTTTATTTACTCGCTTTGAACTGTCTATTGTAAAGTAAATTGATATCGCAAAATCTATTAGCACTATAAACGACGGATCTAGTGGCTAGATAAATAAATATTTTACTATTTTCCTTGGTAACAAATATAGAATAATATGCAATTTCCTTAGAAATTAAGGTCAATCAAAACTTATATTATAAAAAAAAAACATTTACGGCATAATTTTAGCACTTCATCTCGTAATAAGATTAATGTAATTTGAAAAATAGCGCCGATAATCATTACTTGTCACACTTGAAAATAATTGCATTTTGAAACATAATAATTCGAAGCAAAGCACTATGACGGATTTATCGCTGTATACATGTGAGAGATGTCACAAATTTTTAATACGGTTACAAATAGTAGAAAAGTTTAATTTATTGCGTATTGTAGATTCAATTTTCAATCTGACTGTTACAGTAGACGTTTAAGATACTCGATTATTTTAAAAATCACTAGTTAGCTAATAGTTTATGCTTTAATTTACATGATAATACGACGTGCAATACTGGTCTGCGGAGTAAGATGCTATAAACAAACTCAGAAGGGCCGACGGAAAATAATTACTAATTCACCAGTGTTAATTAAAATATCGCAAGATCGTAAGATGACAAATGCAAAAAAAAAAAACACGAATTTTCCCGTATTTTTTACATGTTTATATTAAAACGTACCTAATATACATATAATTAGTTTGGAGTTTGATGAAACTTTATACAAGCAATACGATCTTTTATATTGATCGTGTGGTTAGTTTAAGATCGACATTTTAAGCATAAAATCTGCTGTCAAACATATATTATTGTTTTCTCCAACAAATATTATTAAAAACCAAATATCTTTTCCATATTTAACATAGAATAGTTTGCAATTAGGTCATCTATTTCAATCAACAATCACCAGGTGGTTGAAATTTCACCATAATGATTTAAAAAAATAAAAAGAAATTGTTAAGGTCATTAATAGTCCATAGTTAAATTTTGATCATGCTCGAGGAGCGTTTTAAAAACTATAGAATATATCGTTACTCTAAGAGAGCTAGTTTAATATTGGATACATTTTGTAAAAGCATTAACAAACTACACTTACAACTTACAGGCGGTCCTAATTCTAATTAAACTAGACAAGCTTTCTCACAAATTTACGGTGGTCTTGTTTCCTCGGTATTTTCACTTATGAGAATCCTAATCCTACTATGATATACATGACTAGATACTAAATATAAACAAAAAGGAAAGGAAAGATAAACAAACGGCAGCATTGTTTAAGATTGACGTAAATTATTGCTTAGCAGACCACAAATGAGTTTACTATTTTCTTACGTCAGTTCTGCTGTAGCCACACCCACTTGTCACAAAACGAATAAGGCCTGTCTAATAAGAATGCATCCGTTTGTTGAAATTCCCGCAACAATATGATGAGACGCGTCACCGTCGCAAATTGGCTGAATCAAGAATTATTATAGTCTCGTAACAGGAACGGTTATATTAATTAACGTGTTGCACGTTTATTTAACAAACGAATCGTAATTAGGCATTCTGTATTTGTATACTGGACTACTTTGTTGTAGATTAAATGTATGTGGTGTCAGATTATACATATTATACTGCCCGTTTGCCGAATGACTTTAGTATTATAATACCTTTCTGTAATTATCCCATTGAACAAAAGCTGTTGCATGGTAGGGTTCCGTGTAAAAAAAATGGTTTTAATAATTTTATTAGATTGACAGATCCAAACGACAAAAATTAGGATATTTGGTGGAACTCATTAACAACATTTTTTATTGAATACCGTTACATTCAATTTATTCATTTTGAAGCAGTTGGTAGCGCGGTCGGATTCAGCGATAGACGCAGATACCACTCTATAATGAGTCTGAGTATTTGGTAAAGTTAGATATTTTACTGTCATGCCCGCCTGGATACCATCTCCAAGTTTGAAAATCTGTCGCCAAATATCAATAATTATGTTTTGACAGCATCACTTGAGAACTAGTATGTCTAGACTTAGCGTGTTTACTATAATGAACCACATAATAACTATTAAGTTAAATTGTTGTTAATCAGTTGAAATTGTGGTCATAGTGCTGACCCTTTACAGCATAAAAACCAGCCGTCTATGTTGCCAATTACAATCAAATAACTTGGGTTGAAGTCTGCTGTCATGGAATATGTATTGTATTGGGTTAGATTGTTCAGCCCACAAGCCTTATTGAATATATAAACGGAAGATGATTCTATTCAATATAGTCTAATTTCAGTCTAGATTCTAGTAAGTTTACAAAGGGATCAAATAAATTAAAGTCTATAAGCTCAATGTAACTAAAGCAATCCAATGACATAAACAAAACAAAAATAAAAAATAGTGAAATGGATGGAACTAGCATCAAATACGAGGTATGTGAAGGCAGCGAAATTACGCTCTTTCTATCTCTCTCTATTAACCCCATTAGAGACATGGCGATAATGTATGATTCTATAGAAAATATTACACATATTTTGGCAACATACTCATTATTATTACATTCTGCGTCATATCTTGTTGACAATTTTGCACTGAATTATTCCCGTCTCAGAGGAATACCTACAAACAAACATCATATCGAAACTATCGTTGTGACCTTAATAAAACGGAGCGGTCCATTTGAGCCGACCTTCCCCTCAAGGGTGGAATGCCCCATTGTTATGCCGGGTGCGCTCGGCGATTTATAAGTTATGCCACCGGCCTAGAAGGTTGTCAGCGAGAGAAGACCGGGCCTGTGAGAGTGACCTCCTTTTGTTCAATGACAGGGGTTATGTTTTTTATGGCAACTTTGTTTTTACCTCGAGTACAAATTTCATGTCATTCGGTTTCTAATTTTATCTACGTTTAACATTGAGTGATCTATCCGCGCAGGCGAATCGTTTTGATGTTGCCAATATACTTTCAATATACTGATAATAAATATTACAGGTTAATTGAGACGTTTAAGAAGTATATCTGGCAGGAGAATTATAGATAAAGTAAGGAATAGTGTGATAAGGGAAGGTTTTGGTGCGGTTTAGGATGTAGTAACAAAGATAGAGAAAAAGACGCTTAATTAGTTTGGACATGTAAAAAGGATGGATTAAAGAAGATTGACGGAATAAATTTACAAAGCAAGTATGTCTGGGCAAGCTGGTAAGGGTCGTTCTAGGCGAACGTATCTCGACCATATCGAGGACGTTCTGAAGAAAGGCCAGGTTAAAATTACTTGTAACCGAAGAGCATATATGAAGGTGCTTATGAAAATAGAAGAAGCGAAAGACGTCTATCGGAATCATAGCAAGTGGAATGATGTGGACTCTGCCAGCACTTATGGGAGAAATACATGACGTTATGTATTTATGTGTGTGTATTTGTATAGTTCATCAGGACAAGTATTTTGAAAATCAGAATTCATATTTAACCTTAGAACTTTTATTAAATAATATCACTTCCTCAATATATACTATGATAGTTAAGTCAGTTAAATTTGTCAGATTTGGTTAAACTGATGTTCTACGTGCATCTTAAAAATAAAGCACCTAAAAACTAGAAATAGCCTGCAGTGAGGTCGTTGTCTTGGACGTTTTTCTATGCAAGAATATTTTAATTTTAAATTCGCTGCACATTAATATGAAATCCCATGGCTTTAAAACTAAATCCTTAAGAATAGCAATTATTCTATATTTATACTAAAAAAATTATACAAATTAAATAAGTGTCAGTTTGTAATGTCAAAATATGTTTTGTTACTAAATATATAGATGTATATACAATATCCATTCCAAAAATACAGTTTTTAAAATTTCTAATTCAATTTTTCAAAAATAATTAGGGTTTCGTGTAAAAAAAATAAAATCCGATTCAATGCACAGTTTTACTGCCAGGTATTTAAACTTGTGAGAAATATCTTTGCTTAATGTAAGTATCAAATAAAATTTGATAAATAATTAGGGTTCCGTTTAAAAAAAATAAAAACGATATTACGCAGTAAGGATTCCAGAAACGCGGGTGCTGTCGCGAGCTCGCAGTTAGTACGAGATAAATATCCAATAAATCTGCAATTCCGTTTAAGAATGAATATGAATGGACAGTAATTGATAACTGCAGTTTGGCTTATCAGAATAAACATAATGGCTTAGTGCATTTTACCTTTGTAAGAAAAATTAGAAATTGTAAGAACTCATAAAATAACAAACGAATTGAAAAATAACATAGCCCGTACGTGGCTTCTGTCGCATTTAATTAAAATTAATGTTACTTTTATGACTACATTATATACTTTATATGGTATATTCAGTGGTGTGAGAAACTTTATAACCCATAAATAAACCTCTCAAAGAGATCCGTCAAGGCGTGTCACGTTCCAGGATCAGAAAATTTATATCCAGGCCTATCTGTAGGCTTTCACATCGGTAAATATGTGCTAGAATATTGGTATTAGAGCTTCATTATTGAGCTGTACTTTGTTTAAAAACAAATGAAGAAAAGCCTGCCATTTTACATAGCTCGAATAAAAAGACCATAATACCATAATGTATTATCTAAAAAAGGAATAAAAAGCAATTCACCATAAAATACTAAAATAAACACAATCAAATTATAATTGTGAAATTGTATTAATTTGCCTATATTTTCAAGAAACATTTAAAAGAAAGCACGTCTTCCGCAAAATTAAAGAACCCCTCGTTTTTTTTTCTTTTATTTAAATAAAATTCACAAAAAAATATACAAAAAATTCAAATCTTAAGAAACGTTGATACATTTTTCCTTATCTTAATACGGAGGGTCCGCAAATATCACTCTTGAGAGGAAATAAAAAAGGAATCAGCCTAAATGAAAACTCTTTCGAGATATAAAATGGGGGGATGAGGTGTCGCTTTATCAAACGAATAGTATTATAAAAGATGGCCAAAACTCAGGCACAAAGCTAGGTTATTCCTCGGGGAGAAATAATTTTATCTTAACGCCTATTACCCTTGACCATTCAAGGGTATACTACTAGGCATAATACTTTTTTTTATTATTGAAACTTTTCATTTGTGTATGAAGTTATGAAAAATTAAGATTTATCTCTCACTCTATCCCTTTGAAAACTCTCAAAGATATTCAACTACTAACATGACTATTGCAAAGTTCGTGGAAGTTTTTGTCTTTGAAACTCCATAATAATTTTATAGTTGGCAACTTGCCCTGGACACATAACATTTTCCATATATCAAATGTTATGGCATTCCAAATAGGTTATTTAGCTCCGTGTAAATGCTCTTCTGATTTTTACAGGCTTCTGCTTTAGGAGGAACGCGACCGTCATCACCAAATCACTTTTGAAACGATGATGCCACAATTGATAGTGCGGTCGGATTCTGCGTCGATAGACGTGGATTCGAACCCACATATCCAACTGAGTTTTCGGTGAAGGAAACATCGAGATGAAACCATAACACTGTGATAGGGCATATTCCAATAATGGCCACCTGTGCAGTATCTACCACCCTAAAGTTTGCAAATATATCGACAAAGACAAATAGGTAAATCCGGTAGTATCAATTAAGTCTAGGCTTTAGATTGCGGTTAAAGCATTGAGCATGTAAAAAATAAATAAAAAAGAAATAGCTTTCAAAAATTGATATTATATAATAAATTTCCCTTTAACCTGTTGGTACTCAAAAAACATTTTTCAAGTGTTCAGATTTCTTGACAATGTTGTCCTTCACAATTCATCATCGACAGTGTTACTAATAAAATTTTTTTATTTATTTTTTTTTATTTTAAACATTTTGTCAATACACCTTAAGAGGACATGCGGTCGGCAAGAGAGTTTAAAAGTATGTATTTCAGAAATGTATTGGCATTGAATTGCACCCCAAAGAAGGAGTTATAAAACACGAAAGGGACAACTGCAGCTCGGGCTATTTTGACCGATACAAAATAGACGAAAACATCACTTTAAAGTACCCTGTTTCCTCCTTCAAAACTGAACTGTTTTTTAATTTTCTTTCTTTTATAGGCTTTCATAGAAAGGCTTTGACTATACCTCTACGTTTTGATTTTTTTTATCAAGTTTATTTGACGAACGCCTGAAAATAACGGTAAAATTCGAGCATTTTTTTTATTTTTAAAGGCTAATTTCTATAATAACTAATTTGTGGAAATAATCTAAACGTTTGTGCATGGGGGTGGTGGATATATATATTATTTGGTATACAAATATTTACCGTAATGCTATCTTATCCAGGTAGGAAACAGGGAACTACGTTTGTATGGAATAAATACCGCTACCATATCCTCTTAATATTCAAAAATCAGGAGATCTGCATAAGAACTGAAGTAACCGACATTACCCTAATCAAAATTAATAACCAAACTTAAGTGGCAGAGGATGAAGCACATTGCTCATCGATGGGGCTAACAACGATAGACTGACGACCGATGAAGGTCGCGAAAATCCGCTGGATGGGACTGGCGTAAGACCAGTTGTTATAAAGTTTCTTGGAAGAGTACTGTCTAACAGTAAAAGAGAAGTTGATAACTTAAAAATTTCACTTTCCACTACACTCCACTACAAAAATCTAGTTTAAGCCAATTTATTACTATCATATAAGAGTGCCAAAGGTTTACAGATACAGTAAGTCCAAAGTATATTAAAATACACCTCGTTGTTTAGGAAAAGTGGGTTGACTCTATCGGCTCCAACAGCGACCGGTTTAATTAAGTTTTCCCATTTTCATCTTAATAGATGTGGTTGAGGTGGAAAAAGGTCTGAAATTTGAAAATTATCAGATCGAATGCAAATTATAATACTCAATGTGGAATAATTAAAAGGCGCTGTTAATAAACAGATTTTGATATTGATTCCTTGGCCTAAATTACATGTGATGATGAATGGAGTATCATCGGAAGATGGTGATAATCTTTAATAGAACTGGGATCAATTTACTCGTATATTGTAATAATTGATATTGTAATATCGGTTCTTTGTTATCTTTTATAAGTCAAGGTTCACAAACAATATCATTTGGAGTTATAAACCGACTTGTCTGATAACAGTGACATGCTGCAATTAAAAAAAAACTGTTTGTTTGCAGCTGAGGTAATTTAGAATTTTGAAAGCTTTGACCACAATTACATCTCATGTTAAGTGATGATGTGGATTAATATATTAAGCCTAAGACATACTACCTCTCAACACATCTATTGGTGCTTTACGATACTGGACACTTTCAGCTGTACACTAGGAGCTGGTAGCTACCCAGGTGGATAATATTAGAAATCTTCCATAATGCTTCCTTTCCTCACGATACTTTCCTTCACCGAAAGCTCAGATTCATTACAGAGCTGGATATGTGGGTTCGAACCTGAGTCCATCGATGCGGAATCCAGCCACACTATTAACTAAGACATCGTCGCTTCTAAATGCTTAGTATCCCGTAAGATTATCAAAGTTTCAATACAATCGCATGGCACACATAAAACATTCATATTTATTTATGTACTAGATGTGTGCCCGCGGCTGCGACCTCGTTTCAAATATTTTCACTGTATTTTAATTTTTTGTAAGGAATCCTAGTTATTTTTCTAAATATTTTTAGTACTAAAATAAAGTAATTTTTTTTCTCGTACTTGCCTGTAAAACTGACCATTGAATCGAATTTTATTCACAATTTCATGAGTTTAAGCTAAGGTACAGGGCAGTAAATAAAGCTCTCTACTAAAAAAAAAGTTTTTGTCAAAAATTTTAAAAATTGTATTTTTGTTATATGTTTACATGTGATTAGTAAAAAAAAATGTTATTTTGGTGTTACAACAAAAGACACTTCAATTTTATTTATTACCTAAATATATATATAATAATAATAATATATATTTAGTAATAAATAATATTAAGTATCACACGAAACATTTTATAAAATGTCCACTGAATATATTTTTTTATATTAAGAGTTATTATAATACCATATTATAGGTAATTTTATAAGTTTGTGATGTTCAGTTACATATATCGTAAGGTACAAAACTTAAAAATGTATTTCGTTTTATTTTTGTTTAAAGTAATTAGTAGGTACTTAGGTAGTAGGTAATTGGTTTGCACATACACTGTTTACGAATAGGTAAACAAATCGGATTAATTAACTTCCGATATCGTTAGCGGGTATCAGAAAACTATAATCGTTAGGAATCAGCACGAAGAAAAAGTTAAATTCTTCATTTTGACATGCTAGCGTGACCGCCAAATGAATCTGATCACGCACGTTTGTGATTTTTGTTTCTTCGAGTTTTCATAGTTACTCTGAAACTAATCAGGGGTTCGAGCAATGTTATTAATGTTTTACGAATAGTTTATTTGTTTATCCCTAACTATATACTCATAATGAATGTTGTAAAAAGATAAAATCTGTACATTAGATATGTTTAAAAAGAAAGAAACAAACAAACAAGTAACCGAAGGTAAATTTTATTAAGATAATTTCTTGAAAATCATATTAGTTTGATATTTTTTTACGCAGAATACGGAAAATCTATACTGGATTTAATTTCATGCGTAAATGGTATGGTAGTAATTTATGCTCTTTAAGGGCAACTAAGATGAATTTTTATACGAATTTGGAATTTGTATGGCTTATAAATTCCATTTACTTAATTATATAGATAATTACAATATAAATATATAGTTATATTATAATGATTCCAACGATTTGTTAATCTTTTTGAATAAAGTTTGAATTTTTTTGAAACAGCCAAAGTTTCGCGCGTATTCGCCGATACGGTTATCATTAATATAAATGTTTTTTTTTAATGAAAATTTGCTTAGATGTACTTTTTACTACGAAAACGAATACAAAACAAAACTTTAAACAGCTCTACCGAGTTATATCTATTCTAGGATTTAAAAAAAAATTAGTGAATGTACGGTCTGTAAAACTAAATTGATTTTATGAAACTTTTATCATTTTTATAGACAGATAATCGAGGAGATGCAACTGTGACGTACACTAAGTTGTTTGTAGAACTCAATTATAAAAAGTACTTGATATTTATTTAATGTGGTTGCTATCAAAACGGAAATCATTTTTGCGTAAAAATTTAACCTTAATCCATTCAAATGGGTTACACTTGTTAAAAAGCAAAGGGGTTTTGGTAATTATCTAATTTATAGGCAGCAGCTCAAGTGGCGCAAATATGCTACCCTTGGTGAGGGTTACATATTTGTCCCGTTTTGGGTCGAGGCTCTGGAGTCGTGGGGTCCGAGTGCTCATAGCCTTTTTAAGGAGCTCGCGAGTCACCTAGTCGACACGTCTCGCGACCAAGGGCCGGCCAATATTTGGCACAGCGAATTAGCATTGGCATCCAACGTGGCAATATGGCCCCAGCCTTCTGAGAACCTTCCCGTCTAGTGGCGAGCTGAACGGCATTAATTATTTATCGAGGTAATAGTCATAATTAGGTACTTTTATTTAGTTTTTTGTTATTTAATTATAAATTATTATATAAATTAATGTACTGTTTGATGAAAATAAATAATTAAATTTATACCTATAAATTTATAGGTACATTCACTGGACAATTTCACCTCTGTCTATCGAATGAGATACGACTTATCTGACCGGACGCATCAGACTGCATCTTTATGTGGTCCTGATATATTACAGTTCACCCTAAATAACTCTTTATTGTATGTCCTTTTATAAATAAGCATTTATTCTTTAACAGTTTGAATTTATCTTAAAAATAAATTAATATTTTTCATCAGAAATAAATGGTTTATTAAATAAATAATTGATTACGTTACAGATAATAATAATAATAAATGTTTTACTTACTAGTATATATTACTGATTCTCAAGTGAAGCTGCCGGATCACGACTATTTGTGTTTGCAAACAGGTTTTTCAAACTTGAGCTTGGTCAGCTACCCAGTCGACAATTATTTGAAAGTGACCTACCACCATGCTATGGTATCCTCACGATGTTTTCCTTTATCGAACGCTCAGGATTATTATAAAGTTCGTTCGATACGTGTATTCGAACCTGCGTCTTCGTATGTAGAACCCGCCCGCATTACCAACTGAGTCATCATCGGTTATGTAAAAAAAAAAAACCTATTTATTTGACAGATATGTCGTTCGTCCTGTAACGTTATTACGCGAGCGAATTTTGCGGCCGGGGGCGACCGCAACGTATCTCTCTCTCCCGGCTGGAAATATCTAGGTGTTACAATCTGGTAATAATAATAGACCACTTTGCAAATGCGAATACTGTGAGAATGTGTATGAAGGTGTGTGTGGGTTAGGTAGGTACACGCATAATGTGATTCAGGAATATTTAAAAAAAATCATTGTTAATTGAAATTATCTACAGTTTTCAAAAACTATATTGACATAAATTGTTTTTGTATTAATCCTCAAAGGAAATAAATTTCTTCAGAGGCGTATCTTGCCCGAAATTTGGAACCTTATATCCAACTATAATATAATGAACCCCAAGGTGTAAAAGATGGCGCAAAGGCTTTCCATAAAATAAAAAAAGACGCTCACATTTATTAAAATAAATATCAATAAGTAAGGAACGTCATAAAATTTTAGTTTTTCCAGATTTCAGCTTCTATTGATAGTACTGAGAAGTCTGATAGAGACTTTAAACTTTAGTTATGCGTACATGTACTTAACTGATATGTAATGAATTCACGCTTGCTTATGTAGCCTGAGCAGTTCGTAAGAAAAACGGGAGGAAACACTGTCCTAGAGAATTTTCTAATAAAAAACTACAAATAATGAAATGAAAACCTGTTGACTAATACCTTTTTTACATGGTATAGGCTCATTGCTTTGACCACAATCTCACCTGACATTAAGTGTCGATGTGTTCCAGTTTTGTAAACATACTAAACCTAGACGTTTTGGTTCTCAAGTCATGCTGCCGGAACACATCCTATTGATATTTGGCGATAGGTTTTTCAAACTTGGAGGTGGTAGCTACCCAGGTGGGCATTGTTAGAAAATGTCCTACCACCATGCTACGGTCTCCTCACGAGATTTTACTTCACCGAAAGCTCAGGCTGGTTTTAAAATTGGATAGGTGGATTTTAACCCGCGTCCATTGACGAGGTATCCGACCACACTACACTATCCACTGCGCCATCATCGCTTAAACTATTACATGGGTTTTGGTGGCATAACTTGAGATTCAGTACCTCATAATGTTTAATATTCTGCATGACGTCATTACTATTTTTTTTTAGTACGATAAAGTAGTAAGATAAAGTAAACACATTTCTCAAAAATTTGGTTGCACTTCCTCGTAAAACTGTGTGTCGAATCAGATTTTATTTAAAGTTTTATGAGTTTTAATTTTTTTATGCGGTACCCTAATTATTTTCGAAAATTAAAAGTTACTTCTGCTATCTAGCAAAAAAGTCCCTTCAAATTCGGTTCACTCGTTCCGGAGATTATCCGGAACAAACAGACAAACAGACTGACAGACTGCAAGAGAATAAATTTCAAATGGTATTTTTGGTTTAGGTATCTTCTATACATTCATATCTATTTAGTAATAAAAAAAATTTATATTTTATGATATAGTCACAAATTATAAAAGAACTTTTTAATGACGAAAACATTTCATAAATATGAGATTTAAAAAGCTCTACAAAATATTATACTTGAAAATGCCTAAATTTAATCTTAAATTCCGTTAATTCTTGTTTACATTCTAAAAACAATTTCATTAATAGCGACTAAGCAAACAATATAAGCTGTCCCGGCTGTTGTGTTTAGTGACTAAGCGTTATTATCTATGTAATATTACACAAACTTAATTAAGCTACTTGGCTTATTACATAAAGTGTCTTGTTGTAAAATTCAACTTTGAGCGACGTATTTACATTGTATTTACATTTTTAAAAAAGTAACGCTTGTATTTATATTTGTTTATATAATTGATTTGTAATTAACAACAAATACTAAAACAAATTATATAATAATCAATTATGAAAAAATAACAGCTATTAAAGAAAATATAGTAAATATAGGATAGATATAAAATAGCGATTGGAGAGCTGGCGTCAATCAAGGCGTTAGGTCAGTCAAAATTACAAGCTATTACTGTGGTTCAAAGACCCCACCAAGCGAAATATCTCTTTTGTCATTGATCACTCGAATTGGGAAGAACTTGCCCTAAATAAAAATAAGTAGAGGAAACGTACGCGATAAAACCTTGTTTGATATGGTTTTAGAGAAAGGGAACAAACGACAACTGTAAACTCTTCCGATTTCATCCGCCGCTCCTGTGGGCGAGGCTGTCGCCCACAAATTACACTATACAGTCACGAAAAAAATGTCACCAGAGTGTTGCTTTGATATACGGAAAGGTCATATGATGATGAGAAGGCGTTTATGAATGTTAAAAAACTACCACCGGTTCGAAAAACTGGAGATGAGCGCTGGCAACAAACACGATCTGGTTAATTTTCCAGTTACAAATGTGGATGTACATTTTTTTTTTCATATGAACTATACGAATTATAGTTATAACCATTGTTTACGAAAAGCCAGAGAGTGGTGTCATTTCCAGGCATCACAATCGTTCACATAATGATCCATCCTATCATAACCTTTTAAAAATAAAACTTGATTGACAATATGCTTGTAAATTGTTGTGCTTATTGTCAGATAAATCAGTACGCCATTTTGTATTAAATATTTTCAAACAGTAACTTAGACGTATTTACTAGACAACTATCTTATAATAATTTCAGAACCGGTAATACATATATAGCTTTTATTGGACTTACTTAGCCTAAAGCGTGGGGCGTCATTCTTGAACTCCTTTAGTCTATTATATAAGCGGTCTGTGTGAATCCGTGGCCAATTGGGGTTTCTAAGATACAGGCTTTGCCTAGTTTAGAAGCCGTTGTTAAAATGAAACATTATATAAATAATTTAAAAAACCATGGATCGACCCAGTCAGTTCTGTTCGAGTTGAACATCAAACGGAAGAGTAAGAATAGAACTGTGAGCGATCTTAAAGTGCTAAGAGTTACGAGTGTTTTGTGATTAAAGACAAATGAAACTCTTTAATAATATAACACTCTCAATTACTTACCAACGGGCAAACAATATCATTTCATATTCCATACTCTCTCTTTCTGTATATACTGGATAAAGGGAACTTTTTCAATTTGGATTCTGTCCAGGTATGAATACAAACACCTCTGAAACAGAACGCTTGTTGTTCTGATAGTTAAATGGATAAGTTTAAACGTTGACTCCGGGTAATAATCGAAAAACTACGGGGAAAATTCAAAATGTATGAATGCAGTTTTACAGTGTTCACCAACTATACACGATATTGCATGCGAAATCATATTGCAGATAAGGTCTTTTAAGCGATGATGACTTATTTGTTAGTACGGTCGGATATCGCGTCAATGGACACGGGTACAAATCCTCCTATATCCAACTCTAAAATCAGGCTGAGCTTTCGGTGAAGGAAATCATCGCGAGTAAACCATAGCATGGTGGTAGGGCATTTCCTAATAATGCCGCATTTGTAGCTACCACCCTTAAGTTTGAAAACCTATCGCTAAATACCAATAGGTGTATTCCGGCAGTATCACTTGAGATCTAGTACCTCTAGGCTTAGTGTGTTTATCATTATGGACCACACATCTTCACTTAATATCATGTGAGATTGTGGTCAAAGCACTGAGACTATTTCCTATTTAAACAAAAATAGCAATTTAAATTGATAACACTAATACTCGTCCGTGGCTACTAAAAAAAGATAGATACATAATAAATATAAGATAAAGGATAGCCTAAAGCCTAAAGATAAAGGAAAGCCTACAGGAGAAAAAATTACTGCAGTTTTTTTTATTTTTCTTGTCTGTAATAAATAGATAATCACATTCCTTCCACGTTGAATTCTTTAATTATTATACAAGTGCATAACACATACACAGCTACAGTATTTCAACAACGCATTATATTTAAGTCTTCGTGTAACTACTACACTTTCCAATGAATTCTATATTACACTAGAAACGCCGTTTTGTATTAAACATTTTCAAACAGTAACTTAGACGTTATTTACTAGACAACTATTTTATAACAAATTCAGGTTAAATATTAAAGCGGTAATGAAGAAGTTTCTCAACAATTTGTTGATTCAACTTAGTTTTACGTACTGTTAAAACAATTGAACTCATAGTTTGCAAATGGTAGAGTTAGAAGTTAATCAAAAAATACATAAAAGGGCCATATATTAAAAAATTTGGGAAAAACATTTAAGGTCGTTTTACTCATAATTTATACTTTTAAAATAGAAATATGTATGTCTTAGTGTATGTCAATATTTCCACTGTTTTTCTTGAAAATAAGTTAAGATGAAAAAATATTAGTCTCTTTTTCATCTCAATGTAGCAATTAAGAACAAACTAATGTAGTCGTTACATTGAAGCTGAGTCATAAACATCGTCTCTTTTTAAATATTAAAAAAAGATATTTTCATATAACTAAAACCACTTCCTTATTTAGTACAATTATGTTTCTCTCTTACTCTTTATAAAATAATCTTAGTAAGAAAAAAGACGGCTATCACTCTACGCAATGAGGTTTTTGCCTCAGCAATCTGAAGTTCAACAGAACCTATATAAATTGTAAGAGAATTGTAATTCTAAATGTCTTGTCTAGGGAATACGTTGATATAGCCCTGATTATCGTCAAAGAACGTACAAATACAGGATGGGCCGTCATCACGCTAATGAACTTCAAAAGGAAGGTTATATTTAATCTGTTTGTTATAATAAACAGAAAATAGATTTATAGTGTTCATTTCTGAATTTATGGTTTTCTTGTAATGAGGTGATAAAATTTAATACTTCCAAGACCCGAGGTCGATGATCGATTAAGGCCTATTTTGAACTCTATCTGACTGAATTTTGGTACTGGAGGAGAATACTTAGTGTATTTTGAACTGATTTTGTTTAGCAATATCTTAAAACAGTCTTTCCCTTCACTTATTACTTGGCAGTCTTCAAAAGAAGACTGAATAGACACTTGGTAGGTTAGCGCGATCAAACGTGGTCTAATTTATTTACTACTAGCCGTATGCCCACGACTGCGCCCGCATTTTATATGTTCTTTACTGCGTTTAAATTTTTTTATACGGAACCCTAATTATTTTCCTAAAAAAAAAATGTAATAAGATAAAGTAAATCTATCATAAATTCAAGCACTTGCCCGTCAAACTATGCACTGTATCGTATTTTATTCATTTTTTATTTTTTACACGGAACCCTAAGTATTTTCGAAAATTAAAAATACTCTAAGTTACCCGCAGTAACTTCAGCTATCTACCAAAAAAAGTCCCGTCAAAATCTGTGTAGCCGTTCTGGAGACTACCAGGAACAAACAGACAGAAAGTAATTTTAAAAATTGTATTTTTGGTTTAGGTATTGTATACATATATTCATACATATTTAGGAAAAAAAATTGACATTACAAACAGACACTCCAATTTTATTTATTAGTATAGATCATCAGGTTAGATTAAGACCAAGAACATATCTATTTATTTTACAATAAGAAAAACACTTTATTGTCATGTTGTTAATAATTTTGTGTTTTGCTTATTTTTTGTTATTATTTTTTACAATCGTTTACACTTAAATGATATACTTTTTAGTTCTTTGAAACTTGTCTATGCCGAGTGGTGGCAATTTAAATTAAGATTTTGTAAAACAAGCCATTATAAATATTGAAAGTTGTACCCAGTTTTGTAGACCAAAAAAAAAACGTTGCTATCAATTTATAAAAAAAAACTCTAATTTTAATGGTATTTTGACATATTGCACTACGAAACCATATTTCTTTGGAACGTTAGGTTGGCAAAGTGAAAGGCATAAGAATACGTAGAAGGATTCGTATATTTTGGATCGTTTAGATTAAATCTACTTCAGATAGTGTAACACATGAGTGCACAAGTCTTAGGGTCGATCGTGGTAAACGGCTAAATATCTTCAAAGTAGAAGGAAGCTTGGATACTCCAAACTATGCCTGGTAGTAGAAGTAACTATGTCATTATGAATTTGCATCGTTAACTGTGTACATAATATGAGCTTTTGATAAATTATAATCGAATTACAGCTTGTTGATAAGAGTTTACTGCTCGTCTAAATATCTAATAATCTGTTGACATTAATCGATAGATGGCTGTTTATCTATGTATTCTAGGAGTTGTATTTGAAACCTACCCCTCCTTCTCACATACGGCGGGTCATAATATAAAATCTTAAAAATTAAGATTGTGTTCAAACCAAAACCATATTGCATTTGTGACTGATCACTGACACTAATCTGAAACTTGATAAAATAAGAATTGTAATTTCGGAAAAACAGATTGAGATTGCACATTGAAACCAGCCGTTTTTGTCGGTATTATCAAATTTTACATACATAAAAAAAGTAAATCACATTCAAAAAGAAAAAATGCAATCTGATTTTTGTCAAATTTTATATTTACGCAAACACATTGAGCTGGCTACAGAAACAGTTAGATTGAGGTAGGTATGCATACTATCTGTATAAATATGTAATAAAAAATCATTTTTATTTAGTTCGTCATAGTAAAAGACCTAGTTACCGTGTATCCAATTTAAAACAATATGCGGAAACATCTCGAAGGAATTCTGGAAGCAGACTGATGACCGTGACCTTATATCGATTTATTAGCAGTGCATTTATTATGCTCACGTGTTCAACAAAACTGTGGCTAGTTTAATGGCAATGAAACGATTTTATGGTGAGAGATGATGTATGCATCGTCAGTGAACCGAGCAGGTGTCTCTCAATCAATACCTAGCTTTATTAATAGCTGATCGATTGGTGCAAACGTTTATTGCGGCATCTTTTCACATTTTTTCTATTAGAAATAATAAAAATACTACTAGCCTTTATTGCTTATAATATGTTAATCTTCATCGGCAACTTCTTCTGCTTGTCTTTCGTTGTTTTTGTGTGGCCTCTTCCAGGGATTCCCACAGATAGCTATTTTTAGCAATTTCTATTTCTTTTTTTATCAGAAATAATATTTGTAAAATCCGATTAAATCTTCTTAGACAAAGCTACCAGCTTGTAACAATGGTCAGCGTAATGCCGCAGTTGTCTATAAATGTAAGTTCTCAAAGAATGTTACTACTATTTCATAGAAATTATTTTACGAAGAATGATTATGGTATGCATTTCTTCAACCAGGCGAACAGTAGTTGAGTAGATTAATATACCTCGAAGAACCAACCAAAATAATGTAAGGATTTCTTATAATAAACAAATGAATAAATAAGATTGAATAAAGAGTAAATAAGTATATTTTATTATTGTAGACCAGATATTCCTAAGGTGCTGCCGAAGGGGCCCGGTATAAGAATTATGTAAACCAATAAACAAACAGATAAAAGTCATATCTGTTTAAATATGTCTTGTGAATTAAAGATTTTATACTTTTTCATTAAGCACCTTCAGATAACTGTATTGTGGTCTGAAAGATGGTGCAACGCGCACTGGAACACGAGCCAACGTGTCAGTAACCGACCTATAATAATAGGACCTTTTTTTGTAGTAGGTGTAGTAGTATGCCTTCCATTCCCTCTGTCATCTTTAATCCCTCCCGGATTAGAGATGCCAGGAAGGTATGTGGGACACGTCCGGCGTATAACGCCGGGAATATTCATTAAAACCCTTAATAAAACCTCCTTAACATGGTTGTTCTGGTAGATTCAATGCGAGTATTTTGTTTTATTATAATACTAGCGAGCGCTAGCAACTTCCTTTACATATCTTATATTAATTGAATCCTGATTTTGATTTTTTTTTTAAGTTATACTTCTTTTGGCGCGTTACGGAATTATGAGAGTAAACTTTTACGATTACGCGCGCAACTGTCACGAAAAAAATGGCACCCTGAAGTTAACTGTCAACGTTTTAGTTTTTTCTATTATTACGCCAAAGAAGTATAACACATAAGTACACACACACACACACACTTTTTATTTTCATAGCCTATCAGTTACTGAACGATATATGCTTAATAATAATAAATAATTTCGATAATCTATATAGCCTATCAATAGCTCCTTGATAACCTTTTTTGAGTTAAATTCGGACACACACACACAGACAGACAGAAAAAATATGTTCAATGTCAGATTCAAAATGAGTAACGGTGAAAATATACGTCTGTCACAAAACTTATAAATGTAAAATTAAATGTACAGACAAAACTTCAGTTTTTTTAAATAGTATACAAACTTAAAAATGAAGAAAAATGTTGAAAATAACTTACAGTAGTAGGTACTTATTTAGACAATAAAGGCAATACATGATATTCTGAACTTATGACTAAAACAATTATAAAAATTATTGTCTCGTGTCTTTAATTATGCTTATTTTTAGAGCCAGTTCATTACAAAAAAAAAAAATCTATTATCGTTTTATGTTTGTTATGTTAGATTTGAAAATCTTTCGGTATTTGTAATATAGATTATTTTCCATCCATCCATTCAACCATAAGACGTTCTCTGTTGGACATAGGTCTGCCCCAATAAAGGGGTGATTGTCAGAATCGTTACGCTTGGCAGGCGGGTTGGCAGTCATAGTAGGTGTTTGTGTCAAACTTCCCCATTATACAAATAAATTAATGGACGAGAGAAGCTTTCATTTTTTATGTCGCTTAAAAATAAGTGCTTTATATTCTGTTTTCGAACAATCATTAAATATGTTTCCTGTCGCCGTTCGTGTTTCAATTGTTTTTTTTCCTTTCAACCGCAAAAACTTTTATCTCTAGGGGCTTTTAAAATGTTACTGTCCGAAGTTGTTTTATTATATACAGTTTTTTTTCAAGCATTTTTTTATATACTAGCTGTGATAGGGGTTTCACACTCATATAATTCTCTTCTCAATTATGCTGTATATTCGGTAATTAAGTCAAAATATCTTCTCCAGCCCTTCATAGTACACTATTGATAATAGATCACTCTGGATTCGACTACACTCAACCAGTTTGTGATTGTAGCACTGTTAGTTAAGAATCCTAAGCTATCTGTAACCGCCAACATATGGACACCCCAACACGGCGATTACAGAAAAATCCTCTGATAAATGGATACGTTACAACAAAGATATTATAAATAAACGTAATTTATTTATTCACTTAATTCATTAATATCCTCATAATTGTACAATATATTATTACTCGACGTACATAACAAAATATATTCTAAAATGTACCCAAATAATACATTTATTACCTATTGAAAAAAAAAAAAACCATGTAAAATCAGTTCACTAGTTCTCGAGTTATCATCACAATGAAAAGCAGACAGAGATGTTGCAATTTATAATTTGTAATGAGTATATGTTTCTTATAAATACATTTTAATAGTAATAATTAATACTACTCTATGCCTAACGGTAAGAAAAGTAGAATACAAAAACAATGGCGACAACTACTAACTCGAGAATTCGCCGTCAATCGTCGATGTGATGTCGACCTCCAGAATAGACTCAACGTTTTGATAGTTAATTTAGGGTCATAGCCAGAACGAACTAAATACAGGTATAAATACGAGCTATAGCTTTACATGAAATGTCACATGGAACCTTTTCAGTTGCAAAATTAGCAACTTAGTTGAGTGAAGTTAAGAATCAATTAAGTTAAAATATGGAATACCAACGAAGAATTGCGCTTAATGTTAGATGCATTAAATTGAAAGCCCAATTATATAAGCCAATTAATTTGGTTTCATAAACTTCATAAGTACTCAAAGGTTGAGGTTGAAACTACCGGTGCGATGTCTCTACACTGCAATCAAATAGACTTCTCAGTGATTTCTTATCTGTGTTAGTATTAGTATTTTGAAAATTGAATGAACAAATTAATATCAAATATTTTTTTCACTGCCAATAAATTCAGATGCCCGAGCTCACAACCGGGCTTCGTGTAATTCATCGCCCATAAATCCGGTCAGGTATAAAACTAGGAAACATTCACACCGTTGTAGTTATTACTATGCATAATAATCGTTGTATAGTAATCAATACAATCAAACAAAATATGCTTGTTCTCAATTCTTGAATCCCGTTCTTTTATATTAGGTATAAAAAATGTTAATGTATAAAATTTATAAGCTTATCAAATTCCTTAATCTCTAACTACAACTGTTCTTTTTATTGACTTTCCTAAAATAAAATACACTCAAGCCTTACTTAAAACCTTACAGCCTTACCTTACCTATTTTGATAGAACTGTAGGGTACGTTTGTATAAAAATAAATTAGACGAGAAAACAAACGTCAATAGATTTTATTCACAAATACAATAGAGTTAAAAAGAGAAGGAGTTACAGTGATATTAAAAAGATAAAGAACTGAAACACGGCTATATTTTCGACCGGCAATTAATGCGACGACGCGTCGGTAAGCGAATATGGGTAACGCTCGGCGCAGTGTAGGAGCACTGCCTAGCATTCTAAAAGGTGTGCTGTGCGCGGAACATTCACAAAAAACAAATCGGTTCGAGGGTACGCCACAAAACTAAGTAATTACTCCACCTAAATATATACTCTTGTACAGATGCATTGGGGTATTTAATCACTTTTTTTTAAACATATAACAACTTTGTTGCAATTCAACAAGGAAGTAAGATTTAAAAAATGAGAAAAATTAAGAGTTAATGTTATCGCCCATAGGTGGGCTTCAATAGTTGATCTCAAATAAGAATGCGTTGAAATGACTGTTGTCGATTTTTCATTACCAGCCCACTTTAAAACTCATTTAACTTCTAACACTTGCTGAAAAACTTCACATTTCTGATTTAGCGGCTTATAAAGTTTGATATGAAATATAGATCTAACCGAACATAAGTGTAATAAGATACATTTACCTCATGTTACAGTACGGTGTACAATGATGACTATTACAAAGCTGTTCACACAGCGATAAAGCGCAATAGGCGTTCATAAACCATAATGGTTTACGTTATACCGTAAATGCTCTGTTGGACAAATTGAGTTTCTCCGCTCTATTATATTCTTCAACTATACAGACAACTGAAGATCGAGTATAATCACGAGCCTTGGTGGAGATGTCTGATCTTGTATTGTTTCCACTATATTAAATTTAGACCTTGAAGAAAAGTACAATCAAAAATATGTTAATGTTTGGTGTAAAATCATTTAAACTTATAATAAAAGGCTAACGGGAAAAAATCTGTAGATTGAAGATACTTAAGAAAAAATACTATGTTGGGCTTTAAAATCGACAACAGAATACATTTTGATAGTTTTAAAAATAATTATATGGCTATTCATTTGTTCGCCAATCACGCAAACACAACTGAACCGATTTATATGAAAGTTCGTAATGCCATTATTTATTGCATCCAGGCCGAGAACATTGCATATTGTCTGAATCCCATGCGGGTAAAGCCGCGGGCACAGCTAGACAAAAATATGTCAGTGTTTCAGCATAGTTTAGAATACAACTAGAAAATAGAGCTGTCTATTCAAAACCATTTTAATTGAATTCAAAACTATTTTATAGGATATCAATCTGATTAAAAATTTAATTCCAAATACTATTCCTATGTCTTTAGTCATACTATGATGATGTATGATGTTTACAGTATAACTGATATAGATCAAACAATCAATTGTACAAAACACAATTTTTAATACACGTTAACTTACTTATGACTTTTTCTACGACATATTTAAATATTACTGGTTTCTTGAATGTAGTGGAAAATCATCTTTATAATATAAATCCGTACAGCAAAAACTTCGTACCCCTTTTTCCGAAAATTGCGCGAATGGAGGACTATCAAATTTCGCACACTTATAGTTTACATAGGGAAGGAGTGCTGAATGCTAATATATTTTCTAAATTATGAATAAAAAATACATCAAATTAATAAAACAATACAGTTCACACACTATTATTATTTTCACACAGACACACATCTATCATTATCCCTTACGATTACCAATGCATTATCAATCACATGTCAATGTCAGACTTGATATTTATTTACCATGTAGACAGAATATTGATTTTTGAGTAGGTTTTACTTTAAACTATTGACAATGCAAAAACAAAATTGTTTGCGTTTTTATGAATTATGGTCGAATTTCGATCAGAGGCGAACACTAATAATTATACATGTACATATAAATACTAGGTTTTTGGTAATTACAAAATTAAGCATGAGATTAAGCCAATCTAATAACCCCTTAAGCACCTTCCCGGCGTTTACGCCAGCTTTCCATTGTTTTTCTATTGTTTCATTTTTATGGGTACTCGACACATTAAACAAAATGCGATTGTTAAGAACTCTTTTGTTGTTAATCGGTTGGTCTAATTGCAAAAATAAAGGTGTAAATTCATAGTATGGCGGCACATATCTGCAGCCTACAGATCAGTATAACATAATAGAAAAACTAATAATAATAATTAGTTTTTCTATTATGTTATACTGATCTGTAGGCTGCAGAGGAACAATCACGATGCCCAATGATAAATCAGAATCAAAAATACTTTTCATTAATGGATTTAAATGTTCGTAGTAAGCTGATATTATTTCCGCATGATTGAATTGAAAAACGAACAGTAAATCGCCCGAAGCTCCATTTTATTCGAATTTACAAGTAATAATGAATGTTGTAATAAACTTTAAGCGGAATTAATTTCCGATTTTAAAAACAAGGAAGTATTTCGTTAAGCTAATATTAAAAGCTTTACAGAATTTTATGAATCAGTAAATATATTAATTATCTCTGTGCAAAAGAAACAAGGAAAGTTTATTTAATACAATAAAAATAATATTAATTTTCTAAACTTACATTTTCAATAAGGCCCTAAATTAATTCTAAGCGACATCTGTACTAAAACGCTATAGTTTTATGTAATGTTATACAATCTATACTAATAAATAAAATTGAAGTGTCCGTTTGTAATATTAAAATAACAATTTTTAACTAAATACATTTACATTATGAATAACATATACGATACTTCACCAGAAACACACAATTTTTAATTTTTTTGTCTGTCTGTCTGCTTGTTCCGGCTAATCTCCAAAATGGTTGAACCGATTTGGACGGGACGTTTTTTGGCAGATACTTTTATTTTTTGAAAATTTCGAAATGTTGAATAAAATCCGATTCATGGTTCGTTGTACGGGCAAGTGCTTGAATTTATGAGCCCGCACACACTTCGGGTCCCCTTCCGGCAGGTGCACAAGACGTGCTTCGACCCCTATCTGGGAAAGCTCTTGTAGCAAATGCCAGCGCGATACAGTGACACTGCATGCACTAGCAATCACACGCATCATACTGCACTCACATACTTGCACACTACACGCAAGGTCCAGGTTCTGTAAGAGACTTTTATTACTTTCCAGGTTTACTAACCGTTCGCAAATTCAAATTCCGCGGAATTTTTATCACGGGTAGCAGCAGCTCAAGCCGAGGTTTGTGCCATTTTGGTGTTCTTGTGCTGGCTACCATTTCTAAGCTGAGCGTTTTAAGCGCTCGCCTCAAAGTTCGGTGAGGCTGTTAAGGCCCTTCTGGTCAACAGCTTTTTAGTCAGATAAAAAAACGAATTTATGAGAGATATTTTTACTTTATCTGAATACAAAAAAAAAGGAGAGTTGTTAGGGTTCCGTTAAAGAATATAAAACGCAGTGAAGAATATATGAAACACGGGCGTAGACACACGGGCGAACAGCTAGTATAATGTATTTTACATCCGGAGGCATAACATGTGTGATACATGTGTGATCACTCAACAGGGCTACCTAAATATATTACCAAGTAACAAAACGACTATAGGAAAGCATTTTGGCCTTAGATCTATGGTATAAGATAATATCTATTCACAAACACACCTGATCCTAAGTAATGACATAAGCTTAGAATAGAGATTGGCTATTAAATACAACTCCTGAGCAAAGCCGATAAGTGCTTGCCGATAGACAATCAACTTGAGTGTGGTTTCTACTCTTCGTAACCGATAAACAAATATATAGTGGAAGAAAGATGTGAATAAACTTAATTAATTTGTTTTCGAAGATTTGTTCACGACAGACTTCTCGAAGTTTAAGATTTGATGGTCCATATATTTTGATTAGTCAACAAAACGGTAATGATAACAAAAAGTGACTATAAACCAGATATAAGTTAAAGTGAAAATAAAAGACATAAAAATAAGACTTAACTGACGTTATATTTAAATCAAAACATCAGGTCACATACATCACACTTAGGTGAAAACCCTTTCGAAATAAGATATTCCGTATGATATCCACGGAATTGATGTAAAAGATTGCCGTGAATAAGGAAATGTTGCTGTCGAAAGGTGAAAAGGTGGGAGGGATCCTTTTAGAATATGTATTTTTATCTTTAAAAATATTGCAATATGAATATTCGGAGCAAACAAATTTTATAACCGACAATCAGGTCGGAGAGTAAACTCTGTGTGACATTGCAACTATCTGTCCTGTATCTGTATTGATTTGCATCGACTGTATTTTTATATAAAATTGTAAATTTTAAAACTTATATTATTTGATTTTTATCCGTAAAAATCTAAACAGAACGAATTTGTCTATTATTAAATATTTCCCATAAAGACATTGGAAATGGGCAAGGTTTTATTTATAAACTTTTATTTTGCGGATCGTGGCATAGTACCAAATATAATATATTCGAATAAATGAAATTAATAGCAGACAACTTTAAGAAGATACATTTTACGCGAAATAATTCTACAAGATATTCGAAATTAATTATTTTCAGATTTACTTCTTAACTTATAACATGATATCTAAACATATAAGTCACTAACTTTAAGACTGTAAATATTCGGAAATTACTTGAAGATTTTGTTAATCGGTCGGTGTGTGATAATTTTAATATGATGGCCGGAATCTGAATGTATTATTTCTGCATTATTGCTGGTTAGCTGGTAGAAAATGTGGCATTAGGTTAGCCAATGTACAGATTATTGATTCATTACTTTTTACCACAAGCGTATCCTTTCTCTCATGATATATCCATACCAAGACAAATGAGTCCCTTTCAGGTTTTGAACCACTAATACCACTTTCAATCTTACTTAAGACTCATTCATCAAGCCTATTCATTGTAAAAAAAATATTTTGATGAAACTACAGGTATTTTCTAATACCTTGGTTTGCTTGGCTACTTCAATTTGTAACGATTGGCACATAAAAGCATGTTCCGACAGCATCAGTTAATAACCAGAACTATACTAAAGATAAACTGTTACTAAATATTGAATGGGACTGTATCAAATACTAAAAAACATAGTATAAAAATGTAAAAATTACCCAATTGTCTTGCTACACAAATCTCATAAAAAATAACATACGTATAATTAAATCAATTCACACCCGCATTGCGCAAAATCAGGTTACTCATAGATATACATTTTAAAAAGAAGCAGATCAATTTATCATATATAAACATGCATTTGATCAGTCAATGTATCCTAATAATTCATACTAACGATTTATTAAGCTCTAGTAAATTATTAATACCTGTACAATAAATATTTGTCAGCTTTCAACGAACATAATGAAGTCATCGACATACCTAAATATATTGCGTTTACTAGAGTTACAAATCAGAACAAAACGATGTTTAATAGTTTTGTATTGAAATTTGATGATATTTTGTCATGAGTTGCTGTTAATGTCAGAGTGAGATAAATATTATTTCTTTTGGTAATATCGTTACTAGAAAACAATTATATCTTCAATTTTATAATCTTAAAATGTACTTTTAACGGGCTTGTAAAGATCTCTATTTAAATTTATTTACCTATAGATAAGTTATTTATAAATTTGTGTGACGTTTTTTCAGAAGCTCAAACCCTTAATATGTCGATTACCCATAAAAAATGAGACAATAGGAAAACAATGGAAAGCTGGCGTAAACGCCAGGTTAGTGCTCAAGGAGTTAACTTAAAGTTTAATTTTTAATTTACATCGTCACGTCATTTTATGCTGCTTATAATGTGCATAAGCCTTTTCAATATCGATACACCTTATTCGAGATTGGTTTAACCCCTTGAGCACTTACCTGGTGTTTACGCCAGCTTTCCATTGTTTTTCTATTGTCTTATTTTTATGGCTACTCGACACATTAAAGAAATATACATAACTATAAAAACGAGTACATTTATATTGAATTTATTTAAAATGAATCCATTTAACCGGCACAACGTAATAGTCTTATTATACCATTTTCCACATAGATTTATAAAGCAATTAACTGGTGCCTGCGGACTGCACTACGAAAATCCCGACTAAACCTGGTTAAATGCAAACGTCCGTTTGCAAACCAACGGCGAATCCACTGCATTACTATTATTCCGTGTTTCGTATGCGAAATAAGTATTAATATTAGATGCTCTTTGTTATTTTACATTTACGACTTTTGTTCTATCAACCTCAGTTATATTTAGGAAGTCAGCAGATAATTCGTTAACATTTTTCGTATCTTAGTTTTTAATATGTTTAGAATAAATAAAGACTGATTATAATTCAACATAATTGGTGGCATCACAGACACCGTGTCTATGGACATAATTTCCCACACGTACATAGAGCAAATGCAACTAGTAAGGTATTGTCTTACTCTCATCCAGTTAGCCACTACTTAGTTAGCCACTTTGTTGTATATACATACATAAATAACTGTATAGTGCCGGTTAAGAATAGTACCACGCCATATCTTCCCGTGGGTGTCGTAATAGGCGACTAAGGGATATAAACCAGAGGATAGGCAGCAGCATCCTATGAGTACCACAAACACTTTACTGTGATCCCTATGCCGGCTGCCAAGCGTGGGGATTATAGGAATCCTTCCATTTTGAGGGAGACTTATGTCCAGCAGTGGATATTTTCGGTTGAATAGATAGATAAATAACATCACACCTCTCACCCGTAAAGGTAGGCAGAGGCTACATCTTTCCACCTCCTACTTTCGCCTCTTCTACTTCCATGAGTGCGTTTATACACGCTCTTCGGTTACAGGATCTGGTCAAGATACAATCGCCTTTAAAGATCCTTACCGGCTTGCCCAATCAACGTATTTGCTACGTTTTTTTTTTAAACGGTATAGGCTCAGTGCTTTGACCACAATCTTACCTGATTCTCAAATGAAGCTGGCGGAACACACCTACTCGTATTTGGCGACAGGTTTTCGAACATGAGGATGGTAGCTATCATGTTGCTATGGTTTCCTCACGATATTTTCCTTCACCGAAAGCTCATTCTGATTTTTAGAGTTGGATAAGTGGGTTTGAACCCGCGTCCATTGACGCGGAATCCGGATGCAATATTCACTACGCCATTATCGCTTTATTAACGGGATATTTTCAAAACTGCTTGAGATTCACGTGGCCATCTACAATTCTTAACGTGACTTAACTTATTAACTAATACTTAACATTTTTTTTATCAACTTTAATGCAAATATAACAGATTTACATGATTGAAAAGCATGGATGAAATTACTATAAAAATATAAATTTTAAATGTTTTTATTTCTATCTATAAGTAAAATTGGTGTTGAGAAGAAAGAAGAAATTCATAAGGAAGAAAATTATATAATTAAATAATTACCTTATTTAGAAAGCGCGAAACATATTTACTGCCAAATTCTGAAACAAAAGATTAAAAATATATTTAATGATTTTGTCAATCAAATCTTATGTTTGATTAAGTTGGTATATTGAAATGCTTTTCTGCTAGCAAAGTACATGTTTATTGCGAAAATAGGATGTATTTACTCAGTGTAAAGTTTGACTTGGTAGTAAGATGGAAGCTTAGATATCCCATTTAAGGGATGCGGACGAAACTGTTGGTAAAAGCAAATACTTAATAAACAACGTCTAGAAAAATTGCATTAACGCTCCGCTGTTAAGCTTAAAAGCCGCCAATATTCAGTACGTAAAGTGACACAATAAAAAAAGCTTTCGGCTTAATAATTTATCGTCAGAATTTCCAGTATATTTTCCACGTTCATTTTGGGCCACAATATTTTTGTGTGTTTTTATCAACGTTTTATTCGGACCCTCTTCGAACACCTGATTAACTGCAGAACTCATGTGGCGATTAATCGGTATGGAAAACAAATCGAAAAAGTACTACTTCATTACTACATTTTTCTATTTAGAGGACATCGCTTTAAAACACAATCTCTCTTGGAGTTAATTAACGAAGTGATCTAAGATAGTAAACATTCTTGTATTGTTATTATAACTTATAAGGCATCGTAGGCATTGACTTTTGCTTGTCATGCACGTCGATGTCAGTTAAAATGGAACAACTGTTTGAACTCTCAATCTCGTCACACACGTGTATCAAACATCGTTCTAAACAAAAATCATAATTATCATAATTTTTTGTGTATATTTGTGTGCGTTGGTATCGTCATTCAGCATCATTGTGCATGTGTGCCCGGTCATCGCATCATAATCATGATCAGTGGAAGTTCAGCGGCAATCTGATCAAGGTACGTACATTATACATTTTTACTGAGATTATCTGAATCTAAACTTATCTAAGCATCGTGAGGCCCGTTTAGATTCTCGCCAGAGCAGCAGAATACCACCACTGCAATATCGACAGAGCGTATGCTAAAACGCTATTTATTCGATTCATTTTTCCATATTAATAAAACAATTTAAAAATTGTATACAACTAATAAGCTATTTTGTATGCTCCAAGCATTTTTGTTTTAATTTTCGCTTTAGCACAATCAATCTGTTACAATGAGTAATTAAAATTAGGTTACTGCTATGTTATTTACGTTTGTCTCGTCTGTAATTAATGTGTTTAATATCTCCGTTTCTCCAGCTCAACACGATATAAATTACAGATACAATTATAAAACATAATGCCTAGTTAACAATACGATACCTTTCTATAGAAATTTCATGTCACGCAATGTGGTAGCTGCGTCAGTTGCGTGAACCACGCTTTTTAGTATAGCAGCCGAAACTTTATTTACTAAATTACCCTTAAATCAGTTGGAGACATGTGTTTCTGGTTTATAGTTAAAGTTTAATGGCTTGTGTAATTTATGATCCCCAAGCTGTAATGTTGCGATATGTTTTGATATTTGACAAATTTAACCCATTATCACTCTTGTATTCTGTATGTAATAATTCTAATTTATTTTCATTATTTACAGGCCAAGTAAATTTATATTACCGATCAAGTAAAAATTTCATTAAATAAAAATAATTTTGGTAGTTTTGTTTAGTTTTTATCCTTTCCATTGTGATTGTTACGATTTCTGTTTAAAACTTTTCCAAAGCCATAATAACAAACAAATAAAATAAAATTACGTAAACCCATCGCTCGAATCGTGAGTTAGTAGAAGACACCTTTATTAAGTTTTTTAAATTTAGTTTTTACAATTTTTTTTATTGCACAAAACCTTATTCGGACTGTTACAAACAATTTTAAAATAGCCAACTAACTATGTCCATCAGTTTTAAAGTTATGCTCTTACAAATGAAGATCGTCTACTTTTTTAATACATTTTTGACAGTTCTTCTTTGTTTATCGAGGAGTAATTTTCATTGTAAAAGATAGCCGATCAATCATCATCAATCATCATAACTGCCAGGATATTTTTAACATGCATTTTACTCCAGAGTCTTGGAACACTTTCGTATTCTTCCACAACGTTCATAAAACTACATTCCAGACCCTTCATTCCATTTTTTCACGAGATTACATCACCAAAGGATATTACAGTTTACCACATCGGTAAACAGTTAAGGCACCCATCTGCACGTAACCATCAATTTAACGGCTGTTTGAAAATATAAGGTCTATGCCGAGTCGTATTTAACTTTGCAACAGTGTTTTTAAGTACTACTTAATCGACGACGATTGTGGTAACGTATTTTCATCTTTCACATGAATCTTAAAGCTAATTTACTTATAAATAAATACTAAAAGTCTGTCTGTAATTATTCGATACAAATTTTGATTAAAACAAATTATTGTGATTAAAATCTGTTTAAACAAAATTATAAGAGTCAAAACCGCAAAAGTTCCATGAACAAAATTTATATTACTAATAACGTGTGTAATTAAATCATTTAATGAAAATGCGTGCCAGTAATAAATTTTCAAACATCAACATTTTTGGCACAAGTTATAAAATATGAGCATTTTTATTGAATGCTCAGTAATCTGTAAATTCTATTAATAGAAAGAGTAAAAATAATCATAACCACCAGCCGAAATACGTCCTCTGCTAGAAATAAATCTCTACAACGAGCGGTCTTGTGCCATCCACACCTGGCTGATTCGGTCGTACCTTCGCAGGTGGTCGGTCCACCTTGTTGGGTGCCTACCCGCGCTTTTTACACGTAATAGGCTCAGTGCTTTGACCACAATCTCACCTGATGTTAAGTGACGATGTGGTCCAAAATGGTAAACACACTAAGCCTAGAGGTTCTCAAGTGATGCAGCTGGAACACCCTTATTGGTATTTGGCGACAGGTTTTTCAAACTTGAAGGTGGTAGCTACCCAGGCAGGCATCATTAGCAAATGCCCTATCACCATCAAATCGCTGCATCTTCGCTGTGAAACTTCGAGCATAGTTGTCTTCGTTGTGAGTTTCGTCTTGAGATACTGCGCTATTTCGGACAAGAAAACACTGCGTAGCTTCCCGAATGCGAACCAGCCGTATTTGACTTTGAAGGAGTAAAAAACAAAAAAAAAATTATTACTTAAAAAAGTTAAATATCAGTCACTTCAGTGATTCTCGAATTATAAACAAAATAACAAACATAGACGTTGTATCTAAGAGCGATTACATATATATCGCGTATGCAAATTTATATATCGCTGTCGCGAATGTTTTACGCCAAATCCATTACAACGGCGCTCATCCCCCGGGGAAGCAGCATTCACGGCGAAAAACAATAAACGTTAAGTCGTCCCGGGACGCGCGGCGTGGACGTGGCTTGTGTGATGATCAATCGTCGGAAATGTTGCGGTTATTAAAAATAACGATTTAACTCGTATGTCACTGTGTAATTTTGATATCGTCGCCTCCAGAGATATAGCAGTACAATGTATATTTTCAGTACGAAGCCGTACAAGTATAACATAAGCAATATTTACTTTTGTTTTATTTTTCTTTCAAAATAAGACGATTGGTATAACCTTATATTGGGGTTAGAGTTTTGCTTGCTATTACTGACAAAGGGATAAGGGGGAGTTAAAAACGCCAAAAAATTTTGGACTGGAAATCACTGGAACGACCCCTAGACTAGTAATTAATACCAGAAACGTTGTTACAAGTTCTTTACGAAGGGAGCGCAGGCTTTATGATTTACTTAGACAAACTGCGGGACTTCCCCCACTAATATAATTCGTCCAATGAGCAAACGAGATTGCTTTGTACAACAATGTTTAAGTCGTAGATAAACAGAAAATAAATTAGTCATTTAAGTATAAAATAAAGCTCTAATGACGTAAACAACTAGTAAGTTTTTTTACTTCGAATGTACGTACATAAGATGAGGCCTGCTTTAATACTCCACATTTATAACAATTTAAATTATTCCCTGCATAATATATGCTAAATATAAATTATACCTACAATGAAAAAAAAAACATGCTGGTCGTTTTTTGGTCGACATCATTAATTATTCTGTTCAATATTTTGTTCAATGTATTATTTAATTATACATTTATGGATATAAAAAATATATATGTAAAATCGGTACCGTGTTTCTTGGATTATAAGACTATTAATAGTTCATATTGTGTCCGACATTGATAAAGAGACAATTTCATATTACGATATAATAATAAATATAAGAATTAATAGAAAAAAATTATTGCAAAAGACATTTTGTTTTAATTGTAACATGTTTTTGTAACTGTGTACAATAACAAGGGGGAATTTTTTAAACCCATTCATTTTCTTATCCTATTCTTTTGTTGTCACCGCGTTAGGTTTTGTGGTAGTTTATTTTATTCCAGGAAGTTTTACGTCTATACTAATAAATAAAATTGGAGTGTCTGTTTGTAATGTCAAAATTATTTCTTTTTTACTAAATAGATATGAATGTATGCAACGATACCTATACCAAAAATACATTTTTTTATTATTTTGTCTGTCTGTATGTTTGTCCAGAAGCTGAAATAATTTCGCGTAACTTAGGATACTTTTAATTATCGAAAATAATTAGAGTACCGCGTAAAAAATTAAAACTCCTATATAATTGAATAAAATCCGATTCAATGCACAGTTTCACTGGCAAGAGCTTGAATTTATGAGAAATATATGTACTTTATCTTACAACTAAAAAACTTAAGAAAATAATTAGGGTTCGGTATAAAAAAAAAATAAAACGCAGTAAAGGACTTATGAAGAAACGCGGGCGCAGCCGCGAGCACACAGCTAGTAGTATATATAACTTATGATTTTAATCATTCAAATTTTTTACCGTATATAAACAACCATAAATAAAATAATATCGCAGTTTTAGTTAGAGTACGAACAGATTACAGTAACAAAACTAACAGAATACAATGTCTTTTGAAAAGTAATGCGTGCCACCGCCATTTTGCGCGCGTTGTTGTTTCTGTACACAACACGCTCGGCAAAGGTATTCGAATATTCAGCCAATTCTTTTGTTTCTAGAAAAAAACACATTCGCTTACCGGTCATTGTTTTGAATTTATTGTGTTGTTGCATTTAAAGTTTCTTTTCGTTTCAACGATATATACCCCATTTATTAAGGGTCAAGAATAATATGGGCAGTGTTTATTATTGTGGAAAATATAACATTCAGTATAATATATTTCTTGAT
The DNA here is from genome assembly GCA_014132275.2 of Samia ricini. Taxonomy (NCBI): domain Eukaryota; kingdom Metazoa; phylum Arthropoda; class Insecta; order Lepidoptera; family Saturniidae; genus Samia; species Samia ricini. The sequence continues at coordinate 29,008,919 of AP028158.1, forward strand.
TGTTATGTAAGTCAGATATATTTTTTATTTATGAACATTCACAACAGACATTTCTAAATAGAAAATTAGAGATATAATTTATAAAATAGCGTTAAAAGACGGAAGTGAATATCGGAAAGTATTTATGGCTAGCTTCGACGAATTTCTTTCGGTTTCATTCAACGAAGCATCCAGACGAACGAAATACCTCAAATATAAAATCAGCTATATCATAACTCCGTACTGTGAGCGGTTAGAGGCTTGTCGTGGCCGATTGACTGTAAATAAATAGCTAAATTTATTACTTCTCTAGAATTGTGATTAACAGTCTGCGTTGTCATGCAAGCCTGGCAATAACACACTGATACAGTTTTATAAATAACTCTATAGACTATGTAAAAAGTGCAAAAGTTTAAATTTAATACACACTGAAACATTAACGAGATTGCGAGAGTATTTTTGCGTGACCAAAAAAACGTAATACATAATTACTTTTAACTAAAGTTTTGTTTTACAAAACTAGTTCGTCATTCAAAATTAACTTAAGTCTTTACCTAATTTTGAGTAGTCCTTATGAAAATATTTACGATGCAATGAAAACAGCAAAAATAATAGTTTTTCACGTAAGTAACTTTTGCTGAAATATGTTTATTGTTTATTCGGATGCGTTAATAATAGTTGGGTAGATATTGTTGATCTATAATTATGTTAGAACGGAATTGCGTCCGCGCTCGTACTCAGTCAGTAACGCTGTCATTAAGACCACACCTCAAAGAGGATTATTAAAGTATTCCGCGCGCGAGAACTGAATAAAAATTTCCTCTTACACACGAAATGAACGAGTCGGATCTATATCTATATGTGCGCCGGAGAAATATGGTTTTTCGTCCTTTTAATTTGGCGATATTAAATTCAGGGTTCGCACTTATGGAATTAAATGAAAGTCCGTCTGGGAATAATATTTCATATGGTATTACTTCACTCATATTAGTGGCTTCGTCTGAATGAAATTACTTTATTTGATCTCCTATTCACATATCTTCTAACTGTTACTAGCTAAAAACATTTTACATTATTTCTAAATATAACCTCACTTACTAATTATTTTTTCGTATGGATTAGCGTTGTTGTGAACTACCTGAACATATATTAATGAGAGGTAGCTAGCCAGGCATAGGATTTACTTAACTGTCGTACTATAGTGTCACCATACTGATTTGTTTCAAGCTAATTTTGATTATACGGAATGGAATACAGGTCCGTTGATGCAGGATCCGACTACAATAGCCCATCATCACTTTGACATATTCTGTAATGGAGTATCGGAAGAATATTGAATCTATCTATCTACTTACTCCGCGTTCAAATTGATTATATTGATATGATAATTAGAGGATAAATCGATATTGTGTTTTGGTTTAAGGGTTTTAACACTTAATAGAATATCTGCCATTTTGGTTGTCTCTACAAGAGTAGCAATTAATTTTATTTATTATATCACTAAATGAGCGATGAAAACATGAAAAAAAACTAGATCGAGTTTCTTGCCGGTTCTTTTCGATAACTGGGTTGTTTTTGCCAAACCGGTGGTAGTATTTGAAAGTTCAGAAGAGTCTTAAAACTTAAAACTCAATAAAATATATTTATCTTATTTGATTTTCTTCTGGTTTCTTATGGGGCAAACAATATCAGTAGAAGTAAAATTTTCAAAAACTTAGATCCGTCAAAAAGTTTAATCCCCAAAAGTTGGACTGACGACGTGGTGAAGACGAGAATCTACTAGATGTGGGTGATGCAAGACTGATTGTTGTGAAGATGACAGTCATTTGGAGTGACCAGCAGAGGAAATCTTTCGGTTGAATGGATGGATGTAAACCTGTAGATAAAATACGTACTACACGACACCTTTTCTCTCAGTTGACAACAAGTAGAGACAAAGATGAGATCGCGAATATGAGAAACATTGTATAATGTATCGGCTTTTACGACACTTAAGGGTAGATATGTGGTGATACTATTCTTAGTCGGCACAGCACGACAATAAGAAATGAACGTCCCGTAAATGTCTACCTTTTGAATGAATAATTGCATGATGAACCACTGTTGTGCAGAAACCGACATCGTATGGTTTTATTATATAAGCTTGTCAGGTAATTTCGTGAAATAGTAAAGTTAATTTTATCACATCCTCTCCAGATGTTAAATAACCTAAATAAAAATATTAAAACTCGCGTCCACTATATATATATAAAACCGTATAATATGTCACATTAATTTAGAATTATTAGCGTCACACACACGGTCATAACGACGGACGGATTTTGTCGCCGAGCCAAATACACTAAGTTGCTTGAATGATCGTAATCCTATTTTGTATTTTAAATTATTATTGCTTCGGCCTAGGCGTAAAATATATCAAATTAATAGATGTGTCAAGAGATTCTGTAAACATTGTTTTGTTTGTTTATTTATGTTTTCTTTTTAATTTTATTTCGTTCATAAATACCAAATATATGCATAGACACACACGGTGACGTTTAAAATTACATTTTTAAAGATTCTCAAAATATTACAAATTTTGAATTGTGAAGCTATGATGGATCTGTGATAGTGTAGTGAGAAATACATAGCTTCGATGGACGAAGGTTGGAATTTTCTAGTAATCGCCAAGTTTTCTAATATCTCCCAATGTGAAAATTTGTCCTAAATATAATCGTAGTCGCAAAATATGTATGTTCCGCCATACTTTAGAGGTAGTACGTCTAGATTTATTGTATTTGCAATATAGGGTCACGTCATTACTTGACACAAAGTGAGATTTTGCTCAAAGCGCTGCAAATGCTGCTTGTTTTGTTTTTGTATAGGGTTCTTTTATAGCACTGCGATAGACAAAGATATGTAACGTTATACGAAACAAAACTTAACCGACTATCTTGGTCTTGTTCTCGACGTGCCATATCAAAAGTCGGAAACTTTATATATACCTATATTTACATTCTGCCTCTAACTCTAATTGTCCCCGATATTGTAAACCGTTTTTAAAATCATATAAAAATCTCTCCTTTCAAACATTAATATATGATCGATTTGACAGTTATGATAAACTTTATGTAAATGTCTTATTAATATTGGTACTATATTAAAAAGTTAAACTAAGATGTTATATTACTTTTTTTAAATAACTTTATAACAGCCATGAACGCAAGTTTATAAGACCTAACTTCACTTTACCACACTTTCACTTCACTTTACACTTCACAATAACAACTATAACATCATTTTAAGGTCAATTTTACTAATTTTAAATGCTCCAATATACTAGTGGCCCTTTATTAAAAAGTTCTGAGTTGTTGTAAGATAACAAAATTCACGCTCCGTCCATCTGTCCATTCTTCAATACACTTCACTTATGCTTAATAACCAAGCTTTACCACGTAAGCTACCACCCAAAATACACATACTGCAAATAATGAATTAAAAACAAAGGTTAACTACATGAAAAGCCAAAATCGTACCAAAAACTCCATGTCATGTTACATAGAATTTAGTGTAGTCAACGTTAAACCAACATTAATCTCAGATTTATTATCTATCTAATTTACAAGAAATGACTTTGGACAAATTCCGTGTTCCATTTTTCAAATGAAAATTTGTAAATTTCTATTATATTGCCAAATTACTTGCCAAAGGAACTAGCGATATGTATCCTGAAGTATTATAATACAACAATAGAGACCACGGTGTTCATTACTCGCTAATTTATAACTGAATATGTTGAAGCGACAATACACAGAGGCAAACGGCGCATAACTAATTGAGTATTGTTTCTATATATGGTGGATAATCGTTGTTGGATACACGATGCGGCTGTGTGTACGTACACTGCATTAATTAATAGCTCGTCCACATATTAACGTGATAATTACAATGTCAATATTTTATATACGTTGCATAGTATTCGCCAGATGGTTTTCATATGTTTGAACGCATATTTTTGTTAGCTACTCGTGATTTGTCCAAAATTACACAGTTTTAATAAATTATGATATCAGTTCTAAAGTGTTGCTACTGGATTACATATCTACCTATATATACAATAGAAAAAAAAAACAAAATTTTTACATAATTTAATTTAAATTTCATTGATTTTTGGATTTTTTGTATATCTGTCTATCTGTAGGCACGCACCTCGGAAAAACTACTGAATTGATTTTACTACTGGACTAATAACATAAAAACATTTGAAACACCCCAATGTGTGTGAAAACGGGGTTATAACTTTGTATTGTAATTGAGACCTTTTTAAAAGTTATAGTAAGTTCTTATTTATAAAAAAGTACAGTAGAACGCTGAATCGTTTTCTAAAGAAACAATCCTCAAAAAGGTGAAAAAATACAAAACTTATTAATAAATATTGTACCGAGTTTTTCGTCCATACTTAACACAAAACTGAGAAGAAAAAAAAATCTCTGCATGAAATACATTTGAGAAAAACAAATTTTAGAATAAATATTCTTGTGATTTTCCAAAGTAGGTTCATATTTGTATCAAAATAAATCATATTATGTATATATATATAGTTTCATTAATGAGTCGCGGTTACCGTTAGTATATAATATAAATTAATTTCATTTAAATAAAATGGGCATCCATGGGAACAGCCGACAGAAGTCAAAACTAATAACTGTTTTTTTAATGTTTAAATAAAACAAAAATAAAAAAGGGGTGAATAGACATCTTTTCGGTAAGCGCTATACAATTTTGGCCTCATCTGTACTTACCATCAGGTGAGATGGAGGCTATGCGTGTACCTGTTTATATATAAAATACAAAAATATAATTTATTAATTGAAATTATTAACATATAGCATTTGTCTGGTTTTTGTATCTATTGGCGCTCCGAGCAATAATTATTGTACATTTTTATACAGCTTATTCATAATCGAAACATATAGATTTATTATTTCTCTGAACGCCAGCACTTAAACGCCATCTCATACTTGACATACTGTAGAAAATTGACGGGTGACGTCATAACATTGGTAACGCGGATCTATAAATTTTGCTCTACTGAGAATCGCTCAACGCGGCTAAATAATATTTCACTTCAAAAAATTAGAACAATAAAATACAAGAGAAGAATTAAAAATTAATTATTAGTAGGTATAGAAAACAATGTTTGAGAACCAGCATATTCCTTTTAAAATGATAATTAACTGATGTTTTATCACTTTATCTGTATTTCATATAACTTCAGAGTAATTCTTTTGTTTCCTACAATTATGGCGTATTATGATATCAATCAACATACGACAATAATACTTTGGATGGTTAGATTGTAAGGTCTTATGACCATTAATAATTAAAAACAGTACTAGAACATCTATGAAATATTTATTCATTGTAAATTTAAATGATGTATGTAATTGGAATCTATGTAGGATCATAAAGTAAAGGGATTATGGCTAATTTGGTGGTGTGGCCAGATTCAGAGTCGACGAACGTGCATTCGAACTCACCTAGCAAGCTTTCGGTGAAGAAAAACATTGTCATGAACCAAGCCACGTTGGAAGGGCATTTTCTAATAATACCACCTGTAAGTTTGAATACCTGTCGCCAAGCACCAACAGATTTGTTCCGGCAGCATGAGAACCAGTATCTCTACGCTTAGTGGGTTAATAAATATCAAGTGAGATTCTGGTCAAAGCTCTGACCCTACACAGTATAAACAATTTAAATAAAGTTATCGTGAAGTGTGATGGATGTTACGAATACGTAATGATAATATAGTAAGGGTTTTACTTTAATATATTTATTACGGTCATGATTACAAGTTATTTAGGCGCAATTTCATATTATTCTACTAAGCTTCAGTACTCCAATAAAGCGATGGCCTTTGTTAAACAAAGCGTTCCAAGGCAGTTGTTGTGAGATTTCACAATTAACGCTCCATGTTATTATTTTCAATACACCTCACTATACCACGTGAAACGCCACTAAAATTACATTACGTATTAATGTTGTGTTGTATGTTGTAATGTTGTAATTCATTAAGTTAATGAATTAAGTAGACAATTAGGTACTTCCCAACTAATAGGATGAAGTATGATCACGGGTTTTGCCATGTATTTTGCCATGGATGTATATTATGTAACATAGGGATATTCTGTAACAAAGGGCTGATCCTAAAATAAACTTATAAAGATGTGGAAAGGTTCATGAAAATTTGTAGACCACATTTAGTTATAAAAGTTAAAGACGTGAAAAGTGATACTCTGGCTCTTGATCAAAGATGAAGGAAACATTCATTTACTGTTATTTTTTAAAATAAAACCGGCCAAGTTCGAGTCGGACTCGCACACCGAGGGCTCCGTACAAAACTGTAGGTATATAAGTAATAGTTATGGTATTTTTTGCCAAATGAAATCCGTAACATTACAATGTGGTAAGCTGGAGGAGTATACATTTAAGACAAAAATCTCTTTATTGTTTCAGTAATCCTTTATTTTATATTAACACATATCATTTATTTTACAATATAACTGAAATACCTACACTAGCCTTGCCAAAGTTCAAAGTTATTTATTTACAAAGTTTTTAGTCACTATTTAGAAATCTGGTTCAAAAATACTAATCAAGTATTAAATTTAAACCAGATCTGTAAATTATGACTGAAATAGGTATGAATAGTAAGTACCACATTGAACAAAAAAGTTCGAAAAAACGTTATCCATAGTTTTACTATTTCGTGTAGTGCTAGTGTTTATTAACGGAAACATGTTGATGGATAAAAAATATGTGGAAATTCCATTTTGTGGACTCATTCTAAAATCGTTTTTTTTTTTATTATGCGATATGACTAAAAATTTAAGCTATTCGAAATTTTAAGAATATAGGTCGACTGGAAGTATCCTTTAGAATTCACTTGCGAGTAGTTACGAACTTTAAAATTGCTATTAATTACTATTGCTACGTTTAATTTCGTTACAGCTTAAAGGTATTATAGATCTGAGTATTTCCTATGAATTTCGATTTAATACCTCTAAGCGTTCATGAGGAAAGGGGTAGTATGTTTAAATTATTAAAAATATTTTAATTATATGATATGACTAAAAATGTATGCTCTCCGCAATTTTTACTGTATCTGCTCTATAAGACGTTGCTTCGTACCAAATTTCAAGATTCTGAGTTCACGAGAAGTATCTTGTAGGTCTTGATTCCCTTGCGAGTGTTGAAACTTTGCAGCATAAACGGCTGTATCTTTTGATTTTGTTGGCTTAGAAGTTTTTTCTCAGCTCCAAGGGACAATAGCACTGAGTATTTAATATGAATTTCAGCTTGATAACCCTCTCCCTCTTCCCTGGGTTCTTGAGTAAAAGGGTATTGGCAGACAGACAACAAAGTGATCCTATAAGGGTTCCGTTTTTTCTTTTGAAGTACGGAACCTTAAAAATACAGCGCATTCTATACAAATAAATAAAAGTATCTGGTTGTAATATCAAAATGACGGATTTTTACTTTATGCTATTTACTTAATTTACTATACTCATATATATGCGGTGCATTTACAAAAAAAAAAAACAAATATCATAATAAAATTCAATCTGTCTGTTTGTTACAGCTAATCTCCTGAAAGGCTGGACTGATTTTGACGGGACTTCTTCTGTCAGATAGCTGAAATTACTCGGCAAAATTATGGCTTTTATTTTTCGTAAACAAATAGGATTCCGCGTAAAAAAATTCAAATGCATGAAATTGTATATAAAAGTCGATTCAGTCTACAGTTTTACCTAAGAATTTCTAAATATATAGATTTTCACCTACTTTTTTTTTCAAAAGCCAATCACGCTTATAATATTATTAAAAAAAAAAACACTAAATGTTATCAAACCCGGAATTATTTTACATGTCTAGTGTCCTAATGATCTCTTTTTGGCGTCTAAAGAATCATTGAGATTAGATGTAGTAATAATAATAAACCTCTTTTAAAACTGATCCGTGAGAATGACGAAATAAATACTAGAACAAACTTTTATTCGTGGGCACAAGAAAAAAACAGCGCAGCAAAAGAGGTCGTCAATCAGCGAAGTATTTTTTAAATAATATAATTAACCGAAACCCATCCCAGTCTATTTCAGATATAATACTTTGGAATGATTCCAAGATAACGCATAGAATTCTGTCGCCTGTCACATTGCGATATTAAATATAAATAAGATTTGTATCGGTGACGAAGATCGCGACACTTTTTCACTAACGTATCATATTTTAATCCAGCTGGCGCTCGTAACTTTTTTATATGTAATAACTGTAGAATGACTGATGAACTCTATTAAAAAATTATGCACAAACCTCGATCCTCCTTACTTACGTATAACAGTTGTTCAAATCAGTGAAGCTTGTTTGTTAATTGTGCTAATAGGAAGTTTACGTTTTTATAGAAAGAAATAAATAAATTTATTGTTTGATAATAAATATACAGATTACAAATACAAAAACACACATTTTAAATAGTTACGAATGAATCCAACAACATCCCCCTATTCAGCTACTTGTTGCAGCATCGCCTTGCGGTAGATACTGCAACGCTGGTTTTCAATAGGAGGCTTTGACATGCACAGACGTTCAGTCGACAAATAGATAAGCAAGAATTAAAACATAATCATAATAAAAACAAACATTTATAATTATGAAATGATCTAATCAAGTGCGAGTGTACATCCAGGGTTGTAAGAATTATTTATGGGATAAGCGCGGAAAAAAATAATAATTATTTAATACTATACGATCAGATGTAGCGACTGTAGGGATAATATATAATATTATCGTGTATTCGAAAATGTTAACCGTTAACAAGTCATTGGGTAATTCAAGTGCCTGTAAAGTTTCATTTCAATGTAGTTTCTGGTCTGTATTACGATGCTACCAGTATGAACATTGAATTTTTTTTAATATTTAATAAATACTCCTTATATTGGATATTTAAAACTAAATTTACATTTTTTTTAGCTCGTAATGGCGGTGTAATACTATTTTTAGCAATGAGTGGCGGCATATTCGAAAGTCCCCTGAAAGCTGTAGGCCTACGTCTAGTCATAGATATATTTATACCTAGGTATATATAATAGAATAGTTATGGAACGGTTGGAATGCATAATAAGACCTTGCCTCCAAATTAACTTTTCATAGAGATACTGAGGGCGCTTGGTTTTGATAACACCAAAGAGCAAGGTGACCAAGTGTGATTCCCTTCGCCCACCCATTTTAAGTATATTGCCTTCATTTAAAAAAGGCGTGATATGACTACGACTGGGTATCTCAAAGCAGAATCTAGCACAAGTATTTTGCACCCGCTGAATTAATCGATAGGTACGCGACAATAAGCGAGGTCCATATACCACGTCACAGTAGCTCAATCTTGAAAGACCCACTCTCAGCAAAATATAATAATACTGAAGTAATTTTTATCTATAAAGCGTTTAACAGCTTACTTCGCTAAATGTAAATGAAAGATACACGTAATCGGTGTGATTATAAAAATTATTGCATGTTTATTTCATTAATAGGACGTATCTTTATGAAAAATTTCCGTTGAATCAGTCAGATCATTTGCGAATTAGTAAGGGATAGATATACAAAACATTCACATCTATACTAATAAATAAAATTGAAGTGTTAAGTTAAAATAATTTGTTTTACCAAATAGATATACGATATCTATACCAAAAATACAATTTTTAAAAATATTGCCTGTTTGTAATGTGTTTGTTCCGGGTAATCTTCGGAACGGCTAGACCGATTTTGAAGGGACTTTTTTAGTAGATAACTGAAGTTACACCGCGTACCTTAGGGTATACTTTCCATCCTAATACATCCATATTAATTCCTATTTTATCCACATGCGCTTCCTCTCTTGACATAACATGTTCATACGATAAACGGGAACCATTCAACTTTTCTACCACTGGCACAATCTGAACAAATAAATTAAGCACTTCATGTTAGTTCATTTTAACTTTGCTAGTCTCATTTTACACATCCATTCGTATAGTATCTTCTTCGCTTGTCTAGGTAGAGCAAAGTTTCGTGCTAATTTGGTATCCTTGCGCTGGCTACCATTTTTAGGCTGAACGCCTTAAGCACTCGCCTCGAAGTCCGGGAAGCTGTCAAGATCCTTCAGGCCAACAGAGTTTTGGTCAGTTAAAAAAAAACCTTCGCTTGTTTTAGCAAGTTTCAACGTAGTAAGTAAGGAATAGTTAAATAAATAGCTAAACATAATTATTGTTTTTTATTAAACATTCTATTGAATGAAAATATTTTTAGGGTTATTTTTAATAATAATATTGAATAAGCGATTATATAGCTAACACTTTGATTCATAAAAAGTGAACTAATTTTTCAGTAGAAGAAACACAAATGACCGCATATTTAACGGAAGTGTATACTCAAAAGCTTGTAGCGAAATTTAACATCAGTGGGACGATAGTATCCGGTATGGCCGATGTGGTTACGTATAGAGAATGAAAAAAAAAATCGCAATTTACAAAAACTACTTATTTAAGCCAGACATCGCTTGACTGATACAGTAGAGAAACTTCAAGTTGCTGACTGGATCTGCATTTGATTCACTCACACAGTCTGTAAGTTAAACTACTCTGTGGCTTCTTATATGCCATAATAATGCTACATTGTGTACTTGTTGGACTACTATGTTGGACAGGTTATAATAAATGGGATACACATTTACTCTTTTCTGGATTCCATAAATATCCATATAACAAGTGTTCCTTTTTTTTCGCCTTTTAAAAAAATCAGCCATTGATATTTTGCCTGTGAATAGACAGATGCGAGGGCGCGTGGGCGTTGGGGTAGGTTGCAAGGGGATGGCTGTGCCAGTGCCTTGTGCGGTCGTTGCAGTCGATTACCCGCCAAATGACCGCACCGTCTATCCAGCCAGTATATGTATGTCTTGTAACCATACTGAGAATGAATACTCACTACGCGTCATCACATCGCAACACCATATAACTGTAATTTCATACAGACCTGCAGGTGATGAAATGGCGAGTTCCAGTTTTTAGTCTTGAATTTTTTTTATACCTATCTCTAAATGAAAGTTAATTATTTGCTGGAAATATACCAGCAGATATCGTTATCGAAAAGTAAGTAAAAATTAATCCAAGTATTTTATATTGATTTATTAATACATTTGCAAAACAATAATTCGCATTCAATTTTTTATCACGGTCTTCCGAATTTCGGTTTAAGAAAAGCAAAATATAACAAGAGGAGATAATAACCAAGAATTAGCGGGGAGTAATTTTAAGATTACAAGCGCCACTTCGCCCACGGCAACACGCCACGAGAGCATAAATAAAATTATCTACAAAGTTCGTTTTAATATTTGACACTCATATCTATAAATATAATGGGGCGACTTTAATAATGTCACCCACATATTTGACGGGTGCTTACGTGTGTTAACGATTCGATTTTTTTTAATATAATGAAAGCCAAGTAATTTTTAGATGCCTTTAAATATTACTAGTGAATGTTATAATGTATTATTTAATATGACCGATTTCAAAAAAGAACTATAGAAAATCGTTTATAACATGATATAATAAATAATTTACTTGGCGAATGTACTCGTACATTTTCAATATATATATATATATATATATATATATATGTTTACATAAATACTTATTTTGTGGTGGTTTAGCCAAGTTTATTGTGAGTCTTTAAACGATCACTCCTTTTAACAATCACATTTTTACTATCTTTTACCTTAAAGTTAAAAAGTATACTTGTAGATTACTGCAGTTCAAGAAGCAATGTAGTCAAAAACGCGTAAACAGAATTTTACATTGTACCAGGAACAACGAAAATAACGATTTTTTTTTATCGATTAAATATAACTATTCTTTTATCATTGCTTATTTATATTTAAATTTTTAGTGTTTTATTTTTACTTTTTCATTTTATGAAGGAAATATTCTCCCATCCTTTTGCATAATAACGAAATCTCATGTCACACCATATCTATTTCAGTTACCTTTGAAAACTGATGTCCAGTTTACTAATAATTTCTGACAATTACCGAACCTGTTAATTACTGTCATGTACTAAAACTGACAACGCGTCAGTTCAGCTGTCAGCGGTAGGAATAACAAAGGAAAAGTTTTTTTACACCTTTGTAAAATGTAGCCATTCATTCATATTTTGTGTCACATTTATCACCGTATTTTTCATATGTCGTTTATCTTCGACCTCATCTCTCTGATAGGTATAACGAATAGATTATTAATTATTGCCCCTTTATATTATTTACCTATAAGCTAGCATTTATAAAAAAAACCAAAAGTGTGCTCGAAAATAAATGATTAAGTGATAACTTTTAAATTCATCTATCATCATCGGCAAACCAGGTCTAATCAATATGGAAATCTTTAGGTGTGTCAAGAGAACTAAAATTTTTAAAGCGGGAGTAGTTTGCGTCCGTGGGTACTGAATGTCCTTCTGACAAATCAATATGGCTCCTAATGTATTCCCAAATACTGGACGGAATAATCTTATTAATTCCACGTTCTTTTTTCAAAGTTCTTTTTATCCAGGACACGACAGCGCATAATCAGCCAGTGCATTTCCAGACATCGAACAACTCCGAAAGCTGGTACTATAGAAACAATTAACGAATGAATTTTTTAATCTCTCAACATTCACGTGTGTTTTTAGATTTATCTTGATGGCGTTATAACAAATGTAGTAATATCACTTTATAGTGGTTTTATAAGAAATGAAAATTGTATTTGTCATTATCGCACTGTGTGTTAAAATTTAAAAATAAGAACAAGACATTCGTTACGTATGTCTCTCTCATAAACTAAAAACACATCCTCGTATCTTGTAAAATATAATTTCCACGTTCATAAATCTCCATGACACTTTATTATATAGCTGACAAAAATAATATTCGTGAATATTTTTACACACTTCTGTTGTCACAAATAATGTCTATTAGGAAGATTCTTTGAATTTGTGTTTTTCTATAATGCACATATTTATATTTATCGTATACATTATACAAAATATAATAATATCTGAAATCTATTTATTTAAATTATCACCTTAAATTGAAACTTAAATTTCACAACACGTAAGGTACCTATTTACATTAATCTCAAATGCAATAAACACTTTCTTTCATTATATTCGCTTTAAATAACGCAATTCGTTTTTTTTTTTTTTTTTTTTTTTTTTTAATACCAGCTGTTTCCGCGGCTCCGTCCGCGTGTCATTATTTCTATTCTGCACAATTATTCACAGCGTAAAATAGATTTTAAACAATCATTGGAAAAGACTGAACCCCTATTTTTGTACAGAAAGTAAATTATTTTTGGTACTAACAAAAATCAAAGATATTTCTCACAAATTCAAACAGCTACCAGTATAACTGTGCATTTAATGTAGATTTTATTCACAATTTCATGTGTTTTTTTTTTTATTTTTTTGCCGAACCCTAATTATTTTCTAAAAATTGTAGTAGTCTAAGTTACGCCGAATAACTTCAGCTATTTACCAAAAAGGTCTAGTCAAAATCGGTCCAGTCGTTCCGGAGATTAGACGGAACAAACAGATAGACAGACAAAATTTTAAAAATGTTTTAGGTATAAGTCGCTGCTTCAAATCCGGCTAGAAGGACCAATGATGACAATGATGAGCGATTGTTGTGTAAACAAGGCCGCGCGGCGTGATGTTCTCGCCTCGCGGGGATGTCGTGAAAGGGTGGGGTGCGTACACCAATTAGATGGCTTCGACACCGTATATACGTGTACATTCATATGTATTTAGTAAAAAATAGTTATATTGATATTACAACAGAACAGACACTTCAATTTTATTTACTAGTATGACTCTAAGACTAAGATTTCTGGCTTTCTTTCTAACCTTAAGCTGGATATTTGTCGCCAAGTATAAGATATTCGTGATTTCCGGCAAAATTATTTCAAAACCCGTTACTTTAGGTTTAGCGTAAAATCGTTTTTGGGAATAAATTAATTTAGGACCAGAAGAATTTGTATCCGAACATCAAAAAAATAATACAATATAAAAGAAAAATCGTCGTATACAAAAAAGATTTATACAGAACCACAGAAGAAATCCTATTCACAACTGCATGCATACTGCAGACATATGTATGTACACGAAAACCAATTAATTTTATTACAAATACTCTATCAAAAGTTACGCGTTAAGGAATTATTATTAGAATTACTGTTTGAAATCTTTTAAAAATATTATAACATATATTATCCAAATTCGACGTTCGTTTGTTTTCCTAAAGTCATCATTTGTTATTATTTGAACATTTATAGTACACGCGTGGTGTTTAAAAAGCGATCAGTGTGTACGAACAAAAACTACAAATCTAATTTTAGTTTTTATCATTATAGAATACGAATGGTTTATAGATAAAAACATCGTTTCCAATATTCCGATTTCTATGACCTTTATTACCTTTCGAAGGTTTCTGTATCGATTTCAAAGCATTATTTAAATAAAGATAGATATACATAATATCTACAAGCGAAGAAGCTATTATAGATTAGTTCTACAGAATCTTACTTACAATTTTGTCACTCTGTGAAATAAATAGACCTCTCCCAAAAATCTTCACAACGACCGTTATTCCGGCAATTGTAAATTTAAAACGGCCATTTTGTATATCAGTCTTTGCCCCGTGGACTACAGATTTTTGAAGCTATTATGGTATGTATTGTATTATTATTAAATTACACTTTTTTATGTAATTAAAAAATTAGTACCTAATAAGACTAATTATCGCAATAATTAACACTTTTAGTTATAATTTAGTTTAATATTTTACTTTTTTTTTCTTAAATTAGTTATATAATTTATTTCATTGATTTAATTTGAAAATGTTGTATTTATGTAATTAAGAATTTTTTTTTAAAGTTCTGTGCATGACGTGTGATTTATAATTGTAACGGCTTTTTTTCATTTAGTACATTTTTATTGTTTCATTTTTTAATACAGTTATATTATGGCGTATATGTTAATGATCATTTAAAAAATAAATAACCGTAATTATTTTCGAAAAACAAAAGTACAATAAGTTACGACGACGAGTAATATCAGCTATCTACCAAAAAAATCCTGTCAAAATCGGTCCAGCCGTTCCGGAGATTGCACGGAACAAACAGACAGACAGACAATTTTTTTTTTTTTTTTTCATTGTATTTTTGTATAGGTATTGTACATACGAGTACATTAGTTACTTAGTATTTATTTTTACCATTTACCATTTCTAAATGCTCTTTATATGTACTTAAACTTATTATTATTTTTATTAATTAATTATTATCTTCAAGTGAGCTAAAACTGAGCATATAAACACTTTACCATATCCACATAAATGCTTCCGGATAATTCGCCACGTGCCTATCGCGAGATTTGCCAAAAGTTCGCCTGATTATCGACCTTACTAGCCGACCTTGTAGTGTGAACTTATCTCACGGTAAAAAGATCCCGAAATAGTAAGTGTCCCCGCCAATAAAGCCGCGATGTGGCGTACTGCCAATAGATTTCCCCTACTCGAGACAACAGAAAGATTTCAATTTTATAACTCAAAGAATAGAGCTGATATTGGGTTCTATTTTACGTCAAACCGTAAGATAGTAAATGTGACAGAGACATTTTATAAGGATCGACGGAGAGTCTCGTGTAAATAAGATTTGAATGGAATCTGACTAAGGGAACAAACGTCGGTGCAAAGTAAAATCTATTTCCACTTTTTATACACGTTTCTAGGGAACACTGTGATAGAGATTCTATTTGGTTAGGATTGTATTACCTATATTGAAAGTGGAGTACCTACTTGAGGGTTGTATGATTTTATCGAATAGTTATTTGACAATACATCTAATTTGCGGCTAGGGTTAAAGTTAAGAAGCTAACTAAGGTAATGCGAAATCTGGTATTAAAATGTCTACTTTTGTATGTTTTTAGACCTTCAATGATATGGATTATGTAAGCTGTATATGTCGCTGCATTATTACAAATGGTGTATTTGGCTTATAATAATTTTTGGTGACTGTTGCTGGGTTTATACTGTCTAATTATTTAAATAATAAAACTTTACAGGTACACAGTAATGGCCGCAGCGAAGAAGTGCTGTATGTATATATTCTATGATTATGATACGGTTTATGAAATAGATGTTTTTAAAGGGAGGAGCATGTAACATAAGAAATAGTATTGATTGTGACGATGAAGGGATAATTATTGTGTAATAAATGTAATTTTTAAAGTTTTTATAAAGATAAATATTGGATTAAATTTTGTGATAAATAATTTATTTCAATTTTGGAGATAAATTAGTAGTAGAAATTAAAAAAGGGACTATCGAGAATGTGTGTATCCCATGATTATGATCTGGTACCATTTGTATAAGAACATAGCTGCCAAGTGTAACTTCTTAAAGGATGGTGTTGGTCGCCTAATTAAGTATATAACAATTAATGACGACCTATAATTTACAGCAGACAGTTATTTTTATTTTTATTGACATTAAAGTAATGAAAATTAAAGATATTAATGTATGAATCCCACAGTGACTTTAGCCGAAAATATTCAAATTGCTACAATCTACATATTCGGTTTATTTATTTTAGCATTTATGGAAATGGTTTTAAATCTGCGCTGGGAGACGAAACGTTCTAACTTAACCCGCAATAGTAGTAAGCTATGATACATAAATAAATAAACAGAAAATAAATTAACTCCATAGCAACTGTACTACAATATTCATATTGTCCAAAATTTCCATCTATACTAATATTATAAAGAGCAAAGATTTGTATTTTTCTAAGTAACGAATAAACTTAAAAACAACTAAACCGATTTGTATAAAATTTGGTACGGAGATAGTTTGAAATCCAGGGTGTTAACGCCATCTATTATCATATATATTTTCTTCATATTCTAAATTATTTCTTGTCTATATTATCTATACGCCCCCGCTCTATTTAGTCTATGTATGCATTATCCATTCCTATTCCTATTCAAAAACGGAACGCCAACACGCAACCCGCCGCCGCTGTCTCTCGTATATTTAAAAGTGCACATCAATTATCCGATTAAAAGTTACTAAATTACGAGAATATAGAACAATTCATAAAGTGAAGTGAGGTGGAAAATAAACTCTGAACCAGCTTAATCGAAGGTTACTAAAAAAGGTAAGTTTCGTTTGCTCCTTTCAACATCACCCTTCAAGATATTTCCACATCACAGGGAGTAACATAGTTTTTATTCCAAAAATCCCACGGGAACGGGAATAACGAGGGAAAAACTGAGCATCTAGTTATTTATAAAGACATCACATAAAATGAAGCTTAAACTATGGGAAGTGATATTCTCAACATTAACAAATAAATAACACTACACTAAGCAAACTATACACAAAACCGCAGCACTTGGAATGATTTTGTCAATCACTTTTCTGTTTGTATAACGTCCAATCCATTTGTGAATTACTACGTACAATAGAATCATTGACTTTAGTATGTTGTATATTCACTAAATGTATTCATGTGTAAGTTAAATCTGTTTGTTATCACGATCTATCATATCTATGTATATCGCTTTAATTTTTAAATAGTTTTAGTGGTTTTTTTAATAGAAATATTGTTACTACTATACAATAGGATAGTTGAATAATTAAAAATGCACCTACTGAAAAAATGGACCAAGTTAATAATAAAATTAAATGTGATACATATACTGTAATAAATATAAAAATGTAATAAATTGCAATTAAATTGAAGCGATGATGGCGCAGCGGGTAGTGCGGCCGTATTTCGCATCAATCGACGCGGGTTCGATCCCCATCTATACGACTCTAAAATGGGCCTGAGCTTTCGGTGAAGGAAAACATCGTGAGGAAACCATAGCATGGTGGTAGGGCGTTTTCTAATGATGCCCACCTGGGTAGCTATCACCATCAAGTTTGAAAACTTGTCGCCAAATACCAATAGGTGTGTTACGGCATCATCACTTGAGAACCAGTACCTTTAGGCTTAGTGTATTTAGCATCCTGGACCACATCGTCATTTAACATCAGGTGAGATCGTGGTCAAAGCACTAATCCTATTTCTGTGTAAAAAAAAGTTACAATTAAAATATTGTTATTCAAAAATTCCAATAAGTATATAAGGCGAAGGTCGCCGACCATTTGGACGAGAAAGGTTCAGAAAGAAATAGAGCAGCTCATCATGCCCAATGAAGATACTATAGAAAGAGTGAATGGATATCCACGATTGAGAATACAAACCTTATAAAGAAAAATAACAAGAATTAAGCTATTTATTATAAGATAACTATAAAAGTTAATTGATAAACTGATAATTATTTTAAATTCCTCTTTCTTTACTTAAACTCTTTGTACTTTTCTCTCCTGTTTGTTTCTTTCTATTTTTCTTTTTATATATATGTGGAAACTTGTAAATGGCCTGCTGTTTTTGTTATGTACAATTTTATGATTTATATTAGCTGTACGTTTTCTTAAAAGTTTAAAATATAATAAATAAAATTAAATAAGAGAAATTAATTTAAAAATATAAATCATTTTGATATATGAGGTTGAAATAGTGAATATATTATCGAAAGTAATAAATTAAGGAATGACTTTCAATTGTATTTTCGTATTCCTTTAAGTTCTTAGATAATTTACAGATTAGTTAGCTCTCAAGGATTTATAATATCTTTCAAATAACTTTGCTGACTGTGCGACAGTACGATAGATAGCATGCTGCATGCAATGTGGCATGAGCATTTATAGTTGGCATGATAAAGTAATAGTTATTTTTATTTTTAAATAATAATTAAGCTACATTTTATAAAGCATTTTTGCATATCTATTATACATAATTTGGTATTCATAATTATATAATAACTTTAGTAAAAACATTGCAAAACACCATGCTGATGGCAAAATTTGTTTCAATAGTATTTACTATTGTTTTATGACTCTTTTATTATTTATTAACAATTATAATTAAAAATATATATTGATGTTCAAAAGTATAGTTTAAATAGTCAATAGTACTATCGAGATGGTCAATAGTAAAACGTAAGTACATGCGGGAAATGGCATCACCGCGTTACCCGTATAAAAGAGCACGGAGTGCAGACTGGTGGCACTCGCCCGCGTAACCGCCATTCCCACCGCCGGGGACGAGCGTAATAAAAAATGTATGAAACAGCTAGGACACAACTCGCGAGTGAGTTTGAATACTCGGGTGACGGCCTAGCCGAAGTTCGCATCACTTTGGTAGCCCTTTTGCTAGTCACCTTTTGCGGCTGAGTGCCTTCACCATCGCCCCCCAAAGTTCGGTGAAGCTGTAAAGGCCCTTCCGGTCAACAGCATTAGCTAGGTAAAAAAAAAACTGGTGGCACTCTATATAAGGCTTACGTACGGCCTAGACTGTCGTACGTGGCCCCTGCGTTTTACGCGTACATTACCAAGGGTAGAAGAGGACGCCTGCAAGCGCAAGAGAATCTGTCCCTTAGGACAGTCGTCGGAGCCCCCCGCTACGTAAGAAACGCCGAAAAAGAAACATAAGATTTGCCACGGTCCTGTTCCGGCGGGCGGTTGCGTCGAGTCAACCCCTGGTCAGGAGCATCGCTCGGCTACGCGAGAGACCGCTGGACAAAAGACGAAACCATTGCCGCGCAATCTAATCGCTGGGAAAGGATGCGACTATTGGTTAAATCGCCAACCCACCAAGACCGACTAACCACCAATATGGTGGACCGACCACTCTAGTGACCGCCAAATAGCAACTGGGTGCGAAGATTTTAAATGCTCTAACCAGTTTCCTCGCTTACCAAACGGGAAGCTGAGAGGACGACAACTGGTACCACTCTGGTAAGTCGTCGTACGGACAAGAGCTTTAGAAAAATCTTGGCTCTATTGATACTAACTTCAGAATATAATGTTGGTGATCATTATTTTGCTCACATTGCAACTTTCTTTGTCAGAGATTATTATTACTGATCGATGTCCAGTTAATACGATATACGAGTATCTTGCAAACTCGAACAGAATTTACATCTATGAATTAAAAATATAACTGTGTTAAATATGTATAGTATTTCTAGATATAGAACCAAGTCAACAAAGAGTTTATTGTTTTTATAAAATGTAACTAGTTGTAATCTTTCTTCCACAGGTAAACTACATTTTAAACAAAAATGTTATAAAGTAGGATTCGATTACCACAGAAACAAAGACTGTAAGCTTACGGTATATTAAATATGTTATTTTCGCCGTATCTTATAAACATTTTGTTGTTTGCTACTTTTTCCGCTTTCAGGTGAGATGATATATTGTATTTTCATGTAAGTAAATTCGTATTTGTTTGAATTATTTCCACAGATGTCGCTACGGGGTTTATTTGCGCTTATCTATGCCTGGAAATACGGGAAGATTAAACAAATTGGATATTTAAACAAAAACAAAAATATGTACGTCGTATATTATGAAATGTTTTTACAAGGTATAGGTTCAGTGCTTTGACCGCAATCTTAACTGATGTTAAGTGACGATGTGGTCCAGAATGTCTCAATACACTAAGCATAGATGTATTGGTTCTCAAGCGATGCTGCCGGAACACACCAGTTGGTATTTGGTGATAGGTTTTCTAATTTGACGGTGGTAGCTACACAGACAGGCATTATTAGAAAATGCCCTACCAGCACGCTATTGTTTCTACACGATGTTTTGCTTCACCGAAAGCTCGGATTGATTTTAGATTTGGATAGAGGAGTTTGAACCCGCGTCCATTGACGCGAAATTCGGCCGCAATACCAACTAAGCCATCATCGCTTCAAAATAAATTATATTAGTAAAGTGCCTGAACCTTTTGTATGAATATTTTGATGATTAGACTGGTAAATTGCTGGGATTAGAGATTCTCCTTTCTCCGCCTTCCCGACCTGCCCGTTGCTTGACAAATCCTTTAAGTAGGAACCTTTAAGTAGGTACCTTTATATTATTACTCTAACCTATATCAAAAAGTTAACTAATCAGTATCCTTTTCTTTCTTGTGTCTATTACTGAAAATCGCACTCGAATCGGTTTAGCAGTTTGTCAGTAATGCTTGTTCGGACAATTATTTGACTACAATGTCACCTGATGTTTATTGACGATGTGGTCCAAGATTGTAAGCGCAGTTAGCCTGGCTCTCAAGTGATGCCGGAATACACAATGCTCAGACGGGCATCATTGGAATATGCCATATCACCTTGCTATGATTTACTCTCGATGTTTTTGCACATTACCGATCTACCGGACAATAAGTTCAAGCACCATGTCTTGCGTTCTACAAAAACATATTAAAAAAAAACAGATCGAGTTTCTTGCCGGTTCTTTTCGGTGACTGGGTTGTTTTTCAAACCAGTGGCAGTGTTTTCACGTTCAAAAGTGTCTTAGCAGGAGCTAAATTAAAAAAATCTATTCGAATTATTGAATGGGATTTTTGAATTTGAATTCGGTTATAGGTTTGAATCAATCAAAAGGTAAAAAAGTTGTAGCTGCTAATTGTTATTGAAAACTCTGAAATTCCATATAGAATGAATCAACAGAATGCTATAAACAATTATAATTTACAGTTAAAATCAATAGATAACAAAGAAAGTCGTACAAAGGAAAAGGAAAAGCCAAGAAAATTACACACTCGCATACAACATTCGTTTTATAAATTCTTTTCACGAGCAAATCCATTGAAAATAACTAAACCCGCGTAATGTTTGTATTGTGTGTTCTTTTTACCTCATACATACGTATATAAACATATGTATGTACACCATGTTAGGATTCAATTCTCATAAAAATGATTTAGCTATTCATTTGTATGGGAGCGCCGCCAGATACAATACGAACAACTGGACATATAAATGAGAACGAGAAATCTCTGACCGCAAAACTAAACCGAAACGGTTTTATTTTACAGTACAAGTGATAAGTGGTTGTGGGTTAGTTTAAATAACGAAATTGGCTATTATCTCCGAGCGATAAGTCATAAAATGACTCGTATCTATATACAAAAAACACTCTTAGTCTCGGTGCCTCAATGGCGTAATTGTACTACGGTACGACTGTCGTTCTAAGGTCTCGGATTCGATCCCCGTGTCGGGTCAAGTGATATTGGGTTTTTCTACTCAGTATCATCACGGAGTCTAGAATTTCTGCTCGATATGGTGACAGGCTCGCTCCCTGTCACATCTGGGACGGAACTAATCTCGGCGAAATGTGGGTGGTGTAGTTCGCTATTTCACCTATACATAAGGTGATAATGGACGGATGCTCTCAACTATACCTTGTCGGTTATTGTACCTGCCAAATCATACCAAATACCAAATCAACAAACAGACATATAGTTTGAAGGACGGCAAAACAAAACGGTGGTAGCAAACCGCCTAATGAGAGCTTCATTATTCACTATTATAGAGGCGGTAAATCTTTCCCAATTAGGATAAAAGAAACAATTTTATTAAAAATGTCATGTATTTTCTTTTGTTTAAAATTTGGATTTCATAAATGAAATCAGTATTTTTTATGCAATGTTGTTACAACAGATTAGTAAAAAATTATTAATTAAATAAAACTATTTTAATTTAATAATAAAACTATTCTTAACTTTTTACATATGCAATTTGATTTGTTCTTCTTAGATCCAATCAGTACGGTGCATTATATAGTTTTAATTTATAAAAGCAAATATTGTTTCCAATGGAATACACAAAAAATAAACATATCAAAAAAAAACGCCACCTCCTATAATTGATACGCACTCACTATAGTAAGGACTCTTCGTGTCCGTAAATAAAATGTGCGGCATCAACACAAGTTGTTCTAGAGGACAATTTATACGAGGTTTTGAGCTTTGAATAGCCCTCGCATTTAGTTTAGGGTGTATTTTTAGTCGTCTTTCATCCGTAGGTAGACCGTAAACATTTACAAACGACGGTCAACCATTTACTTTGATCAAACAAATGGTTGGTCATTAATTAGCCATTTTCTATCGAACATATAAGTATTAGCATGTGCAGTTCACGCTATCAACTTGTCAACAACTATTTTAATTACAAGCAACGGGTATCTAATGAAATGAAACATCTAACGAAAAAAAACAAAATTATAGCTTATACAACTCGCTCATAGTGTTGTTTTCTTTAGGTGAAACATAATTAAAATTGGTTAAGTGGGTTCTATGTTTAACCATACCAGAAACGACAAAAAACAATTTTACATCCTTATGTAATTGTATACATTATATATTTTTATATTTCGAAATAATTTTAAAATGTCTTATGATTGCAATAATAATTTATACAAAGATATTCATGATGAACAACTACCAATAGATTATTTTTTCAAGTGCTATATATTAAATTAACTATAGATTTAGAGGACTGTATATAGGTTTATATTTATCTCAGACGTATCGGCAATAGTATGTTTTTGTCCTTATAATTCAACATAATGAAAACAATAGTAATTTTTAAATGTATTTTAATTAGTTATAACTCAAGAAAACTAGTGATCCTGGAGTGTGAGACATAGAGATATAAAGAAGTACTCAAAAACGAAAAGAATTCCTACTTTCTCAAAAACATACATCTGTGTATTAAAAATGCTTTATGCAATCTGTGTATTAAAACAAGAAGATCTTACGGAAGGTTAACGTCAGGCGGTAATAAAACTCTGAGCCAAATTGCATTTCAAAACATAAAAACCATTTTGTGTCGACCCTACTTATTGTAAGACAAGGGAAATAAGATGACGTGTAAAGTTCACAAGCCTTTAAAGTCATGTTATGCAACAGTGGGAAGACTACGAAGCACCACACAACGAGCGAGACAGCGAATGTAAGAAACACGGTATGATATATTTCATTTCTTTCTCTCGCACTTTAGACGATATATATATATATATGTATTTGTCTCCTTTAATGTCACTTTTTCGTTTCATCGTGATTCAAATCATAACGGAGCAAAATAACATTTCGAATGGACAGACACGTTGCCTTTATATAACACTATTAACTCGCCCTGGCTTTGCACGGTGTAAAAAACCTTATAATTAAAAAAAATCACTCTTTCTACGAAATAACATTTAAAATCAGTTAAGTAGAATAGAAGTATCTCCGATCTTTCCTTCCACGATAATGGCGATTTGTATGAACTTTTTTTCTACTATTCAAATAACTTTTATTGAATACATCTGTTGTTACGTAACATAATATACACTAAAACCTGGTCATATCTACGATTTAAAAAAGAATATTGTTAATCGGATTTTAAAATGATAATTATCTTTATAAATAAAAAAAAAACATCCCGCTTCATATATTATCATGATTTTCTAGGTCGAAACAAGAAGCCGCTGCAACCCTCGTATACTGCATACGGTATGGCTGAGCGAGAAAAATATACCGCTTGACCTGATTCTCAGTACAGCCTACCGCTTTCAACCACATAAAAATAGAACACACTTTTAGCACAAGGTTTTTCTTTACCACAGTCAATGTGAAGCGCTTGGAATTATAAAATAATATTTCAACAACATTTATATGATGATATACATTTTTTAATGGTTCCCGATTCGCTCGAACTTAATTCAAAGCGTGTTAATCCTACATAATAATCATAATAAATATTAATAATATAATAATAATCTCAATAACAATGGTAATAACTGACCAATGCGGAGATGACTGCAAACAGAGAGGGATGGAAGGGGACAACATGTAGCGCCGACATTAAATGAAAATGGAATAAGGGTAGAGAGATGAACACTGGTAATATAATACATATTACATGTAATATAATAAAAATCAAAATCATAATCAAAAAATCTTTATTCAATTTGGACCCTGAAAAGGCGCTTATGAACGTCAAAAAACTACCACCGGTTCGGAAAATAACTTATTCGAGAAGAGCTGGCAAGAAACTCGATCTGGTTGTTTTTACATGTTTTTTTTTTAAAGTTAATAAAAATTGTTAGATACGAAGTGAAATTTAATCAGATTAATGTCAGATCAGTTAATATTAACCGGAACCGACAAAGTAAATAAACCGCAGTAGATAACAATATCGCACGGAGTGTCTCACACCCGTACACTGTACAAAGCTTAGCCATGGTGCTCCGCCACGCCGCTCCGTGTACGCAGCACAGGGTAAGCAGCACAGAGCATGCCGCACAACCCGCAGTGGACGGCCGCGTTGGTCGGCATGCAGCTCATGCACGCCAGCTCAGCTCTCGGCGCTCAGCATGACCAACATGAGAACCCAGACCCACACGCGAAGACGCTCGATAAAACTCTTCTTCACGCTTGCGGTTGCAGCGCGCTTTATAGAGATTTCGTTTAGTGAGTTAGTCGAGGGTTTTACAACTCTTGTATTATTTTTATTTTTTTTAAGTGTCACAGAACAGACCACTAGTCTCTCCTAGCTAACATAACTTTTATTCTGGTTACGTTTTCTGGCTATGGTAACGACATTGGCATATATACATTACAATAAGTTTTTTGGAAACATTAAAATGAGAATTTCAAGTTTATGAGTAAGTAAAGAAGCGATTCCTTTATCATCTCATATTTATTTATATGGAAAGGAAGAAAGGAAAATATATTTATTTGTGTCACAGAACACAATACATAAACACAGAGAAGAAGATTACACTAATATTTTAAACAGCATAACAACTTACACTGTATTTTGTGTGGGAACAAATAAGCCAAACTTCAGAATAATCGCTGCACAGAAGCTATGAGTTAACAGTGCAGCACTGGTATTCTGACTGTACCCCCTAACCAGACGTCACAGAAATAAAAAATAAATAATATGCTTTCGTAATATATTTTAAACATTCAAATATATACATAAATCCACACAAATATACACACATACATATAATATTGATTATAAACGAATACATAGTTTGTGGAGATAATGTATACTTTAAAGGTGTATGAAATTTGGCATAAACTATATATTTAAGAAAGAGAAGGCCCTGTGAGGAAGAGAAACCAAAATGTGGATTGTAAAAAAAAACTGAATATGTAACAAACACAGCATAACAAATAACTTATTTAGATCAATGAGCGTCAGTCAATATCTATATTCTGTCTATATGTATATAAAAGAAAAATGGGGGTCCTTTGAGGCACCATTAAAACTAATGAACGTATCGGGATTTATCGGATTCCATCGACCCTTCCTAATTTTTTTTTCAATTCAAGACTTTCATTTCTATTCATTCATTTGTTATTTCTCTCACACATACAGAGCATATGGAAAGCGGGTAGAGCCGCGGGCACCTGCTAGTATATTTATAACAATGGGTGTGCTCTATGTCTTCTTAAACTATTAAACCGATTATGACGGAACTTTCGGGATTTGTACTCCATACGGTCGCGAAGGCTCCTAGCCCAAAAAATAACCTTATCGTGGCATCGGAAAGCTTGCCAGGCGCACATAGTTAGTTAGTAATATACCATATCATTCGCTAAAATCGTATGAATCACGTTTAAGTGGAAATGCATGCGACGTTTATCGCTTACAAATGTATTCCCTTGTTTCCTCCAATGGCATTATATATATATAAACCTTGGCCATGCCCCTACTGTTTGTTTTTTTTCATAAATTCATTATTATAGAAATTAAGAGCCTTTAAAAATGAGAAAAATGCGTGGTTCTACCGCCGTTTTAAGACGTCCGTCGAAAAAAAATTGACGAATAAAAACAAAACAAATAATCGCAATAATTAATTACTAATGTTAACTTATCATTTGTGATTTTTTTTTTTTTTCCATCATTCATTGTTAAAATAACTATAACTTGATATTTATTAAGAAAACGTAGCTTTCTGGCGTCAAGCTTCGGTTTGAATGCGATAAAGTATAGAAAAATGTGTCTAGTAATAAAATTCAAGATCAGACACAAAAAAAACTTTCATGAGATATTGTGTACATTCTATAGTATATGGTATGTGTAGTAGTTTAGGGATGTAGGTATAATAAATATGCTCCAGACGTTTTTAGGAGATCGGTAAAAGGCTAGAAGTTATATATGATATTATATTATATATTAATTTATTATTTCTTTTTATTCACTAAATATTCATTTAGATAAAAATATATTTGTGACATCAATTTAATGTCACCTACATTTATATTTATTTAAATTTAAAAAAGTGAATTTACTTTAAATCACTAAATCCTCCTTTATGTATGTAAACTATAAAATGAAGCTCTTGTGCAAGCAAAATAATGTTGTTTTTTTTTTTTGTAATCAACCATTTATATAACAAATGTCTAGATCATATTAAAACTAGTTATAAAAACATATATAGCTTATAAGCGCTAAACAAATACATGAAATAAGTTTAAGCCGAAATCAATAAACAACTTCATTTGTAATAAACACATAATGTGTTTTAGAAGAGCATGAATAATTCTGTTATTTGTCGCGCCTGTAAACTTTGTTAGGCATAGTTAATTGGAGCCGTCGATTCAGAGGTCACGACAAAAAAAAACACAGTATAAAAATCAAAACTAAGTTTTCGAAATTTTAAAAAGAAAATCTAACAACTTTGACGTATGTATATGTCAGTCAAACCATTAGTGAAACAAGAACCTAAAGACCTCGCTATATCGGTCATCCCCTACAAACAATCGGAAGGATCTAAATGATAAAAAAGTATATTTAATTCGAACTACTAACAGATCACAGTCCGGTTGGCCGGCCTAAGTATTGCCGGTTTGACAATATGTAGGCGGATTTGCGTCACCTACAAGCCGAAAATTGGCAAGAAACTGCACAAGATCCAGTACAAATGGCGTGCTCTCGTTACAAAGTCCAAAACCCTTTTTGTATCATTGAGCCAAAACTTTTATAGGAGGTAATGAGAGGAAATATTGCAAATAATTAAATCCATTAACTCTGATATTTTCCAATGTGTTGTATTCATTAATCGAACTTTATGACAGTAAATATACTAGACGTGTTACGTTAATATTTATTACTTACTATTAATAATTATTTTTAAAAAAATTACACGTTTTGGTGCGTTTTTTTCACTATTTTTAATAAGTGTAACCGCAATCTCGGCTTCAATTAAGTTGTGATGTGGCCAAAGATAACGAAATTTTTTTAATATACGCAATATTTGATGTAGTAAATAAATTAATAAATAATTTGTTTTTTAAATATTTTCGGTTTTATTTTTCGTAAAGTGTGAATCTACCTTTTCCTTTAAAAGCCGACACGCGTCGCTTTAAATAAATCTAAAACTTTCACGGTCTTAACAGCTAATTATGGTCTCCCTTCTTTCTAATGTTGATAAACGACTGGTAAGATACGTCAAATGTTAACTAACAACCATTTCATAAAAAAAAAGATTTGAAGAAAACAACATAACGACAATTTAGCCACGACTCTCCATAAATTCTAGATTTTGTATTTCTAACACCGAAATAAAGAACTAGCTGTATGCCTGGGGCTGCGCCCGGGATTCATACATTCCTCACTGCAATATAGTTTTTAACTTTTTTGCATGGAACCCTAATAATTTTCCAAATAATTTTTGATACTAACAGAAAGCAAAGATACTTCTACAACCTGAAGCACTTGCCAGTAAAACTATGAATTGAATTGGATTCTATTCACAATTTCATTAGTTTTAATTATATCACACGGAACCCTAATAATTTTCGAACATTAAAGTAGCCTAAGTTTCGCCGAGTAACTTCAGCAATAATATTTTGGTAAATATTTTTATACCAAATAATATATATCCGACACCACCATGCCAGTACGTTTGAATTTTTTCCATAAATTAGTTATTGTAGAAACTGGGAGCCTCTAAAAATGAAAAAAGTGCCCGATTTATACCGTCATTTTCAGACGTTTGCCAAATAAATTTGATAAATAAAAACATCAATAAACATCATAAAGCAAAACGCAATATTTTGCATAGGTAATATCAGCCCGAGCTGCAGTTGTCCCTTTCGTGTTTTATAACTTTTTCTTCGGGGTCCAACGCGATAGTAATCAATTTTCTGATATACCTACTTTTCAAATTTGTTACCGCCGCATATCCTCTGAAAGTATTTTTATATTATTAAGGAAGTAATATCTAGTGGGATGGTAGCCACCTCACCTACATGGTGGTGAGAAATCTATATTCCCCGAAAGTGTACAGTGTTTGAATAAAATTGGTTGGAAGTAGATTCTATGAAATTAGACCGAAAATATAAAACTATCCACAGGATGTATAGTTGCCGCCAATCTATTTTTCTTATTCAGGATCTCCCAGACTCATTCGTACTTCAATATACGCGAAACAAGAAATAGTTCGCTCCGTAACTATGTTCCGTCCCGTTATCCGAGCGAGTGAACAACCATTCGTGGATTTCGAAACGCCAAACAAATACAACTTTTTGCTTGGCCCTAACTAATTTATGAGCACGAACATCTAGATATTTACAGATAAGTATGTTAGAGACGAATGTTGATAGGAATATACTATTGTCAATTAAGGGGTAGGCAGGGCACTTGAAACCTGCCAGACAATTCAAACGCTCGCTTCATGTCTATAATGCACGCCTAACACGATGTAGTGATGTCATTTGACAGTACATTTAATTTAAACTATCGATATATTACCGTACTTTTAAAAGTGTTGAACATGTTACGTAACATAATGGTTTTAGTTTTAAATTGTGGCAACACCTGTATACTTTTGTGTTGTATTTTAACAATATGAAATATTATATTTGCATAATCCTGCCTAATTATTCGCTCCAACAACAAAAAGAATATTTAATAATTGACGGTTATTTTTAATTTTATAATACAAGGTTATAATTTAATCGTACTTTTTTATTACTGTATGTGTGTTATATTTAAAAATCAATTTATAAAATTAAAGGAGAAGACTATTTATTTATAGTAAAGTAAAAGAGCTTTTTTTTAGTTTTATCTATACGG
Source organism: Samia ricini (assembly GCA_014132275.2). Lineage (NCBI taxonomy): Eukaryota > Metazoa > Arthropoda > Insecta > Lepidoptera > Saturniidae > Samia > Samia ricini. The sequence goes on from AP028158.1 coordinate 29,038,979, forward strand.
TACTAGTGTGAAATACTTCAATCAGTATGTAGGTCTACGAATATATATAAGATGGCGGTTTGATGATTAGGTTAGGTGGGGCTAATGGGTTCGATCGCATTTCAGTCCTATTTTACGTATTCAAAAGACACTTACGATATTAGGTAATGTTTAAAATGTATACATGAACATAAAAAAAAAATAAAACCATTCCAATTAAGTATTACTAATAACGCAACTATGTATTTTGTTCGCAACTAATGATAGTACAGAATGTTTTAATTTCATGAACTAACCATTGTATCTCACTAAAATAAGGTAATTTTTATAAAGCAGGAAGGCCGATTCATATCATAAATACTTTGTCTGTTTACTAATATTTATAATCAAGGTATTGCTTTATGAGTTTTACGATAACAAGCATAATTTAATACATAATGGTATTAATTTTTAAAATTATTTAATTGTTTATTTTAAGTTAATATTTATATCGATATATATTATTTTTTATTATCGTGTCCCATCACTAGACGTTCCCTATAGTAATAGACAATCGGCATCGTCCCGGAAACCCTGATTGTTCGTCGGTCGGTTTGCAGCCAACGCGATGGATTCCTGCGCCTGACAAACCTCGAATGAATGACGGCACTTCGATATTACGCTTAGAATTCCGCACCCACTAACGACATTTGACCTACAACATTTGATTTTATAACGTTATTATTATATAGTTAGGTACGTATTATTATTTGTAATATGGAAAAAATGATTGACTGATTGTGCAAAAGTAACTTACTTATTGTAAAATGTTATCTCTGGTATTTTTGAAGATTTTTATATTCATGTTTCATTCCAATTAAGAAAGAAATAAAGGAGAAATTTAAACAACATTTTTTTAAATAAATTCCTTATAATATGGAATATAAGAATATGCTATTTTCTACATGGTATTATGAAGTGTTTCAAAGGAAAAAACTAAATATGTTTTTTTTTTATTTTATAAATATAACTTATTACGCTCTTTAATGCAAGTTCTTTTTTACTAATTTTCAGTACTCTAAATATTGTTAAAAAGTTCTAAGGGAATTATTGTCACAAGTGAATTCACGCAGCGTCTCATTGTTTTCAATACAATTCTCTTTTATGCACATACACCAAACCTATATCACGTAAAACGCCACAAAATGCACTTAATATAGACACATACTACAATTTAATCAATTTAAAACAAGGACACACGATGATAGTTTAATTCAAAATAATATTGATAGTAGAATAATAAATAATGTTTTTCAGAATTAAATTTAAAGCAATAACAATTTGTAAAGCGGCTTACTCGGATATTTAGATGGCCGCTCTCGAATTTCGGATTGTTTCAGGATTCTTGTTAAATGTATATCTGTGAAACGGCAGCTGTCGACGAGTACCTACGAATGGCAACTGTTATTGAACTACTCTTGTTTTAAATTTATGCTAAGGTTTATTAAATTACAATTTGTAAAAAAAGAAATAGTTTTTTAAAAGCTTTTATTTAGCTTGCCTGGTTACTATTGGTCATATTTTTTTACTGAAGTTTAAAACAATTATCATCGAAAGAATGGGCAGAGCAGTTGCATGCACGTTTAGTATGGATAATAGTGTATAATGACGTCATTCTAAATATAATATAGCGAACTCTTAAAGATGGCGAACAAGTATTTTTTATATGCCTCAATGAAAAGGGTATCAATTGATACGCTTTATATATAAATACGATAGTAAAATGATACAAAATTAAATATGGGCGAAGATATCATTAATTTAAATAAAGAAAGTTATGTTAAATATTTGAGTTTCATTTTACGGTTTATAATTTTACTTAAAAAAAAATCGAAAGCAGACACACATATTAGTGCATTTTCTGACAATATTCATTTAAAATAAAATACATTCAAAACAAATTTAAAATAAGTATTTATGGGAAAATATATTACATATGGTAACACAAAAGTGTCACCATTTAAATACCATCTGATATTTGACACACTATAGCATGTTGCTGACAGTTAACGACATAGCACTGCGGACGACGCGAATCTATAGTTTTACACAATCATATGTATTTAGTAAAAAAAATGTTGCCGTGAGGTGCCAGCCAAGAATTGTACCACCCCATATCTGGGTGTCGTAAAAGGCGACTAAGGGATAAAATTAGAGAATGGGCAGCAGCATCCTCTGAGTATCACAAACGCCTACTGCGATCGCCAACCCGCCTGCCAAGCGCAGCGATTAGGCCAATCTATGTGATGACCTATGTCCAACAGTGGACGTCATATGGTTGAATGGATGGCGAAAAATATAATTTTGATATTACAAAAAGACACTTCAATTTCATATATTAACGCGAACAAAAATTGATTTTCGTTGAACGATTCTACATAGCGCTATGGTTGTGTTGTCTTCCATTATACGTACTCGTATATGTTTCGAAACAGTCTGCGCTTCAATTTTATTTATTAGTATAGATTCTCAGTTCGAGATTCTCAACGTGTTTCTCTTATCGCGTAAACTTCAATACCGTTTCAATTAGCATTGTTCTAAAGAAAAAGGACCTTTGTGAACCTTTGTCCGCCGTAATCTCAATAAAGTTATTCAGAGGTCTTTATTCGAAGTTCCACCGAGCGAATCCGTATCTCAAATTTCGTTTAACAATCCGGTAGGCCACTCTTCGGAATTAAAGGAAATTAGTTGAAAGTTTCCAACCACTTAATGCCTCGAGTCTTTGTTTATTTCATTTTCGTTCCCAATATTTTATATAAGGATGTAAATGATTCTATATTTATTATCTTAATATCGTGCAGTCGGAAGATTCTTTCTTTACCTAAGTTAAATTTCCTTTCACTAATCTATTCTTGCTTCATTTAGGTATTCTACTACGTACTGAATGTAAAAAATATATTTAAAAAAAACAATTGAAACCATCGAATTTAATTGATTATAATTTTCAATATTGTCGTTTGTTAGCATCTTTTTTACGCGGTATCGACTCAATTCTCTGACCAAAATCTCAGCCGATGTTGTTCAGGATCGTAAACATAGCCTAGACGTACTGGTTCTCAAGTAATGCTGCCGGAACACACCTACTCGTATTTAACGACAGGTTTTCAAACATGAGGATGTTAGCTACCCAGGTATCATTAGAAAATGCCCCACCACCGTACTATGGTCTCCTCACGATGTTTTCCTTCACTAAATTTTCAGGCCGATTTTGGATAAGCGAGCGAACGCACTACCAACTCCGCCATCATCACTCCATAATGGAAGCCTAATTGACATCAATATAGTAACGGTAAACTATATATTCTTTACTATTTACTATGACCAAACTACACAACCCGTAGAGTCTTCGCGTGAAAGTTTAAAATGTAAGTATAATTAAATGAATCAATTTCAAATTAGTGAGAAAATAAGGGTAATAGCTTATTAAATAAGGATCAAATTAGACTTTATTTTAATAAATCGTATAATAATTGGATTTAGATCTAATACCCTAATATAATAAAATATAACAAAATAATATTATATTAAATTTTGCAAATGCAGTATAATTTTAAACTTAACTAATTTGGAACCAACAAAATATCATAACCATTTAATTTAATATAATTATAATAAATATTTTTTACATCTTTTTGTATACAAAATACAAATACATTCTGAAAAGAATATGTTTTACATTCTTGACAGAACACACACGTAAACTGAGCCTTAACGTAGCTAAGTGTTTTTTTATATAATTAACAACGCTCTATCATTACATGTTAATGAAAAAATATTCAATAAATTTTATCCATTACCTACAAAAATTAAAATACAAAGCAAATATAAATTAAATACTATAAAAAAGTGTTTGTTTAAAATGTACAAGTTACGTTTTAAATTATTTATTGCATGATCGGTATCCATAAGTAATTTCATATAATAATATATAATTCCGGATTTCCGTGATTCTCGGCCGTTTGGGTGACATTGTATGCTGTTATAACACAAAAGAAATTCTAACATTTTAACAGAACATTAATATACTTGGAGTTTCATTTCGAATTTACATTTCCCTTGGAATTATGCATGCTATTTTAAAATGAAATGGATAAAAAACAAAATTAAATGAATTTTATGTCTTGGAAATATTTCATACAAAATTGTTTCTCTAAGAAATGTGACTTTTCTAGTTACGTAATCATAAGTTATTATAGTTTCTTTTCCCTTATTATCTTTAATATAAAACTTTAAAACTATGAAATCGTCTCCATTGTACTTTTACTACTACTGATCTCTACCTTTTACTAGTCTTTTGGTCTTCCTATCAAATGGTTTTTGGGATATTTGGCTTCCCGAATGGTTGTTCATAAAGGCAAAATCATTGATATGAGTTTTTTTTATTAATGGTTAATTATTTTATAATATGGATATCTTCATCTCACTGGCCTTATACCATTTTAATTTGGGGTTGACGAACATGTCTTCCTCTTCTATTCATCTCTATTTCAGATCTATATTCACTCCCCTTGTAAGCATATCATTTTTCACACAAGCCATCTATCTTTTCTTCACTCTTCCTTTTCTCATAAAACCGTCAACATTTATAACCAATCCCTTTCTTACAACATCCCTTCCTTCCTGCGCATTACATATATATACCAAGACAGATGTCTACTCCTTAACTTGTCTGTTACTGGCGTCACTTTCAAACTTCCTCTAATATACTAATTCCTAACCCTATCTATTCTTGATACAACACCAATCCATCCCGACATTTTCATCTCTACTCTATGTTATCTTCTTTTATTCATCATTTTTATGGACAAGCATTCTAATTCAATAGAGGCAGATCAAAATTTAACTTACACAATACTTGAACGTCCCTTTACCAAGATATAAAATCTAGTTTTCTTAAAATTGACTCCACTGAAAAGAGCCCACAGCCCTGAACAGTTTCCTGGCTTCCCAAGCATGGAAAGATGCACAGATTAAAAATTAAAAGCAGAAAAACAAAGAGTAAATTTTCTTGCGCCTGTATTAATTGATAGACATTTTTTTTTTTATTTTGAACTATCAATTTGATAATCCGCAGTCTATTATCTTATTATCTGGACAGGCTATAATGTGTTTAAAATTTCGAGCGTGAAACATCAATCAACTGAGATTTATTCTCCTCACCACAGAATTATTGGAACGTATAATACTACATCCTATGAAAATTTCACAGTGTAATCGGCTCAGAGCCACAGTAAAAATAAAAACAGTAAAGTAAGTACAAGTCGATTACCGCATATTTATTGGATATTTTCTTACAAAAAAAAACTGTAGTATGGTAGGATTTTAATGAACATCTAAATCACCTCAAATGAGAATACAAAATATGGGTTCGCAATTTTTTCGTATTGTGTGCGAGCCGCCATAGCTGTTACGATTGTAGACCTAGAATTTCTTAGTATCAAGTGTAACTCTGACATATTGTGTTGACAGGATAAACAGCATTATAATGATTAGCGAACCAAACTAATCCACCTTAAGCATAAACATCTCGAACTATCGCTATCATAATCCAATTTTAACTTGTGTCCCACGCACTATGCACCACAACCAAAGAAACATAACATTTCAGAACTAAGTTCCATCCATCCATTCAACCAAAAGACGTCCACTGCTGGACATAGGTCTCCCCCAAAGATCGCAACGATGACCGGTCTTGCGCCACTTGCATCCAGAAGACTAAGTGTGTCGTTCATGAGAGGGGTGCCATAATCGCCACACTTGGCAAGCGGGTTGGCGATCGCAGTAGGTGTGTGTAGTGCTCAGAAAATGCTGCTGCCAATCAATTTCATTAATAAGTAAACTCCATCTATTAATTTATTAGCCATATACTTTTAAATTGAAATTCTATCTAAAGGCGGCAACGCAGCTCCTTTGAAATTCAATTCAAAATTCAAATGAAATTCAACAATTAAGACACACAATATGAGAGAACATTTAAATTTAATAATGAAAATATTTTAATAACTTAGAAACACATCGAAATTTTGATTTACGATATTACACACTGTATCCGAATACACTGTGTTGCCTATCTTATAGTACTCCGTAGCATATAAAATCAAATTTGCCAGCCTCCGTTCTTATTTGCGAGATGAACCGTGAACAAACCCCTCGTAGGTAATAACGGCTCCGTCTTATTTTGAGAAGTTTCGTAGTGTACCGTCACGTCTGAAAATGTATAAACTAAACCAAATTTTAAACCTTTTCTGAGCATTTTTTCTCTTTTTAAGATAACCAGGGTCTAGCTTAATTGTTAATGTTGGTCATCTATTGTCATTTTTTTTCTTTTCCATAGTATTTTATAGGTAGAAGCTCTTAGCCAACAATAAGCATCTGTATAGAGTAAAAGTGAAACGCATTAGTTTAAATCTGTCGTGTAGTATCCACACTACTCGCGAAGTTGGACGAAGTTAACCGAATGCGATAGTGTGGAAGGGTATTCGCAACGCTTCGTGCAACCTCGCTTCGTCTCGGCTGTCTTCCGATCGTTGTTGGTTTTTGCGCCCAAGTCAAAACAATCGAAGTTCCCTCAGTTTTTTTTTTTTTTTTGTTATTGGGTCTAAATGTGCGAACTAAGTGAGGACATTACAGGGTACCATTTACAACAAATTGTATTTGTTATTTGAAGGTACCTTATTGTTCAAATTTTCGCGTTTGGAATCTAAACTATGCCTCCGTTGCTCTTCAAACGCGTTCACTTTTTGTACTACAAGTTGCTTCCATTGATCTCAACTTTCTGCAAGAGACTCCCAACGACAAGGTTCAATGTTGGATCTCTTTAAAGGTTTTACCTAGAAAATGGCCACCTGTTTTCCGCTTACCATATTCTAGCTCAGAAAAAAAGATACGTTCACTTCGGTTCTCCATGAAATCTACGAAATATGCACGTCGTTATAAGACGACAGAGTGCACATTTCAATGGCAGCTGTCACTTGAGCGTTATCTCTTATGCATAGTGAACTTGCGCCGAGCTACTGATCTCGCGAGGTTACACAAATGTATGGTCACATACTTTGGACTCCGGTCAACTTCGCAAAGTACTTTGTCGAAATAACGTCGCGATTAGTGTAGTCGAGGTTTAAGATAATTTATTCGTATACTGATATCCATCAAACATAGAGAAAAAAAATCCTTTTTTATAAAACAGTCATTCGCACGCTTCTTAAAGAACAAAACAAAAGATATTTCCATTATTTTTGTCTTTTTCTCTCAAATATTCTAAAGACCATCGCGTTTCGTGACCTTATAATTTTACTATCATAGCGCCTAAAGAAGTTTCATTTAAAAATTTTCTTTTCTATTGTTCAAAATATTATTATGCTTTATTTGAAACGAAATAAATCTAATATGTCTAATAATTAATTTAAAACAATATTTGAGTATAAGACAGATAAATATGTGTAAATTAAATAAATATATTGGAAATGTATAAGCTGATTATAAACTTAATGTATTAATCGTCCATGGCAGCATTACATGTACCGAAAATTTTAAGAGTATAAATGAAATTTTTAAATTAATTTTCACTGTTAAGCTTTCAGGAACTAATTGCTCTAAAGCTTGTAATATCTTTGCTAATTAATATACTGTTATTGCTTATTTCAATGTTATGTAACTAAACGGTAAACGTGGAAATGAACTGTACAATTAGTTCGTTCGTAACAAGCTTGTAGTAACATTTGTAAAGGATTAGGATTAACGGGATCTACATCTTCATTATAGTTAAAAGGAACCAAATACTGCCACAGGACAGTATCAAAACTATTAAATTTTTATTACGTTAGAATAGCATTTATTCTGACATTGATAATATCAGACTTATTTACCGAGTTTTGAAGACAAAACTCTCTTAGCACTATGCAAGTAATGACATACCATTATATTATATTTTAATTATAAGGTTTTCAGCTGATTCAATTTAAGACTTTGTAGAATTCATAATCATAGCATCAGCATCTAAAACTTCTTGTTGTCAAGTAATCTTTTTTGTATGTGTATGGGCTTAATTATGAAGACGCTTGTAATGTAATTTGGATTATATATACCTACATCATTCATCAAGGCCTCTTTCATACTATCCAATTATCGAAGTTCAATTATGTCGAATGTAATCCTAAATCACATATTATAGAAACAATTTCATAACCAATAGATGAACAATTCTAAATTAATCTAATATTAACGAGTTGGTCTAATGAAATGCGAGTCTATCCTGTAATATCCAAGTATCGTGTTTCGAATTAATCCCGGAGTAATACAACACCAGCGAAGGGATTGACTGATGGATGTCAGATTTAATATAAAATGAGTTTTCCTATGGTAGTCGTGAAATCTATATCACGGTTATATTTATTAATCTATGTATATTTCTTTTTCAGACTGACTACGCTGTTCGCCCAAGGGACATTTATAGCTTAAAATAACTTCCTTGGCAAGCACTGAAGGCACTCAATTTAGAATCTTAGGCAGCACAGGTACTCCACCATGGTATAATTATCCACTTAAACTGTTGCCATGCATGTAATTAAAAGAACAATTATTGCTTTGATGAAATTGTACTCGTGTAAAATATATACGTATTTCGTTAATCAACGCCTAAATGCATGCAATAAAGTCCTTCATAGAAGCCATCATCAAGATGCAGCGGATTGAAAAGATCCATTCCGGGAGATAGGGCCTAAGTTTCATTCATATGATCATACCGTATTTAAAAAGGATTGATATATGCGTTTAGGTAAAACAATAATACGTGCTATTTTTCACTTCATTCGATTTACTGATTCGGTTTTTAAGAATTCAGTTTTTCTAACGGCCAGAGGGATTTGCATAAGTTCTATTTCTTTTAAATTACGATAAAATGTTTGATACTTCAGTTTTATTAATATTAGTTTTTTACCATTTTTACTTTTTTAAACTGTGCTAAAAAAAAACCATAAAACTTTTAATTTTACTCGTTAGCATTTTATGTGTTTTGTTATTGTTTTAATTAATTATGCTAATAACTCGTCACAATAATCATAATCATTTAAATTGAAAGACGTCTACAGCTGGTCATAGGTCTCCACGAATTAGGGGAGGATTTATCCATAATCGCCACGGCAGGCGGGTTAGCGATTGCACTGAAGTGTTTGTGGTACACATAGAATGCTGCTGCCCATCACCTAGTTTATCTCTTAGTCACTTACCCAGCACTATACGGAATGCAACAATCAACATTTCATATCTTTAAATATTATGTTGATATGACATTTTATTTTAAATTGTCCACTGAATATTTTCGTCATGATTAGTATCTTTTTGTCAGCTTAATTGGAGAACACAATAATCTTATTTGTACTATATAAATAGCTCTTTTATGATTAATATGAGATAACTAGACTTCATCATTTTATGAATATGCAAAAGAAAGTATATTATTTGAAAGATTAGATCTTAGAAAACTACCCGGACACAGGATGCCAGTATCAACAGTAGTTACTAACTTTCGTTTCTCATTACAAAATGACTGGAGGTTAAATTATTCACATATAAGTTAATTTATCACTCGCCTGAGATCCTTTTGTAGAATCGAAAATACGATGTTACTCTCTAAAATACATTCTACTAAAATAATTCACCAACCCTTTTTTAATGTAACCCGTGTATAAATAGGTACATACTATTTGATTTTTATACTTTTAAAGACTATGATCGTATGTGCCGAGTAGTTTATGTAAAATTACTTGTACATGTGCTTGACGACGTTAATTTGTTTGTATAGTTATAATCCTAAAATAACGGTCATCATCTGAAATGGGCATACCATCGCTAGTCACTATGACGAGATTATCATATATGTCAGGTATCTTATTTAAGTAAAGACAATTGCCTACCTATTACAAATTTTCACAATAATGTTTAAAAACAATTACTACATTGATTTTCAAAAAAAAAAAGTTGTATCCTCCCAGTTACTGGAAGGTGATTCTTCAGTAGGAGATTCACAAAGAAAATAACACAAGAAATCATCGTGAAAGTTTAAAATAGATTTATAAATGACCCTGAACCTGAATCTACTGGAATAAATCATTGACTTTAAAACAAAGAGAATCTATGAAAGTACGAATATTTATGACAGTCGTATTTTAAACACTAACTTTCACTCTAAACTTTGCTCGAATGAGATTTAGTAAAATTATTCACCGAACATTATTTAATGTCAAAAGATTATCTTGCATTGGCTAAAGGCCTATGTATAGTATACGATATGTATCACATCAAACATTTGATAGACGACCATCTTAAGTTCGACTAGATCATGTTTGTGGATTTAATCAATTCTCGACCTCTATACAGTAGAATGTCATACGACTCTACTTGATTACGTGTCATCCATTAAGGCGATGTTTTATTGATTATGTTTTATTGCAGGTGCTGTTTTGATTAACATAAGTATAGATGGATTATTGTATGCTTACCATTCTGGACCACATCGTCATTTAACATTAAGTGAGGTTGGAGTCAAAGTCAAATCATAAGCCATACAAGACAAAGACGCTGCTGTCTTTGAAATAAGAGAGAGTGCAAACAGAAAGACATACATAATATATTGTACATATATAGAAATAGAATAGACGTATTTTACGGCGGCTATTAAATCATACAGTACTCAAAACCATTCGTATTTGTGCATCGGGATGAATGCACAATCATAGATAGGTATGTAGGCCACGCTCACAATGGGCTCGACGAGCTAGGAATGTACTCGGATGCGGTAAATGTCAACAAACACAAAGGGTCCTTCTTGCAGAAGCAATATAGCTTTATAAAGAAAATATTATATAACATAGAAAAGAGAAGTGGCGATATTTTTCTTGAGCTTACGAGTGGTGACTCGACATAGGCTATTGTATATTCAATACGTAATTTATAGTTAAGCTATAATACTCTGATGTGATTTGTGAAAAAATACATTTATTATTTCGAACTGTATTTATTATTTTGTTAAAGCCTGTTTTGTTAAACCCCATTCTAAGGAAAGATGCCAGGCTGCCCGATAGTTACGGCCTCATTAAATCACACTAGGTAAAATTTACAACCGGGTTCTTATGAATTCTTGTCTCATAGATATCATTTACAATAAAAATCTTATTCGTCCAGAACAATTCGGGTTCCGAATCTGAAATTCCTGCACGTACTGAGTTCACAGTCTCACCGAGCACGTCTTATTTAATGCTGAAGCTCATGTCAAAAAACTCTAGACGCTGAATCGCGGTGTTTTTCGAAGTCACCAAGGCCTTCGTCAAGGTTACACTCTCTTTACAGCCTACTCGAATCGCGAAGGAGTCCCCAAGGGTCTATACTAGTGCCTGCCTTTTTCAATCTCTATATTGCTGACCTCTCACTTCTCTCAAGTAGCGAGTTTTTGACACAGTAATTTTCTGTTCACTACATCATAGAAACCATTTTAGATCTCGTGTTTAAAAATACCGTTAATAACCTAGGCTCTTGGTGCAATAAATAGCGAACAGATTTCAATCCCGGAAAGAGCACCGCCATTCTGTTCGATTTGAATAACTCCAAAAATAAACTTCGGCCTCTTAAATACTTTAGACAACCGAATATTATTCCCGCGTAATTTTGAACACGGGTAGGAGATCCAGCTAAGGTTCGTACCATTTTGGTGACCTTGCTCTGACTTCCATTTTTATGAAATTAGAAGAAACGAAAATCGTGTGTCATGATCGTAACAGATGGAAGGATATAGTCTGCGTAAGAGCAAGGCGTAAAGGTATGTTCGTTAGTTGTAATTTCGATTTTTTTTAATATATAGATTTCTTGTTCATTGTATGGCAATATTTACTCAAGACTTTTGTAAATGTATAGTTTTAATTATCACGTTAAATGACGTCAAGATAAAAACATAAAACATAGAAATCATTTGACATCTGTTCTAATTGGCAACAATGTAACATACAATTTAAATATAATATAAATTTCTGTTTAATTAGATCAAAAGTAGGTGCTCTTAATTTTTTTTATATAAAAATTAGGGCGTACGGTGACGGATGTGTCTTTTGATAGGAGACAAATGTTAGCGGATGTCTGTCTATTACTATTTATATGTGTGGATTTAATATTAAAAATTATGAATCATTGTCACGTTACTTTTAATATACTTTAATTTTTTTCAATGAATGACATGCTTATATTACATGTGCCCTCATTTTTTTAAATTCGAAACGCCATCCAACAAGTATAACTTTATAAAAAATCATAAGCTTACTGATAATGTAACTCAGTAATAGGGTATGATTGTAATAAGATATTTACAGTGTTTAGCGGTGGTGTTTTTTTTTAATCTATACCACCTTATGTCAGAATAATCAATTGTTTTATCTATTTAAATACTTCTACAGGTTTCTTATTAAGAATATTTATTGCATATTATATAACCAGCTTAGTTGTTAATAATTTTTGTACCAGTATTTAAGCTGCTTTTATTTTATTTGTAACTAGCTGGTCTCCGCGATGTTACCCGCGTAGTTCTCGTTCTCGTCGGATTTTCGAAATATAAACTATCCTATGTCACTTACTGGATTTCAAACTATCTCCATACCAAATTTTATCCAAATCGGTAGAACAGTTTTAAGCTTATTCGTTACATACAAAAATACAAATCATTTTTCTTTATAATATTAGTATAGATATAGATTTTTTTAACTCGGAATAGGCTTAATGCTTTGTCCAAAATCTCACCTGAAGTTAAGAGATGACGCCTGGAGTCTGGAGGTACTGGTTCTCAAGTGATGCTCCCGGAACACACTTATTGGTATTTAAGCAACAGGTTTTTAAATTTGAGGGTGGTAGCTACCAAGACGGGCATCAATAGAAAATGCCCTACCACCATGCTATGGTTTCCTCACGATATTTTCCTTCACCAAAAGCTCGGGCCGATTTTAGAGTCGGATAAGTGGGGTTCAAACCCGCGTCGATTGACGCGAAATCCGACCGCACTACCCGCTGCGTCCTCATCGCTTCAAATAATATTCTATTTGTTGGTGTTAATTTAATGAATAATTTACTAAAACGCTGATTTTAAAATATACGTACAAACTACAAACACATACAATCAATCGCTCTCGTCACCGTCGCTCGTCACGTGACGTTGATGTTCTCTCTTGCACTCTCGCACGAAAATCAATTTCCGCATCTCGCTCATGCGTCTGATGGTGATAATGAAATAAAAAAATATACAAACGTGTTTCTTTAAAGTAGCAAATATAATTAGTAAGTGAAATGTAGCTTGTTGTAGTGGCATACAAACACGACAATGCATGATGCGTAACAAAGTGAATCTCGGGCAATTACTTTACTTTTATGTTACCAAAATATATCGTTTATTACGTATCTATAATCTATAACAAGACATCTTAAAGTAAATAAGTACGTACAAATGTATCGTCGGGTTATCACATCCATAAAATTTATTTTATACTTCGACGGATATTAGAGAACCATGCAGAATACCAATTACGAGTCTTCCGTTCGTAGCTCAATCTTTTCATTCTGTTACAGCACTGTGTAATAAATAACAATTTGTAATAACTCTTCATTGTAAATAACAATTCTGATAATGACGTGTTCGAATCTTTGATCTACATTATTTGATACAATGTTAAAATAATACTACACATGTGTACATTATAATAATACTTGATAATTTCTTCTATCGGACAAGCACCGAAATTCACATAAACTCTAATTTGTTTTTGGTTAATTTATTTATTAGTAATAATGTATTCAATAAACATACATTTTTCGAAAAAAGTAAAGATATCAGCTTTTCAGAAAATTTCATGCAAATTTGTAATACTTAAAAAAATAGAAAGCAGCCTTTCAATTTAACTTTCTATATTGGATTTTTTGCTTATTGTCTCATATTCTAAAACTAATCACTATACAATCATAGTAATGTACCATCCGTCCATCCATTCAATCGAAAGACGTACACTGGTGGACATAGGTCTCCCCTAAAGATCTCCACGACAACCGGTCTTGTGCCACCCGCATCTAGCGGATTCCCGCGACCTTCACCAGGTCGTCGGTTCACCTTGTGGAGGACCTACCCACTCTACGTCTTCCAGTGCGTGGAGCCCATTCGAGAACCCGTCGGCCCCATAGGGCATCGGTTCTGCTAGCAATATGCCCAGCCGACTGCCACTTAAGTTAAGCCATTCTTTGGGCAATGTCGGTTACTTTATTTCTTCTGGGGATCTCCTCAATCCTGATTCGATCACGCAGTGAAACTCCAACCATAGCCCATTGCCCTTTGAACAACTTTTAGCTTCCTTATTAGGCCCATTGTAAGCGACCACGTCTCGGTATTGTATGTCACCACTGGCAACACACACTGGTTGAAGACTTTCGTCTTGAGACACTGCGGTATTTCGGACAAGAAGATTCTGCGAACGCAGCCCAGCCGAGTTGGATTCGACGATTAACCTCTTTCTCCAGACTGGATCTACCTATCTGAATGGTTTGTCCCAGCTATACATAACTGTTAACAAGTTTGAGTGTAAAGTCACCGATTTTTATAGGAGTTGGTACAACACGGACTTTAGACAAGATGTTTGTCTTATCCACGTTCATTTTAAGAACAACTCGTTCGGACATGTATATTTTGGATAATTGATTATATTCGGAATGTAGAACAGAATAATTTTTTGTTAATATTATCTCTAAAGAGATTCTATGTGACAAATGGATGACTTGTTATATCGACCGCTAAAGTAATGAATGACGTATCTAATTTATCTGGACTGGAACACGACCACTGTACACTTGTGATAAGTCCAACATAGTATTGTGTTCCGGGATAATCAAATTATAGAGGTTTTAACTGTCGTAGATCTAGCCCGTCATGATGATAAAAATTATCAATGAATTCTTATCAATTGGCAATCAACATCGTTCTTAGAGCGCAATTTATTTAACAAAAGATGAACTGCAGTCATTTCGGTAAGTTCAAAGAAAACTTAAGGGATGGTTGCGAAGTTGGTAGTGCAGCTGGATTTCGCGTCAACGCACATAGGTTCGAGCCCAACTCTAAAATCAGCCTGAGATTTCGGTGAAAGAAAACATCGTGAGGAAATCATAGTCATTATAGTGGATTTTTAATAATTCTCATCTGGTTAGCCACCACTCTCAAGTTAGTAAATCTGACGCCAAACTAATAACTGTACTTCTCCAGGATCACTTGAGAACCTGTTTAATCTAGGCTTATTGTGTTTACCATCCTGAAAACCATATCGTTACTAATCAAATGATATTGCAGCCTATACAGTGTAAAAACAAGTATCTTTTTTCTTTCTTTTTATTTTACTCTATTTAGTGTTAGCTAAACAAATAAAAAAAATAAAGATACCTTTGAGGGATATCGGATCGATATAGAAACCCGAACAACTCCCGCCATTGAGTGTTCAACTAACAGATCTTAATTAAACCCGCACCGTGAACATTAAAATATCAATTAACGCGAGAAATCTTGTTAAAAGTAACAAACGGAGCAATATCTAATACCTCATTATATCTTGATAAATCTTAATTAACGTCTGAACTAATATTGTGCGACACACAGAGTTCTCGTTTCTCGTCTAATGCGTCTTCAAGAATTAATATTGTTACATTATAAAATAACGAAGTGGTTTTTGATATTTTTACTCCATTCTATATTGAACCTATATTCTTTATTCTGATCATGAAAATGCTATTATTCTTGGTGATATCTATTATGTTGAAATGTAAGTAAACATCGACTAAATTGTATAATTAAATACATAAATAATATTAGGAGAAATGCAAGAGTCGCAGAGTAGATTGTAAGGAAAGCTAACCTGCTCTCAAATGCATATTATTTTTGTTATTATTCTGAAAGGAGTTTTATACCAAATGTATAATATAAACTAGAAATGAGATTAAAGCCAGACTATACCAATGAGGAATTTCTAGACTTTACTAGATTTAAATCCCAAATTTTAATTTTAGATAAAAAATACCAATTTGAACGTCGTGCGTTACAGTAAGTTTATATAATTTTATAATGTCTAGTTAAATAATGATTATACCATGAGTAACTATGCAAACATATTAGATTATTTCCTATAAATTTGTTACTTAAAACAATTTTCTTGGATCTGCTTTAGCTCAGGTTTTTATCCAGTTCGAGGTATCGAGACTATTAAAAATAAAATAGCTTTTTACAATGTATAGGCTCAGCGCTTTGACCACAAACTCAGCTGACGTTAGGTCTGATGTGGTCCAGGATGTCAAACACACTAAGCCTTGAGGTACTGGTCCTCAAATGATACTGCCGGAACACACCTACTGATATTTGGCGACAGATTAACAAACTTGGGGGCCGTAGCTATCCAGGCGGACATCGTTAGAAAATGTCCTACTACTATACCATGGTTTCGATTGATGCGAAATCCGGCCGCACTACTCGCTGCGCTATCATCGCTTCAAAATCTGTCTGTCTGTTTGTTCCGCGTAATCTCCGGAACGGCTATACCGATTTTGACGGGACTTTTTTTTTTTTAGATAACTGAAGTTACTCCGCCTAACTTAGGATACTTTTGATTTTCGAAAATAATTAGGGCTCCGCGTAAAAAAATAAAACCTTATAAAAATTTGAATATAATTCGGTTCAATGCCCAGTTTTACTGGTAAGTGCTTTAATTTATGATAAATGTTTTTACTTTATCTTAGACCTAAAACAAATTTAAGAAAATTATTAGGATTCCGTATGGAAAAAACTGAAATGCAGTGAAGAACATATGAAACGCGGGCGCCGCCGAAGACACATAGCTAGTTATGTAATAAATTTCTTATAACCGTATCTCAATAATATTTATTTCAGGTATTCGCACTCTGCCAACCACTGTAGGAATAGTTGAAGACACAGCTTCATCTGAAACCCTATATATAACTGGAAGCACAGCTCCTGCCTCCACAGCTGAAACTACAGATAGCTATGATTCCACAGGAGATGAAACTTACACCCCACCCGATAATTACACCTTACCACCAGATTTCACGATGCCCACAGAAAAAACTGCATTCCCACCAATTTTCTATCATTCTACAACAGGGAAGCCTCCAGAAACAACAATTCTTGATAGATATTTATTCGAATCGGTGGATTATGAAGAGTTACCTCAGAAACTCAAGGAGGACTACCATGATTGTTACGGGCAACACATACGTTGCGTAAGGCATAGGTTAGTATCCTAAAATAATATGTGTTAGTCAGTTTATACTGATTCCATAAGACCAATGAAGTACTATCTATAGATGAATAGTGATAAAAATAATGATATAAAGATTATTACCTTTATATTTATACACAATTTTACACTATATGCTATCCCTATCGGAGCATACCTTTTTTTTCGAGGGGAATGCATTTACGCTCTAGCTGTCGAGCCTAACCCAAAGGGACGTACCCCCGGGAAAAGGCTGAATTAGTGTGGGACTCGCGGCGAGAAGCGCCATCACTACCCACTAAACCCCCCCGGTTTCTCCCACCACCTTGCGTGGGGCAATATGGGATGACTTTCGCATTCTACCGCGTTGCCCCATGACCTTTTTTTTTTGACGAGGGGAATGCATTTACGCACTACCCTTACCCATTGCATTAGTGAGACCGAAGTCCCCCAATGCAATGGGTAAGGGGGTGCGGAGGGGCGTCTCTAACCACGCTCTCCCGGGCTAACCACGCTCTCCCGGGCTAACCACGCTCTCTCGGGCAAACCACGCTCTCCCGGGCTAACCACGTTCTCAATTGCCCCATGACCTAACATTACCTGAATAACAGTGATAATAAAATTCCATAGCATACTAGCTGAAGCAAAATTCAGTTCTGCTTGGACTCTATAAAATATATCTTTATCTAGATATGGCAAAACAAACAACTTTGTCATATTCCTCCAAAAAATACTGGAGCTATCATCAAATTTTTCACAAACTTTACAGTTGAGTTAAGTTGGTTGACATATTTTTTGTTGGGAGAAAAGTCCTTATGGCACCTTCCATCTCACAGACAGGCCAAGATGTACGGGATGAGTTATTGTCCAATAATAAGAAAAGATGAACTAATTCTAATAAAGATAACTAATTACTCAAAAGTAATATTTCTCTAAATAAGCTTCAATTATCTCATGTTGCTTTCAGAACTGATCATGTCCCAGTATGTGGGTATAATTTATGGAACGGATACTATAGCGACTTTTATGGCCCATGTGAAATAGATTTACAGAACTGTTATCATAGAATGAAAAATGGATTCGGAGTATACGGGACAAATTACCAAAATGGTACATAAATATTTTTAAATTTCCTAATATCGAATCTTGCGAATTTCGTTTCAAATATGCTTGTTACAGTGATTCACTATAGACAGCCTTATCTTTATTGCATGTTATGATGTAATTTGGCATCCAAAGCGAGATGCTCTTAGGCGTTTGTATACGTTATAAGATATCATACCTTAAATATCACGATAAGACGCATTAAAACTACAGATTTGAACAATAGATTTTCTTTAATCCTAAACTCCGATACTTATTCAAAAGTGTTGTTAATCATTATTAATCTTTATCAGAGATGTCATGACGTTTACTAAAATGGAAGAAGACACTTTTTTAATACGTCAATATCGAATAGTGGGTTTTTGAAAATATTGGTATGGGCATGTAGAGAGGATGGATGAAACAAGATTGACGAAACAAATTTATGAGGCGAGTGTGAATGGGCAAGCTGGTAAGGGTCGTCCTAGGCGAACGTATCTCGAACAGATCGAGGACGTTCTGGAGAAAGACCAAGTCAAAAGTACCCATAACCGAAGAGCATGTATGAAGGTGCTTATGAAAGTAGAAGAAGCGAAAGACATGTATCAGGACCGTAGAAAAAGGAAGAATGTGGTTTCTGGCTACCCTTATGGGAGAAAAGCGTGACGTTATGTATGTATAAATATGACAAAATGACTCCAATTTATCTAATTTTTAATAAAAACAGTCCAATAGCAATGGCGAGCGCCAATATATGATAATTTATCTTGAGAGGCTATACCAGTATACACTAAACCATACCAGTTTACATTTCCTACGGCTTAAAGCTTCTTGGAAAACTTGGATATAAAATGGCTAATCCCGGAACGTAACGATTACTATGGCGGATTTTTTACTACATGCATGGTACTTTCGAACCTTCGGGATACGAAATGTATATTATAACAATCTCTAACTATTATACATTCCAGATGTTATTTTCTACAACGGGGAAGGTTACAACTGCATTTATTATTTACGTATGGCAAAAACGAAAGAGGAGATGGACGAAATCTACTTCGGAGATGAAATATACAGGATAAAAGAAGATAAAAAATGATAATATACATCCAATTTTATTTGCGTAGACGATGAGTAAATGAAAACAATAAGCTATAATTTATTTGTCACCGTACGTTTGTCACGGCATTTAAACTCTGTGAGAATGATTGTACCATTTTGCACTAGCTTGAACTGTATATTTAATGAAACATTGCAACATTTTCTTTCATTCTTACCCTATTGTTCATTTTTAATTTCAAACTACTACATACACTATCGCAACGAAACATTATGAATGAATTCCAATCTGAATATACGCAAGTTTTTGGCGATTGAGAAAATATATACTATACTAGCTGAAAGCCCGCGGGTGCAGCCGCGTTTCATATATTTTTACTGCATAATATAGTATATAATTTTTTTAAACGGAATCTATTTATTTACCAAAAAATATTTAATTCTAACATAAACCCCTTGAGCGTTTGGCGTTTACGCCAGCTTTCCATTGTTTTCCTATTGTTTCATTTTTATTGGTAATCGACATATTAAGCAAGATATTACTCACAAATTCAAATTTCTGCCAGTAAAAAACTTGATATGTTTTATCAAATACATGCATGCATCTCGACCAGATGTTACCGCCCGATTTATAAACACTGATACTGTGATACTATATAGTGCTTGAACTAATTTTATAAACATAATTAATTTAAGTAGCGTAATTAGTAATTAATGAAAAAAAATCGAAAAATAAATAACATACTAAATGATGTTAAAACACTTACCGCTTTAAAGCTGTAAAATATTTTCTAATGATCACAACTGAGCTAGCTACAACACTTACATTTGAAAATCTGTTGCAAAATATCTAATCGTGTATGGCGGGAATATTGCTCGGGAGCGAGTTCCTCTACATCTACAACAACTAGTTAAAAATTGGTTGCTACTCTTAAAGAATAAGACACGCCTTGTCTATCAGTGCTCGTTTTCAGCCCTGGCAGAAGTAGATTTTGCGGTAGTGATAGTTTCATCTTAATTAAATTGTAAAGGACGAAACAATCCAACTATTTAACCGAAAGACGTTCACTGCTGGACATAGGTCTCCCTCAAAGATTTCCACGACGATAGGCCTTGCGCAATCAGCATCCAGCGGATTGCCACGACCTTCACCAGCTCGTCGGTCCACCTTATGGGGGCCTCTCGTCTTTTGGTGTATAGAAACCATTCGTGAACCCGTTGGCCCCATTCGGCATCGCTTCTGCGAGCCCACAGTTTAAAATAATAAAATCTTACAAAAGAAACTTACCATTAATATCTCCTTTGAAGTTTGATCGACAGATTACCTAGAATCAAATTATTATACTAATTAAATACTTGTTTGAAATTGCAATGACAAACGAAAATATGTTACTTCAAAGTAATTGACGTCTTATGACTATATTATGGGACAGTAGTTACACAGATTTTCCAAAGCACAACACTTACTTTTACTGGACAATTTAAGTTCTGGTACTATCTCTAGCTCAAGTTTTTATTTCTAAGGAGTATATAGGATGGTCTATAATATGAATATTAGTAGTGATCTCTGTTAAATCAATAAAAATGACGGTACAGTTTTCATAACATCTGCAAAAAAAAAACCAGATAACTTTTCCCATATTTTTGTTAATTTTTACGTTTATAAGCGCCATCTAAGGGTTTAAATTAAATACAGTTTGTTTAATTTTAATTAACGCCAATGAAATACTTCAAATATGATAATTGGTATGTCATATCATGATATCTCAAAGAACCCCTCCACTCAAGAACCTTATCTACACACATAAATATTTTAATGATCATTTTAGTTGATTTTGAAGAGAAACATTATAATGAAGATATTGTATGGTGCTTTGTTTTAATATCGTACTAAGCAGTCAGCGATTCAACACTTAATATATAAAAAAACTAATTCATTTAGTTAAAGCTAATCTATATTTATACGTCTATACTAATAAATAAAATTGTAGTGTCTGTTCGTAATGTCAAATTTTTTTATTTATTAAATAGATATGAATGGATATACAATACCTATACCAAATATACAATTTAAAAAAAAATTGTCTGTCTGTTTGTAATGGGTATTCTGTGGAATTGCTAGACCGATTTTGACGGGACTTTTTTTTGGTAGATAGCTGAAGTTACTCCGAGTAACTTAGGGTACTTTAATTTTCGAAAACAATTAGGGTTCTGCGTAAAAATATAAAACTAAATAAAAAAATGAATAAATTTAATTCACAATTTAATGCACTCATTTAATGCACAATTTTACGGGCAAGTGCTATAATTTATGAGAAATGTTTTTATTTTACCTTAGAACTAAATTTTTTATAGGAATACGGTTAAGGTTCCGTATAAAAAAATTAAAACGCAATAAAGAATATATGAAACGCGGGGGGCGCATCCTCGGGCACACAGCTAGTCATAATATATATTTAAATAATAGAGGCTACATTTAAAGCAGGAAATACAGATAACCGCATAATGCGGTTATGGATAATGAACGATGTCAATCCCATAAATGTAGCGGTTTGGTTTGATCTACCTATTGCTATAGCTAATTACAATGATATAGCAATTTATGTACTATCTTAACCCCGAAAATTGAAGGAAATCAAAATTCATTAAATTTACACTTATTTACCATATTTTTAATGATTTTTTTCCTGCAGTCACAAATCCTATGAGCCCAGAAATTTTGTTTTTATTTTATTTATTTACTCTCGATTTTTTCTCCGTAACATTACATCTTCTTACTAATTCCTGTTATATAGTTATTATAATTTTTCGAGCATAATGTAATCTTAGGTTTTCTGTTTTGCAATTTAATTAAAATTTAGAGATTAATATTATTGAATTTGGACTTTAAAAGTAAATTCACTAAAGAATCTAATATCAGTTACGATAGCTTTCATAACATTACGTTTCTTGCACTACCAATTTAAGTTTGTCTTCGCTTACGGAGCTAACGTCGCAAGCAAATGTATGAAAGTTAGCAAAACATAAACAAGGTGTCTTGAGTCGTATGTTTTTGAAGATGTAAACTAGATGAACATTCTATGACCTTAAGTTCTCACGGTAGGCACTGTTGCTTTAAATTATAATGAAATTAGAGTATACTTCCTTACTTTAGTTAAAATATCAAATTTATACTTGGGTAAAACTATTGAAATATAATATTTAAGGTAGTAAAAAGACAGCTGAAAGTGTGAAGCTATAATGGCGCGATAGTATGGTCGTATTCCTCGATCATGAGCCTGAGGTCACGATGAAGGAAAACATCTTGAAGAAACGATAGCATGGTGGTAGGGCATTCTCTAATAACCCCCGCTTGAATAGCTGCCACTCAAGTCAGCTGTCGCCAAGTATCAATAGGTATATTCCGGCAGCAACATTTGAGAACCAGTACTTTTAGACTTAGTGTGTTTACCATCCTGGATCACATTGTAACTTAACAACAGGTCAGATGGTATTGAAAGCACTGAGCCTATAAGTATAAAAAATATCAATATTAGAGATATGAAAATTGATCTCAACCTATATGCGATTTTCTGTTCTAAGTATTTCGTAACTAATACACCGATTGAATCAAACCAATATATAGATGCTAAAACATTAGTTATGTTATACTATAAATTAAAAACATTAATCGAAACTATTCTTACCTATTTCTATAATTAAATTGTGATTATAGAAAAATAAGAACGGACCAATCTGTGATTCAGTATTGATTTAAAACAACAAAATTCATCGCATACACGAATAATGCGATACATTTACAATTAACCTAAAATTATCTTCTCTTATGATGTACTTAAATAAATACGTAAAACCATTACGAAGCAACTGTACATCGTCAAAATAACACTCTAATTGCCAACGTCTTCTCGAATACATAAACCGCAATTAAAGTAGTAAACGAGTTAACCTCACAACTCGTCACAAATAAACCGAGCTCTCGTCAAATTTACCTTAAAATAAAATGCTAATTTTCAATCTAACAACGGAATCGAAATTATCAACGTAACCTTTTCATTTCTAACTGCAAATATTTCTCAGAGGCCACTCGGCGAAATTTTGTTGGTGTATCTTTTGTTATAGATGGCAATTATTTTATGAGGGTTTTATTATTAACTTCGTTAAATTATCACGATTCGTTTGAAGCGATAATTGGCTTATTTGAATATTATTACATTGAAATATTGAATAATATACCAAACACGACAACAACTCAAATAGATAAGAATAAAATACAAAGGAATATGGATAATGAACAGAAGTCGAAAGCGAATATTTCTGCTCTTAAATCAGAGGCGAAAGACTACTATTTCAAAGACTAAATAAGATGGATGAATGGTTGAAATGAAAGAGAATATATTTAATGACTATCGAATAAACTATGTCTGCCTAATAGGAAAGCCTAAAATAATTTGAAAAGGTTTTTATTGCTATATATTAAGTTGTGCCTAAGATTAATTATATTGTTAGTTAAATTCAATCGAAATGATTAGCTAAATTTTTTCATTAACTATAATTTGAATGGAAAATCCAAATTTGCAAATTTACCAGATTTAGAAATGACTAAATATGTTATGAGCTGGCGTCATTATTAAGCCTACGCCTTTGAAGAATCGTTGCCAAATAGAGGTAAATTTAAAGCCAGCTATAATAAATACCTAAGTAGGTCAAAAACTTTAATTATAATACTGACTCTCTGTTGTTGTTTCTATTACAGAAAATATTTTACTCACTTCAGTACCCAATAACTTTTGTAATATTTTTTACAAGTGCTCCATCCTAAAACTCTATTTCGACTTTAAGAAATCGCATTTAAGATTTAGCGCGACCGTTTTCCTTTGTAATTAGTTAAAAAGAAAATCTTATACCCACTTCTCTGCATCTGGCGCTTTTGGATCCATTACAGGAAAATCACTATTAAATCGTTCTTTAATATTACAGGGTTGTTGTTTATGATTTATTCTCTCTATGAATGATATATATCTTTTCTAAAATGACAAAACTTGCATTTCTTTGTCCTTTTTATATAAGTTTAGTAAACCTTTGCAATATTTGCGATGATAGGTAATCATTATACTTTAGTAATACCATTATTACACCTATAGGCAATAGAATGGCTGGTTGATTCGAAAAGAATTAAGATAGAAATAAATCTCATAAATGGCCTTTTAAACATGCGTATTCAGGACGGTGATCAAATGAGCCAACTCACTGCTTTTGGTTGAGATACTAAAGTGTGATAGTTTCAATCACCATTCTTCTATTTTTATTCATCTTACAATTTGAATCTCGACAAAACCTATTATGTTGTTTAATCATTGCCTTATAGTTTTATGTATATTGTGCTTCAAATGAAGAAAGTGGCTCCGCATGGGTTTAATAAGTCTTTTCTTATTATTGATTTAGTACTTCATTTAAATTTATATCAGGTTATATTATGACTATCAATACCAATCAAACATTATGAGATTTGTGAAAAATAGACCTAGAAAAATATGTAGTTTCTATCTCACATCAAGTGTTAATATCTAAGGTAATTTCGTATTAGAGCTCTACAGTTCGTAATTATTTCTTATTTTAAAAGAAGAAAAGAAAATCATCGCCAACCCTAAACATAAGATAACATTGGAAAGATTCAACTAATAAAGAACACAAGGCGCCCCTCGTACTAATGTACATAAATCTGAGACTATTAATTTTCTCAAGTTCGCTTGAAACTCGCTGTCGGAAGTTTTCGCTGCAGTTTATTGTCTAAAAATGGCGCAATGTTATATAAGATTAAAAATGTATATTTAAGGTCGGAGTTTTAGATATAGAGATTTATAAATGTGATTATTATTTCAATTAATTACTCATTTGATTCGTTGCGTTTGAATGTCATTAAAAGTGAATAGCATGATGTTTTATGAGTTTCAATTTTCGTTTAAAAACAACTATAATGCGATCGTAGCATAGTCGTTACGTATTTTATAGCTGAACTAAATAGATGTCACATTCCAATATAAAATATTAACTAATCTTTCACTCTTCAATTGTAGTTTACGATTTAACATTAGTTAAAACTGAGGTCAAATGCCTTTTAAAACAATAAATAATAACGTGCTTGTTTTGAAATAATATATTGAATCGAACAAATGGAACCACGCATTAAAATGCCTAGATAATGAGCATAACTGACCCGCTAGGGTCCCTTTCGGATGGAAGTTTTAGGGACCTCTCATTAGTGGATCCCGCTTGTTAGTTCCGTGACTTATGACCGGCAATACTGTACTGGAGTGCCTCTCTTAGGCATTGCTTAACTTGATCATTATTTAAGAGCTTGTTAGCTGAAATGTTTACAAGTGACAGTAAATACTGACATAGAATTTATAACTTTGTTTTTAATGGTCGACTACAAAAGGTCGATAAACATTTTGAGTTAGATTTTTCTCATCATTTCTTCTTATATTTATGATTATAAAAATATCATAATATTTTATAATATAACAACGATTATAACTTTATTTACTTAAAAACATGCTTTCAGTATTAAAGATGCTTTTTATTGTATATATTTCTAAAGTATAAGATAATTTCTGGAATATAGACGTCCTCTTTAATTTACAATTATATATAGCTAAATTAAATGTAATAAATGTTAAAGTTAATTAAAAAGATACTTCTTAGATTCAATATAATTTTCCACTGACCAATAACAAAGTATTAACCACAATCTCAAGCCGCTACGGAATCATTAACGATTCGAAACCCTCAAATCCAAGAGAGATATTGATTGATTGTTACTCAAACAATGCCAACAATGGTAAAGTTGAAATGAAAATTTCAATGTAGACGTTTAATAATTCGACGACTGAGGTATTTGCAGAGTACTCTGCGGTAACAACTTACAACCACAACATCGTCTATGTAAATTATATATTAAATTTATTAATTTATTTCTGTTTCCATAGAATAACTACATAATTACTAACATATAATAATTAATGCTAAGCTATAAAGTAGACATTTACTCAATAAATAAATCGACATAATACGTAAATTTGCTCATGAAGCTTGATGTAACATGATCTGAAGAGATTAGTTAATAACCGTTGCTAATACGCATTGAAACACAGTTTAATCCTTTCAGGTGTGCATAGCCATGAGATCCAGTGGTCGCTTAGCATCGTATGGATTGCATATCATAATAACATGAATATTCTGCACTATTTAATTCTAGTCGTTTGTTGTATTATAACTTAAAACTAGTTTATAGAGAAAATTAATCACCTGAATGGGGACCTTTTAAGGAAATTATCGACATGTTAGTACAAATAACTGAAGTATTCGTTTAATAGGAAAAGTAACATGGTTGATGTTACTTTGCTAATTCAAATTCAATTTGACATAAAAACTTCAACTAAATTATTTAGAATGGATTGCCGTAAATAAGCCCTTCTTAAATCGAATGATATGATAAATTTAATGAATCGTATTAAAATCTTGAACAAAACGAAATAAACGGTATCAAAATATTATTATCGATTTCTTAATAGCTTTTAAAAAGTATTTCATGATAATCCATCTATATTTAATTCGAACGAGAAAAGGTATACGTTGTCAATTGTATTACGAACGGTAAACTCTATTACCGAGTATGAAATGAAAAGGTCCAGTAAAATTGGGCAACCTCTCAGAGGCACTTATCCGGGTCATTTATTATGATAAAAGTATAAAAACGAGAATAAATCCCGTATGAAATTCTCTGGAGATGATATTGATATTTTATTTATTTGAAATAATAAGTAAATAAATGTCATAAGATATTTAGATTAGTGGATAAGAACAAAAAAAATGAACGAACAAAATACATAACAGAAACACGCCTACATTTGAGAACCTGATATATAGCAATAGTAAAACAAAATTGGAGTAAACGTTAAGAGGCTTAACAGTGAGTCTGTATCAGACCATATGTTAATACAATATCTGCGCAGTAAATTGGTAAATGTTATTAATTTTAGACGCTATCCGTAGATTTTTAATTGTACCCTCAACTGTTAACATTTCATCTACCGTAGATCCCAGTTATTTTCTCCGAATTCATCAATCATAATTCGAAACATTGTTTGTCCTATTCTGATTAGAATCTACACGTTTTGAAGTACCAGACTATGCCCTTTCTATGTTTTTAATTCTTATGTAGACCCCCAGTTTGTCATTATTTCATTTACAATTATTTACTTGTATATTTTATTGATATGTAATGTTTATAGTTAGTTACAATACATAAAATCACAGATAACTCATCTTAGTACAAGTTAGATATATATAGAAACAAATCTATTATTTGTATTCGACGGATATCCTTAATTGATTAATGGTTCATCCAATTGTCAGATTTAAAGTAAACTATGTCGTATTAAACACCAAAAGTATTTAATAACGCAGATACACGCACTCTTAGTTTATCGAGGTAAAATTTAAATTGGATTACCCTTTGTAAAGTTCCCTTCCGATCGAGTTAACCGCCAATGGTTTTGTTTGTAACTACTTAATATAAAATATTTTGAATTTCATCCCTTAATTAAAGGTATAAGAATAAGTGGCTATTCAAAATGATTTAGTAACTTTATGTTTTTTTAAATATAAATGCATGGTATAGTAAATTTATATTAATTATAATTAGTGCAGACTAGAAAGAAAATTAAATAACTTTATAAGCTACGTTATTAATGACTTAGACTTAAATATATAATAATTTTAAAATTAATTAATTTTTAATTTTTTCTGCTCATAAATATTTGTTTTGTTCCTACATGACACATTGATGAATATTATCTGTCTTAAAAGTTCCATGGTTGGCAATTCCATCGTTTATCATTGTCAAGGTGTTATTAATACTTTCTTTTTATATTAAAAGGAGCAAAATCTAATTTATTAAATAAAAATAGAAGTTCTTTAATATGAGCACTGGAGTTGTACACTTCAATGGTTGGCATAAATTTACATATGAATTTCATGAGCTGTAATAATTTATTGTCACATAAAATGACCATGATTACGTTTAAAGTAACCTTAATTATTTTGACTAATTGAGTTACAAACAAAACTACACAAGCAAACATTGTAACGTATAGAGATAATAAATTAAATAATATGAGTATGTATTTCAAACGCTGAATGCAGTGCAGACAATATAATCTAAAAGCTTTGTGCACGATCTGACGGCGAACGCTTCGGCTCATCGTCGATAAAACACTAACAGGAGCCAAATTGCACAGTTTAGAACTTTGAAACGTAGATAAAGTTGCTCGCTATCCGTTGCTTATTGGAAAACTGTATAGTGCTCGTATAAAACTAGTTCTGATCTCAATTTTGCACTCAACACTAAGGATCATAAATACTACTTGTTGCAGTTTTAAAAAAAAAATCACACATAAAGAAGAGAAAGCAAACACCAGAACATCATCATACTGTCGCTACAAACAAAGAAAAAGTGCATAAGTGACCAATTTATGAAACAAATATTTTTTAAACCATTTAGAATAAAAGATCCAGATTAACAATATATGTAAAATGCTGTATACAGACTTGGTAATCTCAATCGATAATAAACAGAATAATCAATATGTAGAACCTGGTCTAATAAGAAATTATTAAATGAATGATAACCGTAAGAATAATTACTTCCGACACATCCTGCGTGTGTCCAAAGACGAAAGTAAAGGATTAGCTAGAAAATTATTGTGTTACAGGTTTTGTTAAACCCAGAGATGATAAAATCTTAGAACCTAGTATTTATAAAGGCAAGCACCTGCTGTCGCCCTAAGATAGAGTTTTTGGTTAGGTCCACAATATTTTATTTACATTCCAAGTAGCATCAAGCGATAGCTTAGTTCTGACAAAACCATGTAAATCAACTCTAAAAATAAAAAAAGCATTAGATGAGTACCCTTAAAATAAAATAGTTAGTAAAATATTCAAGCAATTCCTTTAATGAAATCCAGCTCACGATTCGACGTGAATCCATTAATTAAAATCGAAGATGATGAAAACTTCGCTTCGCGCCATAATCGAGATGTAGGTAATTATTCATTTAATTGTTTGATGGGTTTAACATTGGTTTATAATGTTTAAATAGTTTTAAATTACACAATTTTAAACATGCCTCGGCAAAAAAATCCGTTTAGCCAGAACATAAATGTTCATAGGCAGTGAGTAGTCTTGTTTATGTCTGCTTTGTTGAAGTAACAAGCAGTGATTTTTAAATATTTTTACTAAAAAGTTACATGGTAGTCTTTGACTAAAATCTAATTTGATTTAATGATGAATTGATCGATGTAACATGATGGTAGAATGATAAAAGGTAAACCTGTTAACATGAGAATGGCAAATGATGGCAAACCTGAAAAAAACCACACCGAAAGCAGCCTGGCGATAAATTTGTGTATGTCATCTAAACAAACGACCGCTAGAAAATATTCAAGCACTAGCTGTGCCCGCAACTTCGTCTGCGTGGAATAGTGACTTTGGGCAGCATTTTTCGGATTTTGGTTTATTCTGGATTATAATCACCGTCGTTACATCGTATAGCCATCGGGGAACAAAGCATACAGGCTGCTAGAATTATTAACACGTGATAAAGCCACATAAAGCTGACCGTGTGAAAAACAGCTAATACTTAGATCCACATCCACAACTTTTAGCGTCTGACCATAGGCTTTATTAATTGTCTTCGCTCACATCGGTCATAAGCTCACTGGAAACTGAACTCGTTTAAAACTAAACGGAAAATTGTTTGGAATGAGAGGAACCCGAGGCATAAAAACACTACCACCTGTTAAAATCTCTGCTTCTATCATTTTTCGTAGAACCAGAAATTTAAAAAAGAAAAAATTACTTTTAATCTAGTATTGTTGCAAAGTTTTGGGGGTCTTAAATTTCTTAGCAGCATTATGGGTACGCCGACTTTAAATTTATTTTATAAGCTGGTAGTCCAGGAGCACTAAGGGATTCTAAAAATTCTACTGGGTAATTGGTAAATTCTTCATCTTTCATAACTCTGTTAATGGAGATATACTCTACATTATCCTCCGAAACAAAGCTCAAAACTTCAGCATTTATTGCTGCTGCTTGGTCGTTTCGTGGACTTAAAATAGCTCTTTCGCAAAGCCATGAATTTTCGCAAGTTGGTATTTGCGTTGCGTTTCCATACACGGATGATATGAGGTCTCGCATTCATGAAACTTCGCAGCATAGGTTTGCGTTTAGAACAAATTTTGCTTGTTTCCTCCGGATACACACCGTTACCGATCTGAAGTTACTATAGAGAAAATATAGTAGCAATAGATACAACAATTTCATCTAATTTCTATCTGGTATGAATAAAACTGTAAGGCTGATATTTTTATTATAATTTGTTATGCTAGTGCTTGGATTAACTTGGTAGAGTCTGAAATTGTACCCATCCTAACAATGGAAATATATCAAAGGATATTGCAGGGCATCATATGCTCGGTGTGTTTCATAAATACGTTGTAAGCGATCATTATGAGTGCGCTGCACGATGTCACGTCTATTACATTCCTGATTGACTAATATTACTGCAACTTCGTCTGCAACGGGGACATTGTACTTTTCACGATGTTCTTCCGCAGGACGTCTATCAGCCTTATTTATAACTTTATAATTGTTATTTTGGCCTTGTAGGATGGAATCTATTGCGGCTTTGAAACTTCTGACATACGGATTTACTTGATGTAACATATTCTCAAGTTGAAATATAAAGTTGATATTCAGCTGAGGAAAGTTATGATGTCGTATATGGGCCTGTTCATTGTAATTTGATACAAAATAAATTCAAAGAAATTTTGGCTCATTTTGGAGAAGCAAAGATCCAATCAAGTGATAAATTGGCCCTACATCTTAAAAGTTGGATGTGATATGTTTGACCCCAAAAGATGTCATTTGGAATACACTATTATATAAACGGATATAGTCTAAAAATGTTTACACTGAGGATGCTCACTATTTAGTAAAACTTTTATAAATGGGCTCATGATAAGTTTAAATGAGCACTTTGCCACCTGAATAGCATATTCCATTTGGTTCTTTTCTCCATTTTTGAGCATTACAAAACTGACAACATACCACCATACCTACTATAGATTCGAATTCAGAGTAATCAATTCTGGGCGAATACAAATAACCTGTTTTCTCTTTGGTAATCCATGGAAGGATATCAATTTCCGCTCCAGTTTCTGGGTTTTCTATCAAACTTGATAACATTTTATTGAGTATATGCCGAAGTCGATCGGCATTTAGTCGTGACTGACGTTGTTCTGCAGTTTCTTTCTTCTTAATGATCAGCTGTTAATCGAGATTCACGATCTAAGCTACTTTTTCCAGCTTTCTAGACTGCAAAGTTCGTGCTTTTTGAGAGCTCAGGCGGGTTTCCCTATCAGTAAAGGTCTCAGACTCACGCGATATTGCATGAGCCTTGCGATCGGTGGACAAACGTGCTTCACGCTGGTCCCTGTTCATTCTAACTCAAGTGGCCATCATTCGAGAACGATGTGAAATCAATCGAGATTTTCGCTGAGCTGAAGTTTCTGTAATATGAAACCTGGCCTGACGTTACTGAAATGCAGTGAACTAATGAGAACTAATTGAGATTGATATAAGGATGAGTCCTTATAGCATTTTTGCTGCACCAGGGGAGGTTGGATCTTTTTCGAGGCATTCTTATAAGAAGTAGTAATTATTACTAACTCAGCGTTATTTAGTGAACACATACTCATCATAAACAAAAAAATTTAATATTTACATATTATTACACAGTTTAACTTTATTACAGTTTAATATCTATTAAGACATAATAACCTAACCTATTAATTATCGAAAAATAAAAGAAATGTCTAATAGATACATTTATGTATTAATTAATCGCAAATTACTAAATTGTTTTTTAAACATAAAAATTAAGAACTTGTATAAACTTGTATTTACAGTTTTTTAACTAATAAGACGTGTTTACCTAATTTGAAAACTAATTAACCTATACTATATACATACAATATGTATTTACAAACCCTAAAATATAAATAAATAAAATAAGCAAACAGTCAGTGTTATCAAATGCAACTGTTACGCCATGCGCCTCCGAAAGCGGCCCGGCTCTCGACGTGCTTTATCTATACATATGTATGTATATAAACAACCTGCAATGCCAGCCTAACCTGAACTCTATTTCATATGAATGATGATATATGTCTGAGGTCAACTTAAATTGGAATAATAACATTTCCGAAACTGATCATTTTTAACTTCTATTTATTATCATATTATTATTAATATAATATATAATCATACTTTTATATAGACCATTATGGAGTTTAGTAAAGTGTCATACAATACATCTGAACAGAGAAAGAATTTAGATAGAATAAATGTTCAACGTGATTCTTTAAATTGGCATAACTTTTTTATTTATGTACCGATTGACATGAAACAAACACTAAATGTTAAATGAAGCTTACTACAATATATTAGTGAAAACTGCATCTAAATTGGATAAGCCGTTTCTGAGATTAGCGTGCACAAACGCACAGACAAACAGACAAACAGACAAAAATTTTAAAAATCATAGTTTTGGGTCCTGTTTGCGTTTATAAAGGTCCTAATAATATTTTTTCTCATATATCTTCCATGTACAGACAGCGATCCGTTACATTTTTATTATATGTATAGATTATGTAATCTGTGATCTGCAACAGTAAGTTTTTTCTTATCAAAATATAAAATATTCACAACGTACGATTCAATGTATAATGACAGTATATAAATAATAATTGTAACTAAATCGTAAATAAATCGTTGTCGAAATAACCGTTATTTGATATTTCTAAAGTTTTAAGTAAATTCGTTTATTTGCATTTTTATATAAATGGTATTAAATTTAAAGAAGATCAGTCATACAATTATTAGTATTATCAAGTCAAAAACATACATATGTTATTTTAAAGGGTATTTATTTCTAGAAAGCTTTTAACTTAAATCTTAAGTTCCAATTATTAATTTCACTTACCTCCATAAAGGCATTTCACTTGTGACATCTACGTAATCTAATCGTATATTCCTATCACAGAGCTATGCGGTCCATATATGATAATATCCAGAACGTCCTGCATACCATTCTCTCTCATAAAAGCTTTATTGAAATGTTTGTCGAGGTTGTGTATGTATTCTTAATTTTCTTTTAAAAATAAGAAGAAATATTTTGTCACAGTCATAATGCACGATTTGCTAAAGACTGTTAACAATCAATTTTAAAAGAGAAGGAATTAAGAAGGTACAAGGCGCGTCATTTTATTTTCAGTTACGTCAAGACTTAGATACTTATCTGGAAGAGAAATGAAACTGTCTCCAGAATCCTGTTCAAAACAAATGACGAAAAAATCCGGAAACTTTAGGTTGGTCCAATCCATTTCTTTGCCAGCACAAGAATTCACTTAATTCCGAAAACTCAGAAGGCAACCAACAGTTTTATAATCTGAAGATTTCTCATTAAAACGGAAAGGCATTATTGAGTGTTTAACGTTTAGGGGCTATTCCAGTATTAGCTAACCGTCAATGAGGGGTGCGGGTTTATTTGTTGCTTATTATGATGATATGAGGACGGAAGATCTGAATGGTGATAATGTAAGCACTATTTATTTGTACATTTTTTTAAACTTACCTCAAAGCTTACATAATTATGGACGCAAGAGTTGAGAAAGAGAACATTTACAAAGAATATCCACAATTTTCCTTACTTTATACTGAAACGGCCGTTTAGTGCTAACATGTTAAATCAGGTCCTGCCATCCTTTTCAATTTGTTGCTAAACTGGGAACGAAACCATACTTTACCCGAACACCAAAAAATTGTGTTGTTTATGAATATATTTGAATGATTCGTTTGGAATCTAAATCACGGTACAATAATAGTTTAAAGATAAATCAAAATTCTGCTGCAGTCTGTCAGGGTCGTAGCCATTTGAAACTCCATTACTGGAACAGAGAGCGTTTAAATCACACAGATATTGCGAACCGAGATATATCAGAGTATCACGAGTTAATTTTAAAACGGGTTCCGTAAAATATTAACTATTTTTTTGTCGAACATGACAGCAGTATGTCCCTGATGATAAACTTTCAAATAATCTCTATACGCATTTCTAAAAGTCATATGTTATTTGTTGTTTCATTTAACGTTGAAATTCAATGCTATCTGTTATAATTTCTACGTTAAGTAAGCTATTATATTTTGCTTCATTAAGTCATATTTTAATAAAATGGTGGTTATCATATTAAAGTAATTGATGTGACAATGGCCCAGTGGTAGAATCCATTATAACGATATTATATCCTATGCTCGTATAGTACAGTATGGAAAAATATTTTAAGCGGATTGTTCACACCCGACCGATTAGCTAGCATCGTAGAATCTATAATGAATCAACTGTAAGATGCAATCTAGCAGCTTCAATTGATAATCTGTTTCTATATGCTTAGGTGTTCCTTTCTCTGGATACATAGTCACTTAATCGTAACTTAATACTAAAATTATCGCCGAACTGTAACATGTATCTAATCGTATCATGACCACATGTTTCCATATTACATCTTATTGTATCATTTAGTGGATGATATATATTTCCTTTTCTGAAATCCTCAAAAAGAAACATTCATTATTTAAGTGAGTGTAGCAGCGGGTACTGTTGATAAGAAATATAAAAAATCGTTTTTCAATCTACCAAAAGAACTCTAACAAGCTACGAATGTTTTGATAATATTATTTCTAAATTGCTTCGATGACCTACAACCAGTCTGATTGTTCTATGTCTTTTTTATTTAATTTGTTTTTTTTTTCTTTTTTTGTTCAAAACCTAATAGAATTTATCGTTCTTTGGATCGCGGTGCGGGAGTTTCCCTTGTAAAACGGTTTTTTATATATTTTTTTTAATTCATTTTTGACGTAGTAAAATTGTTTTTCGATAGAACATTAAATAACATTCTTGTGTTCAGTTTTTTCTTTGAAACTAATGCTGATAACCTCTAAATGACTTGATAGCTTCAATGGTAGGATTTTATATTAGGTTAAAAAATATTAACTCAGGGTTACCACCCCAGTGGAATTTTACAGTACCCATGTACCTTTGCTTCGTGCATTTTGTGTGCAAGTACGTGCTCGCATTGGTTGTAAGAGGTTCGTCAGTTGAGAATCGGAGCTGACGTCTTATGCCACATCAAAAAAATCATCAGATATTAACCGACGACTCCAAATTTAGCCACATTACTATAGTCTATCCAGCAGTGTACTAACTTTAATACCGCTAAAGCGATTTTATGCTCATTTCTATAGTTGCCAATAAGATGGCAAGCAGCATTTACTACAACAAACTTATAGTAACGCTGATTTTCAGTTGGGCCCAAACATGTTAATTATCAAATTTACTAATTGGTCTTACAACAAATTGATCAACTGTTAAGTATAATACAGATACAAACATAGAAAAAAAAGATGGTTGTGCCATACATTAAACAAAATTATAATAAATGATCCGTACTGTTCAGGCGCAATTAATTAGATGGCGATCAAATATTTTTGTTTTGACATTTTGAAACCTACGGATGGTCGGTCACTTGCTCGAATAACGGCGTGGCTCACGGTCACGGTGCGAACTGTATTAGTTTTTCTATTTATTTGAAGAACTTTTGATCCTGGATCAGAACAATACGGTGACGCAAGCTAAAGTGATCTTCTATCCCAGGTATAGTTTTATATTTTCTGTTTAATTTCATGGGATCTACTTCGAACCAATATAATAAGATACGGACTGTACTTGACTTTTGTAGAAAATAAAACCCTCATCTCATATGTGTATGGTAGCTCCCACACCACGGACTATAACAAATCTATACTAATAAATAAAATTGAAGCGTAATGTGAATATTATTATTTTTTACTAAATAGTTATGAATGTATATACGACTAGCTGCTCTTCGCGGATTTACCTGCGTAGTTCGCGTTCCCGTGAGATCTTCGGAATAAAAACTACCCTGTGTTACTCCCTGGATTTCAAACTATCTCCATAACCAAATTTTATCCAAATCGATCTTGTAGTTTTTAAGTTTTTTTTTTTTTATTTATTTATTTAAGGTCGCTTTTTAACATCACTGGTCATTAACGACCACAGTTAACAATACACTATAATAACATTTACTGTAGATTACACTAATTTATAAACATTTATCATTTTCAAAAAGCTTAAAGTATGCATGTATCCATCTTGATTTAAACAATCTTTTAAGGTGTTGGAAACCCCACTCAATCTTTTTTCATTGTTAAATGCAACACACTCTAGTAATAAATGTAATACAGTTAGGTCTTGTCCACACTTGCATTTGTTTCTGTCGGTCTTAGTGATCAGATGAATGTGTGTCATGTTCGTGTGTCCAATACGCAGTCTACAGATAACCACTTGATCTTTTCTAGTGGTAAAAGAAATAGGTTTCTCAAAAATTGATTTTCTGACATTAAATAACATTGATGTATTGTCAGTTTTCCAATAATGATCCCATTTGATTTTAATTTTATCTTTAAAATAATTTTTAAGTTCACTGGGTGTTGACTTATTTAATTGCCAATTATCAGTTTCATTAGTAGCATGTTTTGCCTCACTATCTGCCTTTTAATTACCAACTATCCCTTGATGACTTGGAATCCGTATAATTTCAATTTTTTTATTGTTACTGAGGAGATTTATCATTTTTTGCTTAATTTCTATAATAAGAGTGTTATTAAGTATAGATGCCTATACCAAAAATACAATTTTTTAAAGTTTTGTATATCTGTTTGTTCCGGGTAATCTCCGGAACGGCTGAACGGATTGTGACGGTTTTTTTTTTTATGGTCGGTATCTTAAATTACTTCAGGTAACTGAGGGTACTTTTAATTTTCGAAATTAATTAGGGTTCCGCGTAAAAATATTAAAACTCATAGAAAATTAAATAAAATCCGAATCAATGCACAATTTTACTAACAAGTGCTTGAATTTATGAGAAGTATTTTCACTTTATCTTAGTCCTAAAAAAAGGGGTTCCGTATATAAAAAAAGAAAATTAACATGTAGTGAAGAATATATGAAACGCGGACTCAGCCGCTGTTACACGGCTAGTTTTATAACAATTTTAAAATACGCAATACAGAGGCTTTTGAAAGAAATATAAAGTTACACAAAACCTATACTGATGTCAGTTTGCATATAATATAATATAATAAATGCACGCATAATATAATAAAATAATATGACGTAATATTACTATATTAATTACCTAATCTAACCCTATTAATTGTATAATAAAGAGTTATTAAGCAATGTATAATTGTGTAGAATACACATTGTTACAAATGAAGCCGCAAGTAAGATAGTAAGTATATTATTTTACAGATACCTTTAAAAGGATGGTGTAACTTAAGTAAAAGTTACATAAAGATTCAACAAACCACTTTACTCCTTCAATCCCAATCCCTCTGGAATAGACAATTTTAACCCAATATTCCCATATCGAGTTGTAAGGACCGCAAAATAAACTGGTTTTTTTTTTATCAAAGGAAAAAAAGTGTCAATCTAGTCCCATCTAATGCAGCCGGATTTGGGTACACCTCTCACCTGGACCCTTTTCAACATCTATATTATAATGTTGACAAAATTTATAATGTTGTACTTACGTTAGTGGAGTGTTCATGAAATTACTTTTTCATTTTGATAAAAATATTTTTGAATATAGTTTTCCTTTGATCCACGTTATCTTGCAAAGTATTGAATATTTAAGAAATGAACCTCAGAACAGAAAGTCTACCAGAGTCACTGAAGCACTTTTCTATTAAAAGACGACCTTAGATTTTTAATATACCCATGGTTCGGATTCGCATGGTTAATTATTTTGATAACAAACTTTATTAATTTAGGGATGCTGGGTCAGATGGTAGTGCGCTTGGATTCCGCGTCGATAGACGCAGATTCGAACCCACACATTGAACTCTATAAGAAAAATACCGCGAGGAACCCATACATAGCACAGTGGTAAGGCATTTCCTAATAATGCCCGTCTGAGTAGCTGCCAACCTCAAGTTTAAAATCCTGTCACCAACACCAACAGATGTTTTCGAATTTTCCGTACAACTTTCCAATTTTCCGTACAACATCCCAATTTCTCTTTAAGTAAACGGACTTTTTGCAAATAATAACGAATATCAGAAAAATATAATTATACCCAAATCGATTCAGCCATTATCAAATGATACAAATTACCAATAAAATGCATTTAATTTTTATTCAAACCACTTTAGACCGCTTTCAAAGATGTTATACGCTGTCTTTATTATCAGACGGAGTCGTTTTGACGAGATCGTAAAAAAATATAACAATATACGATTTACTTTGTAACAAATACAAGTTGCCGTGTAGTAATTTGTAATTATCATGTAACTTGGATGTTTCGTGTCACATTTATTTATCGTCGTGCTTGTCACAGCAGAGCTGTAGACAAATGTGTCGTATTGTTTCAAAGATTTACTGTTATTTTAGATTTTTGCCTTGTGCATTGTTTTTTATAGTGTAATAGTTGGAGCGTTTGGTCACTTAGTATATAATAATAATAATAATTGATTTTCCGAAAATATTTTTACAACAACATAAGGTACTTAATGTAAAACAATCTAAAATGATGTCACGCTTAAGCTAAGTCAGTGAGAATTGATTAAAAATATTAGAATTAATAAAAAAATGAACAGGCGAAATCAATACGGCTGGGCCGCGGCCAATGTGTATTAACAGTAATAACATACGGAACTGCGACGTGGTCACTTACAATGGGCTTAATAAGAAAGCTCAAAGTTACGCAAAGGGTAATGGAGATAACTATGATCGGAGATTTACTGCGGGAATGAATCTGGGATGAAGAGATCCGCAGAGAAACTGCACAGGATCCGCACAGGACATTGGCAGTGATAGTGAGCTAGGCACCTTGCTTGAAGAATTAATACCCGATGGGACCAACGAGTTCTTGAATGGCGACCACGTTTTAGAAGACTCAGCGTGGGTGGATTTCACCTTGTGTAGATATCATAAAACTGCTCATTGTGGAATCCTTTGGAAGAAGCTCTATGTCCAGCAGTGAACGTCTTTCGGTAGAAAAAGGACATATACTATAAATCATATATTGACATAATAAAAGTAACGGATTACAGTTTGATAAAAATAAATAATTTGTCAACTTTGTCAGTTTGAAACCTATTTTGGTGAACAACAGATCTGTTCTCAGAACTTCGAATTGCCTTTTATTATGATTTATATGACAAATAAGCTATTCTAATGAATCAAACTTTGGCTGTTCAAAAGTTTATATTACTCGGGGAGGGTTATAATTAGAGATTATTAATCAAAATAATTATTTGTCCTACAACAAAGTTTGCTTAATGATGGAGTCGTCTACTAATTGAACAAATGCCGCATTGACGCGGTCAGATAAGTGAAGATTTCTCGTTTTAAAGATAAACGGTTATATTTTTAAATTATAATTTAATAACCGCTTATATTTTACTCGTCAGGTCTGCATTTATTTTATTATTTATTTGTTGTCTTTAAAACTTGATAGAGGCTACTGATCCACAAAACTCTGAATCCAGTTTGATTGTGGATCGTTGGATTATAATATAATTAAATATTCTTACAACATAACATATTCTTAATTAGTAGGTAATATTATCGTAAAGAAATTAGGAGATCTGCAGAAGAACCAAAGTTAAAAAACATCGCTCGAAGAATTGTCAAACTTAAGTATGGCCTACCGGGTTCTCGGATAGCTATTACGTACCAGAAGACGCAGTGCGGGTTGCCCCATCCCCCCCCCCTCCAACCCTCAAGGTGGACCGAGGATCTGGCGAAAGTTATGAGAATCAGCTGGATGCGGGTGGCGCAGGATTGATCTTTGTGGAGATCTTTGGAAAAGACCTGTGTGCAGCAGTTGACTTCTTTCGGCTGAATGGATGGATGGACCCATATAATATTTTTTCACTCATTTTCAATGATAATAATTTTGTTCATTTTCTCTTTCATATCTTCCATATGCGATAGCGGTATT
The DNA here is from genome assembly GCA_014132275.2 of Samia ricini. Classification (NCBI taxonomy): domain Eukaryota; kingdom Metazoa; phylum Arthropoda; class Insecta; order Lepidoptera; family Saturniidae; genus Samia; species Samia ricini. Next base: position 29,079,633 of record AP028158.1, read on the forward strand.
CTAAAAACTAGAAAAACGTTTGAAAAAAAATTCCGACCTAATCCTTAATTAATATGACAAGTCATATTGACAAGTTGTATGACAGTGTCACTCTAGCTCTTCAGGTTAACGAAATAATAACTGTAACTCCTATTTGAAAACTAATGATATCTTGTTACATTTGTAATTTATTTGTCAAGAGGAGTGATAAAAGGCTCGTAACTAGAAAAGTTATTAAGATTTATTTATTTTATTCATTAAGAATCAGTAGCGATATTTAACTTCATTACAAATTTAACTTAATTAAAAAATGCCGTTACAATTTTAGTTTTGATCACGTTTAAATGTTGATATGACAGCTGGACGTAAACATGTTGTGCCAACCCTATTTAATATAGGAAAAGATAAATATGACGATGGTATATTGTAGTAATTCTTTATATTTTAAAAATCAAAATTCATGCATTTAAATGTGTAACCTAATTCTATTGACTTCTGTAACAATAGAGTCTTATTTTAGCCATCGTGACAAGATAAACAATCAAACAAGTGTTTTTGTTTATTTAACAAACAAAAAAACAATATAAATTATAGATGTATGTAAATTCGGTTAATATTCAATATTCCGGTTACTTGTTAGTGTCTTGTCTGGCTGTCTAGTAATACGTAAAGGAAACATACAATGCAGAAATAAACATTATAAAATTTCATGATTACAAATCCTTCTCCAGATAAGTCGACCCAGGACTTCTTTTTTTTCCTTTTAGGATAAGAGCAGATGTACACTTCGTATATGATCGATGTTTTCGTCTTTAAATTTAGTTTTGCATGTGATTAATCCATCAATCAACCAATCGCTGGATGTCCACTGTCTCCCCCTATGATTACCAATAATGCGAATCTATAAGTTTATCGTCTACCGAGAATCGCCCACCGCCGCTAAAGAATTTTTCATTTGGATAATGAGAATGAATTCTAGAAATTGGAAGAATGGATGGAAATGTATGTATGCTGCAGGCCTTGTTCTTACACGGCTATCTATCGATCAAAGCAACGAATTAAGATTAATTGAGAAACGTAGAACGAGAAAGCGTTTTTAAGTTTATTCTGTTCATCAGAGTATCTTACCTTATTTCGAGCCGACCTAGAATAAACGGACAAGAATTATCAGTTTATTCAATACCAAGTATTTAGTCATAATACTATTCTTCGAATACTTAACATAATGTCTCATTAGCTATTTTTATGAGAAAATAAAATACAGTTATTCATGCTATATTAGAATTACGAGAGATCGTGTGGTTGTAACAGAGCAAGCACCAATGTGATGCAAATGAGCCAAAATCCACAACGAGATCCGCGTCAAAAGAGATGGGTATTTAAAACTCTTATAATATGGTAATTTATTCACGCTTCAAATGCATGTACACATAATTTAATATATGTAAGGTATATATTCTTATTTACTAAATTTTACTTATAAATCATGTTGAAAATTGTCTGATTAAAATAAAATCTATATATTAATATGTGAAGCAAAAACTTTCTACCTCTTTTTTCCGAAAATTGCGCGGACGGTAGAATATGTTGGGCATTATTAGAAAATGCCCTACCACCAAAGATGTTTTCCTTCACCAAAAACTCAAGATGATTTTAGAGTTGGATATAGGTGGGTTTGAACCCAATTCCAATAACGCGAAATCCGACTGCACTACCCGTCTAAGCGTACAGCGTAAACTCTGGATAGCGACACTTAAGGAAGTGCGCATTATCTGGCGTTATTGAGATTTGTCGTTAAATGGAGCGAAGAAAAATCAATATTAGTTTACTATGCATTTACAAATAAAGTATACAGTTTATAAAAAAAACTACCATTAAAATAAATTACAATGCTTATTGGGAATAGTGATTGCAGTAAACAAAAAGAACGACTTTCTTACAATCTTTGGTACGTATGATCATGACAGTCAAGAGAAATATAATTATGTACGTAAACAGTCTATACAGACAGATAATAAAGGTACTAAATAACAAACAAAGAATTTAAACAAAAAAAAAAAAAAATCATTTAATCGAGTGGTGTTAAATAGAATTTACATATTATTTTTAAATTTGGTATTAATTTATAAGGATAATAATAAACTAAATCCATATAAGATAACTTGTTAGTTCTTTGCAATATATTATAAACATTTTTTTTTTAAATAGAGTATAAATATATAACACTTGTACTTCTTGAAACCAAATGAGCCAAATCTTCCGCTGACTTCCGTAACAGACCGGATATATTCAATTAATACCGGACGTCAATGATATAGTTTGCTATTGACTTCCGTAGCTATATTAACTAACTAATAAACTAAATATTAACTAACTAGCTGTGTGCCCGCAATTTTTTTACAGGACCCTAATTATTTTCATGATTTCTTTTGTATTAAGATGAAATAAAAATATTTATGACTAATTTAAGCACTTGCACATAAAATTGTGCATTGAATCGGATTTTATTCAAATTTTATGAGTTTTATTTTTTTACCCGAAACTCGAATTATTTTCGAAAATTAAAAGTACCGTAAGTTAAGCGGAGTAACTGTTGCTACCTACCAAAAAAAGTCCTGTCAAATTCGATCCAGCTATTCCATAGATTACCCAGAACAAACCGACAGAGAAAATATTTTAAAAAATTATATCTTTGGTATAGGTATCATATAAACATTCAAATATATTAAATAAAAAAAAATATTCTGACATTACAAACAGACACTCCAATTTTAATTATTAGTATAGAAGTATAGATAACAAGTGTAGATTATGTTATTTTATTGTTCATATGTAGATTTGAACGAAATGACGAGTTAATTCAACCAAATAACGTATAAGGATATCATATAAAATCCGGTTTATCTGAACTCGTGAGAAATATCAAACGACTTATTCATTCACATTTTATTAATGTTTTGTTCACGTAATTAAGTTTTACTTTGTAAGGTAAAAATTGTAATAATTTACTTATACTGCTTAATATTACTTACATTACTGGAAATAATGTATTGTTGTCTTGATACGGTGGAGTATGTTAAAACTAGCTGAAGCTTGCAGCTACACTCGCGTATATCATTTCCATTCATCTAAAATTATCGACTGCAATATACATTTTTTTTAATATTCAGTGGTTAAAAATTGTCAGATAATTTGTTAGTAGTAATTAGTTTTAGGGATGATATCGGATATGATGATTCATGAAACCAATCTTTAAAAAAATATATGATATCGAAATCCCCCACGGGACTCCTAGTTAAAAAGGAGATAATGTGGAAGAAAGGCAGCTCATTATGGCTTACTAACGGGTCCAAAATAGGACTCAAAATATGCTGTAGAATATATGGAGAACGACCTAAGTTTAGTAAAACAACTAATCTTGGTAGTTTCGCCACCATTTTCCAAGCAGGAATATATGGCATTCTAGAATGCTACTGTATAAATCTGCAGAAACCCTACGTTAACTATACAATATATATCCATTCGGATAGTCAAGCCGCTCTCCTGACACTAGCTTCGGAGATCATTGAGACGAAGCTAGTTGCCAATTGTGTGCCAATGCTGAACAGCCTGGGTGAGAATAGCAGGCTAATTTTAAGATGTATCCCAGAGCATGCAGAAGTTCTCGGCAATGAAGCTGCGGATGCGCTTGCAAGAGCAGGGGATATGGAATCACATATTGGGCCTGAACCTTTACAAAAAGCCTAGTTCGGCTGACCATAAAAGACCAAGACATAAAGGTATAGAATTCTAGAATCAACTGCCAAGACAAATTCATTCCAGAGAGCTCATCAGGGCATTCACTCAGCGCAAAGCTGAAGAAGCCCTTATGCTCAGTAGGAATCAACTACGAGTATTAGTGAGGGTACTAACTGGGCACTGTTGATGGGCAAGCATATGCACATCATCGGTATCCAGAACACAAGAGAGTGGAGATTCTGCGAGATTGCAGACGAAACACCAAAGCATATCATGTGCGAATTTTTCCCATACGTAACCGAATTCTGGGTAAGCACGCGTTGCTCTTGGAGGAGGTACAGGCGCTCTCTGCTAAAAAGATCTTACAGTATATGCAGGTTTTAGGCCTAGGCAGTAAGCTTTAGCAATATAAGGGCGACTACAATAGATCGCAGTTAGGTCGCTAATTAGGTCGCAGTGATACAGGACTGTCTTACTCCTTTTCCAATGATAATAATAATAGTGGTAATTATTATTTTTTTAATTTACTTTACTTTTATCATCATAATTTGACCAGGAAATACATCTAAGTTTAAAAATAGACTTATATGAATCGGTTAACTTGTTCTCTATCGAATTCCGAACACTCAGACGACAAAGTCCTTTTCACTATTATCAGCTGATCGAGCCGATTGAGTGGGTCAAACTCGGATGATATGGATGTTGAATTCCCCCCCTCTCAATGATGGTTTTACTGTCCAAGCGGAATAATAAAAACAAGATGAAGACTACCACTCCACGTCCCTCTGTAGCAACCGCTAAAATTCTAGCGATATAGTCCTAGCTAGTTCATATTTTATATGACATGGGTTGTATTTGATACAGTAATAAACTTTCTTTCTTTTATTTTTGTTCTATCATTTAATCGTATACTGTGCAAAATGGTACCACGTGTCGTATAAAGGGACATCCTAACATGACCAGTACCGTTTCAGTCTGCTGTACTATATATTATCATAATATAATATACTGTATTATTATCACTCTGCTCCTAATTTTTAGGTATTTTTACTCGGCGCAGTATATCTTCTACATACATCTTTATCAGCCACGTGTCTTCACTCACCTCTTTTGCTTTCTTTCCATGCATATCTTTCCTTATATACATCATCCATTTTCCGTTGACCGACTTCTCCCCTCCATCTATCAACCTTCATGGTTAAACTCCCTTTCGTATACTTATTCCTGATGTTTCTCATGCCAAACTTCCATCTCAACATTTGTAACTGTGCTGTATGCATTCGTTTCTCATTTATCTTCTTTCTAACCCAAAACTCCGATCCAAACACTATGATAGGTCTTATAATGGGCATATATAAGATATATATATATAATTTCTACTCTTCAATATCTATTCTACTGTCGCAAGCTATGCCTAAAATTTGGCCGCGAATGTCTCTTCATTACCATGCGTCATAGGTAAAGTATAAAATATAGCTCAAGTTCTGGCACGTATCTGCTACCTATATTATAACCTAACCGATGATGTAATATCCTTAGCAAGGCTAAGCTATTTTAAATCATCTCAGCAAAATGCTTGAAACTTATGATAACACAAATGTGACATATAGTATACGCGAATCGATGACAACTAATTTATATTCTGTGAAAAGCTATTTAATTACTCGTACTAGTAAAACGTGAAACAATTGACATGTTTTATTTATTTTAAACAGAGTTCAAAGAGAATTTCGTTTATTGCATATTCTCATGTTTAAATGTTACGTAATTTATTCAAATTGATACATTTCATCCATTCATCCATTCAACCGAAAGACGTCCACTACTGGATATAGGTATCCCCCACATATCGCTACGACGACCGGTTTTGTGCCATCCACAGCCACCGGATTCCCACGACCTTCACCAGATCGTCGGTCCACCTCAACAACACACGCTACGTCTTCCGGTGCGTGGTAGCCATTCGAGAACCCGTTGGCTCCATCGGTCATCGATTCTGCTAGCAATGCGCCCAGTCCACCGCCACTTAAGTTTAGTAATTCTATCACATTCCACCAAACAACACAGTTTATTCATTAAACATTTTAATTGTTTTACTAACAATAAAAATTTCTACTCGATGACAACAATTGAAAAGCAGCAAAAAATTTATCGTATTCGATTGGTGAAAATGGAAATGCTTACTTAGAGCACAGCATTTGTAACACTAATTAGACATGAGTTATATAAACTAGAATCAATCCTTAATTAGACAGAGAACCTTTGGAGTTCCAATCGTGATGTTACCACGCTCAACATTATATTACTCTCAATACCACAGTTACTCAATGTAATCAATAAATACATAAAAAGTTTTTAGTTTAAAATAAATTGTCTAGTGTTCTTTACACCAATTTACTAAAAAAAACTTCAATTATCTAAGGTTCGGTGGGTTAGAATGCATTGTTGAAATTGTATACCTAATTTGTTATAACTACGTCTACTTTTAATTTCAATAACTATTGCAGTGGTGTTTTGGTGGTATCTAGTATATAGTTATAGTAAGTTTAACAAAGTAAATTAGCAAAAGTAAAACCCACTTCTCAATAACAAAATTGCGTTTGAAATCATACGTTGCTGTTAACTAAGAAAGAAAAGAAATAGGAAATTATACAAATACGATTAAAAGCATTTCTAGCAAATTTGTGTGTTAAGAAGTCGCTTATGTTATAAAGAAGAAAGCATGATAAGATGTGTAAGAAAAAATAAATAATTTCACATCTAGACTACAAAAGTAAGCAATAAGTTTCGTTGCCAAAAAACTCGGTTTTGCCAACCCGATAGTTTTTTATAGTGACAAAGATAAATTACGAATAATATTTCGAATTGTAAAATTAACGCGGTGTAAGTTCAGCTATCTACCATAAAAAGTTCTGCCAAAATTGGTCCAGCCAATCCGGAGATTAGCTGAAACAAACAGACAGACAAAAATTGTGTTTTTGGCATAGGTATCGTACATACATTTACTATTTACAAAAAAAAAAAAATGTATTTTGATATTACAGACAGACACTTCAATTTTATTTATTAGTATAGATAATTGTACGGTATAAAAAGGTGGCTAAGTTAGAACAAACTTAAATATTACTCATTTTTAACGATTTTGTCATAAATTTAAATTGAATTACCATATTTATCGGCGAATAAAAAGGTTTTCTCTTCTTTTTTATTCAATTTGAATCAATGGCAGCAGTTAATGATTTATTAGGTGTTTATTTAAAAGCCGATTTGTCTGAGTGGTCATTAAGAGAAAAACTTTAACTTTAACATTTTAATGAATCTACATTAAAAATAATCAACATATTTAATATATTTATTTAACTTTTTTACTATTGTTTATTCAAAATATCGCCTTACCTTTAGAAAATGCTTACAGAATTTTTATATAAACAAAGATAAGTTGAAGATTTTTTGTCCCTGTTTATCAAACAGCTTTTCTTTAATACTTTTTTTTTTGTTTTATATCTATTATTATTGAACTTTAGTGTTATCAATATATATATATTTTTTTTTTATTTCAAATTTTCTTTAATGATTATCATCGAATTACGACTACCGCCCAAAAAATAAATTTGTTAGCGTTAAAAATATATCACACTTTATTTTAAGGAGGTAAGCTAAGCCTGGAGGTATTGACTCGCAAGTGATGCTGCTTGAACACATATATGGGTGTTTAGCGACAAGTTTTTAAGCTTCAGGATGGTAGCTACCCATGCGGCCATTATTAGCAGATACCTTACCACCGTGCTATGGTTTCCTCACGATGCATTGCTTCACCCAACGCTCTTGCTCATTATAAAGTTGGATAGTTATTCAAACCTACATCCATGGACGCGGAATTCGACCGCACTGCCAATTGAGACATCACACTTACATAGTTATTTTATCGATTTGTTTAAAGACAAACCCTAATTTAGTTAATAAAAAAAGAAATACAATAATTATCAGTAATGATGCGTAGAAGTAATATTTACTAGTAAATAATACAGAATTGATTACTTTAACTTATACGCTTTATTTAGATTTTACTAGCTCTGTAAACTCTGTAACGTATAACATCAAAAATAAAAATTTTAATACTTGGGAAAAGGTCTTAAATAAACTGTATTGATTGAAGCGTGTGACTATAATTGAACTATGTATTATCAAAAAAACTTGTCATGAACTTAAGCAAACAGCTAAAAGTAAAAAGTAATAGCTCAGTTATCCATGAAATCACTCTTGATAATAAATCTTTGGGTTACGGTTTCATAGTGACTTCATCAAAAACTGACTGCGTTTCAGGAACCAAACCAATGCTTTCTAAGATACTTGAGAACATCATTATAAAACTAAGAACAAGTCTTACAATGAGCATGCAATTGCATTATTTTTTATTATACATTTCCGTAATACTTCAAACGATCGCTTTTACAACTGCATTGTGTCTGAATCGTGATCGCGTTTACATTGTATATGCTTCTACAATGTTATTTAGTGGAATTTTTATAACTCTATATTAGTTTTATAATTATATTTATTGCAAGTTGGCACGCGTGATTCCGTTCACGTGAGAATGTTATACGGGAACTATATGTTTTCTATAGATTAAATACAAAACATATAATTAGATAGTTAGAGGCCATATAGACTAAATATGGTATGTCTTTTATCTTTTTTAGTTCTTCAAATATTAACACTTTGTTTTTCTTCTTTTTAACTTCTATATATATAAACATTCATCTTCCTTAGTTCTGATTTTTAATTTGTATTGATCTCTATGTTTCTATTATTAACTAGCTGTGCCCGCAACTGCATTCGCGTGGAATAGTGTCTTTGGGTAGCATTTTTAATCATTTAGGCTAGATATTTTACAAATAAAACACATACGTATAAATACTTTAAATGATTTGGATCTCTACTGCCAACAACTAATGAGATTAAAGCAAGAAGTTGAGAGGAAGCGGCCCGAATTCATTAATAGAAAGGGTATGGTTTTTTAAAGGGTTTTCATCACGATATAGCTTAGACATCTTTAGCCCCTCAGCAAATATTAAGACAGTTTGGCTGGAAGGTGTTAATGGATCCGCCATATACCCCTGATCTTGCACCTTCGGATTTTCTTCAGAGTCAGTTTAACAACAAGAGAGGGCTGCTAAAAGTACTCGTCTTACTTTTTTGATCAGAAATCTCAAAATTTCTACAGCAACGGAATCATGGCACTACCTACAAGATGGCAGAAAGTCATTGAACACAGTGCCTCATATATACTGTAATAGTTAAGTAGATATTTATTCAAATCATAAAGTACATTAATTATATAAAATACAATATAATTACATAACTAAAAACTCAATAAAAGTACCTAATGATTACTGTTACCTCTATAAATAATGAATGCCGTCCAGGTCGTCAGACGGGCATGTTCCTAGAAGACTGCCCACATTGCAACGTTGGATGACAATGATTATTCTTTGTGCTAAATTTAAATATAAACTAAATAAACTTTGAAAAAAAACATCTTGAGTTTTCCTATAAAATGCGAAGAAACTTTTTCCCCAACCCAATACATACATTGGTATCTGGAACAGTATAAAAATTCAGATACATTTTTGCGCGTTTTATCATGTGGTTCTCTTAATACACATACTAATTAAAAAGTTTAAGCTTTTGATAAAGTGACTGCACTGTTTCTGTTATTAAATGTCAAAGTTAAACTTCCCCCATGAAAATACTTTCCACAAACAGTCACCAATTTATTGTCGATATTAAAATGGTTTGCTATGCAACACTATGTACTAACGTTTTAAACTTTCACACCGATTTGCTAAAAACCATTTAAATTCAAGATGTATATCGTCAATATTCAAAATTTGAAGTAAATCATCACAAGATAACGTGATGTAGTTTTTGACATCTACTGTAACAAAGTATTTAATGTAACCTGAAACCTAATCAAAAATTCAGCTATGAAAAAAAACAATGTAAATTCAGTTATAAAACCTAGTAAAAGACAGGCAGTAAGAAATATACACGGACAGAAAAAGAAACGCTACCTTTTGTAATATGCAAAGGTAAAACTACGCCCTTGTTCGACGTCTGAGATATTTTACCCGTATAAATACCTAGCAATTCGTCAATACCGTCAAAAGATTTAAATGTAACACGATTAAATTAATCCTCGCAAATTCTGCTATAAATAGTCTATTCATCGTTAGAAATAATTAAATACTCGCTATTGGTATAACATTATCAATCTGTTAAATTGAATTGTTTATTGGAATTTGTAATTTTACATTTAGAAAATGTAAGACATTTCAAGGGAATATACTATTATTTTTGTTTTAGACTAACAAATCTAATAAGATGTAGTTTGAATAGGTGTAAATGAGAAAAGTGTCATAACAAGTCGAATCTTGAATAAGTTGTATCAATGAAGTAATGTATTAATTTGTAGTAAATTGAATTTAATCTTCTTGGTTCTAGGTTTATTTTCATTTAATATAAATACATTACTAATTTATTGAAGATGTTAATTTTGTCGAAAACCATAGTAACTCTTTGATATTACCATAGATAAATTATTATATAGTCATTTATATTACTATGCTAATAGCGATTGAAATTAGCAAATTCATATAGTGTTTAACTCTAGTAAATATCCAATATTAAAATCTAAAACTAAAATTTTGAAATTATTGCCAGAAAGGAAGATACAAAAATAAAATAAATTATTAAATCGCGACTTCGCTCGCATGGAATTCAGGCAATTATATTCTAATAGACAGACTATGTTCTTCCGTTCCATCTAAATTGATAAACAGAATTGGCGACCAAATTAATAAACGCAGAGAAAAGATTTTTTTTTTAAACTATACTAACTTTTCCTGATGTACATTTTGTAGCCATCCCTACATACCTGTTTTCTCAAATATCTTAAATGTACAATTTAGTCCCGTTAGCCTTTTATTATAAGTATAGATTACCTACGTCCTTGTAATTTTACAGAACAGTCCAAATTATTAAGCAAATAAGTATATCTATGAATGTTCGGTAAAAATACACATATAATTTGGTAATATTTGTAAAAAGGAAATATGTGTGTGTAAATAAGGAAATATTTGTTTAAATGATATAGGCGCGGTGCTTTAACGAAAATATCACCTGATGTTAAGTGACGATGTGGTCCAGGATGATAAAACACACTAAGCCTAGGTACTGGTTCTCAAGTGATGCTGCCGGAACATACCTATTGGTATTTGGCGACAGGTTTTCGAACTTGAGGGAGGTAGGTACCCAGGCGGCCATTGTTAGAAAATGCCCTGCCACCATGCATAGTATAGATATTCTGTGTTTTTGATGGCAAAATAAACATTTCTCATCTGAAATGAAAGCACTTTCTCGATCGTATTCTGTTTGTCATTTGTTTCGTATGTGTTGTTTTAAAATTCTCCTAAAGTCAGTCAATTATATTTCAATTAAAACAACCATACTTTTTAGGAAAAATATATATCACATATTTTATTTTGTTTGACTAAAAATAGTAAAAATAAAAGCTGTTGTAAGTACGGTGTTAAAGAATCTATCGAATCCACATGGACAAATTTATTTCATTTGTATGTATATAATTAATTACATGTTTCATTTAAAATCGAATGTTGATTGGATTCTAAATAAGGGTTTGATGTGGAGCGCTTGTTTGTTAGGGATTTGCCTTTTGTAATTAGATGGGACAGACTGATCGACCTTTTAGTTAACTACGTAATCAGATTCAATATTGTTTAGGTATAATTAGATGTAACATTATTTTGTTTCTGTTTTTTTTTTAATTAACGTCAGTTAGAATTGTTCAGTTAACTAGCAGTGTTTATTTCTTACCTTAGTTTTTAAGGTTCCTATATATTTTAGTTAGAGGATATCCTAGCGGCATTTATTCCATACAAACGTAGTCCTCTGTTTTCTCCCTGGATAATTATGGTAAATAATTTTATACCATATATTTACATCTATTACTCCCATGCACTTACATTTTGATTTTTTCATAAAATTAGTGACTGTAGATACTAGGTGCCTTTGAAAATGAAAAAAGCTCGATTTTTACCGTCATTTTCAGACGTTCGTCAAACAAATTTGATGGATAAAATTTAAAAAGCGCTCCACGCATAGCCTAAGTCTTTATTATTTTAAAACTCAATTAAAAATCGTGGGTTCAGTTTTAGAGGAGGAAACAGGAGTATTACGAAGTAATATTTTCGTCTATTTTACATAGGTAAAATTAGCCCGAGCTGTAAGTGTCACTTTCGTATTTCATAATTCTTTCTTTGGGGCACAACGCGATAGTAATAGATTTCTGAAATACGTACTTTTCCGACTGCATATTCTCTTAAACAATAACGTAGAAATAGGATATTTTTAAAGCTTGCCTTACTAGCCACCATTCTACAGATGCAAATCTATCACTGAATACTTATGCGTTCCGGCATCATTTTCAGGGACCCTTTAAGTTTTTGCATCGTAAGTAATAAAATTTTAAATCTTGTACTAGGTTATGACATAGACAAACAACATTTAACAAAAAATATTTAACACAATAAAATTACTACATTTTTCATTAAAATACTAATATTATCCAACATTGTCGTAAAAAAATGACACAAACAGATTTTTTTTTCTAATATGAGTAGTCTATGACTACCTTTAAAAGGAGGATTTTCCTCGCTAGTAGGAGATTAACAGACGGCTATTATTATAAACATATAATACAAAATTAATACAAATGTTTTAGGGAATAAGCCTACAATATATTTAAGATTATATTGTAATTATCTCTAAAGAGCTATTGTTACAGTTTTAATGTTTAATTCCTTTTAAACAGATTAATAAACTATACCAGGAGACTTTTCTAATAAATTCGAAAAGGCCTGGAGTACTGTCAATTTGCATACCTTAGGAAAAGATCTTTTTAATTTAAGACCTTATTAAGTTTGGACAACTTCTTCATCAAAGCTAGCACTTGAAGATTTCGACTTATAACCTAATCATCCAGAAACGTTTAATGGCTTTATTTGTGCCAAGTTTTCTAATTTTTGTTGAGTAGTTACTAACGGTTTCTGTAAAAAAAATTTACTTCGGCTCCTATTGTTTGTGTTTTCTGTTGCAACGATAAATGTTTTTTATGAGTGTCGACCCTTTCAGTAAGTCGTAAACGATATACTTCTCCTTTTTATTTCTATAAACGACGTTAGAATGAAAGAATAATATCTATCTGACATGTGGGATCGAAAACTTTATGAAACAATCTTAAAACGTCTTATCAACGGTTACTGCATTCCTGAAGCACGTCATCCAACATGTTTACCTTCCTTATAATAAACGTAAATTCGATATAAAACTATTACAAGCAATATACAACATTTATTAAAGAAATTTTATGTGAACAAATTTAAACGTTGAAACAAATACATATATAGTTTTGTCATAAATTAAAAGGATATGACAAGCAAGTATGGATGCTAAAAAAAAAATTAATTTAAATTTTCAAGAAAATAAATTGTTTAAAGAAGTATAAGGCTAGTATGTAGAAGCTAGTAAGGAAATATTGCAGATTCGGATATTACGTAAAGGATATTTGAGATGACAAAAGTGACATACAAGAAATGTGTATGTAGAAGTAAATGCTGAAAAAATCGAATACACAAGACTAGTTCTTGCTAAACAAAAAGATCAGAATAAAATTGATCATAATAGAGCTATGGTAAAGTCAGCATACCGATGATAGACGTGCAGTCGTTTCTTTTTTGTTATATAAACCTATAAAAAAAGAAAAATTTTAAAATTACCCTTTACAATACGGCGAAACTGAAAATTTGTAAGGTAATTTTAAAAGTAAATACATACATACGTGTTAAAAGATACTTGTAAACTATTGTATATAAATAATACTTGGTTAACGTTTTTTGGAAATTCAGAACCTTCTAGAGAATAATATATTATAACAGTATTTACAGTTATTTATTTTATGATGAATTGGCTACAAGCTAATTCAAATATCAGAAAAAAATAGAAATATAGAGTGTATCTCTGAGGTACATATTTATTCAAGCATAAATATGTAAACCAATATCAAATTGGGACAAGAGTCCCTTCATTACGTCAATCAGTACACCAACCGCACAGCTGAAAGGATTTCTTCGAATACGAAATACGATATCCCCGTACCCGTTAAAGCCTGAAATCGTATTAGCATATAAACAATTTTTTAATTAAAAATATCTTTATGAATTGTAAAACAAGAGTAAATATTCAGAATATTGATTTGTTTTTGAAATTTTTACCCAAGGCCTTTGAAAGAAATCTAATTTTAAATTAAGAGCACAATTTGGCCACTCATGCTCATAGGTTTTACAGATAATGCTCATAGACGTAGAGTTTGTGGTCCGAGTTCTTTTCAAAAATTTGTTCAGATTAAAAGAGATCAGACAAACTAAAGGTACGGACAAAAAATTAGCATTGGATTATAATTTACAGAAGCAATATAAAACATATTAACTTCTTGAACACTAACCTGGCGTTTACGCCAGCTTTCAATTGTTTTCCTATTGTCTCATATTTATGGATAATTAACATATTAAGCGAGGATTTGGATATAAAATAAAGCTACGAAATAACACCTGTACGTATTTGACGATTAATTTCCAACTTGATTACTTTATATTTGAATGATTACTTGTTACGTGTTATTGATTACTTTAGATATACAAACATCGTATTGTTATGCTATGGTTTCATTACAATGTTATCTTTCACTGAAAAACTTAGCCACACGTTGATTGAGATGGTATCTCATCACGTAACCACTAAGCTAACAGTCGGGATAAATAGTTCAAATGTTGCAAACTGAAATCACGTTGACCAGACGCTAAAAAATGGCATCTGAAAATCGATCATCACAAAAACGTCAACAATCGTACGGTCAACAGTAAACAATATCCTGATAATATGGTACAAGACAATAAGACAAACGACATATTAATTCACCTTATTTAGGTTTGGTTCCACTTATTAGGTAACGTTGTAAATAAATTTGTATTTAATCAGACACAATTTTATTACAAACCTCTGTTGTCAATTTCTCGTTAGCTACCTTTTAAGCGCAGTGTTGTATGCTTGTTAAAAACCAGCGATTGTGAGAAGTTAAAATGCATCGCATTTCTGGATCAGCATGTGTATATTTAGACCTACATACGGGTTTTAGTTGTGGTAAAGGTAGCTCGGCAAGATTATGCGACTGTTAATAGATTAACACTCTCAGTAGTTGTCATAATTGCAGTAATTAAGACAGAAAAAAAAGCAGTTGGCACTAGAAACATTATTTAACATCCTTTCCGCACCATGTATGGTTGCAACGAAAGCAGTAGGTACCTAAGTATCACCTAAATATAGTTTTGAAAAATCATGACCATGATTAAACGAAAAATACATTCGTAATCAGAGGACGAAAATCTTTTGAATATCAGAGCCAAGTTTTAAAAAATAAACAGATGAACATCGCAAAGTCACGAAACTAATAGCGGTGTCTTTGCTTGCCCGTGAGTTCGTTGATCTTAAATGATTGATGGCATAAGTCAGTGGCTATTGGAAGCGACAGCTTCATGATGTACATACATCCTTAACGACAATGTATACTATGAATGAGATGCACGTATTATAAGTTAATGCTAAGCAATTCGATATGTCCGTCAACTGTAAAGCGAGAGACCAGTTAGTCCTTCAATATTACGAATATAGACTACATTTTCAGCGTGCATAGTATAATTATTTGAAACGATGTGAGTTCGAAAAGACCTCATAATTATAAACTTCACTTAACTTAATGTATGTTTAGTGATGATAAAATATTACATTTCTGTGTGAAACTTTTAATATTTTTTTCTCAACATATTTCTTCTCTTTAGAATTTAACAGATTATTTTGACGAGCGTGATGACTTTTGATTAGCGATGGCTGAAATATATGCTAAGTTATATATGTTCATGTAAATGAGGTTAGATTTTTAAGTGTTATGTCATTTGACATAATACAAGTATTACTATTTTCTGATAGTACGAAATAAATGGAACACATTGTTGGAATAAATACTGCATAACCTGAATAAAACCACTACACTACACCACCCATATTTCGCCGAGCTTAGTTTCCGTCCATCACTCTTTTACATATTTTAAGTTATTCATTTCATTAAAACATAAATAGTGAAAATAGACAAAATATCTATCAAATAGCAACTTTTACTAATGATTATTTGTGGTATAACCATAGTTCTTCACCGAAACATGAAGTGGACGAGATATTTGATTTATTTTCCTAAAGAACATAAATAATTTTAGTGTTCCCATTTTTGGTTTTTGCAAAATCGTGCGTCTTATTCTTACAACTAAATAAAATAGTATCAATCGATACAATAATTTACATAAATAAATAATAAATATCGTCACTTATTTTTGTAAAACAAAATGCTTTGTAAGAAGACGAATTACCTGCGAATTCTAAAAGTAAAACAAATCATCACGAGTAACATCAAAATAATCTCGCTTTCAATATCTACTTGAAATTCTGATACTAGAATCTTTTGTACGTCTCAAGCACTTGAGAATCGGGCTCAACTCTTAGACCTTTTTCTTACATGGGGAAATACGTTTAGTCATCCACCGTTTCGACTTAAACGGGGAGTAAATCTCCCCAGTTAAATTAGTAGGGGGTATGTGGGACTCGCGCGGCGTAAAGCCCTCACTAAAACTCCACGGTGCCGTCCGTCATCTTTCTGAGGTGACACATGATCATTCCTCCATTCTCCGCGTCACCCCGGCGGCAGGCCTGACTTCATGTTGAGTCGGGTCGGATGATGATTAATCCCTTTATCTACCGTCACAGGGTAGGGGGCAGCCAGACATAGACCGCAGTTTCCAGTATACCAGACCCTCTTGCTGCCGAGCATGGCTTTCAGCACGCAAACGAGATCGTCTAAACCTGTACTATTGTATCATACTCTTATTTATATCACGGTCCAAAAACTGTAAAATAACCCAACAAACAAAACTGTACGACGCAAATTAATCCCTGAAGATTTAAATTTTTCACATCATTCTTCCCTCGAGTAATCACATCAGACTGTAACCAGATCGAATAACCTAACCACTGATTGTAACGTATCCCTGAAGGAAAGTTATCCGCGTTACCCAAGTCAATGATATCTCGGCGACCTTGCCGATTCGATACTTTCGAAGCCCTATCCGGGGTTTTACGATATCATAATTTAACTTAGGGAAGAGCTCGGACGCATGAAATATCGACAATCGATAAATTCCCTTGGAAGTAATATTGATTATTCGCAAGTGAAGTCGAGAGGAAAATGAGATGGTTGGTGATTTTTTAAAGATCTTAATATTATAGTACGATTATTGATTATTGATATTATTTAATCAATTAATTAATATATTTAATATGATAAGCAATTATAGTTTAACACTAAAAATTACTGGTGACTTTGTCTGAGTGTATTTTTTAACTAAATTCAGTAATTTGTATCGATTATAAACTTTTATTACAACATAATTTTTATTGTTATACCACAGTATTCATTAATCTGAGACACGTCATATGTTTATTAAAATGGAATATACTTATGTATGTATTAAAGAGATAGATATAATAATATCGTGGATTTATTTATAGATAATTGTAATTGTTTTTTTTATTAATATTAATAGGAAATTAAGTATAATGGATTAGACGACGTTATAAATGGTATTAAAGATTTAAATTCACGTTTTAGAAGTGATAAATCAATTATAATACATCCAATCTCCCGTCAATAATAGTTTATATAATAAAACGATAAAATGTTACCAATTGGATTGCCTTTTTTAATATATTATGCTAATTTTAATCGAATCACAAAATGTTAAAACATGGTTCAGGATTGAAAATACTAATTAATTGAACATGCGGTCGGAAAAGAAGGTATTTCAGAAATCTATTCATATCGCTTTTGCCCTCCAAAGAAAGAATAAAAAAAACACGAAAGGGACAACTGCAGCTCGGGCTAATTTTATCTATGCAAAATAGATGAAAACATCACTTCGTAGTACCCTGCTTCCTCCTCCAAAACTGAACCGATTTTTAATTTTCTTTTAGGTTTAGAATATTAAATATATTATGCTATGACCGTATGTCTTCTTTTTTTTTAATTTTATGCATCAAATTATTTTGATGAACGTAATTTTCACGATAAAAATCGATAATATTTCCCATTTTCAAAGGCATCTAATTTTTTACAATAACTATTTATGGAGAAAATCATTACGTACGGGCATGGCGGTGGTGGGTATATATTGTTTGGTATAAAAATATTTACCATAATGACATTATCCAGGGAGGAAACTGGGGACTACGTTCGTATGGAATAAATTCCTCTAGTGTATCCTCTGAATAATGTTAATAAAAATATGTATACAGTCTGTTTAATAAATTTTAAGCAATTGTAAAACAATTTAATGTATTTCTTTGTTAAATATACAGTGTACAAAAATGAAAAACGAAATTGCTAAATTATCAAATTTTCTTTACAAGTTACATGGTACTTCTTTATATGCGCCTAATTTTATTGCCTCGGGGAATAAACTTTTTACCTTAAAAATCACGATAGGTGACATCAAAAAATTGTGTTGGTTTAAAATATGAAGTGAAAATAACTCAAGCGATATTAAATATTACGCACGGCGAAAATGGAAAATTACTCTAAAAACTCGCATATTAAATCGTAGAAATAAATAAATATTTATTCACAAAAAAGGAGGGAGAGGGTTAAATGAGATATTTAAATGTAAAGGAAATACAAGAAATAGCTAGCATGATAATGAATAGTGTGCTAAGGGAATATTGTGGTGTGTATGTAATGACAAAGAAAGAGAAAGGAATGCTGAATTGGTTTAGACATGTAGAGAGGATGGATGAATGAAGATTGACGAAAATTAATTTACAAGACGAGTGTAACTGGGGGTAAATAAGTAAGGGTCTTCCTAGACGAACGTATCTCGGCAAGATCGAGGACGTTTTCAAGAAAGGCCAGGTCAAAAATACCCGTTGCCCTGCCTATCCCGTATCGTCCCCATCCCAAATGCGGTGGGCGGCTCCGGGGGGTTTTAGTGGGTATTTCCGAGCGCTTCACGCCCGGGCGAGTCCCACACTGGTGCGGAGACGTCCCTCCGTACCCCCTTACCCATTGCATTGGGGGACTTCGGTCTCACTAATGCAATGGGTAAGGGTAGTGCGTAAATGCATTTCCCCCCGTCAAAAAAAAAAAGGTCGAAAATACCCGTAACTGAATAGCATGTATGAAAGTAGAAGAAGCAAACGACGTGAAGCGATGATGGAGCAGCGGGTAATGCGGCCTGATTCCGCGTCATCGACGCTGGTTCGATACCATTGTTCAGAGCTGTATTTTAAGATCCACAGGTCTTTTTTTTTTGCCTGTGAAATTATTATGATTTGTAATCTACATTGAAACCATTTTTTTAGGGTTTCAATAATTGCAATTTTTCGGTTCAATCTAAAAACCTGATATTTAGTGACTATGTGGTCTAGGATGGTAAGCGCACTAAGCTTAGCGGTACTGGTTTTCAAGTGGTGCTGCCGAATCACACCTATTGGTGTTTGGTGACAAGTTTTCAAACGAGAGAGAGAGAGAGATAGAGATCCACCCAGGCGGAGATAATTAGAAAATACCTTACCACTTTGCTATAGTTTCCTCACGTTCTTTCCTTCACCGAGCGTTCAGGCTAATTGTATAATTGGATGGGTGGTTTCGAACTTACTTCTATCGGCGTGGACACCGACCTCACTACCAACTGATTTATAAACGCTTCCAAAATATAAAGATACCAAGCCGAAAAAGAGTCGGAGTTGCCTTCGTCCTTTCCTAGACCACATGGTCACCTAATATCACATGAAATTACGATCAAAAGTATGCTAATTATCACCTAACTGTACTCGCGGAAAATATTATTCAGATAAGTACATTACTGTCATTTATGTTTCGGTTCTACAGCGATCTTGTATGTTGTTTTTGATATGTCGATTTACCCATAAAAATGAGACAATGGGAAAACAATGGAAAGCTGGTGTAAACGCCAGGTTAGTGCACAAGGGGTTAAGACTATAACTGTTCAGTTTATAGTTTCCAAATCTGATTTTTTTTAATGTAATAAAACGAAATCTACGATCTCCGAGTCAGCACTTTTTTTAAATTGGAGCTTTTATTCGACTTGCGTCAAAAAATTACTTAAAAATAGCCATTAATGCAGCAATACAGTATCCTTTTTTCTTATTTAAGTGAGCTTATTCGCTAAATGTAATATAAGTAATAATAATGTAATATATGTAATATCTAAGAGTATAATTAAAGTTTATATTTTTATTTTATTTTATGTTAGTTATTATAATTATTACAAGTTGTTTTTGAGTCATTTTTTGTTTTGATTTTTATTTTTTTTGTATATCATATTTTTTATATACATATAATACTTAGTCTTTAGTTATTGTTACATTTGTTTTAATATTATTATTTTTGTTTACACTTCAAATTCGAATTATTTGGAATCTCCGATTACGTTCCCGTCTTTTATGTATCACTAAAACTAATACCAGAGACTAAAACCAGAGAAATCTTTTTTTTGTTGTAAAATTTATTAAATGACTTAATTAGTAAACTATGAACTACTTATGAACATCAAAATTCTACCACCGGTTCGAGAAGCAACCCAGTTACCAATAAAAGCTGGCATGAAACACGATCTGGTTTTTTTTAAACAAAGCTTATAATTACAAAGTTTTTAATATATAAAGAGTATCATTTCTGGACATCACCATCGTTCATATAATGATTATTAAAATTTGCTTGTCGTGGTGGCTGACCTTATTAAACGGTAAATCAGTAATATTTTTTGGTACCTTATTGTATAACTTACCGAACCCAAAAAACTCTTATTAATTTTATTTAATTTATAGTGTATAACTGTAATGTTCATTTCAAACAAAAACTATGCCGATCGGTTATTTAGTCATGTTTTATCATTCGCCATCTCGTCATTCAATCCTTTTGATTTAATATCTTCCCTCATACACTTCCATCCATCTTTTCTTTGTCTGCCCTTCCCAACTTTCCAGCATGAGATTTGATTTTTACATTATATTTCAGTTAACTCACTAACCCGACAAACGTTGTCTGGCCCAAAAATAAAAAAAATATGGTGTCCGTTTTTCCCGACATTAAATTTACCCGATTTCTCACGCTCAAAATTTCTTCAAGACGTTAATAACGAACAATAGGAAACAGAATTGTGCAAATACATAGATTTATCACCGTGAGTTTGTACATAAATCCTTTAAAAACAATTTCAGTTATTTCCCGATTTTTTTTCTATTCACCAAGGAACTTATCCTTTTTTCTTTGCATATAAATCTTACTCGAACAATTATGAAAATTTAGAAGGAACAGCTGACGCACAATATGTAATATATAATCATCAAATTCTCCACACACTTAATAAGATGATACTAAAAAAAAATTTAAAAAAATTACTAATTGATTAATAATTTTATTCAAATACCAATATTAATTACTCAAACAGTGGTATTGGAATAAGAACCATTAATAATTGTGTATATTCAACTATATCTATATAATATGGCAAAAGCCATAAATACGCTGTTATAGAATACAAAATCATATCAATACATATATCAATTTAGCACTTGAGAACTATTAAACTTCGAACTCCGATCATACGTAGTTTCTTCAGCAAAATTAATCATTGTATAAAAATAACCTTTTAGTATTAAAGATATCGAAAATAACATATAAAACGTATATTTAACAATCATATAAAAAAAAAAACAACTCACCTAAAAAAAAAATCCTTCTCTTCGAATATAAAATCTTTTTAAAAGAAAAAAAAAACGTACACTCCAAACCACTGCACACAGATTAAAAATAAATATATAAAATAACATCCACACACTGTCACCGAAACGATGGAACTTATCCACCAAATAATTTTTCTAATTTTAATATAACATATATCTTTATTTATTTTTTCTTTCTATATATCAGTCCACACTGCGACAGAAATAGTGTCCGACGTACGTATATAATACGTTCGTGCCTGAGACACTAGAGAACGTGCGAAACCACGTAACTAACGCGAGCGACTGCCTGGGGCTTGCTACCGGCGATGGAAAGCGCGGGAAACGCGCGAAATGACTCCTTAATTCTGTAATATTTGCGCCATCGCATATTATCCGCTCTGAAGTGTTTTTTTTTTTTGCTAAAATATTCGATCACTAACTTACACCTACGTCTCTACTTACAGATAAATTGTATTTTTTTTTTTGTAAAATTCATTCAGCGACTTAATTAGTAAACGAGCAAAATTCACACTGTAAAATAACTCGCCCAAATGACACTATTCGGCCCGTTGCATTCCAAAATCAGTCAATATGGACAAGTGTTTGTTAAACTGTGATCCGCAGACCCTTATGGGTCAATAGTCTCATCTATTGAATAATAATAAATAAATGCCACCAAAAGTAATAATAATAATTATTTATTCATAAATATACACACAATAAAATCAGAGGGTGCTTTGGACCCTAAAAAAAATTGTGTCTCGGGATCCAGATCGAGATTTATACTATTACAAATTTATGATATGATATATTCGTGTAGTGTTTATGTAAGGTGTGAGTTAGCGTGGGTATAACCGGTCGTGTGTTTGGATTAATATGTATTTGTTAAAGCTATCGTTAAATACTTGAAAGAATATAAATTAGATGTCCCGACTAAAACAGCCTACTATTCGAATAGTCTTGTAATCTTACGATCTAACTTAGCACGGCGAATGTAAACGCTTATAAAATTATTGTAACATTAAATCGCTGGCAAAAACCAAATGATCCCGCTCGAGAGAAAGAAGACCTGCGAATCTAAAGTTAAACTTAGTAAGTTATGTTAATTACCGTAAAGTTAATAAGATAATGACAGAAGAAGAACTGAAACATTTAGGAACTTCATTTCTTAACAACATATTACAAGTGCTGCTGCCGGAACACACCTATTGGTATTTGGCGACATGTTTTCAAACTTGAGGGTGGTAGCTTCCCAGGCGTGCATCATTAGAAAATTTCCTATAACCATGTTTAGGTTTCCTCACGATGTTTTCCTTCACCGAAAGCTCAGGCTGATTTTTGAAGTTGGATAGGTGGGGATCGAACCCTCGTCGATTGACGCGGAATCCAGCCGCACTACCCACAGCGCCGTTATCGCTTCAAAAACAATACGCGCTACATACAAATTAAACTAATAAATTCATGTTAATATAAACCTTAATTTAATTCTTGTGAATGTTTTCCAACTGAATAAATAGATATTTTGTTCATGGCTACACTCAGGCTCGGTTTAAAGAGGTTTAAAAGTGATTGAAGGATCTTCATGGGGGCTGAACCGTGGCCTATAGTGGATTAGATAAATAGCGGGAATTAGCAAATGTTACGCGACTCGAATTTATAGGGTGCAAACGCTTAAAGGTAAATCAGAAAACCATGTACGCTGAGACTTGTAGTCATGTTATTTGTGTTAACGAAACGAATCAATATAACGAAAAAAATTACGTGTACTAGAGATGTTGACTGATTATTATCTCGTTAAAAAACTAACAATAAATAATACTGATCAATGAAAACAAAATTAACAACTAATCAAAAATAAGAAACAAAATAAGCGTTTTTATTTGGTATACCAGAGAGAAGGAGAGAAATCATTATATAATTCAATATATTTCATACAAAATCTATACTAACAATTATTTTAGCAGGAAAGAGATAGAAAATCTCCTCTCGATTTCCACCAAAAAAAAACTTTAAAATCTTTACTTTTACTTAACTTTATTCATCGAATGATCTTTTTCTGTATTTAATTATATAATACACATTATTTGTGTTTGTTGTTGTTTTCAATAAATTGAAAACTAGTAATTTAAATATCTTTCTGTATGAGTATTTATCAAAATTATCTATCCTAATAAATAAATTTGAAGTGTATGTTTGTAATGTAAACATTTTTTTTTACTAATTAGATATGAATGTATATACGACACCTATACCAAAAATATAGTTTATAAAATGTTTGTCTGTTTTTCTGTTTGTTCCGGATAATCTCCGGAAGGGCTGGACAGATTTTGACGGGAATTTTTTTGGTAGATAGCCGAAGTTATTTCGGGTAAGATAGGGTACTTTTAACTTTCGAAAATAATTAAAAAAATAAATAAAATCCTATTCAATACACGGTTTTACTGGCAAGTCGTTGAATTTATGAGAAATATTTTTACTTTATCTTACTACCAAAAAAAAAAAATAGGTTTCCGTATAAAAAAATAAAAACGCAGGGAAGAATATATGAAACGCGGGCGCAGCCGCAGGCACAGCTAGTATGAGATAAAGTTATCTGTATTATTTACAATGACAGACGTATAAAGAGATAACACTCTTTCAAAGTATATACTTAAAAAATATTCTCTCGGAAATGTATTTCAACCTAGTCTCACATTTAGACACATAAAAACATTTTTATTACTGTGTGTGTGTGTTTTTTTAATATACATCGTGCACGATGTCGCGTGAATGTAGCATGTCAATTTTAATAAGATTATGTCACGTTTCTAGAATATTCTTTATTATTTTTTTTATCAGCTCATAAAGAATGCCCGTTTTTAATATGCAAAAAGCGAGAATCGTGTGTAGGTGGTGACAAACGAAGAGTTCTTGGATTGTTTTTTTTTCGTTTGTTCAACTCTGTGGTTATTGTAGAAATAAAATATGGTGTATTGGTTATCATTTTTGCATTGAATATATTCACTACTAGCTGACCGCGGCTGCGCCCGTGTTTCATATATTCTTCACTGCATTACAAAAATTTTATACGAAACCCCAATCACCGCCATAAAGGGTATCACCATCATATCATTTAATTATAATTCAAATAATGATCCACCCTTTGAAACATTTTGATAATACAATATTACTTGGCATAGTGTTTGAAAAAACTATATATAATAATAAATAAAATAGTCTGTTTGTAATGTCAAAATAACATATTTATATTCAACACATATGAATGTATACACGATACCTACACTAATAAATACAATTTTAAATTTTTTTGTGTGCTGTTTGTTCCGGGTAATCTCCGGAACTGCTGGATCGATTTTAATGGGATTTTTTTGGTAGATTGCTGAAGTTAGTTCGCGTAACTTAGGATACTTTTGTTTTTCGAAAATAAATAGGGTACCTAAAAAATTGAAACTCATCAAATTGTGCATAAAAACCGATTATATACACAGTCTTAGTGGCAGGTATATATTGAAATTTTATGAGAAATTATCTTTGCTTAATGATAGTAGAAAATTTTTAAAAAGAAAATTAGGGTTCCCTAAAAAAAATAAACACTATATTACGCAGTGATAAATATTTGAAACGCGGGCGCAGCCGCGGGCACGCAGCCAGTTATCAAATAAATGAGAAATATGTCTGTAACAAAACAAGGATAAACTGTATTCAAAGACCATCATTTTTTGTTTTATGAACCATAGATTATGTTATCATAGTCAAAAAGAACAAAACTACCTATTTCGTTATATGTTCTAATAATTAAATAAATAACTTTATTAATTTTTTTGTCTAACTATCTGTCTGTTTTGTTTCGGCGAATCGCCGGAAAGGCTGGACCGATTTGGACGGGTCTTTTTTTGTCAGATATTTGAAGTTACTCCGCGTAACTTTTACAATTCTAAAATAATTAGAGTTCCGTAAAAAAAATCCTATTCAATGCACAGTTTTACTGGCACGTATTTGAATTTTCTATATTATTCGAAAAACATGTCTTGTAAGATGTATGATTTATAACAGTGTCCAAATATTATGTTTTAGGATCTCGTAGATTTCGTAAAAACATAATTACTCTACAGAACGGGCAATTAAGTCAATGACGCATGTAGGCAATTCTTATGGAGTCTTCGTAATCGTTGCAAAACGTCGAATTTAACATAACAATTGTACGGATAACAATTTGTTATTAAAAATAATTGAAAAACAAAATATTATCACGTCTGCCATTTGTTTTTTGTAAACTTTACAACGATTTAAACACATAAATAAACAAAAAAGTATTAGGCAGTTATTTTAACGCACCCCGTTTTTAGTATACATATGACCACATATATAAGGGGAATAAAGACATGTCCTCTTTATAGGCGTCTTACAAGCATTACTAAAGTAACAATTGTGGCTGAGGGCAGTCTATATTTTGCTTATTTTTGGTGATACGGAGGACGGAGGGGATGTCTGAATGGTGATGGTGATTAAAACGATGATGGCGCACTTGGTAGAGCGGTCGGATTCTCCGTCAATGGACACGGGTTTAAGTTGACCTATCCAACTCTTAAATCAACCTGAGCTTTCGGTAAAGGAAACCATAGCATGGTGGTAGGGCATTTTCTAATTATGCCCGTCAATCACTAAATACCAATAGGCGTGTTCCGACAGCATCACCTGAGAACGAGTACCTCTAGGCTTAGAATACATCATCAATTAACATCAAGTCAAACCACTGAGCATATACAGCGTAAAAAAGATTACGTAAGTAACTGTTCACTTTTAGGTTCTAGCTTAGGCAGTACTTATTTTGATTTTCTAAAAAAAACTTTACCTACTATTTTTGACAAGACAAAAATGACTAAAATTTAGTTTTAATTATAACAAACAACCTCACATGGTTTGCGTACGTTGAAGGAAGATGATTTATTTCGCATTACCAATGCATCGCATCGCATCGCATTCCAATGGTATCCGGATAATATGAAGCGATTGTCCTCCCAATATATTCTTAACAACTTACTGTATGTCCGCAAAAAATAAAAAGAACTCGATCTTGTAAACGACCAGCATAATTCTAATACATGGCATAAACATAATTAACAGTTCCATGTTTCAGACTTAGGAAAACTAATAAGAGTTTTCTAGATAATAGTGTTAGGTTTTACAATGATATCCCAAAGCACATAACCGATTTACCGGGCAAAAATTTCAAGCGCCATGTCAAGAAAGTTTTAATTATAGGGTGTATCATTATGTGAACGATGATAATATGAAAGTGAAAGCTTTCTCTGTGCATCTACTAATAAACTTTGTAAATAATGGTTGTAAAGTTAAAAAAAAAAAAACATTTAGAAAAAAAAACCAGACCGAGTTTCTTGTCGGTTCTTCTCGATGACTGGATTGTTTTCCGAACCGGTGGTAGATTTGACGTTTATAAGCACCTTATCTAGGTATAAATTGAACAAATTATTTTTGAAATTGTTTTTTTTTTTTTCGATTTAATATGCGTATAAATTAAAAGGGGCGAACGCCAGGGCCGTTAAATATCGTCAGACTCTAATTTGGTTGCGTTATAATAATATTGTTTTTTTTTTTTCATTGTTACTGACTTTCTAGGGTAATTTAACAATTATATATCAACTATGTGATAATGGTTTATCTAAACGAGTTATTTATAAAAAGAATATTGAAATTCCTAAACCTTTTACAACACATCGGTATTACCATAGAGTATTATTACTCTGAAACTACGACTTATGAAAATTAGTTCCCAGGTTAAAATAAAGATATACACAAGTTTTAATTTTTTATCGAATCAAATTTAACAGTAGTGAAATTGAAACCATAAAATGAGATAAAAATTTTTGTAACAAATTTTTGTGAAGAATGAATATTTCAGCCAATACTAATCTTGAATATGACGTCATAAATTTTTTGTCTGTCTGTTTGTGTATGTTGGATTTAACTCAAAAATAGAATTTGATGACACTTTCTACATAGGAATGTTCCGCGTGGGAGGACTTGATCCTCCTAATGCAGTTGGTAAGGGTAGTGCGTAAATGCGTTCCCCTCGTCAAAAAAACACAGGAGTGTTCCGCGAAATTTTATTCACAGGTACCAGCAGTTCCCATATTTTATAGTGATGTTCTGATCAATAATCGAGTTGAATTTACAATAACAATTTTGTTTGCTGTCTGTTTTAAAGTATAGTGCTATAAGTTCCTCCTAATTAAAATACAAAGAATAAAATATTCAAAATCGGAACGATCGTCCGCTCGTTAACCCTACGCGATTCATAATGACAGAACATCATCCAACCACCATACCGATTACAGCACACTTTCCCATTTCTACCCACAGAAAAACGAACAGATAATAATCATTATTGTAAAAATAATATTGTAATAACAACGTCGTGTGAACTGAACCCGTAACGTTGCGATAAACAAACGAATCATAAAACGGGCAACATATTATTTAATTAACTTTCGCGTCGCCCGATAGAACGACTTCTGTTTTTGATGGCACCAGTTATTTCTCTTTCGACCCGCCTCGATGTAATCACATTGTAGAGCTTCGCGACTCTTACGTCAACAGAATCGTTTATTTGAAGTGAAAATGACTCGGATATTAAGTATTTAGGTGATTATAAACCTAAGCTTTTATGATCTGTGGGCCTTGTACACTCTTTCCACGGTTTTAACTTGAGAATCTCTAAATCGATTCATACGAGTCTTCTATGAAAATATAGAACTGCGTTATTGAACTTTTTCGTTAAATTCAGCGTCCAAAATTGAGAAACAACGAATATTAATATTGATAAAACAAAATAAACAAATAAAAATTATTTTTTTTTACAACCGCGAATACGTACGAAATAAACTATAAACTTGACTTGACTGCGCCGTTTTACGAACCAGTGGTAATATTTTGACGTTCATACGCCTCATCAGTACCTAAATTGGATAAAGTAACTTTGAATTCGAATTTATAAAGCCAACATTTGAGATAAATACTAGTAGCAGTTTTACTATAATATAATTTCGCAACTATTAAATTGTACAGCTCCCAGAGTACAGACTATAGGGGTGTACTTATTCGCAATTAAACCGCACGAATTCGCAGCGATCAAGGGGTGGCACTTTGTCGAACACACTGGCACCCGAATAATGGCGGACGAGATACGCTGACTTTATTCACGCTGTATGTATGTGTGTGTGACAAAATGAGATATTGTATATTTAGACCACGTAAATTAATATTAAACGACAAACTGTGTTAATGTCTCTGCTATTAGCTTATAAAACGGATAGACATACACATTGAAGTTGCCTTTTATATAATGTAAACAACAGGATGTAAGAAATAACACGATAATTAACACTTTTGTCAAGTTTTTTTTTCCTAATATTCGCTTAATATAGTATATCCTATATCTATAGTCGTGTGGTGCCAACCTAAAATAGTATCACCACATATCTTCCCGTTGGTGTCGTAAAAGGCGACTAAGGATTGAACCAGAGGATGGGCAGCAGCATCATCTAAGCACCACAACACCTACTGCGATCGCCAACCCGCCTGCCGAGCGGGGGGGGGGGCGATTATGACAATTCTCAATTTTTTTGGGGAGACTTATAACCAGCAATGGACTCTTTCGTTTGAATCAATCAACACCTACGGATACTTAGTGTTTATTCCCATTTACTTATTATTTAATGCAACCATATATATACGAAACCTGACCAGATAATATAATTACGATTTAAAAGTCGAATAATGTAAATCGGTTCAGTGGTTCTCGAATTATAAGTTATAGACAGACGTTGCCATTTCACGTAATGTAAGGGCAGTGACAAACTCTCGCACTCTAGGATATAGTGTACATATAGTAAAAAATATCTGCCCACATCAAAGAGCAAATTAAAAATCTGTACATTAAATAATTTCAATATTGACCTAATCTGGGGGCTTTAGAATTAATAACACATTTCTAAGATTTTTCAAAAGTATTTATGTGAAAACAGGGATTGCATTTTTGTGATCCTAATTAGAAATGCTAATTTTAAGAGACTATGAGGTCGGCAATAAATTCGTAGAATACGTATTTCAGAAATATACTGGTTTTGCGTTGGGACTCAAAGAAAAAGTTATAACACTATATTTTATGTAAAAGGGGAACAAGCAGCCAGAGGGCCCATCTGATGGTATATGGTTACCGTCACCTACGGACAACTGCAACACTAGAGGCATTACTGTTGCGTTGCTGACCTTGACAGCCCTTTGAGGTCCCTTCATGAAGAATCCCATGCCATATGGCCTTCACGGAAAACGTGAAAGAAACTGTAACTCGGATTGATTGTGTAATTGTAACTATGCAAAATAGACGAAATCATCGCTTCATATTCCCCTGTTTCGTTTTATTCAAGTTCGGCGAAGTGATCTTTAAAGTGTGTATTATCCCCGTAAAATATATACTCGTTTGTAACTAATATTATATGTATGTATGTGTGTATATTGTGTGCAAATTATATCCGTTAGTATATGATCTTGCGTTTGCCAATGAAAATACACATATACTAGCTGTATCCCCGAACCTGCGCCCGCGTTTCATATGTTCTTCACTGTGTTTTAATTTTTTTATACGGGTCCCTTGTTATTTTCTTAAAAATGTTTTAGTACTAAGTTAAAGTAAAAATATTTCTCATAAACACTTCCCCGTAAAACTGTGCACTGAGTCAGATTTTATTCAATTTTTTTATGAGTTTTAAATTTTTTTACGCGGAACCTTAATTTATTTCGAAACTCAAAAAACCCCTAAGTTACACGGATTAACTTCAGCTATCTACTAAAAAAGTCCCGTGAAAATCGGTTTAGCCGCTTCAGAGATTACCCGGAACAAACAGGCAGACAGACAGGCAGACAAAAATTTGAAAAATGTTTTTTTTTTTTTTGTGTAGGTATCGTATATACATTCATCTGTGTTTACAAACGGACACTTCAATTTTGTTTATTACTATAGATTGTTAACATCTTTAATGTAAAATCTGTGATTAAGTGATATATATCTAACCTAGAAAATGTAATTGGGTGGTTTTTTGTATTAACCTTGATGTAATACCATCTTTGGACATAGTTTATTAATAACTAATAGTATACTAAATATAAACATAATAAATGGAGTAAATTAACCATTAAAACGACTTAGATATAGAAGCGATAGTTAACTGAGGGACCGAGTACTTCAAAGACTACGGGGTTATTGATTTTCATCTGAAAATTGGATTCGGAAATCTAATTATCCTGGCGAAATAGACGAGGATTCTGTTTTAAAGGGAGAATGCTGATAATAATCTTAAATTCAAGTAAAAGATTAGCGGAATCTTATCGTGTAGTAATTTTTTATTTTATTAACTTACAGTAATACATTACAGTTCAGCCGGTAATGCGATAGAATTTCGAGTCATGGACGCAGGTTCCAACTCACCTATCCATCTCTATATTAAACATATGATTTCGCTGAAAGAAAAACATCTTGAGGAAACCATAACATGGTTATACAACATTTTCTAATAATGCCTGCCTGGGTGGTAGCCACTCTCAAATTTGAAACTCTGTCAAATATAATAGGTATGTTCCGGGAGCATCACTTGAGAGTCAGTATCTCTAGGCTTAGTGTGCTATCCTAAACCACATCATCACTTAACCTCAGGTGAGATTGTGGTAAAAGCGCCTAGACAGTAATCAAAAATAATTGAATTTATGTCAATTTCGGTGTCATTTTAAATTATACTTATTGTGCTAACAATGAAATGGAGCTTAAATTATGAAATGCCACAGAAACTTACTTAAATTTACTTTCATGTTTCACTACTTCATGATCACCATCGAGGGCAAAACGAATGACAAATATTTAAAATGATTCCATTAGTATGTTCTAGATTTTTTAGTAAAAGATAAATCTAAACCGGTTCGTTAGAAGATAGTTGAATTTTTTTTTCACGGAATATCCTCATTGCTTTGACCACAATCGCACCTGATGTTAAGTGACGATGTGATCCACGATGGTAAACTGGTGTATTTGGTGACAGGTTTTCAAACTTGAGTGTGGTAGGTACCCTGGCGGGCATCATTGGAAAATGCCTTACAACCATGCTATGGTTTCCTCACGATGTTTTCCTTCATCGAAAGCTTAGGCCGATTTTAGAGTCGGATCCCGCATCGATTGACGCGGAATCCGGCCGCACTATCCGCTACGCCATCATCGCTTCAAATAAGTGAAGCATATTTACCATGTGACAAATAGTGTTTTATACTATATAACACTATTCCTTTTTAGTAATGTAGTAGGGACGGAGATAAAACATGGACCCTATCATTGGTCAGGATTAAGGCTTTAAGTGTAGTGCGTCCCTCATAATCCCTTAGGATGGATGAAAATGTTTGTTGCGTAGGTATTTTCACTCATTACTAATCCTTGTATGAGACAAAAAGTTTTGAATAAATATATCGACGGCTTAAAATATATAAGTATTAACCTCACAATATCTTTAAGAAACTTGTAATTAAGTATATATATTATTTTACAATGAAAAATAAAAAATGTTCAGCTTTAAAATTAATAACAAAACATATTTCTATGAGTTTTGTAAATAATGAGGAGAAAAGAACGATACAAATTTGTATGAAAATTAATTATATATGTGTTTAGATTAATATCGACGCTGCTTACATTTATTTATCTAAATTTTCGTTTTCGTTTCAGACGAAGTTACGGGGTTTTCTAGCGTACTACAAATCTGCTACGTCGTATATCTTATCATAACATATCAGGCGGTCGTTCAATGTTAACGTACCGCCTTCATGCTTAAACTAAAGTATTTTTACTTGTATATCGTTTATATTAAGTGCGAAAATATTATTAAATCGTTAAATTAAAAACATTTAGAAAATTCATGATGCAGTATATAACTATTCGACAAAAATCATATTTTAATATTCCTTCCTACATTTTCCTCTCTTACTTTCAATAGAATTTCACTAATATTTTCCTTCTCTTATTAAATAATTATTAGTTTAACTGCATTCCGTGTTATAAATGACTCTATGATTTTATTAAATAATTATTATCATGGTTACCAGATGTTGTTCTTTCAAAATGCAACAAATATATTAAATATTTAAAGGTATTGGCACTAAATTAGACAACACCACTATCAGGCTATCCGTTTACCTACGTTTAGGGGTCTCATGGGTGTCTCCACATCACTGTCATTGTGGTATTCTAGTCGACTCGCTCGGGCATCACGGCCTGACTTGTAGTAAAAACGCAGGTCGTATTTCGCATCACGCTACCCTCAATGACGTTTTACGTTGGGCTTTTACCAGTGTTAATGTACCAGTTACTTTGCAGACGACATTGCCTATTTCCATGTTGATAACACGGCCGAAGATACCGTCACAGAGGTCCAAAAGATTTTGAACATCCTTCCTGAATGGCTTCGGAGATGGAGGCTGAAGGTCAACGTAGGGAAGACACAGGCACTCGTGACTAGAGTGATGATGAGCCAATTACCACCTTGTTTGACGCTCCAGGTACAAACTATACCGTGGATGAGGAAAGTCAAATACCTGGGAGTCACTATAGATCGAAACCTGACTTTTTCAAGTCACGTAGGAGATATGATAGCGCGGACAAGAGCGGCAAAGAAAATGCTGCGTCCAATGCTCACCTCAAGGCTACCCTTGAGAACGAGGCTTGGTTTATATAAAACCTATTTGAGGTCACGATTTATCTATACCGCCCATGCATGGTTCAGTCGCTTATCGGAAACGAACAAGAAACGGCTTAGAGCCCAACAGAGTATCTCGCTTCGCATGATCGTGGGGGTACCACGATACGTCAGCAACCACCTAATTGCACTTGACTTACGTGTAGAGAGCCTGGATGCATTCGTAAGCAGCCTTGCAACCACCATGTTCCGCAGAGCGGACACGGCGGCGCACGTTCACCGCCGGTCAATCTCATACGCCGGTCCTCGCCTAGCTGAGTAGGTAGTTGAAGGAGGACTGAGACAATGACCCGTACAGATTGGGTGTATCTCCCTGATCCCTCAGAGTCTGATCGATAGAAGGATTAGCTCCCAGGAAACTCAGAAGATTACTCCACGAGGGACGCACCTTGTGTGCTTCACCCAGCAGACTTGTCCGTAGGCGCGGACAAAGGAGAGGCCACCGTCGAAGGGAATAGCCCTGATGCGGTTTCCCCTATTAGCACGTATGTTTAGTAATAGTTTAGTATGTAGTTTCTAACTGTACTTATTTTTAAGAACCATTGTAATGATTTTTCTAAATAAATGATGGTTAGGGAAACACACGGTGCTCTGTTGCTAAGCTGTTCGAGCTGTATTAGGGCGCACGAGAAGATTGCCAAGAAGAATGTACCAGCCAGCTTAGAACCTATTGGTTTGATGCGTTACGATGGCAAAATACCTGATGAGATTACGCTTATGCCTTGGAAGATGGGGCGGTCTTTGGTATGTATGCTACTTCCTCTTCCAGTTACCTCATTGAAAGCCGGCGCAGCAGCTACTTCAGCGGAAGATCTCAAGCGGCGCAAATATGCTACCCTTGATGAGGTTATATATTTATCCCGTTTGAGCTCTAGACTCTGGAGCAGTGGGGTCCGAGTGCTCATATCCTTTTAAGGAGCTTGCGAGTCGTCTAGTTGACACGTCACACGACCACTGGGCGGGCTAATATTTGGCACAGCAAATAAGCATTGCCATCTAACGTGGCAATGTGGCCAGCCTTCTGTGTACCTTCCCGTCTGGCGACGATCTGGACGGCATTCATTATTTATAGATGTAATAGTAATAATTAGTTACTTTTATTTACTTTTTTGTTATTTAATTGTAATGTATTATACAAATTAATATACGTTCTGAATATTTACTTAATTATTGTTATAGCATAGAAATGCCAATAAGTTACTAGGTACTTTTATTTTCATTTCCTATGTACTAAATAACAACCCAATCCCTTGCGTAACACACCAATCCTTCACTCGAACTGTGACGGCTCGGAAATCTGTCAATTTGACATACACTCGACTAGGATTAGTGAACTAATTATGTTTCACACGAATGATGGATGATTCGTCGTCTTATTAACGCTGTGAAAATCGAAGGTAAATTCCCGGTATTAATTTATTACAAATTTAAGCACTGTTGCTATAGAAATTACTGCATTAAATCTTTTACCATTTTCTCAAGAAATATTCCTTATTAATCCTTTGTAAAGCGATGTACGATTTCACCTCAGTTGTTGCCAAACTAAATTGGCAGTATGCTGAGCACATTGCTAGCAGAACCGATGCCTGATGAAGGCAAAGAGTTCTCAAATGGCTAACACGTACTGGAAAACGCAGCGTGTGTAGGCTTCCAACACTGTTGGGCGACGACCTGGTGAAAGTCGCGGGAATATACAGGATGCGAGTGGCGTAAGACCGGTTTTTGTGGAGATCTTTGGGGAGACCTATCTCTAGCAGTGGTCGCTTCAGTTAATGATAATAATTTCTCTGTAGCATCCTTACTTATTATTGATAAGGCGATATCGTTTTATCACATCACATAAACACAACAAAAATGAATCTCTTTTTATTTATCATTACTAATATTTCCCAACCTTTATAATGAGTAGTTCTTTCATGCATTCATTCCAAGCCAGATTGGTTCATAAGTTTCTTGCGGTCAGTAATTTTACCATAATATTCGTGTTTTTGATTTCCTGTCAGTCATTTTTACAAGTAGGGATCTTAAGATAACCACCCTCGCTCAGCTGCGAAAGATTAAGTGTTTGCATTCTTACCATCTAAAACCCTACAACCTTCCTCTTTTTGCACCTTTTCTGCTTGAGACTAAGGACTGTCTACTTATTTCTTCTTCAATAATAGATTTCAATTGTGTTATAATAAATGTATATACTTAGCACATATCATTTATCTTTCAACTATATAATAGAAAAATGTGCAAACAGACTATGCAAATAATTAATATTCACACAACTTATGCACAAACAGAAAGTTGCAGAAAAACACAAATGTCTCTCATACTTTGTGCTAATTATAATATTCTTTTACGTTTTATTAGTTTGTGTTTTGTAGTATTTCGTTTTAATTATGACTTTGTTATGCATATAACATTTAAATTAATCTGTAGAAGGTAATAACATTTATCAATAACAACAATTGAAATGTGACAAAATATATTGACTTGTTCAAAGCTATGCAGAAGAAGCTAGTGAGATTAATTTTAGGTGTACTCTAACTACATATTACAAAAACGGCCAGACAAAATGAAATATAACTATTCTCTGTATTCCTATATATCCTTTAGATCGTGATAATGCCGTCTGGTTAGATCTTTTTAAAATTCTCAATATAACTGATCTTTACAACTATGTTAAACTATCTCATTAAAAAACAGTTTTAAAACTGCTTTTAAGTGCAAAAACATTACCGTCCTAAAATATTTTAGTATAACAATCCCTCATTGTTTAAATTCGATTTCAGAAAGAAGCCGTGTAAAGAAATAAATGTGTCGAATACCCATAAAAATAAGACAATAGGAAAACCATGGAAAGCTGGCGTAAACGCTAGGTAAGTGATCAAGGGGTTAATTGTGTTTCTGAGTAGATAAATACATTTCAAATATCAAAATAAACATCATCATGTAATTAACTAGCTGTGTGCCCGCGGCTGCGCCCGCGTTTCGCATATTTTTCACTGCGTAATATAGTTTTTTTTACAGGCCCTTAAGTATTTTCCAAATTTTTTGTTGCTACTTATATTATGGTAAAAAAAATTCAGAGTAACTTCAGCTATCTAACACAAAAGGTCCGGTCCAAATCAGTCCAGCCGTTCCAGAGATTAACGGGAACAAACAGACAGACATACAAAAATTTTAAAATTATGCTATTTTGATATAGGTATCGTATAACTATAAATATTCATATGAATTTAGTAAAAAAAAATAGATACTTCAATTTTATTTATTAGTATAGATAGATTAAAAAGACAAAAAACAACGTGAAGATCATGAAAAGTGGCATTTTCTTCTTAATCACAAATTGTTATTAGCTAGCCAAGCCGTGAGCATATCTTGTATAACAGTGAATCATTAGTGGTCACTTGTCGTACGTAGTGGCTAGTGAGTTAGATACTTACTGTGTAATTTACTCCGCAATCTGTCACCGTCAGTCGCCTAAATAGGTAGGGTGGACGTCTACCAAGCCACAACCACTGTGTTACTAGCAATTATATGTATTGATTTACCTAACAAATTATGTATAGTCCTTCCTTATACTAATTCTTACAAATACGCATGTTTCGTTTGATATTTCGTTTTACTGGTAAAGCCTTTTAATTTTTCTTGTACGTCGTGTAAACCTTGTTCAAGATGCGATTACAGAAACAACACTTAAAACATTATTTCATTTCAATTTTTTTTTTTTTTTATTATCATTCTCATGGATCATTAGACATACATGTTTTATATGTAATGTTTAAAAATATATATTACTCTAAAATGATAAAATCTATGATTTCAAAAGTGAACTATGTAAATCGGTGAATTGGTTCCCTTGTTAAAATTTCATTTACAGATAAACATATATAGAAACATTTAATTTTATATCACGTAAAAAAATAAGAGTTTCCTGTCGGCAACATATTTCAAGAATAGGTAATTCAGAGATCTATTGTTATCGCGCTACACCCCAATCAAAGAGTTATAAAAACACAAAAGGAATAACTGCAGCTCGGAGTGATTATACCCATGCAAAATTTACGAAACCATCACTTCATATTCTCCTGTTTCTTTTTCTAAAACTGGGGCAATTTTTGTGTTTTCTTCCAATTATAAAATAAAAAACCTCAGACATGGCTTCTTCTATTTGTCAAAGTTTAACGGACGTCTAAAAATAATGGTAAAAACAGACATTTTTTACCATTTTTCAATTACTATAATAATTAATTTATGAAAAAAAAACCAAAAGGAAACATAAGGGTATGGCTATGGTATACATGTACTATCTATACTAATAAATAAAATTGAAGCATCTGTTTGTAGTAACAAAATGATTATTTTTTTACTAAATAGACATGAATATATATACGATACCTATATCAAAAATACAATTTTAAAAATTTTTGTTGTCTGTTTTTATTCCAGGTAATCTCCGGAACGGCTGTACGGATTTTGACAGGATTTTTGATAGATAGCTGAAGTTACTCCGGGTAACTTAATGTACTTTTAATCTTCGAAAATAATTAGGGTTCCGCGTAAAAAAAAATTAAAAGTCCTAAAAAATTCAATACAATCCTTTTCAATTCACAGTTTACGGGCAAGTGCTTGAATTTATGAGAAATATATTTACTTTATCTTAGTACTAAAAAAAATATTAGGGTTTCGTGTAAAAATTAAAACGCAGTGAAGAACATATAAAACGCGGTCGTAGCCGCGGGCTCACAATATGATGGAAAATATTTACTACAATGGTATTATCTAATGAGGTAACAGGGGAATATATGTGTATGGAATAAATTTCGCTCGCATTTTCTTCTAATGACTATATTTCTTTCAACTCTTCAATATGCTTTGACAGTAATTATCGATTAATACTTTTATTGGTTCTTTAAACAAACTCCACCATTTTCAGATCCGAAATCACGGTAACTACTTAATAACCGCCAGTATTGAGCTACGTTATTTCTGAAACCATGTATCATGGTAAATGTTCTTTTACAGCCGTAATTTGTTTTGTTCAATTTAATTTCTTAACTATTTCCTGGTATGTGGATTAATTTCAAATGTTTTTAATTGAACGGTCATCGTCATCGGAAGCCGGATAAAAGTAATTGTTTTCACTGTAAAAATTATTTAGTCCCATAGAATGGAATCGTGGGATTATACGCATAGTCGGTTGGAACTAAGCGGATTGCGATAGCTTTGCGATCCTCCGATAAGTACGATATCTTTCCTTACTTTGAAGTAATAGAGTGGGTCGAGTAGCGGCAATGCATTTGAAAAGATTAAAAGTAATAGAAGAGTAATATATTTATGTCAATACAATAAAAGGTTTCAAGCCTTATTTCTCTAGAAAGATGGATATTTATAGTGCAAGAATCTTCAATTAGAGATTGGTTGCATTTGTTATTAGTTTTATATTTATTCGAGAAATTATACTAATATTTATTTACTAATGGTAAAATAGTGAGAAATGTTTAAGCCAAACACTCCAATTAAAGGAATAACTAAAAATTACTCCCAATGATCGCAATTAATCACAGAACATATCGAAGTGAATGATGCGTATCAGAGTTTAAAAATGTTTCCAAAATTCCAAAATCGAGTTGGTTTCCCATCCGTGCAATATAAAAAAATCAATCTGAGTGGATCGAAATTAAATTCGCCGGGGCGGCCTCGTATTTCATGATGAAAAAAAAAACAGTTTTCCATTTCGAAAAGCACGTACATTGAAAAGATACGATGTGTTTTTAATGTAAATGGAATTTCTCTACGCCCGACCGTCTAGTTTGTGCGCGTTGTAAAGTTTTTGACATGTCTTTGTTAAACTTGAAATTTTACTAGATATTTCTAGTAGTAGGTACCTACGTTAAAACAACTATCATTAACTGATTTATTACCATGTGTATGGTGATATTAATCAAGCCGAATATAATTGTCATCTCAAACTATACTATTATCAGCAACTGCCAACACAATCTCATTTTATAACCACACAAAATTAAACCACAACACTATAGTATAGTGTAAGTAAAATATAATTGAACTCATAGATTTCCCTGAGAACTAACTTTATTATTTGCAGATGAATTAGATGTAATGTATTTTGATGTACTATGAAATCCTGTAACACCAGATAGTGCTTGCCCGTTTTTGTCGATATAACAAAAACTTTTGATTAACACTTACTATAAATTTGTGATTGTAAACTATTAAAAAATTGTTTTATTTAGTTAATATATCAATTGGTTTTAGTGTCAGGCGCTATTTATCGATATAACCAAGTTTATATTAGCGATATGGGAATATCAAAGAGAATTAGTTATAAACTATAAATTATTACCAAACGTTTCATGTAACTAAGTTTCACAAGTTTACTTGCAATTTATTTTACTTGAAATAACTTGAATCATCTTAACATTTATAACTTTAAATCCTGTAAGAAAATTTACAGAGATTAAAAAAAAATGAGATGATAAAACTAAAATTAATGTTTCGAATTATTAGTAATTTGAAACGATGATGGCGCAATTGGTAATGTGGTTAAAATCCTCTTCAATGGACGCCAGTGCAAGCCCACCTCTACCCAACTCTAAAATCTACCTGAGCTTTAGCTAATACCATTAAACAATACATACATACATACACACATACATATCATCACGCACGCCTTCTCCCGTGGGGGTAGGCAGAGATTACGTCCTGCCACTTGCTACGATCTTGACACACCTCTTTCGCTTCCTCTACTTTCATGAGCGCTTTCATACATGCTCGTCGGTTATTAGTACTTTTTACCTGGCATTTATTTAACACATGATTGATTTGGTCTAGATACGTTCGCCTAGGTCGACCCTTACCGACTTGCCCATTCACCCTCGCCTTATAAATTATAAATAAATATCATTACTTACATTATATTAGCTCCGGTGGTGACACAAGACGTGTCTTGTTCCCCTTGTTGAGGAGGCTCTTGACGTCGCCACAAGCGCGATACAGTGACACTGAGCATCACACGCACAACACTGCACACACATATTCTGCACACAACACGCTGGTACTTAAGTCCTGTAAGTACCTTTTTATATTAAATTAAAAATGTAGCAACTAGCTAGGATTAAAAGTCGAAGCTCGTACCACTTTGGTACTCTTGTGCTAGTTACCTTTTTGCGGCTGAGTGGCTTCAGCACTCGCCCACACAGTTCGTGGAAGCTGTAAAGGCCCTTCCGGGCAACAGCATTAGCTAGGTTAGAAAAAAAACATTATATAGGCCGCATTTGTCATTCATATTGACTACATAAGAAAATAAAACAAGTGTCATAATAATTTCAAATGCCACAGTATCTAAAATAAAAAATCAAAATGTATCGATACTGGCATCGATATATTTCTCCTGTAGTGGTTTAGCAGAATTTAAATCGAATGCAAACACAAGCTGAAGTTGATCAAAGTCGATATATTTGCACAACATTATTGATTCCCATTCGTGGATGTAAGTAACACTTTGCGTAGCCTATCATAATCCTCATTAGAGTGTTTCTGTTTATCTCGTTACGGTCACAAGATTAACACCGACTCTGAAGTACATTGTAAGAGTTTTGACTTTACCGTTTAGTATTCACTTTTTATTATTATTTAGAAATTGCAGTAGATATGAGAACTTTAAGAATTATAGCTGGCATAAGTAAAGAATAGCGTGATAAGGGAACGTTGTGGTGTGGTGGAGGGTGTACTGATAAAGACATGAAGCGATGATGGTGCAGTGAATAGTGCGGCCGGATTCCTCGTCAATGGGTAAGGGTTCAAATCCTCCTATCCAACTTTAAAATCAGCCTGAGCTTTCGATGAAGGAAAATATCGTGAGGAAAGCATGGTGGGTATTTCCTAATAATGACTGCTTAGGTAGCTACCACCCACAAGTTTGAAAACCTGTCGCCAAATACCAATAGGTGTGTTCCGGCAGCATCACTTGACAACCAATACCTAGGCTTAGTGTGTTTACCATCCAGGACTACATGCTCACTTAATATCAGGTGACATTGTGGTCAAAGCACTGAGCCTATATCCTGTAAAAAAAAGATAGAGAAGTGAAAGCTTAATTGGTTTGGACATGTAGAAAGGATGGATGAAAGAAAATTAAGAAAACAAATTTACACGGTGAGTGTGACTGGGCAAGCTGGTAAGGGTCGTCCTAGGCGAACGTATCTCAACCAGATCGAGAAAGGTCAGGTCAAAAGTAACCGTTAGCAAAGAGCATATATGAAGGTGTTTATGAACTAGAAGAAGAGGAAGACCTACGTCAGGATGGATGCAAGTGGACAGATGTGGTATCTGGCAACCCTTATGCAAGAGAGGCGTCACGTTATGTATGTATGTATTATTTTTTATACTATATAGTTTTAACCTTTGTCTACAATCTCATCTTATGTTAAATGACGACATGGTTGCGAATAGTAACACACTAAGCCTAAAATAATCGGTACGCATGTCCGTATGTGTACTTACGACTCAACCCGCGTTTCATATATTCTTCACTCTGTAATATCGTCTTTAAATAATCATTGGCAAATAATGTTTCGACGATGCTATCTTTTGAATCGTATTTTGTTTACAATTTTATGAGCTTAATTTTTTTACACGGAACCCTAACAATTTTCATGAAATTATTTTTGATACTAACAGGAAGCAAAGATACTTCTCACAAATTCAAAAACTTAGCAGCGAAACTATGCATTGAATCAGTTTTTCATTTCATGAGTTTTATTTTTTTAAGGCGAGTCCTAAATCTTTTCGGAGTAACTTCAGTTATACAGAAAGAAGACCCGTCAAAATCGATCAAACCGTTCCGGAGATTAGCCCAC
This sequence comes from Samia ricini, assembly GCA_014132275.2. Taxonomy (NCBI): domain Eukaryota; kingdom Metazoa; phylum Arthropoda; class Insecta; order Lepidoptera; family Saturniidae; genus Samia; species Samia ricini. Next base: position 29,122,015 of record AP028158.1, read on the forward strand.
AATAAACAGATTTTTTTTTAAATGTGTCTTATTTTATTTGAATCGTATTTTTTTTTTGTTATTATTAATACATGTAACAAAAAAATAATTAAATATTAATAATGTGTTTAGACAGAAGAAGATATTCGTCTATTAATCAATGAAACTTGAAGGGTAATAGTGAATGATTAGTTATGTTCTTTGTCGCAGTTAGACACTTATTAATTGTTTTTAATAGTGTTTACTCACTTCACTACTAGGAGTGAAATTTGTTTTCACCTTGAAAATATGTGATAGAGATATATAGCTAAATAGTGTTCGCCTAGCAATTGAAAGTCCCCCATGACCTTTAATGAAAATTTAGAGTTAAAAAACTTTCACTTCTAAATTTTTTATCGATAACATTAAAGATATAGCGATAGAGAAAAAGAAAATGGATTGACAAACATAAAAGAAAAAGGTACTTGTCCGTTTTATTTATATGTATATTCAGATTTCAGCTAATATAATATATTTTGTTCAGGTCTATTATAATTATTGCATTTGTTTAAAATATCACACCAACTATAAATCGACTGGTTTATTAGGTCAATGTAAAAGTGGACTTATGTTAAAATATCCTTTTGTGAATTTTGCATAAATTCTCTAATTTTGTGACAGCTACCTGTAATGATTGAACGAGGGATACTGCTGTTTATTTTGACGTAAACATACAAACTATTGTTTATATAATATATGAAAATTTAAATTGAATTTTAAATTCTTACATATATTATTGTAGAACCGACATAATATGTTTTTATGGTATTATGGGTAACTTTTGTAAATAAGACTGTGTTATTATCTCTACCGTCTACCCGGAGAACGCACGCTTATATAATTATTAATTTAATTATAATTAATTGAGACGGAATATGATGAAGATTTTCGATTGTTTTTTTGTGTTAACCTTTCTTTTAATTCATGCTCGATATAAAGTGACGATAAGGGTCTAAGATTAAACTTATAAGGTATTAGGTTATTACTGTACTTTGAAAATGTAATAGATTTATTGGTTTTGGATGACATTTCGCCTACAATAAATTGTCGTAACTCTAAAATAATTTTTTTTTAAGAATAACAATTCAAAAGTTTTGGTTGGGTACGATTCTTTACAATAGATAACGCGCAATAATAAATTTGAATTATTAACACGCGGTATCAAGATGTACACCAACAACATGACTTCAATTTTGAACATTATTGTAACGTATGAAAATGAAATAGTGGGTAAAAAAATAAAGTGACCTACGAATTTGTTTTTTTCGTCGTTAACGAAAAGTTGAGGATACGTCGGTATCTTGTTACGTACCGCCCTTCCTCTCGGCTGTCGAGTTGAGGACGTGCGTGTGTCGACGTGTGTTTGTATATAACGATGGTAATTGATTAATTTATTGATTGTTTGTTTAATTGTAATCACTTAAGAAAGATAATGGAGTACTCTGTCAATTTTAAAATATAAGTTCTGGTATTTTACAAAAGATAAAATAAATATTCCTATGTAATTTAGAGCTGGTCTTTATCAATAATCTAACATTTAATCAAAGTTTTGCGCTAAAACTGTTTAACTCCTAATCGAACGTATTCTAACATTTGAACAGGAACGATATAAACATATAACCAAGGACCCTTAGCCCGGTCGTTAATCAATTAAGCTGATATGGGCGACTGACTTCCTGAGTGAACTTCTGCTGTACCAATTTAGTTGTTTGATATAATAATCGTGTTCTTGTCGTTGACAAGAAACAATCTATAGAAAATATTACTTACCTAGCTGTGTGCTCGCAGCTGCACCCGCGTTTCATACGCTCTTCACTGCGTTTTAATTGTTTTTTACGAATCCTAATTATTTTTCTAAAAAAAAATTTGTACTAAAATAAAGTAAAAATATTTCTCATAAATTCAAATACTTGCTCGTATAACTGTGCATTGAATGGGATTTTATTTAATTTTTTATATGTTAATTTCTTTCACGTAGAATCATAATTATTTTCAAAAATCAAATGTAACATAAGTTACGCTGAGTAATTTCAGTTATCCTCCATAAAAATCTCGTCGAAAACGGTCCAGCCGTTCCGAAGGTTAACCAGAACAAACAGACAAAGGGACAAAAATTTTAAAACTTTCATTTTTGGTAATGTGTCGTATATATTCGTACACATTCATATGTATTTAGTAAAAAATTGTTATTTTGACATTACAAACAGACACTTCAACTTTTATTTGTTAGTAAAAAAATTCAATTAAAAAATACTATATTCAATTTAGGACCTGATAAGGCGCTCAAACGTCAAAATAATACCACCGGTTCGGAAAGCAATCCAGACATCGAGAAGACCAACCGGCTACAACTCGATCTGGTTTTTTTCCTGCATGTTTTTTTGTATATAGTCTATACTATGTATTTTTTGTCTTGAATGTATTTATATCTATGTAAAAATGGTTAGAAAACATAGCTAATCTTCAATAATGGTACCTGGCTGATATTTGATGGTTTGACTTTACTGTTCATATGTTAAGATAATCCGAACTAATTTAAAAGTCACGTGAATACAGAGCTTCGTGAAAAACATTCTATTTACTTAAATTTGTCCGAGATGAACTGTTGCTATTAGAATAAAACCTACATTAAGAAGACATGCGGTCGGCAACAGATTTGAAAAGAAATCTAGTGCTATCGTGTTGCACCCCAAAGAAAGATTTATATAACACGAAACGTGCTGATTTTACCGTATGTAAAATAGATGAAAACATAAATTCTTAGTACCCTGTTTCCTACTCCAAAAGAGAACCGATTTTTAATTTTATTTCAGTTATAGAATGAGAAAGACATTGGACTTTATACCTTTACGCTTTTTTTTAGTTTTATTCATCTAATTAGTTTGACGAGCGTTTGAAAAAATGACGGTAAAAATTAGGCAATTTTTCGTATTCAAAGGCTCTCAGTTTCTACAATAACTAGTTTATGGAAAAAAAATCAAAACGTACGGGCATGGGGGTGGTGGATATATATTATTTGGTAGACAAATATTTTCCATATTGCTATTATGGGGACTGCGTTTGAATGGAATAAACGCCGCTAGCATATCCTCTTAATGTCTGAAATATTAATAGATCAATTTATATTATTGTAGAATTATACTTTTTCCTACGTGTATATAGAGCATCTAGTTAAGAATATGGCTCCATAGTCATTGCCTTTTGTCAAGCCCGATGAAAAATGTTCACTTTCTTTGAATCATCGTAAAGGGAATATCTTAATGCTTTAAATATAAATGTGTTTATATTTATTTTTAAAACTCTCGATGTATTTTATATAAGACTACTGTACTATAACTGTAAACTGAAATTAGACTATAATCATTATTTTCAAAAATGAGGATTTTTTTTGTTTATTACGTTAAATCTCGTCAGATAAAGAAATAGAAATGATTTTTCTTGGTATATTTATATAAAATTGTATTTTCTTTAAACCTTATCACATAGATAAAATTATTAAAAACGGGCCTTCACGCGTTACATGTATTTTTTTTACACCGGCGTTCCGGCTGGGTTGCACCACGGGTGGTCACGGGCTGACTGGCGGTGCGCGGCGTCGCCTGCTGCTTTGAGGGGTATTATGTTGGACTACCTGCGTTTGGTCTTCATATTTGTTATAGTCACAACACACAACATTAACTAGGTCCACTGACGATGCTTGTGACGACCTTATCATATTTTTTTTTACACGGTATAGGCTCAGTGCTTTGACCACAATATTACCTGACAGTAAACGCACTAAGCCTAGATACTGGTTCTCAAGTGATGCTGCCGGAACACACCTATTGGTATTTGGCGACAGGTTTTCGAACTTGAGGGTGGTAGCTACCCAGGTGGGCATTATTTTCAAATGCCCTACCACCATGCTATGGTTTCCTAGCGATATTTTCTTTCACAGAAAGTACAGTCTGACTTTAGAATTGAATAGATGGGTTTGAACCAGCGCGCATTGGCGTGGAATCCGGTCTCACTATCCACTACGCCATCATCGCTTCCGATACTTATACTGGACACATGTATACCTAGAATCCGTTCATTAGTCCCAATGGGTGTGGATATTAGTGACCTCTATTATCGCAAATGCGCGAAAGATCTAATTTTTGTTTAAGATTGTAACTAACAAGCCTAACTATAATCCAAATGATATTCTTCAAGTAATTCTTACATACAAAGCTAGGATCGAATTAGTGGGTCTTAATTGCTACCTCAATGAATGAATGAGAGGTCATTATAAGTACATAAAGCGTACCCAAAGACGGATCATAATGCTATATAATTTCCTATAATCGGTATTGAGGACATAATTCAATGAGGCGAATTTCTTTTGTTATTTAATGAATTTCTTCCGTTATTTTAGGTTCTTCTGTACCTGGATATTAATGTTTCTATATATCTATCAGATTGAGCAATCTGAACTGTAAATCTCTTACATGATTAATAGGGTCTAAAAGTACACAACTAAATGTTTTTATTTTTATACTGATTGGGTTGTATCATTTGTTCAAATTCTCACCTGATGATAAATGGACCCAATGCAACATTAGATGGTAAGGTGTTATGTCTAGAGAATTATTTTTCAAGCGCGGGAATAGGTACATTTTACATGAACTCGGGGACGAATTGTTAACTAAATTTTTTTAAATAGTCAGGCGGGATATTAGAAATAGCCCTGTCATCATGTTACTATTTTATAAGGATCACTTCCGTCATTTTCCTTCCATCGAGTATCCGGCCGCACTGCAACTAAGTCGCCATCACTTTTAAATGCGTGAACCAAAAAAAGTGTGATAAGAAAAATCATGGCGGCTAATTAATGAACGTTGGTTGGGCGGGTAATCCGCATTTTTTTTTTTTCTTCTTATTTTGGTTAATTTAATTAGCCTATGCAATGAATCGGGGGTAGTTTTCTGACGCCGGACTTTCGGGTGAATGTCAGTCGCGAACCGCTCGCTTACCGTGCGCCTGCGTTCCTTGCGCGCAGACGTCACTCCCCATATTGATTACAATTAAGAATTAGCCTACAAAAAAGAACTTTAAGTGTGGTGTATTTACTGGTGGCCACCAAGGAGATACGAGCCAACGGGACCCGCAGGTAAGCGATACACATTTTACCCGATGGTTTTTGGTGTTAGATACACCCCCTGGTTCATTGCAAAGGCTATTTATCCGCGGACTTATCCAGTTATGGTCCTTTGAGCCTGGATTGTTGCCAGCCTACATTTTTTAGAAAATATTTACCCGCAGATCACTTAAAGACAAGTTGGACAGACACGTATCCGCGTGTACTGTCGTAACAGTTCTCAGCCCGCAACAGGAGCACGGCTATTTACACGCCTGCCTCTCCATAAGATGGTCCTTTGAGCCTGGATAGTTTCCAGCCTATATTTGTTATAAATATTCACCCGCTATAATATAATATACACTGGCGTTGTTACATACTTACGTAGGCATTGGTAAGGTGACCCGCCATTTTGTAACGTACCCTACTATATTTATTATTTTATTAAATTCGTTTTCTTCAATTTAATTTTGTCTTGTAACATTATAATGGCTCCTAATAAGTTTGAAGTAGAACTTAATCAGCTTACCGCTAAAAAAAGAAACCATTTTCGAACGTTTTAATCGTTTATATAACACATCCAAAAATATATCGAGTTATGATATACACTCAAATGAGTTATTCTTATCGCAAACTGAGTCTATTTCTGAATTGTACAGTAAGTTTGAAACAATAATTGATCAGATTAACGAGTTACAGTTTAAAATTGATAGCACCGCGCCAGACTACTCGTGTTTAAATTCAATTGAGGATTTATATTCGGGTATTAAGTATAAACGTAACCTCATACTCAAAAATAATAAAACATTCACATCTGATCAGAAACATAATATTGTCAAATTACCGCCTATCCAGTTACCTTCATTCGATGGTAAAATAGATAACTGGCCGAAATTTTATGAAATATTTCGTAGCAATGTGCACTTGAATACCGATCTGACGGATGCGCAACGTGTGCAGTATTTAATCAGTAAATTAACTCAAGATGCTTTAAAATTAACCGCGGGTATTGTTCCCTCAGGGGATACCTATAACTTAATTTGGGATAGTTTGGTCAAAAAGTACCAAGATAAACGTACTTTAGGATTGTATTATCTTAATAACATCCTGGACATTAAAAATTGTGTCGGTACTGCCGCTAATTTAAACACATTCATAGAAACTTTTTCCGCGTCTGTCGCTGCATTAAAATTGTTAGATATTCCTGACCTATTAGATTTTGTTATATTACATTGCGGCTTGAGAAAACTTGATTCCCAAACACTACATCAATTTGAAAATAATGTTAGTGGGACGGAATTACCTTCTTATAAGGAATTTACATCATTTATTGAAGATTATGTTAAAGTACTCAAGAGATCGCATAATAATAATTCTTACACCGCACCGCGCGCAAAGACTAGCGAAAAAATTAATTATAACAAACAAAATAGTAATCATAATTTTAAAACATTTCTATCGAGCGACAAACCGGTTTCCTTATCGCGTTGTCAGCTGTGCGAGAGTAGCGAGCATCAGCTGTATAATTGTTTGCAATTTAAAAATATGCATTCACCGCAAGCTCGTTTTGATTTTATTAAATCAAAACGCGGCTGTGTTAATTGTTTAAGTTTGTCTCACACATTAACTAAATGTAAATCGCGTAACATTTGTAAAAGTTGTAAGAAACAACATCATTCTTTATTACACTTTTCTAATAATAAAAATAATTTTATAAGTGAGCAACGTTCGCCTTCGGCACCGACTCGAACTTCGTCCGTTCACATAGCGGCCGAGCCCATGAGTTCGACCGCGCCTATACCGCCGCCGCAAGATTCTACTCGTTCGGTTTCGCTTAGTGCGAGCGATCGCTTACAGAGTAGAACGACGATTCTTTTATCAACCGCGCAAGTTTATGCATATTGCAATAACAGAGATAAAACCGTAGTTAGATGTTTAATAGACAACGGATCTCAAAATAATTTAATCACAAAGGAATGTTGTAAACGTTTGAACATACCTGTAATTAATTTACGTAATTCTTCGTTGCAGGGTGTTGGCATGTCCTCACAACCTGTACATGGTTATATTAATTTTACGATAGAATCTCGCATCGATTCTAATAACAAATATAATATTCGCGCATTAGTAGTAGATTGTATAACAGATAAACTTCCCGCTAATTTTATTCAATTAAATGACGATATGTCATATTTAAATAATTTACCGCTTGCCGATTTAAACTGGAATATACCGGGAGAAATCGACATTGTTCTCGGTGCACAACTGTTCCCTTATATTTATTTGGGAAACAGGGTTGATTCAAATAATCGTGCACCGCCCGCCATATTAACTAGCTTCGGTTACATACTTATGGGAGACATCACGGGTCATTATAACTCGACTGCTACCTCATTATAAAAAAATTATGTAAAAAAAATATTATTATTAATTACTAATTATTATTTTTATAAAACGTATAATGTTGTCACTTAATGACATTATTCATGTCGGACCTAATCTTCAGGCCGACTTGTTTTTATTATTACTTGATTTTCGTATATTTCCTGTAGCTATAACCGCAGATATTTTAAACAAATGTTTTTGCGTATCGGTATAAATGATCATCACCGCAAATATTTAAGAATTTTATTTCGTTTTAACAAAGATGAACCCATACGTACTTTTAATTTTAACCGCGTTCCTTTCGGACTAAAGCCTAGTCCTTACTTAGCTATGCGCACATTACGTAAACTAGCGTGTAAGCATAGTGACCGCTTTCCTGAAGCTTCTAAATTGGTAGAAACTCAATTTTATATGGACGATTATGTCTACTCTGTTCCCGATGAACAAATCGCAATGAGAATATCTCGTGATTTAATTGAGTTACTTAAAGCTGGTTCCTTTGAACTTATCAAGTGGGCCAGCAACTCATCCGCTGTAATAGAGACGCTTCCCGAGTCTCACTGCTTACCAGTGGTTTTTTCTGCCATGGATAAAGATATATATAATTTTAAAATCCTTGGATTAACCTGGGATCCCGCGAATAATTACTTTTCTATGACTACTATTCCGGTGAATAGTAAATGTACGAAGCGCACGATTCTGTCGCTAGTGGCCCGCTTATTCGACGTACTTGGCCTTGTGGCTCCTGCCGTATTATATGCTAAAATCCTTATTAAGGAACTTTGGTTAGCTAGAATAGGCTGGGATGAAGTTCCTCCGGAATCCATCATCAGTCGGTTTTCAGCCTTTGTACATGATTTTCCCGCACTCTCTTCTCTAAATATCCCGAGGCACATTGGTGTATTTAGAGAATCTGTAGTGAACATTGTAGCCTTTTGTGATGTCAGTTTCAGTGGTTATGGTTGTTGTGTTTATTTGCACATCACTGACCCTGAAGGTAATATCACCGTCCGACTTTTATGTGCAAAGTCCAAAATTTCCCCCGCTAAAATAAATACACTAGCTCGATTGGAACTTGTGGCCGCTTTACTGTTATCTAAGCTTGTCTGCTTGGTCAGAGACAAACTTTCCGCTCGTGTGCCTATTGCAGGCACTTATGCTTTCTCGGATTCTACTATAGCGCTCTCGTGGATCCACTCATCTCCTCATAGATGGTCTATTTTTGTAAGCAATCGTATTGCTAAAATTCAGGAAAATTTACCTACCGCTAGTTTTAACCACGTATCGGGAAAAGAGAATCCCAGTGATTGTCTTTCACGTGGCATGCTACCTTCTAATCTAATTGCCCATTCATTATGGTGGGACGGTCCCACTTGGCTTCATAAGCCTATAAGTGAATGGCCATTAAAATTTACTCCTACTGAATGTGAAACATTGCCTGAATTTAAATCAAAGGTCTTCGTTTGTGAAACTGCGAATACTGAACCGCGTCATACTTTAGATAATATAGTAAACCGCGTTTGCTCTTGGAATAAATTATTACGTATATTTGTTTATATTCTTAAATTCGTCAATAGATTAGGTAGTCAGGACTCCGTTAAAAATATTCAGACCGCTGAAAATTTCGTCATTCGAATTGTTCAAAATATTCATTTTTCGATCGAAATTAATTTAATTAAAAGTGGCGAACTTCCATCCAAGAAGTTACGCAATCTATCGGTGTTCCTTGACGAATATGGAATATTACGCATTGGAGGCAGACTTTCTAAGTCAGACTTGCCCTTCGAAGCTAAGCATCCCGCACTTTTACCCAAACGCGACCGCATTGTTGATTTAATTATTGATCACTATCATAATACGTATTGCCACACAGGCCCCGGGCTATTGATGTCTATTATAAGGCAACGGTTTTGGATATTAGATGGTAGGACAGTTATTCGTTCTCGCTGCCGCAAATGCAATACTTGCTTTCATTTAAATCCTACGCATCCAACACCCAAAATGGCTGATTTGCCTAGTTACCGTATCCATGATGCTAAGGCATTTGTCTATTCCGGAGTAGACTTCGCCGGTCCTATTGCCTATATACCTACTCGTCGTAGAGGTCAACGTGCGCAAAAGATATATATGTGTTTATTTATATGTTTGGTCACTAAGGCCATACATATCGAGCTTGTCTCGGATCTTACTTCCGAGGCTTTTATTTCGGCCTTCAAAAGGTTCATCTCTCGCCGCGGTCCAGTGTCTGTAATGTACTCGGACAATGGAACTAATTTTGTTGGTGCTAAGGCACAACTTAACGAAATGTATTCATTTCTACAAAACTCGTCGGTTCAATCCGAAATAAAACAGGAACTTCTTAAAACCCGCATTAAGTGGACTATGATCCCGCCGCGTGCTGCACATTTCGGAGGTCTTTGGGAGTCAAATATAAAAAGCGTTAAGACTCATTTGTATAGAGTTATAGGGAAGCAGCTTCTCACCTATGAGGAACTTTTGACCGTATTTACGCAAATAGAATGCCTTCTAAACTCTCGACCGCTTAGTGTTTTATCATCAGACCCGCATCCGGACGTGTTGACGCCATCGCATTTTTTAATGTCCAGCCCGCTTACGTACTTGCCTTCTTCTGAACTTACAGAAGAAAGCATGAATTTAACAAATCGTAAAAAACTATTAGACCAGCTTGTATTGTCATACTGGAAAAAATGGCGTATTGAATACTTGCACACATTACAAGTCCGGCAGAAATGGTGCACACCTGATCGCCCTGTAGAGATCGGTACGGTCGTTCTCTTGGGTCAAGATAATGTACCGCCTTTAACTTGGCCATTAGGCGTTATAACAGAAGTTTTTCCTGGATCGGATGGCATAGTTCGGGTAGCTTCAGTCAAAACCGCATCAGGTACATATAAGCGACCTGTGACTAAGCTGTACCCTTTACCAACTCAATAAAATAATTTATTAACCCGCTATTGTTTTAACCGCATCTTATTTTAACTTTGTATTTACCGCTTAAATTATAATCAAACCGCATTATTTAAAATATAATAGTTCATTCGAAAGTTTCTGATTAATTGTTTCAAACTACTATCAATTGTTCTCCGATTCATTTTAATCCGCTGTATACCTATGTACACTATTGTTACACCGCATAGACCGTCTCAACCCCAGTCGCTCTCTGATAGAGTAGGTTTTAGTCTTCTTTGAAAGCTCTGCAGCTTTCAAGGCGGGGAGTATGGTTGGGCGGGTAATCCGCATTTTTTTTTCTTCTTATTTTGGTTTAATTAGCCTATGCAATGAATCGGGGGTAGTTTTCTGACGCCGGACTTTCGGGTGAATGTCAGTCGCGAACCGCTCGCTTACCGTGCGCCTGCGTTCCTTGCGCGCAGACGTCACTCCCCATATTGATTACAATTAAGAATTAGCCTACACAAAAAAGAACTTTAAGTGTGGTGTATTTACTGGTGGCCACCAAGGAGATACGAGCCAACGGGACCCGCAGGTAAGCGATACACATTTTACCCGATGGTTTTTGGTGTTAGATACACCCCCTGGTTCATTGCAAAGGCTATTTATCCGCGGACTTATCCAGTTATGGTCCTTTGAGCCTGGATTGTTGCCAGCCTACATTTTTTAGAAAATATTTACCCGCAGATCACTTAAAGACAAGTTGGACAGACACGTATCCGCGTGTACTGTCGTAACAGTTCTCAGCCCGCAACAGGAGCACGGCTATTTACACGCCTGCCTCTCCAAACGTATTATTCAAAAAACACTCTAACTATAACTTTTATTGAAATGTTAACGCTGTTAGCTGACGAAGAAGGAAAAGGTTATGAAAAAAACACATTAAACCTTCTCAAGGTATACCCGAAATCTTGACAATATTTCTTGATTGTGCGTTTTCTATTGCTTTCGCCTTGTACTGGGATATTAAAAGTTCTTATAACTATAGCTAAAACGTCCACCCTCCAATGAACTGTTACAGACTCTAGGATTAAATATAATTTTATTTTTTCTAAATCTCTACACTCACTCTCTCTATAGTTAATTTTAAAAAGCGTGGGTTCACGCAACCTGTTAAATGAACTGTGCGAATACGTAAAAATAACTCTATGTTACCAAACCGAAATAACTCTGTTAAAATTATAACTATCCCGTTTAATTAAATTTGCAAAACGTATGTTTATACAAAAACAAGTTATTCTTTACTTGTATAGTTATTAATTGTAGTGTATGTCATAAATCTTGACTTGTTTAGGTTAAGTATACCAATTGAAAGTTCTGGTGATGTCATGTATTTATTTATTTATTTTATTTTATTAGATAGGTACTTAAGTGGCGACGGATCTCAGGAGTCTTTTTAAAAAACTCAAAATTACTTTATAACTTTAATGTTTCTCAAGTGGTGGTTAGTAACAGAATGAATTAAAATCTATGTTAGTTTCTTAGTCTAAAATACAAACATTATCTGAACCGGACAGCGTGGGCGATTCATTACTGAGAATTACTCAATGCAAAGGGCGTTTTTGCTGGCTGGCATTTTGGAATATAAAGGCAGGGGTGGACTGAGGGGATATAACTAGGTACAATTACAGATAACAGATTGACAATTTGTAAGGAACACAAATATAACAACATAATATATTGTACTCAAGATATACCTACAAATTTTGTGATACAGTTTGTTTAGTAGTGAATTATTCTTAATATGGTTATCTATACTAATAAATAAAATTGATTAGTCTGTATGTATTGAAAAAAAAATATTTTTACTAAATAGATATGAATGTATAAACGATACTTATACCAAAAATACACTTTTTAACATTTTTGTCTGTCTGTTTGTTCAGAGTAATCTCCGGAACGGCTGGACGGATTTTGACGAGACTTTTTTTTGGTAGATAGCTGAAGTCACTCCGGGTAACTTAGAATACTTTTAATTTTCATAAATAATTAGGGTTTCGCGTAAAAAAATAACAATCATAAAAACTCAAATAAAATCCGATTCAATGCACAGTATTACGGGTAAGTGCTATAATTTATGAGAAATATTTTTACTTTATCTTAGTATTAAATTTTTTGTAGATAAATAATTAGGGTTCCGTATAAAAAATTAAAACGCAATTAAAAATAAATGAAACGCGGACGCAGCCGCGGGCACAGCTAGTTATATATATAAATACTATTGAAATATAAATATTTGATGCTAAAACTATCATCTATACCTAATCTATTTATACCATCGTAGAATATGTCTTCGTGAATACAATTTTGTTCTAGTGCGTACACATTCAAGACCACGGGTTATTTTTTGAAACATTATTATTGACAGGCATTATTATTTCAAATAGTTGAGCTATTCGTAACGAATGATAGGGTACTTTAATGTGTATATAAAATTTATAATTCAAGAACTGTTGGACCGTTTTTTATATGATGTTTGAGTTGTTGTATTAATTCCGAGACCGCATAGCAGAAAATTTAACTAAATATTTAATAGTCAAACATATTCACAAGAAAATAATTAAGAAGAAAATTCATTTTTCCAAAAAGAGTTTTTCGAACGGCATTGGAAGGATTACACATAATTATTATAAGTGAAAATACAACTGGGAAAGTGCTTACGTGTTTAGTGAAATTACCTCAACTGATTGGCCGGTTTTAATATAGCACGTTTTAATTTTTGCTAATTAATTAAATATTGAAAGTAGCTCTTAAACATATAAACCATGCAACTTCATACTCATCAAGAAGAATGTTTCGTATGAAACTCTATCAACTTAGAATTTAAGTAGAAATATACAAAGTTGTTATTAATAAAACGAGTTAAAATGGACGTATACACAGACAAACGAGACACTTTAAAAGGTTTTATTATAACATGTTGTATGAGTTTTCACCAAAATATAGCTTAATATTTAAATGATTAAGCTTAGAAAACTAACTAACAAATTATATGGACAGAATACACCTAGATGTGCTTAATACCTAATCTACCTACCTAGGTTTTATGAGACATTCCTAAGAATGCGAAGAGCACTTTTCGATGTGATCCGACTGATTTATTGAAAAACAAACTCAATTTAATTTATGTGTGGGGCCAGTTGTGCTTATTTTTACTGACAAGGAGAGGGGGGGGAGTCAAAAGTATCTAAAATTCTGCTTTAAGTAATACTCGAACAACTTCAGCTCTCTAATGAAGTATCCGTTCGTTTAACTTGCTGCCCATACAGACTAGTCCATTAATATAAATTTACTCATATTCTGACCTATTTATTTATTTATAAATTATTAAAATTTATATTCATGTTCCCTTAATTTTAAAGTATATCACATACAACATGACTAATATACTAAATACGTTAAAACCCACTTGGTCACAACTGAAAATCAGCGCTGGGTCATCTGTAATGGTGGCTAGCTTATGCTGAATTATGTATCGTTTCCTAGCGACACTCAGGCATTTTTTAAGTAAAATTTTATAATACCGTTACTTTTAGTAAATTGTGTGTTAGTGTGTTTGCTGGAATAAAAATGTTTTATTTCTTTCTTTCTCTTTCTAATATTTTCAACAATGAATACTCTATTCCTTTCTTAAAAAGAATAAATCAAGTGAAGAGAAGAGAAATCGTAACTAGTAAACGCACATTATCAAGATATCTAAAACTAAACTAGTTAGCGAGATAACTCATAAGTTGCGGAACGTTTGAAACTTTGACGAGCGTTCGCTGCCTGAGTACATACTGCGACAGTACATGACGAAAACTTATGCTATTGTATTCTCTATGCCAATAAGACGATGGTCTAAGTCATGAACGAAAGTTTGTTATTAACAGTGAACGAAATTTGACTATAATTCATTAAATTATTTAATTTTGAACATGTTTATATTTATGTAAAATCTTCTCGAAAGTAAATTTTCTGTCTATGCGATAAAATAATGGAAGGTCTGATTGATAATGACACGTGATCTTAAGGGATAATGATAGATATGTGTACACTGTAAAACGCATGGTAGTATTTGTAATCGCGTGGGTTGCTTTTTTGTACGGTACCGAACGTCGTACCAGCAACCAGTGAAATGGACTTAATGGCAACAGCAAATGCACCGATCTCCAGAACGGATTCACTTCCCCAACCGAAGAGGTGGAAGAAGAAGGCGAAGGGCTGACAGGAGCCAGCTACCAGCAACCCCGACCCCAACCACCGGAACCGAAAGCGCCTACCACCCCAAAACAACGATCTCCATCCTCAACGTCTTCCTGCTGGCAGTCCAAAGCGGTACCGAAGCCTTTATAAAAAGTCTGACGTCACTACTCACCTCCAACGGTTGACAGTTGTTGAGGACTACACTGGAACGCCCTTGCGACCCTTGCCCTACTACTTTGCAAGTTCGCTGCGCTCGCCATCCCAACCTGTCCCGCAGTACAGTTGCGTCGGTGCAATCCCCACAGCCGTGAAACCGCACGTCCTCTGAGCAATATCACCACTTCTCGGCACGCAACTAATCGCCGAGACTATTCGACGATCGCGAGAAGTTATGCCTCTATCAACTTCCTAGGTCGTTGGAAAAACGACTGGCCCAGTGATCTATGTGTGGTTGCACATCGCGGCGCGACTATTGGAGAGGGTTTCCCTATGCAGGGAGCCTGAGGTGGCAGCGAGACTATATGAAACTTTTCTCGTTCTTGTATGAATTGCGCCACGTCTTTGAACAAAGTTTCGAGAAAATGACCGTATTATATCTTTGAATATTACGCATTCAGGAACGTTATGGGGCTTGTGGTCGTGCTGCTTATGCCGTAATCTCAAAATATATGTTTTAGGACCCAGGTGGTCTTAAATAAATAAGATTACTTTGAAAACATTAAGAATATAAAGAATTCTTAAAAGAGTTTAAATATTGTTTTCTTTTGATATATAATATACCAATAAATATAGAATATCTTAAATTACTGTCGAAATTAAATAAAGGAATTTGAACTATATTTTATTTACCATAATATTTACGGCGCGTGGGTTATATTAGCGGATGCTCCTAATTAGGGGACATACCAACATAAATGTCAATAGTACTTACCGTGATTAATCACTAATCAAATGCTGTTAGTACACGTACGAACCGAACCACGGACATGGTATGTCGAGCGGCCGAGGTCATCAGTCGCCTAAGTAGGGATGGAATAAGATTCTTCAAAAAGATCGATTTTTTTAATCAATTGATAAAACATCGAGATCCAAGAGATCAATATTTTTTCTATTTATTTTATGTGACTTTTTACTTGTAAATAATATTTTACCAGCGGTCGAAATCAGACTATAATCATCATTTATTACAACAACTGTTTGTTTTTTTTTATTAACACTAAAGATCATCTGTAGCAACTAAACAAAAAAAAGAAGAACGCCTAACCTACTAAGGAAAAATGACACTGAACAGTTTTATTTTTGCCTTTTTACAGATGATCATCATATAATAGAAAACAAAAAGGATACTCTAATAATCGATACTTTATTAGTTCGATCGATCGATCTTTTGGTACTCGATGTTTAGTGAATCGATTCATCAAAGTTAGATTCGAATAGATTCAAACATCAATCTTTTTCGGAAAGAATTTACATCCCTATTTAGGGGACTAATAACATCGGCCTTCCGCCGTACTATGTCCGCGGTCTGATCTGTACGCGTGTTAACACCATAATAAAACCAATTCGTTATACCTAATTTCAACATCCATATTTACCTATTATAACCAACAATTTGAATATTTTTTGTAAAGGATTCAAACTTTTCTTTTGGTCTTTTTGTCTTTTCCCATGCTCAGTATCTTTGACATCTATGATGTTTTTGTGAAAGTATGTAACCAATCGTACGAAGATATTTAATTAAATACACGTTTTTAGTCTGATAACGAACGTAATCCCAACCGAGCACACAAATAAGATGGCAAAACTCTATTCAGGCGAGTATCACATGCTAGTATACCTTAATAATTTATTGTAAAGTTTTTTTTTTATAGACTAAGCTCTTTGACCACATCGCTGATGTTAAGTGATACTCTAGTCCAGGATGGTAAACACACTTAGCCTAGAGGGACTGGTTCTCAAGTGATACCGCTGGAACACACTTATTGGTATTTGGCAACAGGTTTTCAAACTTGATGGTGGTAGCTACCCAGGCGGACATTATTAGAGAATACCCTAACACCATGATATGTATGTATCTATTCCCTTATTATAATCGTCATAGAACAGAATAGAATAGGACAGTGGGAGCAAAATATTTTATTTGCACATAAAATATGGAAATGTATATTTATTACAATATAAAACAAAGTGTAGCGCTTATGCAACCAAGATCCAACCTCACTTTGATTGCTGCACTGAAACTTCAAAAGTGTCAGAGCAGCGCTGGAATTCTAGTTGAGCACTACATAATTAAAATAAAAAAATGGAAATTAGCAAAACCTGAGAACTATATCAACAAGTTAACAATTAACAGAGTTTAACAAGAAACAAATTTTGTCTCCCTATATATGTCGCTGTTCTTTCTTTTTTTCAGAATTAGGTCACTGGGCTACGCTTGCATACGTTTCATTGGTTTGTATCTTGGTAATCTCTTCCTTTATGTCTTGTATTGTCTCGTTTAGTTTGCTTAGTCCTTTGCTTGTTTCCACCGCTAATTTTGATATTTCCTCACTTTTTTTAGGTTCTTTGCTTCCTAACTTCTTTAATAAGAGTTCAAAATCTATTTTTTTAATCGTTTCTCTTCCTGATCCTTCTAGCACCGAGGCTAGTCTTTCTGTATGTGCCATTTCCTGTTTGTATAAGTCTTCTGTATGTTTCCCTCGCATTTTTTCAATTTGCATTTCTAGTTTAGATATTTTTTCGGTTAAATTTAGAATAATTTCGTATAGATCTCCTAGGTTATGTATAACACTTTCTTTATTTGTACTTTTTAAATTTCCAGACTGTTCCAATAATGTTTTCGAATCTTGATAAACTTTATTTGCTGTGCTTCATGGTTTTATTGGGCTCTCGGTGCTTTTTGGACGCTTTTGGTGCTCTCTGGATGGGGGGAGCTTTGTACGCTCCTCTAACCGTCCCTGTGATTGATTGGAAACTGAGCTCATCGTAATTAATCACAAATACAATCGTATTTATATCGCATTAGGATTGATTGAGGGGATTGTAGTCCTGCTGTGTATAGTCACCAGGACTAGGTCAATATAGGTAAATAAAAAGGGTGCAGATAGGAAAAAAGCTTGAAAATTTTTTGGCAAAATTTAGAAAAGTATGATTTTAAGCCCCTATATATCACTATATACTAACAAGGGTGCATAAATATACGAATCCTTGTGTCTACGTACTATATACAAGTCAATTTAAAAAAAAAATTACCCGTGGCCTTATGTTATACATTTATTATAATTATATAAATACGTATATTCTAGAGTATAAACTACTACCATTATTATTATTCGAGAAAGGTGCAATACAGGCTAAGAGAGTCCTGTATCACTATGGCCTAATTAGATCTATTGTGATCTAATTTTACTACCATACCAAATTTCATCGAAATCGGTTCACTGTGACTGGCAAACAAATTAATAAAAAGACAGACAAAAAAATATTAAAAATATCGTAAGGTGTTCTATTGTCCATAGTATATTTTCTTAAATATCTTTAATGTACAGATTTCGTCCCGTTAGCCTTTTATTATAAGTACAGATTACATAAAAGCGCAGACTTCAAGATAAATGTAAATGACCATCGTAGACGAGGTCGGTCGGCTCATTTCCGCCGGATAGGCAAGCCGATTCCGTTTCCTTTGCGCACATCCCTTGGTATTTTAAATAGTTTCATATTTAATGTACTTTACAATTTTAAATATTACATTTTTCTTAATTAAAATATACCTACGTGAATCGCAACACTTGAAATAAATATCTGTAAGAAAAAAGCTAGTAGGTCATTCGGTTGTGAAAAAAAATAGTTTTATAATTAATTTCTCTGTTAAATGATTAAATAACAAGCTACTAATTTAATTGGATAAATATCATCATTATTATAATAACATATTATCGTAAATGTAACGTATTTGTGGCAATAGTATATACTATACGAGTGATAAGGAACAGTTTATACTTGTAACGTTTTAAGGGGTACTACTCTGACAAAATATACTGAGCACATACTGGCGTAGCGATTTCACTACAGATTATCTAGCTGTACGAAACGATATTAATGTGTCGAGTACCCGTCAAAATAAGACAATAGGAAAACAATGGAAAGCTGGCGTAAACGCCAGGTAAGTGCTCAATTGGTTGATAAATAAAATTGATTCGTCTGTTTGTAATGTAAAATAATTTATTTTTACAGAATGTACATCGGTACGTATACCGAAAAAAACATTTTTTAAATTTTGTGTTGTCTGTTTGTTTCGGGTAATATCCGGAACAGCTTGACGGATTTTGACGGGAGATTTTTGGTAGATAGCTGAACTTACTCCCGGTAAGAAAAAATTAAAACTCATGGTAAAAATAAGAATAACATCATATTCAATGCACAGTTTTAAGGGTAAGTGTTTGAATTTATGAGAAATATTTTTACTTTATCTCCTTACAAAAAAATATTAGGGTTCCGTATAAAAAAAAATTAAAACGCAGTGAAGAATTTATGAAATGCGAGCGCAGCCGCGGGCACACAGCTAGTAATAAATAAAATACTTAGAGAATTAATTTTATGAATTTTCCGACAGACCGACTGATAATTTTTTTAAACTATTACAATGTATTCTGTTGTCGACTCTGAAGCCACGCATAGTATTTTTTCAAAAAATATATTTCGTCTCATTAGCCTTTTATTATAAGTATAGGTTATATATGAGGCTGCGGGGACGATAAACAAAGAACAATCTGAAACAAACAATGTTCTGACAGTAAGCCTGAATCTATTAACATTGTCTTGTCCTAACTAGGGCTTATACAAATCCTTAAAGCCTACTCCCTGTACATCAGCTGGACGAACCTATTTGCCATCTACCAGTTTAAATACATGAATATTTACGATTCTAATTAAACTTAGCGGTGTGTGTTTGTGACCAACAGTATAGGAGACCCTGCAAATTTACATAGACCTTCCATTAGTAATTCACACTGGAGCTGTGTTAATGGACGCTATATTGGTTTAGTTTTGATAAAATTACCGCTGTGAATATATGATTGAGTAATTTTAATTAAATAACAATAGAGTAAAAATATTGGGAATATTTATGGTAACTCTGATATAACAATTTTTGGTGCGTTTTTGTTTTGTCATACAGTAGTCCTTGTCTATCATTTATCAACTTGCAGTACATTACTCTGTTATTAAAAAAAAAAAAAAACAATTACTTAAACAATTACAAACAATTATTTAAACAATTTAAATAAAGCCAAAATAATACTGTTGCAATTTTAAAGATTGTTAAACTCTTTATATTATATAGGATATATTTTGCTAAATTATTAAAGGATTTAACCCGTTGATTCTTTGTTCAGTAACTCAATAATATCGAAGGGAGAAACCCAAAGCATCAAGTGGTTCAACCTCTGTCGATGATTGGTCAAGCAGTTAGCCTGTATGATTTATTACTAAACAAAATTAAAGCCCATGCAAGAATAGAAACTCGTCGAATATCTTATTAACAGATATACATCGAACGCGAAAGGACAAAAGAAACCCACACAATATTTAATACTAGCGGGCGCCTGCGTCTTCGTGTTTTGTCTTGATTAACTGTCCTCATTTTTATTTTATTAATATTTTCGTGTCTGGAACGCGCACTTGTTATTTTTATTTTCTCGACGTTTCGACCTGATTTGTGTAATCCCGTGATCACGAGACGACTGAGGTGATGCGTTGTCTTTGTCAGCGGGCTAATTATGGGAAAAAACTACCCACATCCGTTTATGGTCATTAATTATTTTTTGTCACACTGCACTCACTGTATCCACTTTAAACTTTGTCGAACGCCTGCGAGGTATTATTTTTTCAATTACTGGCTTCGAGACCGAAGATAGTTTTAATCCGTTTTCTCGATTGAAATTATTGTTTTTTTTTAATTTCAATTGCTTCTAGGATATTCTATTCTAGGATAATAAAAGCGATCTGTAAAGAAGATTTTTGGCTGATGTAATTCAATCCAGTGATTGTGGCCCTCTTCCAGTAGATGTTTTGCGATGTGTTTGTTGCTAACAGGAAAGTTTAAAAAGTGTTACGTCCTCGTTTTGTTATATTTTTAATAGCCTATCAATTACCGAACGACACACACTTCCTGTATACGAAAATTTTATTCAAATCGATAAAGCCCTTTTTGAGCTTTAAATTTACTATAATAACCCGTACTTTATGCGCACAATATTTTATCAAAACCCGTTTGCGAGTTAATATTCTTTTTTACTATTAATAAAAATATTTTCCGAAATATATAGCCTATCAACAGTTCCTTGACCTAGACTGAAGAATTTAAGCACTTTTAAAGTTAAAACAGGACATATACACAGACAATTTTTTTTTTCAATATCAGATTCGAATACACACACATACACAATAGTTAAAAACACATGTAACTTGAAATTAAAAAAAAATTGCTGGTAAAACTTTAGTAATATCATCCACGTAAATAATGTACCGTATCTATTTTCACCATAAGGCGTATCGAAACCACGTCAAAGGATCCAGAATCGGAATCCACCGGAATCGGCCTGCTTTCCTTATCCGCCGGAAATGAGCCGAGGAACTCACGCCCGTCGGTTTCTCTGACTCATTCTCTAAAGGAAGTCAGAGATTTCTATAATCATTATAGGGTTGTTTTTTTTATTTAAAAAAATCTTATAAAACGGTTTTTTTTTGTCCCATTTCACTTCAGACGTAACCCGAGTCTTTTTTTACATATTTTTGAGTTTTCCCTTTTTTGTGTTGCCTTTATTTTAATTCTTTTCTTATGTATAAGCAGAAAAAAGTTGGCTTAAGGAGGCTGGAGAGCACCGGCGTTCCTTGCCCTCCTGCGTCCTACCCGCCTACGGCGTAGAGGATCCGTTAGGGATCCTGCTTCTGATCTCTCTCCGCAGTTGTCTTCTGTAGCATGACCTGCTCACAGAAAGAGGCCACAACGTCCCAGACCCTTTCACTCCCGAGCATGGCTTTCACCAGAGTCGGTAATGAGAGGTCTGGACCCACTGTCATTACAACCATACGGCACAACTGGGCCCACGCAGAACACTCCGCGAAGGCGTGCTGCGCGGTGTCCCCCGCCGCACCCCATTGGTGGCAGGCAGGAGACAGCTCCCTCCTGGCAATCTTGTGCAGATACTATCCGGGCATAGACGCTTCGGAACGTCGAAACGTCAGGGAGCCAAACTCCTTTGTCCTCCACTCCTGGAGGACGGGACGGACGGCGTCTACGGTATAGCGACCGTAACGCACTTTCACCAGGCCCTAATGCCTGTCAGTCTGATTATAGAGAAGGATAGGCAAGTTCGAACCTGCGTCCAATGACGAGGAATCCAACCGCACTACTAAATATAGCACCATCGCAATAGTAAGGTTATTAATTGACTATATTTCAAATCTGTGACTTCTTTTTATACAATCAAGGCTTTAAAAATATAGTACATTGTTTAAAAATTTGAATGGTTCCTGTTTGTTGTAGTATGGACATGTTGTGAGAGGAGAGCAAGCGTATGTGGGTAAAATAGTAATGAATATGAACGTAGAAGGATAGAAAAGTAGAGGAAGGTCAAAGAAACTGTGGATGGAGTGTGTAAGAAATGGTATGAAAGAAAAAGAAGTAAATGTAGAGATGACGGCTGATAGGGACGCATGGAAGGAGAAAACGTACTGCACCGACACCAAGTTAGTTGGGAACACACTATGGGAATAACGAAGACATTGTTTAAACCGCTTGTGCCATGAATCACCACAGTTGGTGGGTCCACTTTCCAGGCATAATTCTCCTGTTGTTGGATAAACTCAAAAATATTTCCTATGGTCCTCTTCGTATTTGTAATTTATTTTCTGACTATAAATTTATTATTTCTTTCTTTGTTTAGACGTAATCAATACTCTTTAATACTAATAAACTCGCTTTTCAATATTTAAACTAATATTTTACTTGACCGTTCATGCAATATTAACTTTTTTTATTCATTTTTACCATCAATCTATACTAATAAATAAAATTGAAGTGTCTGTTTCTAATGTCAAAAATATTTTTTTTACTAATAATTGTAATGGGTATTCACCGGAACGGTTGGACCGATTTTGACGGGATTTTTTTTTTGGTAGATAGTTAAAGTTACTTCGAGTAAATTTTCTTTATTTTAAAATTTACTTTTAATTTTCTAAAATAATTAAGGTTCCGCGTAAAAAAATATAACTCATAAAAATTAGAATAAAATCCGATTCAATACACAGTTTTACGGACAAGTGTTTAATTTTATGAGAAATATGTTAACTTTATATTAGTTTTAACAGTGCAGGTTAAAAAAATTAGGGTTCCATATAAAAAAATTAAAACGCAGTAAAGAATATATGAAACGCGGGCGCGGCCGTGGGCACAAAGCTAGTTATAACCAATTTTATAATCATGACAATGATGTCCAAACAAAGAAGATTCTGAAGTCAAACATACACACACATTAAAACATTTACGAGATTTTCATTAGGGGTTTCATTAGGGTAAGGGAAGGGTTGATCAAAATCTCCAAAAAACCTATCGTAATTAATGTACGGCCCCTTAGTTACTATCTTCGACATGATGATGTTTGTAATTGCATCTTATGGTATCTTAAGGTCCGCTTTTACACCAGTAAGATCGCTAATCCAAAAATCGATTTCATTTTTTTTTTTAATTATTAAGTTATTAAACGTAGCAAATGTTAAATAAAGTCTCATAATGTATGTAAATCATCTAGAATATTTCAATGAAAATAATCCAATCTGGATCTAGGTTGCCGGCTTGATTGCATTCAGGCGATCATTTGCATTAAATCCTCTGCGATGAGAAAATTCTTACCCCGTCTGATTATTCTTATCGCCAGTTTATCGTTAACTTACTTTTACACTTATCTTTTCTTGTTCATTTTCTTTTATAAAATATTTAAATCATGTAAATAAAAAACATAGTTATTTCTTATGATGTCCTTGTATGTTACTCGTATTAAGTGAATTTGACAGTCAATTCTTTTGTTTAACGTTCCATCTTCGGTCACATCGTCACTTAAAATCAGGTGAGATTTTAGACTAACTCTTTAATATACTACGTATAATGTTTGCATTACCTCTGCAGTATTAAACAATTCATACAAATATAAATACAAAGCCGTGCGGTGCCGGCTAAGAATATTACCACCCCAAATCTACCCGTGGGTGTCGTAAAATGAGACTAAGGGATAACCAGAGGATGAGCAGCAGCATCCTCTGAGTACCACAAACACCTACTACGATCGCCAACCCGTCTGCAAAGTGTGGCGATTAATCCAATCCCTTCCTTGGTAGACCTGTGTCCAACAGTGGACGTCAATCGGATGGTTGATGATGAAATATAAATGCAAATTTGAATTACTTAGTTTATTTCTTTGGTATACTTTTATATGTTAACTACACTTCATGCAAATTTGGATGCATATTATTCTAGATATAGAAACAGATGACCATTTATCTTAGAATTGATCTACATTAATTCAAAGAAAACCGCTGGAAAATGCTAGTTTATCATGAACCGATAGACGTAAATAATTAATACTGTTATGAAAAAAATAATACTAATTATCATTACAATATACACGAAAAAAGAAAAAGAAGATAAATATTATGTTTATCAGAAACATATTTTAATTGCAAACGTTTCTCTTAAATATCATAAATAAATAAAAACAAACGTCTGTTTCAAATAACAAAACGAACGACAGTCCGGGAAATATTTCTTTAAAAAAAGTCTCAATTTTTTTTTCAAGCGCCTGAACGCAAAACCGGGCAATTAGTGTCGCCGGAAATTCAGATAAAGCATCCCTTTGAGATTGAAAAAAAAGAAACATATTTATTTTAAGCAATGGGTATTTTTTTTATTATTATTATAAAAAAAACCTTCTTTTATTCCTCTCTGTCTTCGTAATGATTGCGCTTTTCCGTAAATGAGAATTCATGATTGATATATATTTTTTAAATATATGTTTTCAATTTTACTTGCGAAATAATAAAGCTTGTGAAATTTTCGCATAATGTCACAGACTACCGCTCGGTTTGATCATATATAAATAGGCAAAGATAAAAAACGTTTGATGTGTTTTTTCTCTTTTTATTAACCGAGTTTTTTTTTTTCGATAGAAGTTCCTAATGGAGCCTTTCGGAGGGGTACACTAGCCGGCAAAAAACGTCCGTAACGTTAACTAAAGCGTAACCCTTTTATAGCTATAATCAAATTTCAGCAAAATAGATATCGCCTCCGTGGCGCAATTGTTTGTAAAGATTTTATTATTATAATTATAATTTGCTATTATTATTATCATATTACTATTATTCATGTAAATAGCTGTTTATTTGTATATTACTATTGTACTAGAAATAAGAGATGGCGCTTTATTTTAAAATATTAAACCGGATTCTCAATGAAATAATTTGTTTAACGTTCAAAGTTTGAACACTAGATGGCGTCGCTCGATGTTTAATGTTTAGTTAAGAAGGGATAATATAAGATTAATAAAAATTAATAAAATAATAATTTAAGATATTTTTTCTTCATAACGAGTAATTTTCAAACTTCGTTCCTGACGGGAAACCCCGACCGCACAATTTTATTATGGAATAAGTAATGACCGCTGCCCATGGACACTCACAACACCGGAAGAATCGCAGGTTCATTGCCGGCCTTTAAGGTATGAATACGCTCGCTTCTTAAAGGTTCTGGTATCTGTCCGGAATTACCGCTGACTTAAGTTGGTTCCACAAGATGGTTGTGCGAGGTAAACAATTCAACACGAAACGCACCGTCGTGGATTTCCATTCATCCAGATGGTGAGAGTGGAATTTATGATTATAACGCGTTGTACGGTGGTGGAATCCAGCAGCAGGTGTTGTTAATCCGAACAATTCCTCGAAATACTCCCCATGGTATATTCTATTTAAAATGAGTAGAGATCCCATGTCTATTCGCGTTAACTTTGCTCCCGCACACTCTTCGGGTCCCCCTTAGGCGGCGACCCAAGACGTGTCTCGTTCCCCTACTGCGGAGGCACTTTAGGTCGCCGCCAGCGCGTTACAGTGACACTGTCCATGCATCAAGCATTACACGCACAACACTGCACACACACTCCTGAACATAACACGCAGGTACATAGGTCCTGTAAGGAACCTTTTTGTTTTTTATTATTATTAATAAATAAAAAATGTAAAGTTTAACTAGGATCAAATTCCGTATGAATTTTAAACATAGGTAGCGGCCAAGTCGAGGTTCAACCCTTGTGCTAGTTAGCTTTTGCGATGAGTGCTGAAGGCACTCGCCCCCAAAGTTACAGTGAAGCTGTAAAGTCCCTTCCGGTCAACAGCATTAGCTAGATTAGAAAAGAAGAACTTCTCTTCGCAATGCCAATGTACAGCGTTTTTCTTTCCTTTATGTTTGGTACTAAAAAAACAATACAAAATAAAAATGTGTTAATTGAGGCCTTGAAATGACGTTTATGATCATACTATCAAACCATTTATTGCTAACTTACTGTCTTCAGCAAGATAATTTACGAATTAATAAACAAGCTTTCCACGAAGATCTACTGAAAGCTAGTTGGTTACAATATTAATAACGCTTTAGCGTGCATTAATAATGTGAGTCGCATAATGCATATAACCTCAATTTGAATCCCTTTAGAATCCAAATCATTATTATTGATAGTTCTATATTTATTGCAAAACTGATAGAAGTTAATTACGATTGATAGTACTATTATCTAATTAATTAAGTTTGGGTACATGTCTCAACATAATATATTTGTTTTCAAATCCATATCACTAGGGAATATGTAGGCAAAACAACCTTAAGAGGAACATGATATTTTTTCTCTAAATTCACTAAAAAAAATTGCATTAGCAAAAGCCCTTCTACTTCCAATCGTTGACTCTACTGACGTTAGGCTATTTACTTTAAATCTTACTAAAGCATTAACTAGTTACTTTAATAAATACTGCATTATATCTACACTTTAATTACACAAATATCAGTCTCAATATTCAAATTTAAATTTCACCTCAATACTCCATTTTGTTTCTGCTTTATTTGATTATTTGTAATCCTGTCACTAATTTAAAAGAATATTTCAATTTCCTTCGCGATACAACTTTTTATCCGGTTCTTAAAAAACTGGATGCCAGAGGTACCAAAACATTTTACAATTTTTTTTAAATATTACAAAGAGTCGAAAAACACGCACGTCATACTGGTGTCGCAGGCGTCCATTGGTTATGATCACTGTTACCATCAGGCGAGTGGTAAACCAGTTTGCCACTTTTATGGTTCTTAAAGACTACTTCTCTATGCAGATCATTTTGCAAGTCTATGAAATGCAGAATGCAAATGCAATGCAGTCAGGTTCAGTTGGTAGTGTGGTCCGATTCCACGCATTTTAACCTAGGTTAGAACCAACTTCTCTAACCCTAAAATGAACCTAAGCTTTCGGCGAAGGAAACCATAGTATGGTAGCAGAACATTTTCTAACAAGGCGGGGTAAATACCGCCCGCAAGTTTGAAAACCTGTCGCTAAGGTATGTTCCGGCAACATCAATTGATAACCAGTATTTCAAGGCTTAGCGCGTTTATCACTCTGGACCATTCTTCATTTAAGATCAGGTGAAATTCTGATCAAAGCCTACAAAAAAGCATTTTACAAATTACCAAAAATTTAACTATTTTAATTCTTAAAAACGCGCTTAAATAATATTCAAGAGTCCTCTAAACTCGTTTAAGATAACGTTTTAATTTAAAGCAAGCACTTAAGCAATTAACTCTGTCTGAAACATAATAAAAGTTAACTTAAACTTGTGTAACATTGAACGTAATAATAAATCAAAGAAATACGTTTTATTATAACATCAACTATGCAAGAATTAAAAATAAAGCTCTCACCAACAACTCATATTGTATCAAGTTTAAAATTTTGAATAGAGATTTCTATTCACGATGACACATAAAATAATATTGATTGCCATTATTTGTCTCTCAATTGCCTTGTTTGTTACTAGAGTATCTTTTTTAAGTTTTTACAGTAAAAGGTCGTATTACATGGCCCTTTTTTATTATTTAGTGTTTTTTTTAGTATTAGTTATTATTATTTTTTATTATTATTATTTTTTATTGTTTTTATTATTTAGTGGCAGACTTTGGAAATTATAATTACTTGCACGTGTTATTTAGTTTGCTGTTTAAAATAATGCTTGATTTTTTTTTTTATAATTTTCAGTATTCCAACAAAATGGCGGAATATTGTTAGCACTTTCCAAGAGATTTTTGTGTCCACTAAGAATTCACGCTATGTGTCATTATTTACAATACACTAACTTCACTTATGAACAATATGTAAACTATATAACATAATATAGGGTCAAATACTAGTTAATTAATTACAAACAAGGACAATGACAATTTTTTTATACTGTACTAGCTGTTAGAAGATGCAGTCCGTCTTCGTCCGCGTTTCATACGTTCTTCACTGCGTTTTAATTTTTTTTTTATACGGAACTCTAATTATTTTCCTAGTAAATTTTATTACTAAGATAAAGTAAAAATATTTCTCATAAATTCAAACACTTGCCTGTAAAACTGTGGATTGAATCGGATTTAATTCAAATTTTATGAGATTTAACTTTTTTTGCGAGGAACCCTAATTGTTTTCGAAAATCAAAAATTCTCTAAGGTTAGATTAGTTACTCTACGTTAGAGTAACTTCAGTTATCTACCAAAAACTTACCTACAAAATCGGTCCAGCCATTCTGGAGGTTACCCGGAACAAACAGATAAAAATATTAGAAAGTATATCTTTGGTGTACTTATCGTAAATACATTCATATCTATTCAGTAAAAAATTGCTATTTTGAAAATTACAAATAGACACTTAAATTTTATTTATTAGTATAGCGTTTCGACCGCAATCTCACCTGATTTTAAGTGACAATGTAGTTCAGGATGGTAAACACATTAAGCCTAGAGGTACTGGATATATCTATATGTGCTTGTGAACAGGTTTTCATACTAGCTAAGCGGGTATTAAAAAATGGAATAGCAACATGTCGACCATCAACGTAGAACACCACCACCATCTACTATTATCGCTTTAATATCTTTTAAATAATTTATTTATTAGCTACATATCTATAAACAAATAAATTAAAATGTAGCGTCTGTTTATATTCATGTCTCTATTTATATGGTATCATTATCAGAAAACAACATTTACAACAAAAATTGTCTGTCTTTCTGTTTGTTCCAGCTAAACTCCGGAACGACAAGACTAATTTTAAAGGGATTTTTCTGGCTGAGAGCTGAAGTTAAAAAGTGTAACTTAGGGTACTTTTATTTTGGAAAATAATTAGGGTTCAGCAAAAAAACCACTCATGAAATTTAGAATATTATCCTGTCCAATAATCAGTATTACTGGCAAGTGTTTGAATTTGTGACAAATATCTTTGCGATTTATAATAATTGTACCAAAATAATTTTGAATCTGTAAAAAAAAAATAGGGTCTATTACATTCCAATCATTAGGTAAATTAAAAAAAAAATTATTACGCAGTGAATAATTATGTTGTATAGAAAAAAATAATACGCGTGAACAGGCATTCTAGAACTTTCTTTTTATCAATCGATAATTATTGAATAAGTTAAATAACTTAGCATAATTAGTATATTCTAAGTTCAAATGAAGAAATTTTCTACCTACATACATATATCTAACACAAAAGTTATGCTGGAGTATGTAATTAAATTACTGTTCCTTCAATAGCCTGCCTTATTGACACAGAGTCAGG
The DNA here is from genome assembly GCA_014132275.2 of Samia ricini. Classification (NCBI taxonomy): domain Eukaryota; kingdom Metazoa; phylum Arthropoda; class Insecta; order Lepidoptera; family Saturniidae; genus Samia; species Samia ricini. Next base: position 29,151,575 of record AP028158.1, read on the forward strand.
CTTTTAAGACTGTATTTCGTAAAGTGCTCGACGTAGTCACCTGCTAGCACTTAATGGTCCGTCTCTTTAATATGTACTTCATTTAACAATAAAATACAACACTTTCTACAGAACAAGTGTTTTTTTTTTTCTTTTTGGATATGTTGTATTATTTATTAAACTTTATAATAAGTTCAAAATACAGATTTTATTTTTATACGTAGCACATTATCGTGATGAATTCGTACATTTCTTGTATTTTCATTGTAGTTTTTTTTTATTTATTTCTCCCCCTGACAATATTCAGGGACTTTGGAAACAACTCTTGGGTAATAATAAATCTTTCCCCCCTTTCTTCCCTTTGTATTCTTTTGTTAGGTTGTTAAATAATTTTCAGCTGTAACATCTCTTGAAAGTTATTCAATATCAACACTAATAAATAGAATTGAAGTGCCTGTTTGTAATGTCACAATATCAATATACGCGGTATCATGAAAACATTATATACTGTAAATGATCAGCGCTTTGACCTCAATATCAACTGATGTTACATGACGTTACGGTGCACTATCCTGCAGGATAGTAAACTCGAAAAATCTATATCCATCCAACTATCCATTCAACCGAAAGACGTCTACTGCTGGACATAGGTCTTTCTCAAAGATCTCCACGACGACCGGTCTTGCACCACCCGCATCCAGCCGATTCCCGCGACCTTCCCCAGGTCGTCGTTCCGCCTTGTGGGGGGCCTAATCACACTACGTCTTGCAGTGCGTGCCATTCGAAAACCCACTGGCCCCAAAAAGCATCGGTTTTGCGAGCAATGTGCTACTTAAGTTTAGCAATTCTTCGGGTAATGTCGGTTACTTTGGTTCTTCTGCGGATCTCCTTATTCCTGATTCTATCACGCAGTGAAACTCTATCCATTGCCCCTTGAACAACTTTGAGCTATATGTCGAATTGATAATTTTAAATAAATAAATAAATATATATGTGTGATGTTAATAAAGAAATACGAAAGTTTAAATATTTTATTGGAAAACAAATTTACTAAAGCACTGTCTCATCTTAAGTCTTTTTTACCACTAACTTAGTGTAGATAGATGTATGTAAATGTTTGACTCATTTTAATGCCGCTTTTTCGTTTCATCGTGTTTCAAAACACAACTGGGATAAAGAAACTTTCATTTTAAATAATAATTAAATGAAAAAAATGTGCTAATTATGAAGTAAGAGTGTTAGTTATATACAAAGTTACAGCCCACTAAATTAAACCTATATTATAAGAGTTCCAGTTTATTGGTAGTTTTCAAACTGCGTTAAACAACGAGTCATTCGGTCTCGTCTTGTTTTGGTATATTTTCAATTAGTCATACATGCCATTAGAAATAAGGAATCTTTACAATTGTAACTAAACAGCTTTATTTGCAATAGTGTTATGCCAAATATAAATATGAAGTAATATATTAGTTTAATAGTAATTATAACAGTTTACAAGTAATATAAACAAAAAAGCCAGTATTCATTTTTACAAACATATAACTAACATCTGATAGATATTTTTAAATGCTCTCTTGGTAGAACTGTGTCACACAAAAAACAGTATTAAAATTACCTTTAAATCCAAAAACACTACGGTTACGCAACGAAAGCAGTAATAGCCTGGATAATAATCCAGGTGTACAATAGTACACCTTTGCTGATTGACTTCTACTGGTATTTATGCATGTACATAATATATCTAACAAAATATGATGACATAAGTAAATTAAATAAATAATAATGACCACAAGAATTCTTTTTGCCAATTACTTTTTTACAATTGTGCCGAATAGAAAATTTGAGACGCAGCTGTTAGCATAGCGTGTTTACAATAAGAGAAACGACTTTAATTCCACAAGTCTATTTATTTAACTGGTGTTGAGTCTGTAAGCATTATACCATAATTGGATATTGTGACACGTATAATAAACATGTAGTTGCCCAAATAAGCTTTGCATTAAAGGAGACTACACCTTCCTGAGCGCCTAGTTGTGGTTTATTTAGTTTGGAGGAGGATTAAGACTTACAGTGCGCCCTCGGTCAGACCTCTAATCACCTCTGACTTTAACTTTAATCCTAGCAATATCGATCAAGATGAGACCCTATTTTCGTAGTAGATGTTTTGTAAAGATTTGTGAAAACATCCAAGTACCAATATAATTTATAATTAAATATGTAATTTGTTTTTATTTAATATATCCTTAACACATGTGTTACTATGTAGTCTAATATTTTTGACTAATGTGTAACATTATATATGGTAAAGATTTCATATTTACGATCGCTTTGATCAAGTTCAGCAAATGTGTATTCTATACGAGGTTTATTTTTTCTTCGAGCTTTTATTTATTAATAAATGCTAAATTATATATAAACAATGATAATAATCGTCGATAGAATAGAATTTATCGACAGTGACAATTACTTGTTTCTTAAAATAATTTTATACCAAGTAAAATAAATTCATGTAAAGCACAAACAAAGCTGATAATAAAATTTAAACTAAAATGAACATAATCGATATCTGAATGTACCACGAGCCCATTATCAATAATGAAAAAACATTAAGCGGAAAATCTCATTCATTCAATGAGCAATTCGTTCATGATTTTTTCCCCCGAATACCTAACATTTTCCTATAATTCAAGGGGAATAAGTAAAATACATTTCTACGTGAAACGTTTGAATACATCTGTTACTTTAATTCAGCGAGTTGGAGAATGTACAGTTCACTCGATAAACATGTACATTTTTTTTAAATAACGAGTCTATTTATTGTTTACTTTTTCCCCCGAGTAAGGCATCGCCTTAAATGGACGTCTTAGTCTAAAATATAAGAAAAATAGTGAAAAATTTATAAATAGTGAAGAATTTATAAACACTGTAGTTAGCACTAGGTGGTGGTTTTAAATTTCAGCTCGTACATGTTTTGATGGTGAACACATATGAGATAAGGCCAAAGCATCAATTATAATTATACCCAGTTGCCTTATATAACCACGCGGTCCTAACGAAACTGTCTTCTATGAATATTCTTTTTAAGGTCAGACAACAATATTATCGCCGAAAATTTACTCTAAAAAATCAAAACCAAAAAATCTTTATTCATTTTAGGCCCGAAGAAGGGGCTTATGAACGTCTAAAATACTAACACCGGTTCGGAAAACAACCCAGTCGATTAGAGCCGGCAAGAAACTCGATCTGGTTCTTTTTTTTATGAATGAAATATATAATATATCATTTTTTTTAATATAAAACTATACAAATCATAGTCTTAACCAATGTTGGCGGAAGCACAGAGATGTGGGTTAATTCCAGACATCACTATCGTTCACGTAATGACCCACTCTGTAATAACCTCTTGAGATTAAAACTTGCTTGACATAATATTTGACTTATTGCCAGGTAAATCGGTAATGTTAATGCTCCCAAGGTCACAAAGTCAAATACCTAGAGAAGTATTAAAATACAGCGTTTTTAATATTAGTTACATATAATAATTATCAACGATAATCGACGATCATTGCGCCGGAATGGCATTGCCAAGTATATGGTAATAGGCTCTCATGTGCAGCCATTTTGAAAGGGGCGGATCGCCAGCCTATTGTTCATCCTTGGATTACTTATCTCTAAGGAGTATTTGAATTGACTTATCTACTATCCTATTAACAAGGGTAATAGATTGGCCAGCTGCGAAATTTCGTCGTCTCATTACGTAATTAATAACAAGCTTCTACTCTTGTGGACTGAATTATAACAACCGTTTTACCGCTCTCCACGATAATTTATGTAAATAAATATTTGAGCTTAGAAAATATTTATATACTCGTACATTGGCCGGAGAATATCAGCCGGATTTAGCTCAATAAATTAAATAAAAATATCTGTATGTTGACATATATTTCCGGTACTGACTGTACTAAATCAGTAACGATGGAAAACGGAAGGCACTTGGAGATAAATTATTTTACCATTCCTAATGTGAAATTTCACTTTATACAGCTTAGTAGTGTTTATCTTTCGCATTTATCTCATTGTATATAGAGTTTAGAATCCTTTAAACAATTATCATACGTTTAGGTAATTTAATACATAAGTAAATATTTGTAGACGTTAGTTATCGTATGTAACGCGAATAAGATTATGCGCGCCATTTTTCGCAAATACAAATAGCTTCCAGGATACATTTTTTTACACGGTATAGGCTCAGTGCTTTGACCACACTCTCAACTTATGTTAAGTGACGATGTGGTCCAGGATGTTAAACACACTAAGACTATATGTACTGGTTTCAAACCATAGTGCTGAAACATACCTGCTGGTATTTGGTGACAGGTTTTCTAACTTTAGAGATGGTAGCTACCCAGTCGGGCATTATTAGAAAATCCCCTACCACCATCCTATGGTTTCTTCTTAAGAGTTGAATAGGTGGGCTCGAAACCGCGTTCATTAACGCGGAATTCGGCTACACTACTAACAGTGACATCATCGCAATTGTTGTCTCTGGAACTTTTTCAACTTGGGATTGATCTGAATGTCAACTACTACACATCTGATAAAAATACATCGTAATATCTCCCATTATCTAGACTAGACACTCTCTCCACGTATACAAAAAAATATCACAATACCGACTTTTTATTTGATCAAGCTTAGTGCTTGAATTTATGAGAAATATTTTTACTTTAGCTTAGTACAAAAAAAGTATAAGGATTCCGTATAAAAAACTTAAAACGCAGTGAAGAATATATGAAACGCGGGTGCAGCCGCGGGCACACAGCTAGTAGTGAATAAAATTGGTCAAAGCGATCACTTTTGTCTTCTAAACTAAAATTTTCATAAATGTCAATAATATTGTAATTCTTGTTAGTGGAGAAAATAAACCTCGGGTAAAAAATATCTACAATCTTAGTCTAAAAATAATTATAGACTTCTTAATTAATATCTCTACCTTTTTCTTAATGACTTTTGTTCTGAATCTCTTCTTTCATTGTTTTTCTCGTCACTTTCTTCAGTTAACCCCAATCTGTTTTGTCGTAACATTCATTTTCTAGTTATCCCGTATCTAACAATCTTTCGTCTCAATAATTCATCTTTCTTCATATCATATAGCGTTCATAAGTAATCTAACATCAGAGCTCAGTGAAATTGCCAATATAATTTTGAATTTTCTTAATATCTTATTTTAAAGGAAAATATATTATATACAAACAAAGGATATTTCCTTTAGAGTGTGTCGTTAAGTGGAAAGTTCAAAATAAAAGCGACGGTACGGCGAGTCGGTCGTGTTACTAAAGTTGGGGATTTGACGCTTGCTGTGACGATGGAAAGTAGTGTAGTACAAGTGATGAGAGATCGACGAATCAAATAATTGATCATGAGAGGCCTTGCTAAATCAAAAATAATCAAAACAGCGTCCATTATCTAAAGACGATAATTGTTTAGGATCGACAATTAGAACCACAAGATAGAGTTGAAGCGATGGCAGCTCATTGCTAGTGTAGGATTCCGCACCGATGGGTGTAAATTCGAATCTGTCTATGCTATTCGATAATAAGGCTAAGCTTTCCTGAAGGATATATTCAAGTAGTAAGAAGGAAGTACTCCACCGATTTATAAATGCGTTCCGAGAGTTTCATTTGAAATCAGGTGAGCTTGTTATCAAAACGCTAAGCCTATTACAGTATACAAAATATATATACTTTTTGTGGAAATAAATTTGCCATTGTTGAGAAATTACTACGTAACATACTCTCTTCATGGCATATTGTATTTTAGTAAGTCTTCCTAAATTTCAACAATTACAGTAACTAATTAAGTGACTATATTTACAATTAACCTACTTTAGGTTTGCACGATATAGGTTCAGTGCTTTGATCACAACTTCACCTGATATTAAGTGACGATGCGGTCCAGGTTGGTAAACATACTAAGCCTAGATACTGATTCTCTAGTGATGTTACAGGAACGCACCTATTGGTATTTGGCGACAGATTTTCGAAATTGAGGGTGATAGCTACCCAGACGGGCTTTGTTACCCTTCCTCCATGATATGGTTTCTCCACGATGTTTTCCTTCACCGAAAGCTCAGACCAATTTTAACGTCGGATAGATGGGGGTCTTCTTATATATCACCATGCATGTTGAGGACAAATGAATCTGTCCTTAAATCTACATTAACATTCAACAATAACAATAATTACATCGCGAATCACACACACACACACACTAGCTGGAAACACGAGAGAGAGAGAGATATATATCATATGTACCTCATTGTGTAATAAGTTTTTAGACTAACAGTAACTATGTGCTAGTTGTAAGTATTAAAAATGTATTAGAATTCGCGCCGACCGCCGGCAAAGTTGTACCGGCAAGATATACTTTGTAAATACATGTGATTCGAGAATAAATACAGTCCACAAGTGAAGTTGGGGTTTCATCGCTGGTGAAGAAAGCGTCCCCTTCAAATTGTTGGTCCTTACGAAGCCGGATCAAGCGAAATTACATCGAAGAAATTATTATCGCCGGATACCAAGACGAAATACGATCGACGGCGTGCAAGAAGCAGCGTCTGGGAAGTCGTCGTATTCTACGTAACAAAGCGGATTACGTATCAACGTTCTCGTCAAAATCACCCGTCGGTGCGACGAGCGAGCGTCTACGTCAAGGGAAGGTCACCCAACGGTGCGACGAGCCAGAGTCTCGTCCAGGGAAGATCACCCAACGGTGCGACGAGTCAGCGCAGCGAGTGCTGGCTTCGAGTCTACACCGGCGGCGAGCGTCGGCTTCGAGTCTACACCGGCGGCGAGCGTCAGCTTCGAGTCAGGGGACACCGAGCGGGTGCGACGAGCAACACCAACCGTATATAGGTTAATTTTCGTTACTATTTTTTATATTGTATTTTATGTGTTATATTCGTGTTTCTCTCTTGTTTCTAAGACCCGACACTCACGCCACCTAACGGTGCCAAACGGCTAGAGTTAAGGTCAACATTGTCAAACAAACAAACACTTCGTGGGGTAAAATGCCTTTGACACGGAGTCAGGCAGTTGAGGATAAGGCGCGGGTATGTAAAGATTCCCCCGCGACCCCGTCCGTGCTAGCGACCGCGAATCCGCGTACCGTCGCGTTAGAGTCGACCGGGATCGACTTCGTACCGCCGCGTTCCGCGATCCACTCTAGCGATACTATCGTAGAGGCCCAGGGATCGCTAGCACCGTCCGTACGCTCGCAACGATCCACCGCTAGCGCTGTCGCGAGGATTAGACAAGCCGAACTAGAGGCAGAGAAACAACTCGTTGAAATACGACGCCAAGAGCTACAACTGCAAGCGACGCTGATCAAGAAAAGATTAGCCGCAGACGTGGCTACAATTCGCGAGGAAACCGATAGGGAGAGCCTATGCGCCGAAGAAGTCACCGATACGAGTCGTCGAGTGAACGATTGGCTTCATATGACGCGGGAACCTATACGGGGGGAGAGCGAATACCTACAACGAACAAGAAACACTTCATCGCAACCACAGATGGAATCGCAGGTCAGGGAGCCGCACATACCGGTGTCGCCGAGGCACATCACCGGTGAGGATACGGTGCGACAACGACCGCGTTCACCTACACCGCATCGGTCTAGGGATAGAGGGATCGATCGGTTAGCAGATGCACTGGAACGAATGGCGGGAAACAGAGCGTCACCCAGGCATATGCAAGACTTGCCAGTATTTAGTGGAGCGGTTACTGATTGGTTACCTTTCAAAGCGGCCATGAGAGAGTCGACGAATATTTATAGATATTCACCAGCGGAGAATCTAGCGCGACTCAGGTCATGTTTGAAAGGGGAAGCGAAGCAAGCAGTATCAGCGCTTCTATTTACAGCGAGTGACCCGAACGTAATAATGAGCACTCTGGAACAGTGCTATGGACGACCGGAGGTCATCATTGACCATTCATTGGAGGAAATAAAGAAACTGCCACGGCCAGGAATAACGGCCAGCGAATTGAATAACTTCGCTATCAAGGTGCAGAACATCGTCACAGTCATCGCCGCGATAGACGAACGTGGGTACTTGCAAAACCCGATGTTGGCGCGACAAGTAACAGAGAAGCTAAGTCCACACTTGAAGTCTAAGTGGTGCGATTACGCCGAGGAATACGGAAGCAGACATGAGCCAGAGATTATCACTTTGTCTCGTTTCCTCATGCAAGAGGCGGATCGTGCGGTGAGACACGCATACTCTACGTCGGCGCCGATAACAGTGAGAAGTGTAAGCGATGTCAGACCCGAACGCCTACCACGCCGAATATTAGAACAATCACGACATGTTAAGGTGTATAACACCATGGAGAACTCTGCGAGGAAGACTGCGTGTTATTGTTGCGGAGCGGAACATAAAACATCTCGTTGCAAGAAGTTGGAAGATATGTCGGTGTCGGATAGATGGCAATGGGCGAAAGAGACAAACATATGCTATCTTTGTCTCGACAGCAAACATAGACGCTTTATGTGCAAATCAAAAAGGTGCGGTAGAGACGAGTGCAAGCAGATGCACCATGTGCTTTTACATGCACCACCTAGGGAAGATAACGTGATCGCAGCAACGGCACACCGACCGGGGAATAGCAACGAACAAGTGTTGCTTAAGGTGTGTCCGATTGAAATATCCAAACGCGACGGAGGTTTTGTCAAAACGTATGCGCTATTAGACGAAGGATCTACGATAACGCTGATCGACGAAGAGATCGCCAGAATGGTCGGAGCAGAGGGTCCGACACGTGTATTGAACATTCAGGGCGTCACGTCGATGCAGAGAGAAGCCGATAGCCAAGAAGTCGACCTTGAGGTACAAGGCGAGGGCCAAGCGGACAGTTATCGAATCAAAGCACGCACCGTCAAGAACCTCACGCTTGGGAGTCAGTCGATCAAACCTGAAGTGTTACAGCGGCCGTATCTAAGGAAAATATCGGACGAACACTTAACGTACGCTAATGCGAAACCACGAGTTCTAATAGGAGCGGACAATTGGCATCTTATTGTAACACGTCGGTTGTTGTCACGCAAGCGCAATGAGCCGGCAGCATCTCTGACACGTCTCGGATGGGTGCTACACGGAACAACGCGAAGGAGTATAATTACTCAGGACAGCGAATCCGTCTGCCATATACGAACGTGCCCAGATAATGTGCGAGAGCGGGACGACGAATTAAACGATCTCGTCAAGGCTCATTTTGAGATAGACGCACTAGGCATATGCAGACGTACGAAACCGAATGCCAAAGAGGAGCGAGCTAAAGAGATACTCGAGCGGACCATCAAGCGCGTCGACGGCCGTTTCGAAGTAGGCTTACCGTGGGCAACGGATATCGTCAACTTACCACCAAGTTACGACATGGCGCTACGCCGTTTACGAACCATCGAGAGGAAGATGGACGCATCGCCTGAATTCAGTACCGCGTATACGACTCAAGTGGAGAGATTAGTCGAGAAAGGATACGCGACGAAGTGCGAAGCGAACCACACGGAGAGTCCGCGGACCTGGTATCTGCCACATTTCGCCGTCACCAATCCGAATAAACCAGGAAAGGTCAGGATGGTGTTCGATGCCGCCGCACGAGCAAACGAGGTATGTCTTAACGACATGTTGCTTGATGGACCAGACCTCTTATGCTCACTACAAGGTGTGCTATTCAGGTTTCGAGAGAAGCGCATCGCGGTAACTGCGGACATACGTGAAATGTTCTTACGTATCAAGATACGACAAGAGGATCGCGCGGCACAACATTTCCTCTGGAGAGGAAATGACCGGTTGAAACCACCTGAAAAGTACGCGATGACGTCAATGATATTCGGGGCAAGATGTTCACCGTTTCTAGCACACAGCGTCAGGAATAGGAACGCTGAGGAACATAGCGATTCACATCCGATCGCTCACCACGCTATCACACGGAATCACTACATGGACGATTGGGTGGATAGTTTCGACACCGAGGAAGAGGCTTCTCGTGCCATAGAGGAGGTGCGAGAAGTGCACAGTAGAGCTGGGTTCGAACTGGCCGGATGGAGTTCGAACTATGCGGAGTTGCTACGCGACATACCCGAGGAACAGCAGACTCTGACACCGAAGGAACTCGGTGCGACCGCGAATCCATATGGAAAGACGCTGGGCGTAATATGGTTACCACAAGCCGACGAACTGGCATTTAACACCGCAAGACACAGGGTTCCACAGGCAGTCAAAGATAATGAGCGAACGCCGACAAAACGGGAGGCTTTGAGTGCGGTAATGTCGATCTTCGACCCACTAGGATTGATCAGCCCATACACAATCACGGCGAAGATCATGCTCCAGGATCTATGGAGGGTGAACGTGGGCTGGGATGAAGCATTACCACCTCAAAGAAGCGACCGTGTACAGCGAATGGCAAGCGGATCTGCTATACATTAACGAACTACGCCTACCTCGCGTCTACAACGTCCGGGACTCTACAAACCGACAGCTGCACGTGTTCTGTGACGCTAGTGAACAAGCATACGCCGCGGCGGCGTATTGGCGTTTCCAGAATAGCGACGGCACTGTCACCGTTGTATTAGTCGCGGGAAAAGCGAAAGTGGCACCTATGAAGGCGCAGAGCATCCCAAGGATGGAATTACAGGCCGGCCTGATAGGTGCGCGACTGGCAACGGAAATACTAAAAGAGTACGAGGGAACGAAACCAGAAGTCGTGTTCTGGAGCGATTCGAAAACCGTACTGCATTGGATACGCAACGACTCTGTCCGGTATACTCCCTACGTGACTCACAGGCTAAGCGAAATAGCAGAGTTGACAGAGGTCAAACAATGGCGATGGGTGCCGACAGCGCAGAACGCAGCGGACGATGCCACGCGATCTGGGAACACGCGCCTGAGGTGCAGCGATCGGTGGTTCGTGGGACCCGCCTTTCTGTACGATACGGAGGATCGTTGGCCCATCGAAACATCGGGAGGACACCAGGAGGATGAAGACGCATACGTGATAGCACACGTGACAACGAATAACACTTCGTTTTTCCCATTCCATCGGTACTCGTCGTATCAACGTGCAGAACGGACAGTCGCGTACGTGTTAGCATTCATAGATATGTGTCGGAGAAGAGCGACATCTATTAATCAAACTCACCTCGATAAAGCAAGAATCATATTAATACGAGAAGCGCAAAAGGAAAGCTTTCCTGACGAGATACAGAAACTCGCCACGGGAAAGAACGTCAGTCGTACAAGTCGATTGTATAAACTGGATCCGAAGTACGGCAGCGACGGCGTAATAAGATTAAACGGGCGGATAAACGCCGCTAAGGTACCAACATCCCTAAAGGAACCGCCTTTATTGGATGGTGCGCACCATTTGACCCGCTTGATTATACGAAACGACCACGCTTCGAATCACCACATCGGTCGGGAACATGTTGTAAATAACATACGGCAACAATACTGGGTGTTACGCTTACGGCCCGCGGTAAAAAAGGAGCTACGGGAATGTACGATCTGCAAGCTACGAAAGGCTTCACCCGTGGTACCAGTGAAAGGAAATTTACCCAGCGCAAGACTAACTGCGTACACGCGACCATTTTCAAGATGCGGTGTCGACTGTTTCGGACCAATAACAGTCACCATCGGGAGGCGTCGAGAAAAACGTTGGGGAATGTTGTTCACGTGTCTAGTGACCAGGGCAATTCACATCGAAATAGTAGCTAGCCTAAGTACAGACTCTGCTGTTATGGCGCTGCGGCGAATGGCAGCAAGGCGAGGCTGGCCCGAATTAATCTGGTCAGACAATGGCACCAACTTTAAAGGATCCGACGTTGAATTAAGGAACGCTTACAGCGTATGGTTGCCGTCGTTAAAGGATTACGCGGCAATAAAAAAAGACACAATGGAAATTCATCGACCCGGGCGCTCCGAACCAAGGCGGAGCATGGGAACGGCTGATTCGTAGTGTAAAATCAGCACTCTCCGTCACATTAAAGGAACGCGCGCCGCGGGATGAAATACTGCAAACAGCGCTTACAGAGATCGAGCACACGGTGAATTCGCGACCATTAACGCATGTCACAGTCGATCCTCAGGAGGACGAGGCACTCACACCGAATCATTTTTTGATTGGATCAGCGGTGGGAGTACCTTATGTTGGTGAATGCGATATCGCCGACAGGAGGACGTGGCGAGCGGCACAGGCGTTGGCTAACATGTTTTGGGCTCGGTGGCTCCGCGAATATTTGCCGACTCTGACACCGCGCGGTGACGTCAGAGCATCCGATAGTAGACAAATCGCGATCGGGGACGTTGTCATTATAGTGGATGGCTTATTACCACGTAACGTTTGGCCTAAGGGGCAGGTAGAAAAGTTATACCCGGGACCTGATAACGTAATACGCAGCGCGGACGTTCGGACGCGGGGGGGAATTTTTAGGAGGCCTGTAAGAAGGCTCATTGTCCTCCCTAGGGAGATAAAGGGCTCCGAGGGTCTACGCCGGGGGGAGGATGTTGAGGACAAATGAATCTGTCCTTAAATCTACATTAACATTCAACAATAACAATAATTACATCGCGAATCACACACACACACACACTAGCTGGAAACACGAGAGAGAGAGAGATATATATCATATGTACCTCATTGTGTAATAAGTTTTTTAGACTAACAGTAACTATGTGCTAGTTGTAAGTATTAAAAATGTATTAGAATTCGCGCCGACCGCCGGCAAAGTTGTACCGGCAAGATATACTTTGTAAATACATGTGATTCGAGAATAAATACAGTCCACAAGTGAAGTTGGGGTTTCATCGCTGGTGAAGAAAGCGTCCCCTTCAATGCATTATGGACATAATGTCACTATTCACACACAAAACACAACCAAATCCTTATATCACCATTATATGGTATTATAATTATGAAACAATGCGTACAGTCTATATTTTTTTAATTTTATGTTCTGCTATGTATTTTAATAACAATATTTGTTAACAACATACTTACAAATACTAAATCTATAAAAGAAATAAATTGTTAAAATAAATTGTTATGTTATGGTTATGGTTTCTCCACGATGTTTTCCTTCACCGAAAGCTCAGGCTGGGTTTTAGAGTTGGATAGGTGGGTTTGAACCCGCGTCCATTGACTCGGAATTCGGCCACACTATCGACTCCACCATCATCGCTTTAAAGGCTTTAAAGGTGTCTGGAAAGGCTTCTGTTAATTGGGATTGGAACCGCGTTATAAAATATGCTCTTTCATGTCAGTAATAAATGGGGCAGAGATACTTCTGAATTAGTTTATTTAAAAAAGGGATTGAAAGACTAACAAAATCGCTTAATTGCCTAAGTTACACCAACCGCTTTGCTCTAGTTTCATAGAAGGATCTTTCGATGACAGCGTTCCATTGGCTTGCACTCGACACCGCTACCACCACACACCTGCTAGCTAGACATATTCACAATCTATGTAGACCCCTTTCGTAACGCCTAGGAAAATTTGATCTCATTTAGTTCGGTAATTTGATACTTTCCTTTCTGCATAAGCTCCGGTGGAATAATAATTGATTTTTAAATATAGTTTTTTGATTAAAGTCAACATTATTCATTATATTCTAATATTGCTTAACTCCATTCAACCATAAGACGTTCTCTGCTGGACACAGATCACCCCCAATAAAGGAGGGGTTGGAGGGGGGGTTTCCGATTGCTATAAGTTGTTTTTGGTTTATCCTTTAGTTGCCTTTTATGACACCTACGGGAAGATAGGGGGTGGAACTATTCTTATGCGGCACCACACCGCAAATCTATTTTGCAAGTTTTTAGCTACCTCTGATAATTGCATTTCTGGTTACATACGTATGCTTACGCCTGTTATCCCCGAAGGGTTAGGCAGAGGTGAAATACCGAGCTACACCACCCACATTTCACCGAGCTTAGTTCCGTCCCAGATGTGCCAGGGGGCGAGCCTGTCGCCATATCGGGCACAAATTCCAGACTCCGGGAATCATCCCAGTGTCAACTGAGTAGAAAAACCCAATATCACTTGCCCCGACCCAGGGATCGAACCCGAGACCTCAGAACGATAGTCGTATATAATACAACTACATGCACTTTTCTTTTATCCATATCTTTAGTTGCGTTATGCTCTCAGATACGTACATCAAGTAAGGATTTATATTATGGTGTTATAACTTGTTTCTTTAACCTCTAGCGATATTTGTTTGCCTCACGTGATTCCCTTGCTGGTTCTCAAAAAATGTTATCAGAACAACTAAGTTTAAGTGTTTGGTGATAGATAAATAGTAAAAAATATACTTATCCGAGATACACAAAAATCATATCATAAAGAAAATCACACGCACCATCTAGTTATAAAATAAATAAAAATAAAATAAATAAATAAATAAAATGTATTGGGTAATATAAGACAAATATTTTCTACAAATAGTAGAATTTTATCTAATTTTATATCTTATTATACAAAATCTAAAGATTCGAATGGTTCGCTGGATAGATAAGTTAGTAAACCCAACAATCATCTGTTGTCAAAGACGACCACTATTAACTGGTCTACGCTACATCTTCATATAAATAAGTAGAGAATCCTTTAACCAACTGGTTATGCAAGCCGAACGCTGTAACGTGCTTATTCGGATCGAAACTAACACTCAGCCGTTTGTGATGAAAAAACGAAGATGCATACAAAACTATTGCTAGATGGGACACTGAGATTTTTGTACAGATAATACGGTTACCGAATACCGGATAATACCGTAGATAATACGGTTAAGGAATTAATTAAGAAAGGTGATAGGAATGTGTATAAATGTAATTTATATACATATATCTTTTGGATTAGAAAACGAATAAATATTCTGTCAAAGCGATGATGTTTCATTATTATAACTAAGGTTATAAGGAACGAAAGCATCGTGAAACATGATGGTGGAAAATTTTCAAATGGTGCGTTTTATACTATATAAGTTTTTACGTTTATCTACATTTTTTTTTAATGTGAGGGAAATGCATTTAGGCGCTGCCTCAGTGCGAGAGCTCGGCGGTTGGAGCTACCTCGCGTTAGCTGATGTTAAGACGACACGTCAGCGGAATTCATTCCATACAAACGTAATCCCCTGTTTACTCCCAGGTTTTATGGTTAAAAAATTGTACCAAATAATATATATCCACCATCGCCATGCCCGCCACTACATTTTGATTTTTTCCATAAAACAGTTATTATAGAAATTAACAAAAAATATGCTCAATTTTTACCGTCATTTTCAGACGTTTATCAAACAAATTTCATGAATAAACTTTAAAAAAGTAAAACGCGTAGGCATAGCCAAAGACTTTCTTATTCTATAACTGAAAGAAAATTAAAAATCGGTTTAGTTTTAGAGGAGGAAACAGGGCACTATGAAGTCATATTTTCGTCTATTTTGCATAGATATAATCAGCCCAAGCTGCAGTTGTCCCTTTCGTATTTTATAACTATTTCTTTGGGGTGCAACGCGATAGCAATATATTTCTAAAATACCTTTTCAAGCCAAGCATTAGAAATTTTTCTACCATTATGCTATGATTTCATCGGATTTTTTTTTCATGGAAGCTCATTCATTGTTGTATTTACGATTATAAAAAACAAATTCAACAGAAGTGTACACCTATTTCAGTACCTATAAGTACATTATAGTCCACCGTAGTCATTACAATATTTATTTACAACCTTTTTTTATAATGCCTTTAGGTTTCCCCTCTGCCTCTGGAGCGTTTACTCTCGGATTAGAGATGCCAGAGGAGAATATGGAACTCGCCGGCGTGAAGCGCCGGGAATACCCAATAAAAAACCCATTTCACATAGCGTCACTCCCTGGGGTGACACGGGATTGATCGAGCACACGCCTCGTCGCCCCAGTAGCAGGCCTAACTTGGATCAAGTCCCACGTCCCCCCTCCGGGGAGGGGGGCAGCCATTGGTTCTTGACACTGCCTGTTGATACATAAGAAATCAAGGAGTTCTGAAGATGGGAACTAGAGAGCTGTATACTAACGAGTTTTTAGGAGCATGATGTATCAGCTCACATCCGCTGGAAAATAACCTTGATAAAATACATGTTTTTGACTTGTACTTTAGTAACATTAGAAGTGGTTACATATTTGTTTACGTAGCTAAAATATTATCAAATCAAATAATAGATAAACTATTCTCAAAATTATATCTGCGATATTTTGAATAATATATTAGTAAAAAATGCGAGAGTGCAATTTAGTCTTAAACGGCACAAGTGGCGAAGTTGCGTGGGTGTAAGACACCGCTCAAATAAACGACAAGAAAAAAGTATAAAATTACAAAGTCACTCAATTGCCGCTTCTTGAAGTCGTATAAAATTCTCTACATCCACGTTTAAGATGTGGCTCACTCAGCTGGAAGTAAATTGGTCATTATACGGACGAAATTTCTTGTATGAAATATTCTAAGAATATATGATCTCAAAAGTGCTGAGTTTTAAAATAAAAAAAAAAGAATAGCTTAAATACGACTTTTAGGATTTAACAAAAGGGATATTTTATAATAATTTAATAATATTGACGTGATGGAAACTCATTTGATATCTGCGTTGATACATTCAAATTGATATCTCAGCGTGATATTTCTTATTATCATATTAAAGAAATTTAGTGTATTTTTAAGAAGCGATAATACCTTAGTAGAAGTGTGAACGAATTCCGCGTGGACGAAAGCTGGTTCTATCATAACTCTATAATGAGTCTGAGAATTCAGAGAAGGAAAACATTGTTTTTTTTACACGGTATAGGTTCAGTGGTTTAACCACAATCTCACCTGATGTTAAGTGACGATGTGGTCCAGAATAGTAGACACACTAGAGCTAGAGGTACTGTTACTCAGGTGATGCTGCCGGAACACATCTATTGTTTTCAAAGTTGAGGGTGGTAGCTATCCAGGACAGTATCATTAGAAAATGCCCCATCACCATGCTATGGTTTCCTCACGATTGAATGAAGTGATAAAATATTTTGTAATGATATTTGACTAGTTATTTACTTGAGAACGAGTAACTCTAGAGTTACATCTTCAAGTCTACTATCGTGGATTATTTTGTCACTTAATATCAGGTGAGATTGTAATCAAATCGCTAATATTATAAAGTGTCTGTTGGGAAATACCCTTGACTAGTTATTTAAGTCAAATATATACCATTATTATAAAGATTATAAGTATAACATTCAAAAACTTTTTAAAATTATCTTTAAATTAATGTACCATAACTCCAAAACAAACAACATGGCCGCTATGAATTTTATAAAACAGCAAATTTGTCAAGTCGAATTAAAACAATATAATAAACAAATTAAATGAAAATGACGTCTGCGATCTTGGCTTTAAATATAATTAATAATTAGCAGAAGAATTAATTCTTACACAGTTTCGATAACTCTTCAGTGAGATGAAAAGTTTACTTTTATGGGAAAGCTAAATACTTGATGTCTCAAATTATTTAGTTTTTATAAGTCGAAGTTAGCAAAATAAACAAAATATTTTTTGTATTTGTTTGAACAGTTTACAAACAGTCACTAATATAAATACAAATTTGTTTCATTAAAACTTTTATTAGATTTATATTTAACTAGAACTGCAAAAATAAAAGCCGAAATTGTACTTTTCTAAGTCGAAATGTTAGCATTTAATTCAAGAGTTTTATTTATTCGAATAGTCGATAACTCAAACGTTTTTTTTTAGGTTTTCCTTTAAATTTACGGATATCAAGATTCCACTGTAGTAATTTCTTAAAATGACTTAATTAAAGTTGATGATTATGATAGCGACTCGGTGATATAATAGCTGAGTTCTGGTGAGGATAAATTGACAGTACGATAACGTATAAAGTTGCTTAAATTTACCAAGTGTTACTGAGTATTCCGCGTGGTGCCGGCTAAGAATAGTACAATCTTTACCGCCCCATATCTTACCGTGAGGTGACTTAGGGATAAATCAGAGCACCAGCATCCCCTGAGTACCACAAACACCTACTGCGATCGCCAACCCGCCTGCCAACTGTGGCGGTTATGGCAACCCCCCTTCTTTGGGACCTATATCCAGCAGTTAATATCTTTCGGTTGAATGGGACTCAGTCCTGTGATTGGATTTTCATTATTATTTTGATGAATATGATCTGCACTATTTTGTTCTTCCACTACGATTTTTGTTTATAATCAATTGATGATTTCTTTAAGATTTTATTAAATATATATATTATTCCATATGACCCCGAGGATACAAATTTTCGCAAACTCAACAAAAACTATGTTAAGCGTACAAGTTAATGAATAATGTAGTACAAGTGTTAATAACATTACCATAAAATACAGTGGTACTAAGGTAAAGTCGGCGCACTGTCACACCGTATCGAGTGGGCCGAAGACAAGCGAATATTAGTTGTTTTTTATGCTAGCGAATGAAGTAGCAAATAGCAAATTATTCATTTCCTCACTGCAGTCTTATTGCTGTGTACTTATAGATTTACGCACCTACAAATAGGTTAAAATATGTTAAACACAATGAAAAATATTTTACATAATTTTGTACAGGATTTTTAAAGCTACATGCTCGCTTACAATGGGCCTAATAAGAAAGCTCAAAGTTGCTCAAAGGGTAATGTAGAGGGCTATGCTTGGAGTTTCACTGCGTGATCGAATCAGGGATGAGGAGATCCACAGAAGAACCATAGTAACCGACATTGCCCGAAGAATTGCTAAACAATGGGTTGGGCATATTGCTTGCAGAACCGATGCCCGATGGGGCTAAATAGTTCTCGGATGGCTACCACGCATCGGAAGACGTAGTGTAGGTATGCTCCACACAAGGTGTACCGACGACCTGGTGAAGGTCGTGGGAATTCGCTGGATGCGGGTGGCGCAAGACCGGGCATCCTTTGGGGGCGACCTACGTATAGCAGTGGACCTCTTTCAGTTGAATAGATGGATGCTACAAGAAATTAAAATGAATACATAATATTTTTATTCTTTTTATTTTTATATTTCCAACCTAAGTAACCGAATAAACTTTAATATGTGTTTCGTTTAAATTGGGTTCACGTTTTAGCAATTATACTGTATCTAGTAAGTTTAAATTACTTACATCAATTTAACTATTCAAAAGTGTTCAAAAGTTCACAAATTTAAATATTACTTGACGGTGTGAGAGTGTGCCAGGTAAAGGGGGTGGCCTAAGCAAACCGGCTTATCGTCTGACAGCGGGTGGATTTATATTCAAACTTTATCTTTTCCGTTACTGCAACGTTCGGGTCGGAGTTGTATCACATGAACGCGTTACTTCATACTGTGTAAAATGTTTCGGTGTAATTACAGTTATAATTAAATAAAACTTATACAGGTTA
Organism: Samia ricini; assembly: GCA_014132275.2. Classification (NCBI taxonomy): domain Eukaryota; kingdom Metazoa; phylum Arthropoda; class Insecta; order Lepidoptera; family Saturniidae; genus Samia; species Samia ricini. The sequence goes on from AP028158.1 coordinate 29,171,023, forward strand.
TGCTTATCATCATTAACATCATCCTGCTCCCGATTTGTAGTTATTTGAGATCAGCGCTGTATGTTTTCTTCTTCTGTATATCTCCACCAGCCACCTTACCCATATTCATCCCTTTTGGTTTCATGTCTTCCTTCATTGACTCTATCCATCTTTTTTTGGCTATGCTCTCTCCTTCTATCTATTAACCTTTATAGTCATCACAGTTTTGTCATATGGCTTTCGTCTCTTCTCAAAATATTTATGTATTTATTCTTTATTTACAAATTGTGTAATATGCCAATAACATAACAAACCATTGCCTTTAAACTTTTCTAGCACTAGCGCCTACTTCAAACACACTCATTCCTGACCCTATCGATTATTGTCATACTAAATATATAACGGACAAGCGTATAAGTATTTGACTAAAAAATTTCAACTTTTAAATGGTATGAAGCCAAACGGGTGTCACGATATGTCCTACATATACCCCAGGGGCCCAATAAGTGATTGGATCATTACTGAGGAAGCTCTTATAGCCCTGTATATGACGACACACGCTTGCAAACTACTACAAAAAAATGCATGATTAACAGGGGTTAACAGGGGTTATTTAGAATTTATTGCTCGAAATTTATGCAAATCGAATTTTGTAACACTGTTGTGTCCTTTTACTAGTTGCCATTTTCGACTACTAAGTGCACTTTATGTTGAGCATAAAGCCGTGTTGTGCCGGCTAATAATAGTACCGCCCTATATCTTTCCGTGGGTGTCGTAAAAGGTGACTAAAGGATATGAACCAGGGGTTGGGTAGCAGCATCCTCTGGGTACCAAAAAACACCTTACTGCGATTGCCAACCCACCTGCCAAGTGTGGCGATTATGGTAATCCCCCCCATAATGGTGGAGACCTATGTCCAATAGTGGACGTCTTATGATTGAATGAATAAAAAAAAAATGAAAATAAAGTCCCTTCAAGTTGACAGTGTTAATCAGTTCGAGAAAAAAAGCCTCCAATCCATACAATTTTTATAACTTATTTATTAAATCATATTTCTTGTAATTCTAAACTAAAAGAAACTTCTAAAAACCTTTACCTCGGGAATAATATATTACCAAAAAAAAACAAATTCCAATTCAATTTGGCTTTGGCATTGTCGAATCATATTTTACTAAGAAATTGAAGTCTGCTATTTATAAACATAATTCATTCGTTCATAGGCTTTCATTCAAGATATTATTTGAACGATAATAACAACATAAATAATATATACTGGAATAAGGTTTACCTGATATATGTTTTCTATTGACAATATCTCTCGAAAATCCAGCTTATCTAATTATATTTTTCTAGAAAATATCATACATAATATCTACTCGTGTAGTATATTGGTTTTAATGGTATACTAAATTGCCTTATTAACGCTTTCATCTATTTAATTAAATTAATTTGACGATGTAAATGTATGTTTATAGAAATGTCAGAAGATTGCAATCAACAATGTCATTTATATGGCTTTGTTGTTAGGAGGGGAAGTTCTGAACTTTTTCTAATATTTTTATACTTTATTTTTGTTGTTAATGTAATCCCGTGATCTCACCGCTAGTTAATTTAGATTTATTATTCTAATTAAAATTCATAAAAATACTATTAATGAAGGCCAGTTATTAGCATTATATCTAGCAACACATCAACCTCTCACAACTGACTAAGATTAATCTTCGTATACAGCTGTCACTGCCGCTTTCGGCTTAACTTCCTAAGTACCTACACATCTGAGAAATGTTCTAGACAAACGGAATCACAGATTAATCTCTAATCGACCGATTGACATATATATTAATTATTAACTCCTTCCTGTTTAATGTTGACTCAAGCATTATATTAATGCGAAATGAATATTATTGTAATTAATACGCTGTGACTGTGGAGATGAGAAGTCAAGCTGGAGTAAACATGATTGCAAAGTCAGGAATAGTGTGAAAAGGGAACTCTGTAGTGTGGTAGAGGATCTAGTGAGGGAAGATAGATAAAAGTATGCGTAGTTGGTTCGAGCATGTAGAGAAGATAGATGACAGAAGATGAATTTATGAAGATGAAATGAATTTATAAGGCGAGGGTAATATTTGAAATTCTGTCACTAAGCATCTTTTAACATAACATCCTTTTACTAACAGCAAAGAGGAATTATCTACAAACATCCTTTTAATCAATAACATAATATAGCTTTAGCAAGCATTCCTTAATCTAGATTTATGCTCGTGTGACTTATCCTTCCTTAGTCCCGTTTCCCTAACTGCCGTATGATTTAATGTCTGTCACATGTACAAACGGAATATTCAAAGCTTGTTAAATAGAGGTACTTGAATATTTGTAGACAGAATTGTTTTGAAAGAAGTCTTTCAAGTAGTAATGAAATAAGTCAATTTATTTTACTACATGCTAGTTATACCCGTGAACTTAGCGAAGCGTAACATCTCAAAATAAATCAATGATGTTTAGCTAATTAAGCTAAGTTTAATTGTCTTCTAATAAACAAGAAAATTTCTACAGTCTAGTCTAGTAATCATTTCTTATTAAACGACTTCAAAAAGGAGGAGGTTATCAATTCGTCTGTATGTTTTTTTTTTATATTTGTTACGCGATTGCTCCGTCATGTGAGGACCAATTTGTAAAATTTGTTTTAAATCGAAGGAGTACACTTCCTAGATGGTCCCATTTCCACCAGATCAGGATCTGATCAGTGGAACTCAGGAGATTTAAGAAAAACCCTCGAATATTATAGACGTTTACACGTGTTTCATATATTCATTTCCAAAACTATGAAGTAGGCATAGCTAAAAGTACATACTTAAACTAAAAAGTAGAAAAAAAACTTCAAACCGACTTCCAAAGAATAAACTATAAAAATGCACTAAAAAAAAAAATACTTTATTACTATAAAGGACTATTAACCAAAATTGAATATAACTAGCTACGTACATTTACACCACTTTGTTATCCATGAGCTGGCACCGATTTCAAAATTAAAGAACCAGATTAATAAAGTAATTATTTATTAACTTTTTTGTGCATTTTTATAGTTTATTCTTTTGAAGTCGGTTTTGTTTTTAATTTAAAAACGTGTTTTATATAATCATTTCATTTAGCTCATTATTTTTAAGATTTATGTCGAAAGCTTACCACAATTACATTTAATATTTAAAATTGCTTGCAATTATTCCCAGCGTTATAAATAATGTTATGATTTGTTTTACATAAATAGTACCTTCTCTTCGGGTACAGGAAAAGAGAAAAAAAAAAATATAAGTCACAAATGTCATTACAGTAATGAAATAGTCCGGCCTAATCTTACTCTTGTGTCGGAAAGATAATGATATCACTGCGTTGACGCTGAGTGGCCTAATTTATAAAAACTGCCTAGCCATTATTCTTATGAGATATATAAATAAATTAAAACTTTTGATTTTTGCACGACTTAACTGCGCTAAAGACTCTCGGCATGCGTTTTAATGGCATGAAAATATTTTTTGAACCCGAAACCTTTCTTGTCTTAACTGGCTATTTACCAAAATTTCAGCATTATCTGATAACTGGTATTAGACAACATAGAAGATATACGTAAAAGTACTCGTTTTTGATTGAATTACGACGCCCTGCAAAGGAAAGTAAGAGATAAAGTACGTAATTTCTACAACCGATACTCATAGAAAACGTTACCGATGTAAACGGGGACAACCAATAAATAAAATTGAAGTGTCTCTTTGTAATGTCCAAATATTTATTTTCTTACTAAATAGGTATGAATGTATATACGATACCAAAAATAAATTTTTTTATTTTTTTATCTGTCTGTCCGTCTGTTTGTCTGTCTGTTTGTAACGGGTAATCTCCGGGATGGCTGGACCGATTTTGCCGGTCCTTGTTTTGTTACTGTACTGTACTTGTTTGTACTTTTAATTTTCAAAAATAATTTGTATTCCGCGTAAAAAAAAAAACATAAAATTTGAATTAATTCCGATTCAATGCAGTTTTACAGGCAAGTGCCAAAATTTATGAAAAATATTTTTACTTTATGTTAGTATTAAAATTTTTCTAGGAAAATAAATAGGGTTCCGTATAAAAAAATTAAAACGCCGTGAAGAATATATTAAACGCGGGTGCAGCCGCGGGCAGACAGCTGGTCTATATGAAGGATGGAAAAGTAGACGAAGGCCACATAAATTTTGAATGGAGTGTGTGTGAGGAATAATATGAGAGAAAAAGAAGTAAAGAGATAATGGCTGCTAGGGACGTATGAAAGAAAAAAAATACTGTGCCGACCCCGAGTGAGTTGGAAACGGTATGAGAATGATTAAATTTATATAGTTGTTCAGTTTATGTCATAATATATTTTGTTGCTAAAATAATACAGTTTCCTTAATATATTTAACTGCATTTATGTTTATTCTTTATAAATTCAGCAGGTAACCTCAAGTGTAATAACTAAAAATAATAACACATTACTCTTACAATAGGTATTGGCTAGAAAATCTTAACTCCATCTTATAATTTACCTTACGTCAATAGATACAGAACCCTAGCGGCCGACTATTAAGTAACTGTGTATTCAAAGATTTTCTAAAATAAAAGTCGAATTTAAGGTATGATTTTTTTTTTAAATACTGTATATCGCTACATCTTTTAAACGGAACCATAGATTTATAATTTTACGTGCGCTATTAGAACCTTATATCTTTCTTTCTTCCTCTATGTATGTAATATGATTTCGTTGATTATGACGTTGGTTTTGTTAATGGACAAGAGAGTGGTTTCATAGTATATTTCACTGATGAGAATTTTAAAATATTTGGTGAACTAACGAATGTTAACTTTTTTTATTTGTAAATTTGAACGAAATTATATTTCATACTCAGAGACTAGTTTTACCCTCGGTTCCGCTTGAGAACTTCCTAATACTCTTAACTTGTTCCTTAACACCTCGCTAGGTACTCGCTATCTATGATTTTAAAAAAATACTTGTTATTTAGTGATTGTCAAGTTTATTATCACGCTATCTGACAAACAGATACAACATTAACCCCGAATAAGTGCATAATTAATATAGTGGCTTCATTTTGAAAAACCTTGAAGGCTTCGCCGAACTTCTGAGGTGGCGCTTAAAGCGATCCACCTAGCGAGTAGAAGCTAGTGATAGGGAATAACGAAACGACATTGAATAAATCACGACTCCTGTTGCAGAGCTCCATTGAAGTGTTTTTTTTGTTATATTTGATAATTTTACACTAGCTGTGTGCCCGCGGCTCTGCTCGTGTTTAATATATTCTTTAAATGCGTAGTATAATTGTGAATCGAATCGAATCGAATGAATCGTATTTTATTCATGATTTCATGAATTTTAATTTCTTACAAGGAATATCTGAGAACTGAAATTTTACATCTTGAAATCTGAGCAGAAATATAACCAAATATACAATATTACTTACATAACAACAATTATAATAATTTTTTTACATACATATATACATAGCCAGATACTACGTCCTTCCACTTGCTACGATCTTTGATACACCTCTTTCGCTGCCTCTACTTTCATGAGCGCTTTTACACATGCCTTTATTTAAGACGTTCTCAATTTGGTCAAAATATGTTCGCATAGGTCCACCCTCACCGACATGCCCAGTCACCATCGCCTTATAAATTTGTTTCGTTAATCTTCTGTTATCCATCCTCTCCACGTGCCCGAACCAACTAAGCATATCTTTCTCTATCTTGTTCACTACATACTCTACCACACCGCAGCGTTTTCTAATCATACTGTTCCTGACATAATAATCCATTAGCTTATAATTTAGTTGAATAATATGTGGACTTATTTGTAATTAATATACATTTCACTAGATTCATTCGGTGTTAGTGAGAGCGATTCATGTCAACAAGCTGTCATCGTAATCACGACATTTCGGCGCCACTACGAGACATAGGTCTTCACTTAAAGAGGGGCAAGGGGGATTGCCATAATCGCCACTCTTGGCAGGCGAGTTGACGATCGCAGTAGATGTTTGTGATACTCAGAAGATGCTGCTGCCCATCCCCTGGTTTATTTCTTAGTCAGCTTTTACAAAACCCCCAGGAAAGTTATGGATGAGGTGATAGTACTACTGTTTTAGCCGGCACCACACAGTTTTTATATTATATAAAAACAAGCTGTCGACATGGCTCTATTTACATGTAAAATGTCCTATTTATTACTATTTGTTACGTCTTCAATTTTTTAAAGATCAAATATAGTATTAAAACATACCAATGGCATTTTTTATTCGACTTCATTGGTAACAAAATAAATAATAAGACTTCAGTATAAATTGTAAAATCTCGAAGAATTAATGTCTATAACTTAAAGATCATGTAAACTGGTTCAGTGATTTTAGAGATTATTTCAAACTATACAAAAAAAACATGAAGGAAACAAAAAAATCGTTATCACTCAGACCACACGCATACGCGTGAACACAAACTCATTACGTCAGAACAGGCATAAGCACAGTAAGGTAGGTAGGTAGCGAGACATCGTAGTAGCGAGCGTCAATTAGTGCTTACGTCCGCTGTAATACGCCATCTGGCGTCTGGCGTGCCAATTAGACGGGATACATGATAATTCAATTTCGGAATTAGTTAACTAAGTCACTGACGGACAGACTCGGGCGCGAATGAACACGCGGCTCTGATTTTTGTTCCATTTGATTCAAATTCTTTTTAATTCCAACGATTTCTGTGACACTTAAGTTTTATTTTTTACTAGCAACCTATGAATGCATATATAAAACCCAAAATTTTAAAATTACTTAAGTATTTTTGAACAAACAGAAAATAAATTTGACTTTTAGCGAGTGGTGGTGGAAATATCTAGAAGGATGATGTTGAAAGGAGCAAACGGAACTTACCTTTATTAGCTACCTTCGATCTAGCTGGTTCAGAGTTTACTTTCCACCTCACGTCACTTTATGATTATTCTATATTCTCGTAATTTAGTAATATAATCGGATAACGAATGTGCACTTTTAAATATAATTACGAGAGACAGCGGCGACGGTTGCGTGTTGGCGTTCCATTTTTGAATAGGAATAGGAAGGGATAATGCATACATAGACTAAATAGAGAGATAATATAGACAATAAATAACTTAGATTAAGAAGAAAATATATATGATAATAGATGGCGTTAATAGTGAGGATGGCACTTTTGTAGTGTAGACGGATTCCGCGTCTATTGACGCAAGTTCGTGCCCACCTATGCAACTTTAAATTCAGTCTGAGCTTTCGGTGAAGGAAAAAAATAATGAGGTTGGGTATGGTCTAATAATGTCCACCTGAATAGCTACCACCTTCAAATCTAAAAAATTGTCACCAATACCAATAGATGTGTTCCGTCAGGATCATTTGAGAACCAGTACTCTAGGTAAGCCTTACCATCCCGGACCACATCATCACTTAACATCAAGTGATATAGTGGTCAAAGCACTTAGCCTATACAGTGTAACAAACCTCTTTATATGTACATAGTAAAATGCATTCTTGTAACACTGACTGCATGTGTGAAGCAGAAAGTTTTCACAAAACATATTTATGTTACCAAGAAAAAGAAATGACAGTTGATGCTCCAGGTCCACCTTCAGCAGTGATCCATGATATACCTGAAAACCCTATTGGAGAAACTTTTGCACCCGCTGGTAGCGCAATAGAGTGAACATGCAGAAGAAATACTGTTATATACTGCGTATGGGTAATTGGACACTAGATGCATTTTTTTTTTTTTGCTTATTTAACAAATAGGTTTAGGTAGAACACATTATACGGAATTTGCATACGCATGACAGCTCAAGCTGAGATTTTAAAAATTTACTGGGATTTTTTTTACCGCGCCATAAAGCCCATTGATGCTACAAAGACTCTTCAGATCAAATTCGTTGTTGCATATAGTGTTATTACGTTGCACAATTTAAAATAATACACGCGAAAATATTGCGTCGAATTAAAAAATATATATTTAATACTGTATCAACAATTTAGAAGAGCAAACGTCTAGGATGCAGACGTACTACGATGAAATAAATAAAGTCGTAAATACTTAATCAGCAAATTAAAAGGGCAGACGTCTACCGTGCAGACGGCGAATGCGGTGTATTTTTATTAAATTCTAAACAGCTCGTAGATGCCTTGAACATTCATTGCACATCTGTTTTTTTTATTTATGAGACATAAAAGCTCTAGAACCTTCAAAAAGGTCACTGCGAGTTTAACGTATTTATTCAATTAACTACATTGATTCAGCGTGTATTAAAAGAGTGGTAAAGTGATCAATCAATACAGGAAATATTTAAACAAAGTTTTTTTAATCAAAGAACTCGTCAAAACTTCTGGAGCCAGATATAATGTGACCAAAGAATTAAAAAATTCTCATGTCTGTTGGGGCAAAGAACATGCATTACATCCTGTATTAAGTTCGGACCAGCCTAGTACAAAAAAAGGAGTTCTGGTGACAGCGAGTCCATGTCCCTGACGAGATCCTTAAGATTATTTAAAATTTTCATTGAGATACGAGGTAACCCGACAACACCATTAAATTAAATTAAACAAATAAAAAATTATCGTTACACATGTAGTAGTTGCGTGATCGTACCTAAAATTGTTATGTGTTATAAAAGTAATAAAAAAATACAACGAATATATTTAAGGAAAACTACTCGGGGCAATTTAAAAATCAATGACAATGAATACTATTTTTTTATTTTTGTAATTTTTGTCTGTCTATCAGTGCCCATATCACACAAATACTACTTAACAGATTCTTATGAAATTCTGTATAGAAGTAGTCTATATATACGAGCAACATATGTGGTTTAAAAAAATTAAACCTTACTGGAAAATGCACAAACTGCACAAAAATAAAGTTGTCGTAATAGCTCAAAAAGTAAGAAAGATAAAGTGCTTAGATAAAGAGCTCTCACATGGAGATTCCATCTTAGCAAAGGTAATGTGTATAAATAGAGTAATGACTTCTGAAAGAGTTATGGAAGTTACCTGTTAGGTGATGTGCTTCGATAGCTCCTCTACGCAGTAAAAATGCAGTTTATAATCAATAGTTTTAATTAATTATTGTAAAGAAATATACAAATAGAAGGCGTGAGTCGTTCCAAGCGATGATAACGAATGAATGATTGCACGGACCAGCTGATCCGCGTCTGGGCGACGGGGTACAGGCACGGGGGCAGGTGACCGGGGTAATGAATGTCCTTGGATCCAGTCCATGCCTCGCTCACTATCACTGTGTTAACGTTACCGGATACATAAAATCAGAAGATGGGATACAATAAGGATCTTTTAAAATGGCCTGTGTCGAGCAATGGACTGGTAAGCCATAATGGAAACACAATTTTGCGGCATGTTTATCACTTGTCTTGTCGATGATCACATTCTTTTTTTAACGATGGTAAAATGCATTTACGCATCCACATACTGATTCGAGATGCCAGGAGAGTATGTGGAACTCGCTAGACGTGAAGCGCCGGAATTACCCATTAAACCCAGGGTACCATCCGCCACCTTCCTGAAAGGCAACACAGGATTTATTATACACACATCCTAAATAAGGGGTTTGAATAAATTCTAAATAAAGCAAACTTTAATTGCATTTGGCAGACATCGATGAATAATATTTGTGGGTACTCCTGAAGCGTCACTCCGGGCAAGTCTCACATAGCCTCTCACCGAAGTTGGGAGCATATGCGTGTAAATATCTGTCTAAATATCGAAAGACTGCGTTTTAAGTGCAACACTACGACTGTGTTACAAGTTGGAAGTGGTAACTCAACGACGCTGTTATTATAAAACACATTATTATTAAATAATAGTAAGACCAAGGTAATTTCTCAAAATCCCATCATCCAGTGACTAGCTACAGAGAATATAATTCTTACCTATTTAGTTTTTTTAACCTTGGTATGCTCATCGCCTTGGATGACTAAATTCTTAAACAGCTGCTCGCTGCTCTGCGATAGTACATTGCTTCTAAGTGTATCATTTGTAAGGATAGGATAAATAAAGGATTCAAACACGAATATCCAAAGCCCGTCTGCTAACCAACCATCCATTATCTTCGATACATCTAGATCCTACTTTCCTAACTACTCACAAACCAACATAGGTTTACCAATTAACTCATGTCTTTAACAAAACTTATAAATATGCAATTTACTCCAAATGGAGGAGCTCAAATCACCGGAAAATGTAGTTGATGCCCAAACATTTACGTTTTATCGAAATTCCCAAAGTTTATTTTTAACACACAAATTTCAAAATGCTGAATAAAAAAAACACATATATTTAATAAAGTACCTACATGAAGTGGCTGCCAAATAAACGCAAATTCATCTTGTTATACACTTTTGTGGAAAATATACGATGGAATAATCAGAATATGTTTGTACGTGGGAATAAGAAAATATCTCACTGAGGGTGAAACCACAAACGCTTGCTTCTTTCCCTTACACACCCCCACCCTTCCCTCTCTCCAACCCCTCCGATACAATTATTGCCTTAATCTTGAATTTATCACGAACATGAAACGTGAAAATTGCTGAATAAAGCCGTTTTCAGACTATAAATTTCAGGTGTTGGTGCCTGTGTATTTTACGACTTAACGCTGATATATTATGTTGTCTGTCTAGACTTATAACTTCTAACAACAATCGTTTCTATGTTGCATTTATAAAAAACATTTGTTCGAAGAGACAGATGCTTTTAATTTTTGTTTTTTAATAATCTTTATAACCTTAATATAACTAGTGTTTTGACATTTTTTTTCATCTACGTGATCTAATCTGGTTTATAACACGAAAACCACTCAACCGATTTACACGATTCTGTATTTAAAATGTAGACTGACCGTATAATCTGGCCAGATTTTGTTATATATTTACATTATTTTAGGTGGCATATACGAACAGTTTAGAAGGATAATACTGAATGAAGTTGACACAACGTTTTCCACCATTGTATTCCTTACACTATTTTATTTGGTGTTTTATTTCACACGGAATAGGCCAGTGCTTTGGCCACAATCTCACCCGATGTTATGTGACGATGGTAAACAGGATGGTAAACACACAAAGCCTAGATACTGGTTCTCTAGTGATATTACAGGAACGCACCTATTGGTATTTGGCGACAGATTTTCAAAATTGAGTGTGATAGCTACCCAGACGGACTTTGTTAGAAAATTCCCTACCTCCATGATATGGTTTTTCTCGCGATGTTTTCCTTCACCGAAAGCTCAGACTGATTTTAGAGTCGAATAGGTGAGGATCGAACCCGCGTCGATTGACGCCGAATCCTGCCGCACTATCCGCTGCGCCATCATCGCTTCACAATATCTGTTTTTTTACTATCTAATAAAGTCTAGTACTTAATTTCGGCGAAGTCTGTACCGACTCAGAATCAATACATATTGAGTTATTAACTGAATTAAATGTAGTTTTACTTCCAATGCGAAATTAGTCAAACTATTCGCGAGATATCGTGAAAAAAATCCGTTCTATACAAACAATATGAAAGATTAGTTACTTAAATTATTAACACTTTTTATTTAAATCTGTTAGACGTATTTAAAAACTAAAGAATATCTAAATGGGTACACAGAGAGACATTGGTATTCGTAATACATATATAAAAGGCAAGTACCGACCGTACTTTTATGTATTTATAAAACAGTATTTTACATATAATTTTAACTTCAATAGGAGAGATAAAAAGCTCCTAAGCAAACAAAGAACTCCATTTCACATCCGATTTGATACCCATTATCATATATTCGTGTTTACAGAGCGTTCCTTTACGCGCTGATCGATAGTCGATTCACACGCGTATACCTTCAGGGCACGTAGGGCTTCTATACTTTAAGGGAATCTCGCATAAACTCCTATATATTATGAAGAAGAAAAAAATGAAAAATTATCTATACACAGCATCGTGTCAATTCTCATTTCTAAATCGTTATGAATTTGTAGCACTAATTCATAAACGTTAACTTTTGAAATGACGATGGCTCTGTTGGGAATGCGGTCTATATTTTCTAATTTAATTAATTTACGAAAAAATAAACCAGGATATTACTGAAGTATATAGACATAAGAATTAACACAATCATTTTCGCTAATCTTCATAATTCAGATAAACTTTGTTATATTTCAAAGATATAGTTCGCAGCTTTAAATCTAGAGGCTGTTGTTTTCTAGTGGACACAAAATCGAAAAATCAACAAAAATTCTCTATTCAGTTCGGGCCCTAAGAAAGCACTTATGAACGTCAAAAAAAAAAACACCACCGGTTTGGAAAACAGCCCAGTCGAGAAGAAGGGCAAGAAACTCGATATTGTTTTTTTTTTAATTGTACTGTAAATTATAGAATTCATAATAACAAACGGTTTTAGCGGAAGCACAGAGAGAGGTGTCATTTCCAGACATCACTATCGTTCATGTAATAATCGCTAATTTGTGATTACTTCAGTTAATAAAATCAAAGGAGTAAAACGCTAAAATCTAGCACGGAATATTTTATATAGGTTTAAATAATACACACGTATATACTTAACGTATTGAATTTCATATGGTTTTATCTCTATACATTATAAAAGTGATATGTAAGGCAATATCGTTAGGTACGCCAAAGAGCGTAGTATCGCATGCCTGGATAGCACACAAAAGGTTTCAAATGTCTAGAAGAATAGTTATTTGAAATTGAATTCTATTCTCGCCGTATATTCCCCGGAGGGTCATCCTTTACCGTTTGTATGATGTGAAGTGAATTTATGAAAAAAAAAAAAATATCTCGTTCGATTTATCCATTCGAATGAACTTTTAGTTGGCGATGTCCAATGTATATCATGAATAATACAATATAATAGTTTTTATCACATTTAATGTTCATTTCTATATACTTTAATATTACCTAAAACATAACGGGTAAATATGTATTGTTAGATACGAAATTAAATTAAAAAATAATTAAGTTAATGTTGGAACAGTTAAGATCAACAGGGACCGATTGCAAACTAAATAAACCGCAGTAGATAACAATACCGCTCGGAGTGTCTCACAACCGTACGTTGTACGAAACTTAGCCGTGGTGCTCCTGTCACGCCGCAAGCCGCACAGCGCACGCAGTACAGCGCACGCAGCACTGGTCATGCAGCACAGGGCACGCCGCACAACTCGCGGTGGTCGGCCGCGGTGATTGCCTCTCGGTCCTTGGCCTTCGGTGCTTGGCCCTCGGTGCTCGGTGCTCAGCATGAGCGACTTGAAAAACCAGGCCCGCACGCGAAGACGGTCGATAAAAAAAAACTGCTCCACCCTTCTTTTTCTTTCTAACCTATTTCATGCTGTTGACCGAAAGGGCCTTTACAACTTCTCCGAACTTTGTGAGTGAGTGCTGAGGTCACTCAGCCGTAAAAGGTAACCAACACCAGGGTTCGAACCTCGGCTTAGCCGCTACCTGAGTGTGAACAATCCCGCGTGGCAGTTGCAGCGCGCTTTTATAGGGATTTCGTTTAGCGAGTTAGTCGACGGTAGTTGCTAATAGTATTTATAAAAATTTATTTAAAAGCATTTAAATAATCTATCTGTAATTATGTTTATACGACCATCTAAAAAAGTACAAATTAGAATAAAAGACGGTAAAGGTAAGTATTTGTTTTTGAAAACAAATAATTAGTCGAAAAAAAAAAAATTAATATAGCATATCAGTTAAAAAAAATCTTCCATAGATTATACGAAAATGCGATCTGATATACGAAGCAATACTCATATGTATGATATAACAATAATAATCAACGAATTGAATTTATCCCTGTAAGACATTTATAAAAGCATATTTTGATGGTTACAAATTTTATTCTTGGCTATTATTATAGTGTAAATACCATTTTACGTGAGATTTTTGTTCAGAGAAGCTATACTGTCGATAAGCTACGGGATCGCGTGGCATGTGGCAAAAAGACACAATCCAAGCAGAATCCTCGACCGCCTCCCAAGCCGCAGAACCAGTGCACATAAATATAGACTATGTACGAATTCTAACTTGGTTTTTTTATAGTCGACGCTAGGTTATTTTTCGTAAGCATCCTCTCAGAGCTTAGTGCATTTAGGTTCAGTAAAGTTACTTTGTATCTTTAAGGATATTGTAACAAAAATACTAAACCAACAATGAACCTACTGGTGGATATAAGCCTTCTCCAAAGATATCCTATGACAAGACTTGTGACAACCGCATCCAGCGCATTCCCGCAACCTTCCCCAGGTTGTCGGTCCATCTTGCGGGTCTAAATTTCATTTTCCGATACGTGGTGACCATTTGTGAACCCGTTAGCCCCATCAGACATCGGTTCTACGAGCAAAGTGGACAACCCATTGCCACTATAGATAAGCAATTTCTTTAAACAATGTCACTTAATTTGATCCTTGACGCGAAAATGCTTTACTGATAATTAATTATCTTTCGATTATCACCGTCGTATATTTAACGTTTTATCACCGAATTGGAAGACTTCGAACGATCTAGTTTTAACCATTTTTCATTTTGTATGATGTAATATAAACTGAATAAAACAGACACTCAATTGACTGTCCCGGTTATGACGTCACTAGTAGTTTGGCGCATCATCGTTCATTTAATAGTATGGAATAAAGTTTTAATGCCCCATTGAGAAGGTTGTTATCGTTCTGTATTGAGACTCAAACATTGTTGCTCTGACAGTGTGGCTTTTTGAAGTATTTTTGTACTAATAAAAAAGTTATTTTTTAACATAAACGTATAATTTTATACATTTCGGTAGTATAGAAATTCCCGTTCATTTTACTTATTTAAAAACTACATTTTCGTGTCTTATATAATTTCAAATATAAAATTCACTGAAGTAGGTACGTGATATTCCACTGTAAAATATAATTGAATTGAAAAGTAAAATTTCTTTTCCTTTTTTATTGAAAACTATTCCCTCATAGCTAGTTAAAGAAAAAAAACTAGAAGTTTTCTTACCAAAGCGGTAAGCTATAATGAATTTCTTAAAACTTGGAGCGAAAAAGGAAACGAAGTAATATTTTTCGTCTCTTAAAATTAGAAATATAAATGTTAGAATTCTATAACGTAGTTCTGAACGAATGTTATAAAACGAAAACTTATTTAAGCTTTTATAAGATTTCCTTGCTACTGGAAATAGAAAGCGAATATGAAACTTCATATAATTTTTATGATTCGTAAATAATGTGACAATGAATTGTCACTACTATGTATGAAGACAATAGAAACATTTTCCCGGATTAGCTAGGTTCAAAATTCCGCGAAATTTTTTACACTCAGGTAACGGCCTAAACGAGGTCCGTACCGCTTTAGTAGCCCTTGTTATAGTTACCTTTTCCCGGTGAAGCTGTAAAGGCCCTTCCAGTTAACAGCATTAGTTAGTTAGAATAAAAAAACATTTTTCTGTGAGTAATTTTTTATTGACACGTAGACACTTAGACTTCTTATTGAAGTCAGTTTTGGAATGCCATATTTCAAGCTTCATTATAAGCTGTTTGCAATGGTCAGTTAATATTAGGTGGACTTCAACTCTGTTTACAACCTCATAAGATGAATATACCAATAATGGCTTCACTCGCTTCGACCCATTGTTTCTTTAATATCATATTTACTATAATGATAATAATCAAGCAACCATAGGTTTATCAACCACCCATTACAGTAATTTAAACCTTGGTAAATATTCATTTTGAGAACACCCTAGTCAGATCTTATTATTTGGGTCCTAAAAAATTAAAAATTTCGTGATTATTTTATGTAAATAGAAAAAAACTAGATTCTACTGTGTCAAATGTTATGTGTAAAAAATAGTATTCATCTATTTTTAAAATCTATTATATTATCGTCAGTTAATTACATTACTGTTGGTAATTATTTATATATTTAATTGGCAACACAGCGTCTCGTTTATTCTAAACTACTTCACTTATTGAACAATATCAGAAAACCTGTTTTAATGTGTAAACATACTCCAGGTTACTCTTACAAGTACATACTTATGTTTGATTATTTGGTAACATAAATAAAATACTAAAAAATCTACCTTCAATAATAAGTTAAGAACGTTTAAAAATCGTTTTAAACTATCGCAATAGTCCTCGTGGCAGTTGTAACTAAAACGCTTTTTTCGCTTATTTCGCTCTTACATTTTACGATCCCATTTTGCAAATAGAAAAGGCAATAAAAAAATCATGTAACAGTGTTAACATAGTACAAGGGATGAGCGATAAACGGGCTTCATGGGACAAAAGTTATCATTTTTTTATGTTTGGAAGGAAAAAATGATTGAAACGTCGAGATTTAATTACGCTAATTATTTGTCATGGTATTTATATACAAACGCATATATTTCTTAACCGACTTCAAAAAAGGAGGAGGTTTCTCAATTCGACCGTATACTTTTTTTTCTGCAAAGTTTCATACTTTTATAATACGTTCTAGTCCGTAGAGTGTTGTTCTGAAGAAGAAAGAATGATCTCAATTAGAACTATAGATATTAATAACTAAATTGGCTGCAGCAATCACTTAAAACCAGATAAACTAAACGCTACACCTCACTGTAAATAAAAACACATTATTGAACTGAATTAGATGAAAAGTATTGACGTAAATATTAAAGCTAAATAATGCGTTTGTTGTAATAAATATTATGCCAAATAAAAGAAATCTTATTTTAAAGTGACATGCTATGAATAAACGAATGTGAAAAAAAGATACAACAATAGAAGAGATTTTATTTTGCAAGTCATTGTTTTTTACGCGCATTTATTAGATGTTTTTATCGTTTTATATCTGAATATGATTTTATATCTGAATATATAATAAAATTTGTCTCGTTTTTTATTGGCTATATATTCTGTGAGTAAACATGAACCAAAAGCTTGAGAATTACATTACAACTAATGCGCCATTAATTAAATATGTTATTATTAATTTTTGTGATACTATGAGCTCAAGTTAAACTGTTTCGGCGTAATGATTATCTGAGTTTGTGATACATATAGTTAATTTGATTATTTTAGTAGAGGTTTGATATAGAATGATGGAAAGACTCAAACGCTTGCGGCTGTGTAAAGATCGCAGATGCATGGAACAGATAAGAATGCTGGAAAAAATGAGCATTCTTATTCATGAGGTACATAACAAAAGAGTTATGAAGGAATGGATTATAGTAAACTGCGTAACCATTAGCTGTCATCATATATGATGTAAAAACACAACTTTGGTATGCTGCATATCTGAATTAGAATTACTGTGTATTCAATTTTACAGTGAATATAACAAAAAACAATAAAAAAATATTTCGTAATAAACACAGTGTCCACAGCCTTAGCTCTGTTTCTCAGGGAGTATTAGCCGTCGATGCACACATTAAATAGATTTATAGAGGTTGCCCGTAAAAGCGACTTGAGCTCTTAAGGGCAAGTTATCACGACTTCTTAAATACAATGTACAAATTGAAATAATGATTGCTCGATAGATGTGTGTTTAGAAAGACGATGTCCGCATTGTAAATGATACAGACGTTACTAAGTATATCGTTTGCTTCGCTGACCGTGTTCACAACGGGGCCACAAGCGCTGGCCTTCGGAACCACAGTTATGGCTACATTTTCATGAAGTTTATTCATAATCAAAATATAAAATAAACTGCGTGAGTATATACTTTATTATTTATATCTGGAGCGTCAGTACTTAAACGCCATATTGTACATAACAAAACATGTTGACGGCTAATGTCATAATTTTGACGCGAACCTATAAGTATTTCCTCCACCCAGAATCCCTTAAGGTCGCTAAAGTTTTATAATATAAACAGGTATACACGATGCATGTATTTAAAACAAAATCAGGAAATCCCACATTTATTTATACTAGCTATGTGCCCGCGGTTGCGCCCGTGTTTCATAGGTTCTTCACTGCGTTTTATTTCGTTTATACGGAACCCTTTTTTTTAGAAATATGATAAAGTAAAACATCTATCTCAAAAACTCAAACTCTTGCCACTAAATGTTTGTTTTGAATCGGATTTTATTCGAAACATCATGAGTTTTAATTTTTTTTAAGCTTAATCAGAATTATTTTCGAACAACAACGTAACTTACGCGGAGTCACTTCAGCTATAGAACAAAAAAAAAAAATCACGACAAAATCGGTTCAGCCTTTCTGGAAAATAGCCGGAACAAACAGATAGACAAAATTTCATTTTTGGTATAAGCATATCGTATATACATTCATATGTATTTAGTAAAAAATTATTATTTTGACATGACAAACAGACACTTCAATTTTATTTATTACTAAAAAACACGTAGACGAAGTCTTGGGTGCCCACTAATATTGTAAATATATTTTTATATTTATTACGATTATACTATGACGTTCTTCTTATAACATCGATAAATAAATAAATTTCTTTCGTCATTGAGGCGTACGGTTTCTTCAATGTTCATATTAATGAGACTTAAATTAATAACTCGGCAGGAATTCGTTTGAACACTAACAACACGTTTAACAGCTCGTAAAATATATTGACTCGTAAAAAAGTCAATGATAAATTCATTTTAATATTTTTTTATCACTTTAACCACCATTTTATGGTACCAATTTACGTTTTATTATCTCGTAAATGTCACAAAGTGTTGGGACTTAAAACGAAGTTGTATTACCTATAATTCGGTGATGAAATCATAGATTTATAGTAAGTTATTTCCGAGTTTCATGAGCGTATTCCGGCAGCATCACTAGAAAGTCAGTATATAGCCTTAGCATGTTTGTCTATTTTGAACTATATCGTCACTTAACAACAAGCGAAGTTACAGTCTACTATTATAAGTAGGTATAACAAAACAATTAAAATCTTACCAGGACAATATATCTATGATTTTAAAAAGATCTGCTAGTAGATTTATTTCTTTTTCTTTTATTTAGAGTGCTTAATTTAATTTCCGTTGCGATGATGGCTTAGTTGGTAGGGCGTTCGGATTTGTCCTCAATGGACGCGGGTTCAAATCCACCTATCCTAGTTTAAAATCAGCCTGAGCTTTCGGTGAAGGAAAACATCGTGAGGAAACTATAGCTCGGTATTAGGACATTTTCTAATAATGCCTAGCTACCACCTTCAAGTTAGAAAACCTGTCGCCAAATACCCATAGGTGTATTCCGGCAGCATCGCTCAAGAATCAGTATATATTAGCTTAGTGTATTTACCATCCTGGACCACAACGTCACTTAACATCAGGGGAGATTCTGGACAAAGCACTGAGCTTATACCGTGTAAAAAAATAGTATGGGTCAAATATCTTAGATAATTAAATTTTAAAACCGTTATCATCAACTGATTGAGATGTACTGTTGTATACACGTTTAGTTTACATGATTAATTTAATGACCTCATTGTTAATCGTACTATTTTTAACGCATCCATATGATATGATTTTCGAATGAAATGGTTTTGCTGAGAACAAAATGGTGTCACATAAAATACAACATGGCGGCCGCTACTAACTAAGAAATAAACTATTTTTTTAAATAAGCGTTTATTCAATAGTAGCTTTAGTATTATGAAATTAAAGCCAACTTTTTTATTTAAATGACACTAAACTATGCATGATTTTTCTATCGAAATATTTAATGCAAGGCCTCGTCGTATACAATATTTGTCTCCTAAACTATTACACGAAACAGGACATTGTAAAATACTGATATACGTGATTAAAAGTATTCAATATTTACTTTAATATACTTCAAAATTCAACTAGACAAACAGTGTTGTGGATTATATTTTATGTCGGTCGATTGAATGAATAAAAGCCAGTTTCCTTGCATATTATTGTAATCTTATATAACAGACACATTACATGATTTTCCTAATAGTAGTGACAGTTCTTTATACTTACAATCTTTTGCGCGTGTGTATGTGTCTAAACTCTTTCTAAACGGCTGAAGCGATTTTAATGAATTTTTTGTGTCTATTCCTGAGGATTCGAGAATGGTTTAGATTCACAATTTGGTCCAATTTAATTTTTTAAATATGAAACGCGAACGAAGTCGCGGACACAGTTATTATAGTATTTTACATTTTATTACAATAGGTTTAAAACATGGCCAGTAACTTTTATTTCTTAATGAT
Organism: Samia ricini; assembly: GCA_014132275.2. Classification (NCBI taxonomy): domain Eukaryota; kingdom Metazoa; phylum Arthropoda; class Insecta; order Lepidoptera; family Saturniidae; genus Samia; species Samia ricini. The sequence continues at coordinate 29,191,263 of AP028158.1, forward strand.
GACCAGCTCTTAATATGTCGATTACCCATAAAAATGAGACAATAGAGAGACAATGGAAACCTGGCGTAAACGCCAGGTTAGTGCTCAAGGGGTTAATAATATAATTGTATAATCTACGACATCCTCCCCAGACAAGAGAGGACAGACAGACAGGCAGAGAGACGTTCTCTTTTATATAATTTAAAAAGAATAAGGATGTAAGGAAAGAATACAGAGGTTATTACTATGAGGTTTGTTTTCTATAATTTAGATTCTTATATACTTGTAGAGACAATTGAATATAATGAAATATATACTAAAACCTGACTTATTAATATATCTACGAATCGCTTCAATCTGTTTAGTCATTCGAATTATAAGCCAACTAACGCACAAAAATAGAGTTGCCCTTTATATAACATAATTATTTTAACTACACAGTTTAAAAACGTTTTTTATTTTTGTTTAAATTATTAATAATATGTAAACAAATATAATACTTCTGTCAGCGTAGCTAATCAATAAGTTATAAAACAGCGTTTCAATTCACCATTTCCGATACGTAATCCTTTGAAGTCGTCGGTAGCTTCTGTTAAAGAATTTCTACTAAAGAGAAAGATTTAATCAAAGGGATGAAATGTTAAAAGGAAACGGGAACGTCTTCGCGAGTACTTTCATACGCGATTCGATTTAAAAAGCTACGAAACGTCGAATACTTTACAACTATTTAATATACAGAAAGGAAACTTTACGTAAATTATACTACGTATTTAATGTAACTCATTGGTTATTGTAGTTGTGTGCCCGCGGCTGCGCCCGTTTTTCATATGTTTTTTACTGCATAGTATTTTTTTATACTGAACTCAAATTATTTTCCAAATTTTGTTTTTGCTACTAAGATTAAACAAAGACATTTTTCACAAATACCTGTTAGTAAAACTGTGCATTGAATCAGATTATGTTCACATTTTCAAAAAGAATTAGAGTTCTGTGTAAAATACATTAAAACTCATGAAATTGTGAACAAAATACGACTAAATGGATAGCACAAAAATCATCAAAACGCTATTTTCCAATGATTATTTATGAACTGAATATATTACGGTGTGAAGATTTTATGAAACGCGGACGAAGCCACGAGCACACAGATAGTTATGCATATATTTTTCATATAATGTTTATTCAGTTTTTCTCTAGTTGAAAATATCCGACTTCATAAATAACAATCTTTTAATTACGAACTGAAGTTCATAATTAAATATGTATTAATTATGTCTTATATCATAAAGTGCACTGTCACCATGATATAGTGCATCCCGATATTCTCAATAAAAGCTCAGGGTTGAGGGATTATGTGCCCACGCACATAATACATTAAGCATATCCCCAATTAAGCGAAACCCAACCAGCTGAACCATAATAGCTTAAACGTTTAATTTTTTCTTACCTGATCATCTTTTTTAAATCCAGATATTGTTGTCAAAAGAAGGCGATAAATTATTACGTACAGACCGTACACTATTACAAGTCCCCCCATTCAGGAGTTGGTAGCTCTGACTAATCGGGTTGCATATTTTCCCATTTTGTACCTCCCAAAAGTTAGGGTAGATGGAGGAGCCCGGGTGAGTCCCACACTGGCGCGGAGCTCGTCACTCCGTGCCCCCTTATCTATTGTATTGGTGGGACTCTGATCCCACAAATACAATAGATATGGGTAGTGGGTAAATGCATTTCCCCCCGTTATAAAAAAAAAGGGTAGATGGAGGAGGTTGGATAAATTATGACAAAAGATTAATTATGAGTGACTAAAATTAGTCGTTTAATTTAAAATGAATTATAGTTTGATGTTCGAGTATTAAAACGAAATATAAATAGCAATACTATTGACGGATATTTCACACACCGCTAAACTATGGAAAGCTCTCAAGGTTTATTTACATAGGAATCAAAATTAAATAAATATCTGCAGATCATCATAACTACTGAATAGCAAACACTAACATTTAATTTTCTATGAATTATGCGAAAAAATTTTACCTTGACTATTAAATAGGGTAAATTTCATTTGAAAACATTAGGTTAACTGCCGTAATAAAGTAATGCAACAAATAAAAAAACATGTATTCAAACAATACTGAATTTTTACGATAAAGAATCTTATAATCTGAATTATCTAAAGGCCCGTCACTGTCATTAGTCAAGTTCAAGCATGTTACCTTCATTTTTTTTATATACTTGTGTCATTAAAGTATAATATCATGTCTCTACATTAATAACTTCCATTTTTAACTACAGTTTTTTTCTATTTGAAATCGATGAATCTTTCTCGAGATTTTGTTTCTCGAAGTCACCCAATTTTACAGTCTATCTCTTGGTGCGTATTTGCGTAATTCTAATAACGGTTTTATGGGAAATATCTACCATATACAAAATAAATAAGATAAGCATTAGCAGGTAACAATAATTACATAATGTAATGATTGCACATATAGCGAGATGGCGGAATACAATCATCTCTAAATTTTATTTTCCTCTCCCGCCCCTACTGCTTTTTTCTTAGTACTTTCTGGATAGATAGTAATTATCGTACTTATATTGCTAATACAAAAATATATACCAAGAAAATAAAATATATTTGTCAAATTGAAGGGTATTTAAATATAAACGTATAGCAACTCGATTTTAATAAACTTTCATGTCAACACACAAGACCGTACTCGATTTAACGGAGTAATCAGAGATTTGTTTGCATTTTACCTTTCACAAAAAGCACGAACCTTCAATATAATTTCTCTTGCATTACTTGAAAACGTCTGTGGAATGAAAAAAAAATTAATAATCCTTATTTCGACTCTAAAATTAGAGCACTTAGATTTGACAGAATCGACTGACTTTGTAACGACGGTCTGTAGTGCCAATATATAGGAAATGAGGCCAAGAGACAAATTATAGTGAACGGTCTATAAATTAGAATGTCTCCAACCAAGCTTTAGTATAAGAGAACTAAGTAAACCACATACATCAATTAAATTTTTGTCATCAAACCATGAAGCACTTGTTGAAAAATATCTGTTTCTTTTTAAATAGAATGGTGGTAGGGCATTGCATGGTGATGCATGGTGGTAGGCTATTTTCTAACAATGCTCGCCTGGGTAGCTACCGCCCTCAAGTTTGAAAACCTGTCACCAAATACCAATAGTTGTGTTCCGGCACCATCGTCACACTACTATGAAAAATCAGATTCATATCATTTATTTAATCATTTTATGTATTACACCTTTTATAAAGGGTTCAACCGATTATAATTATCTTTGATCTGTTGGATTTTTTACGTCCTGAATAGCAGAATAATTACTAAAACAAAAGAGATGTTTAAAAAATGTATTGCACTGGAGAAATTTCCTCTCGTTTTATCAAACAAAATTTTTTAATATTACTAATAACATTTATTGGTTCTGGAACAACTAGTGTTCTAATATAAATGTATTGCTCTTTAAATTGTAATTCTAGATTTAAAAAATGAAGCGCATATTGCAAATATCTCAGTGCGATGATATCGCCTGGAATATTTTTCCCAGTTTCCAAAGCTGATATTCGCCATCGCGCGGAAGCAATATTCAAAAACATTCCGTGCATCTGTGACAGGTAATACTGGAAGTCGATACTATCTGACTTGAATCTCGCAAATGTAATTTTAAATTGACATCATAAAATCCAAGTACAAACAGATAACGTATGTAGAATGAGTTAAAAGCTACATAAAGCTAAATAAATCTTAATTATGCGAGCATCCAATGAACCCTATTCTTATAAAATTCTCCCTTGTTTACACTTTTGTATGGTTGCTAACACATGTGAGCAGTTCCAAATAAACTCTAAAGAGTTTTACCCCGTGATTAATTGATTGACTCTAGCTTTTATTACATCTGCTTTATACTCATGTGATAGAACTACCATTTCAATGACAAATAGTCATTAGAGGTTACGTGCTAAACTTAAGCCAGGCTCAAATGCTGCCGAAACATACAATAAATGTCCAATTGGAGCGATGATGGCTTAGTTGGTAGTGCGGTCAATGGATTCGGGTTTAATCCCACCTATCCAATTCTAAAACCCGCCTCAGCTTTTGGTGAAGGACAATATCGTGATGAAACTATAGTTTGAAAGTAAGACATTTAAAATTATGCACGCCTGGTACCATCCTCAAGTCAGAAAATCTATCGCCAAATACTAATAGGTGTATTCCGGGGGCATTGCTTGATAACTAATACATCTAGGCTTATTGTGTTTACCATCCTGGACCACATCGTTATCTGGTGAAATTGTGGTCAAATTACTGAACTTATACCGTGTAAAAAAAAAATTAAACCAGGTAAACATCAAGAAATGAGGTCCGTACCACGTGCCCTTATACTGGCTACTAGTCTCCAGTCTGAGCACCGTTAGTCAAAAGTTCAGTGAAGCTTTCAAGGCCGTCCCGATCAACAGCATTTAGTTAAAACGAAAACAAACACTATAATGTGTTTATTTGTCAACAATTGAAGTTCTTTGTAGTGTTCAATCAGTAGAAATCAATAAAACATAATTGCTTGAGTCTACGGTCCCTTTAGCACATACATTCCACACCATACCTGTTTTTCTTTGTCCTAAAATTTGTGCATTTGTTTATCTACACTGAAGTCAGATTTGTTAAAAATCTAAGCTTAGGAAACGATCTAATCTTTAATTTCAAATACAGAACTGTCTCATCTGTTACTTGGTTACATAATTACAATGCGAAAGCTATTGATCACCCAGTAGTAAGGGGCAGAAAAAGCAGAAAATCATCTCATACCATTTTGTGGATATAACTTCATACTTTTTAATACCAAAAGCTCCGATATATTGCAAAGATTAGTTATATTTTTCGATGTCTTACCATTACTGTCATTAATTTAAACTTTTTAAAAGAGTTTTTAGGTACACCACAATAAGCTTTGCAGCAGCTTTTTAGGTGTACTTAAAACAACAAACCTATTTTCAATAATCGTCCTTTGTATCGTGAAATATTTACATAAATATTAATATGTAAATATCGTAGAGTATTTTAATGGAAAATATAGTATAAAATCCGATCTATTCGACTGAACGATTTATGGTAGGACCCAGGAAGTACGCATGACGTAGCGCACAACTAATTTGTTTATTGCACAAAGCTTTCAAATACCTGCGTAAATCGATTCAGGTGGGAAATAAATTCTCATATGAAATACCAAACTTGTATACAGATCGCTAAATGAAAACTGACAAAATACATACCACCAATATGTGTTAACACCTAGTTGAAATAATTTTATACATTTTTCTATTCATGAGATCTTACATAGAGATGCGGGTAAATAGAACGGTATGCAAAAGTTACTAGGTCGATAAAACTTGACGAGTTACTACTTTGAAACTCTGTGAATTGCACTCGCCAAGGTTTCCTTATTAAAACTCGCTTCGAAATAAACTTAAAAAACTGCATCTAAATTATTACTTTATAACCGACCGACAAATAAAGTTAAACAAAGTTGGAGTGTTACTGTTGACGGAAACATTGCAACATTTAAAGAGTAATTTTAAATTAACATATAGTATTATTTCTTTTTTGACTATACTCAATAAAGTGCGATTTTAACTTAAAAGGATATTCGCTCACCAGAACAACTTTATTCTAGTAAGTAATATTTTCTAAAATATATTATAAAAATTTTTGTTGTCACTTAACTGATAAGATTTCGATATGTACATTTTGTCCAAACCTTGTAATCTTATAAGGATTTATATAAAGTAATATATATTCAATTTATCGAAAATAACAAACGATTTCATAATTGATTAATCTAGTTATGAGCAGCGTATTTATTTAACGAATTCCTGTACAGTTCTAAAATTATCTAGTGTTTACTTAATACTAGTTACTTTTGAAGCGATTATAGCGTAGTTGATAGTGCGGTCAGACTCCGTGTTAAATGGACGCAAGTTTGAGCCCACCTATCTAAATCTAAAATCATCCTTAGCTTTCGGTGAAGGAAAACATCGTGAGGAAACCATAGCGTGGTGGTAGAGGATTTTGTAATAATGCCCGCCTGGGTAGCTACTACCCTCATGTTTGAAAACCAGTGGCCAAATACCAATAGTTGTGTTCCGGTAGCATCACATGAGAACCAGTGTCTCTGAACATAGTGTGTTTACCATCCTGGACCAAATCGTCACTGAATATCAGATGAGGTTGTGGTCAAAGCACTCAGACAATAAAGTGGACAAAAAAATCTAATAAGTTAAAATATTTGTCTGTTTTCTATTTGTTGGAGAAGGCTGAGAATGTTGTTAAACAGGCCTCATTACTTGATCCTTTTTTAAATTAATTATTTACGTAATGCTAACGGTTTGAGATCGGTAAAAAATACGCTTACAAACGATAATGGGTAAATTCACAAATATTAATAAAATCATTTAAAAATTAGGGAGGTACTTGTAATTACAAATAAACAATTGTACTATTCACCAAAAACCATTTTTCTTGATAACATAATAATTTATTTGCCTTACTATACGTTCATATTTATTATATTCATTATGTTTTAATATAAGTATAGAGTATCAATAATCTACTCTGGTGTAGTTAAATACCCTGAATTATTGATAAATGAAGCTGTGAAAGCTTCACACGTGACCATTACAGTCAGTTCAAAATCAAATCTAAAAAAATATTGACTGTCGGAGCCAAATACCTGTTTTCTTAAATGACAGCCAAATGCACTTGGAATAGACCATTTTTTAAAAATACTAATAGCTATAATAAGAATAACTCGTATTATTTTTAAACGCTACGACTCACGACACAAACACAGCAGTTGTAATCAAAAGAGAACAAAAATGCAACAGCAGTGAACTCGCTTTTATCTTGGAAAGTGCAAAGTAGCACACGGCTCTATCAAGGTCCAAGTAACTAGAGGTCCGTTGATCAAATAACATTTACGACTATCTAATCATTTTCTTATGGCTCAGTTAACAGATCCCAACGTTCAACGCTACACGTAAAAGCATGCATAAAAATTTACTGTTTTACACAAAGGATTTACATTTTTCTAGAAGATTATACATCAAGTATTTTTGTTATTTCCGAAATAAAATTTAATAACGTAAACAGACCTCAGCTCTCAGAGACTACAGCGAATTTTACCCAATTTTACCATTTTAGTGTAGATTCAAAATCCGGCACCATCTGGGTTCACACTTTTATAGACACGGAAAAAAACGTCTTCGCTTCTTCCACTTTTTCATGAGCGTTTATATATACGCTATTTAATTACGGGTAATTTTGAACGCGGCCTTTCTTCAGAATGTCTTCGATCTTGTCGAGATACGTTTGCCTAGGATGATTCTTCCCAGCTTAGCCATCCACTGTGGCCTTGTAAATTTGTTTCGTTAATCTTTTTTCATCCATTCTGAATGAATGAATATAAAGTACGACAATGGATGCACCTATCCAACTCTAGAATCAGTCTGAACTTTCGGTGAAGAAAAACATCGCGAGGAAACCATAGCATGTTAGTACACTTTCTAATAATACACACCTGGATACCTAACACTCTTAAGGTTGTAAACCTATCACCAAATACCAATAGGTCAGTTCCGGCAGCATTACTTGAGAACCACTACCTTTAGATTTAGTGTGTTTACCATCCTGGACCACATCGTCACTTAACATCAGGTTCAAAGCAATGAACCTATATCGTGTAAAAAAAGCTTCGATTGCATCGTTATTTCCCATCAGATTAGATCATAGTCAAAAGCAAAAGATAACTATAATAAAATTTAATCTCTTTATAGTCAAGTCTCAAATACACGAGTGAAATTTAACCCACACTGGACGGGTTAGAGGCTATTGAAGAGTTTAAAACCTTTCAACCATTCACAGTGGGCGAATAAATAACATTCTACCAGCTTCCGTCCACGATACACATAGTTATAATGTCCGTAAAACTTATTAGATAAATAATAATTAAATTGTTCACGTACAGAATAAAGTATAAGATATACCACAAATGAGAATAAATAACCTGCGATCGTCTGTATGTTTGAACACATCTTATGAAAACAATAAATAATGTGTTTTGTTTACCATAAATTTTATAAACAACAACCGAACTGTGTTTTCAAATTTTACTCGTTGGTAACAAGTTAAAAAGAGGGAAATCTCTCTCTGAGGGAAAACCATAGTACGTTATTCTAATTCCCGTCAGGCTAGCTATCTCCGAGTGTTAAAATCTGTCACTAAGCATATGCATTCCGACACCATCACTTAAAAGTCAGCACTTCAAGGCATAGCGTGTTTACCATCTTGGAACACATCGTTGCTCCACATCACCTCTTCTCGAATGAAAACTAAGATTAATATAATAAAGCAATTTTTCTTACTTTAAATTATTTTTCGTTACTAAACGAAAACAATAATATTCACACTCGTTCATGGTTGTGTGTGTCGATGCCTAGCGGGGTTCATTCGATGCTAAAACTTGTCTCTGTAGGACGCGTTCTATCAAGCACCTTTCTCGCTCTCGCAATACATCTTTATAGTCGGATATAAACGGATATTTTGTTAAATAATCAAAATAGCAGAATATTTTACAAAATTGGACAACTTATTTAAAATAGTTTATTAATTTACAATAAATTGAGAAAAATTAATCGATAATTTTACATTTTAGAAATATAAGAATGTTGAATACTCGACTCGGCCTCGGCGCATTATACCTTAAAACTATGATTACAGCTAAGAATCCGATAGATGGCGCTGTAGCCGCTATTAACTAATAATGTATTAATATCTGCAGAAAGCAGTAAGCGAACTCGCAACCTAGCTACGAGCACAGTCCGCTACATGCGCCATTCGACCACGTATTTACGTTAATAAGTGATTCACATTCATAAGTTTAGTGCTAAAACTAAATATAAAATAATTATTGCAATATCTCATAACTCATTACGCGAACTACCAGAAAAAGACTACAACTTTTACTTTTAAATACATAAAACATCGATAAAATGTGCATGTCAGGGATGGTAAAGCGGTTTCTAGAGTCCATCACTCTAACTTGATAAATCCTAAAAAATACATAGAGTTAAATTCAAAAGGACTATGTACTCATCAGAGCAAATCTTTCTATGAGCTTAGTGTATTATAAACCTTGTCATGACTAAACAACAAGATTGCTATCTGTTAAACAAATTTTAATATTCACGAATGTCCTTAATTACTTATTCATTTATTTATGAAAACAATTACATACGAGTATATTGGTAATCATTAATTACTTATATGTATATCAGATAGTTACATGGTTTAATCTCCCTAACTGCGCAACTTTAAAACAGCTCGCGTAGGCTTAATTAAAATCCGTTTATCAAGTTAAAATGTTCTGGATGTATGAAAATGTGGATGAGATACGAATATTGAAATGCGACCGCGATACATACGTGCAATGCACGTTGTAGTAACTCGGTAGACATAGCGCGATTGGAGTTGAGGCAATGTTTATCAAAATATGAAAAGGTTTTACAGGTTGCCATGGCAACGACGACTGACGTGATATTATCGATTGAGAATCTTGGCTTAACAAGTTCCGATTTCTCATTACGCGCACTATTTATTTATTATAAGAGAAAGAAATAACAAGATGCCAGTTTGTTCCATTTCACAAAGGTAAAGTGTTCATAGCTGACTATACCCGACCTGATATTTTGCGGTTTCCTATAAGATCAGTTCTTTTTTTTGTCAACGATCATCAAAATGCACTTTCATAAATGTTTTCGGTTACAAATAAATACAATTGCAATCCTAAAAATATTACTATTATGTTACCGACTTATTAAAGAAAGTTTTTAAGTATCCTTTCTAAAAAACTTCATATTATAGTCCCGAGGAGCATATATGCTAGCTTTTTTGATATGTACTTGGGTTTCTGAAGATTTTGTTCTTGTTGTTGTTTGTTAAGGTTATTACAGGGTGGATCGTTACGTGAACGATAGTGATGTCTTGAATTAACCCACATCTCTGTGCTTCCGCTAACATTAGTTAAGACTATGATTTGTATAGTTTTTTATATTAAAAAAAAATTATATTTATAAAAAAAGAACCAGATCGAGTTTCTTGCCGGTTCTTCTCGACTGGGTTGTTTTCTGAACCGGTGGTAGTGTTTTAGACGTTCATAAGCGCCTTATTAGAGTCTAAATTATTTTTTTAGAGAAATAGAGTTTCTTTTAACTTTGTAGGTGCACAAATATTACTTTATCGGTAAAACAATTATTTATTTATGTTCACTTTCATATCGGGTATCATAACATCGATGTCGTGACTAAAGGAGAAGTTAATGATAATGGATACTGGATAACTCTTTTAAATATTATAGAGTACGTGATAGGAATGTTCTATATAATCCTTGTTACGTTTAATGTGGTATGGGTATATTACCTTTGTTAACGGTAGAAGGCACGAGTGCGGAAAGTTGATAGCGACACCATATCAATACTTTTAGGTTGCTACTTCTGAGAACCAAGTCACAGCCAGTGATTATTGTTAGCTTCATCGAACTCAAACATATTAATTTGTAAAAGGCATAGATATCGCGGTTACACTACACCTTATTCGGACTTTTAACAAAATCAACAACGTTTGAATAATCAATAGCGCATCCATTTCAAACTGTTCATTTAAATCCTTAACGTTATTAATGTGTTAAGCCGACGCTCCAAGCGTGGAATAGTAAAAATAATTTAACAAAGCAAATATATACTGGAAAGCAAACAAGCAGCATTAGTACAAATTAGATGGGGCTGAAGATTTAGCAGAAATTAAATCTGTCATCAGATAAGGTATGTTTTTAAGTATATTATTGTATTAAATTAAAATAAGACGACTAGTTGCATATGTAAACAACGTTCACTTTAAAGGTGTTTTTTAAGTTTTTAGATAAGGTAAAGGTGTAATTTTTAGCATACTAACTGTGCCCTCGGTTCCACTCGCATGTAATAATATCTAAAGGTTACAATTATCTACTATATATTAAAAATTATTGATGAACTTTGATAGTATTATTACGAAAATTTAATTACTGTTTGTTTTCCTCTAATTTTCATTAGCGATTATAGTTAAATTTTGAGCACTGGGCACACACTGGTTTATGTAAATACCGACTTGTCCTTTTTGTCATCACCACCGTTCTATGATAGTATTTTACTACGATTAAGTGTACGTGATACAATCAATTTTAATTATTCAAAAACTCACAAGTACAATCACAAGTGGTTGAGCATAATTATCGGTTGATAATTGCAAATATATATGCTAATGTCCCATCCCTAAATTCATCCACCGATCAACTTCTTTTCCTGTGACATATACGTGTAATTAATTTGTCGTTAATTCGCTTTCGTCGATGGTTCTCGTAAACTCGGGTGCACGTACATACAGTGTATTTTGTGTACGTAATATGGAACGTGAACACAATAAATTTGGATCTGTGGAAGAACCCTCCAACGGCATCGTCACACCTATCATTCCTATCCCAAAAATTTGATGTCCTGATTAATATATCGTTTGCTGATCACCAACACAGTCCATTATTTCGCTACAACAACAAGCGTGAATATAATTTGATGGCAAACACGAACGATCCTCATCATCGCAGAATCTGAAAGGCTAGGGCCGTAAAATTCATGAAAAAAAACACCCCGCCCCGTATGAATCACTTTGAGTTACGGGCGGGCGGGTGAGCCAGCCCTAGGGCACCGGACGCAATTGTCAGGTTTTCCCGAGATAATATTACGCTTTCGTCGACACGAGACCGGTAGTGATAATTCATTTTTATAATACCTTTTTTCGAAACGTAAAAAGAGATTGCTGCATAATCAGCCAATTGAGAAATATAAATCCATAAAGTGCCTCCTACACGAATTTTTGAAAATTAAAGATAAAAGATAATTATTATGTATTTTGCATGCGTTTACAAATTAGTTATAACAAAGAAGGTATATTTACAAAGAATATTAATAATATAAATTTGTTATAATCTGTGTAAATTAAAAAATCATTTTGATTTTTTAGTAATTAAGCATATTTATTTATTTTGTTTCAATATATTTGTTAACCCCTTGAGCACTTACCTGGCGTTTACGCCAGCTTTCCATTGTTTTCCTATTGTCTTTCTATTGTCTTATTTTTACGTGTACTTGACACATTAGCTTAATGTTTGTTTTTATTAATTTATAATGTAAAATAAAAATTTAAATGTTATTATTTTTATGAGAGCCCCTCTGTAGGGTAAAGGCGTCCTCCATTTGTATCCAATATTTTCTGTCTTTCGCTTTTGTTAATCAATTGTCTAAAGTAATATCTCTGACGTCATCGACCAAATTTCGCGGTGGTCTTCCTCTTTTTCTTTTACCTAGTGGTCCTTTCCATTTTACGGCACAACTTGTCCACAGGGCATCTTCAACTCTTTTCTTCTTTAATTTCATAGAGTGGACTAGAAAAGACTAGTTCACTAGTTTTGTTTTCTCTCTAATGTGGGTGTGGCGTACTCTACCTATTGTTCGTAATCCGAGTATGGATCTATCCATAGCTGCATGACATATTCGATTTTTTTTTTTTGCCTGCTTTGTGTATGTCTGTAAACTGGGCTGGACATTTCAAGTAGTAAAGTTGAGATCGCTAATCTTCGGTAGTGTTACATATTTGAAGTAAATCTTCATTAAGCGCGATATGACGAGTAAGTCATGTTTTTCTGACGAAAGTAACATTTTCAAACCGAAATAGCGTTCTGTAAATATGGCTTTTTTGTTCATAATTTTTTTAAACTCATAGTTTTAATAAGTCAATTACCCATAAAATGGGACAATAGGAAAACAATAGAAAGCTGGCGTAAACGCCAGGTTATTGCTCAAAGGGTTAATTATATTAATACATAAACGTTACTCTAAACTTTAATATGACACTTTTTAAACACAGTTACACGTAATCTCACATATGAAGACGCATAATACTATGAAAGCATAGCAAGTGAGAATATTTTAGATCAAGGTAAATTAAGATTAAAAAAGTTACATGTACAAAATACATACCTATTTAATTACACTTGGGACAATTAACTACTATTTTACGAAATCTAATAAAGATTACAGTGAATTAATAAAATCATGCTTTATTAAAAATAAAAAAAGTAATAATAAAATGTGATACTTATTATCTGTCTAAAGACAATCTCTTTGATGTCTCTATTTAGTCCATTTTTAGTCCCAGTAAATAATGAACAATGATTAATCAACAAGGCATTATGTAAAGTACGAAGCGACTGCTACTACCATGATATCCGATTAGTCGATAGTAGATTAATAAGCGAGATAAGATCGAGAGTTTTAGTTAAAAATTGTGTAATGTTTATTTACAAGCTTCAGTTATAAGATGCAACAAATCTCACAGTTTTTCGTGCGCGCAGTGTTTCGCTTCCTGTATCTATACTAATAAATAAAATTGAAGTGTCTGTTTGTAATGTCTAAATATTTATTTTTTTACTAAATAGATATGAATGTATATACGACACCAATTCCAAAAATACAATTTTTGAAATTTTTGTTTGTCTGTCTGTATGTTTGTTCCCGGTAATCTCCGGAACGGATGGACCAATTTTGACAGTTTTTTTCTGTAGATAGCTGAGATTACTCCGGGCAACATAGAGTAATTTTAACTTTCGAAAATAATTAGAGTCCGTGTAAAAACATTAAAAATCATAAAAAAATTTAATAAAATCCGATGCAATGCACAGCTTGCTTGAATTAAAAAAAAAATTGGTGTTGTGTATAAAAAATTAAAACGTAGTGAAAAATAAATGAAACGCGGGTGCAGCCGCGGGCACACAGCTAGTATACAAATATAGGTAGCCATCAAAATAATTGATTCAAATATGACATCACATTACTTTTTTTTAACTTCACTCGCACTTTATTGCAAGGGCTTAGAACACTCAGCACTGTATCAAGGATTACACGACTAAAAACACATTGCCACTCCGTATTAGTGTTTAAAACGTCTATGGCCACTGCGAGAGGATACAAACTAAGCACATATACGTAAGTACATATAAATAATCAGTAGTCAAATGGTAACAAACACAATATAAGTCCTATGAACTTAGACTTGGGCTGATATTTGTACCTCAATTCAATGGATGAATTTGCCCTAGGTAAACTAAACTGTTTTAAAGACCCTTAAAGAACTAACGTAAAATGCCTGTGGTGAGGTAGGAATGGTATGTATAGTAATAGTATGGAAGTGTCACTATAAGATCCGAAAGAAGTCTTAACCAAAGGTTCAACTAATTGATATATAAAAAATATATCAATGGTTCAACTTATTAAAAATCAATTCCTCGATAATCAATGCGATGCAATAATTTCTTGCTCAATTTGATGTATGGTGCAGTACAATATAGTGCATAAAAATTAATACTGGCCATGGTTTGAACTATATAAAAGTTTATATACTCGAGTGCAATTTCGCCCTCCGTAAATAATAAATACATGTAAATACCAATTATCATACAATAGATAAGGGTAGTGCGTAAATGCATTTCCCCCCGTCAAAAAAAAAAAAAAAAAGAAAAAAAAAAGGGACATTGGCTCACTAAGCGTATTTTACTCGCAGGGACATTGCCTCTCTAAACGTATTTTACCGCTTGTATCATGGTGAGTGTTCTGAAGAGCTCTTTGAGCTGATCCTCTCTTCTCCTTTCCATAAACAGAACCACGCGGTCGGAACTTCGGTGTCACGGTTTCACGGTGACACCCATAACTTCAAGAACCAAAAAGTTTGCTGACTCTTACTTTTGTCGCACTGTGAGGTTATGGAACCGTCTGCCTGTCAGCGTGTTCCCTCCTTTATATGATATTGGGTCCTTTAAAAGAGGCGTGAAAAGGTATTTAAACAGGCCAGCATGACAGCGGTGACCGGCAGTGAATTCTGTTCAGTGTCAGTCGCCGCTGTTTCGGATTGTACTGTACTTACCATCAGGTCCAGGCACTGTGCTGTGCATTATATATAAAAAAGTCAGTTAAAGCATCATTGGAGGTGAGGGTCTATGCTTTGCTAATTGAACTGAAAACTTCATTTGCGGCGTTGAGCAATTCTCGGTTGGGTAAAAACTGATAAATTCGCGTTACTAATGCTATGACGTCAGCGGTCAACATGCCGCAGTATGTCAAGTATAAGATGACGTTTACGCAGGCTATCGTATGTTTTTGATTATGAATAAACCTTATGAAAATGTACATTCTTATTGCTGGAATGCGCCAATAGATGTAAACACCAGACAAATGTTATTTTGTTAGGTTATGTTAATAGCGATGATGTCTTAGTTGGTAGTGCGGTCGGATTTCGCGACAATGAACGCGGTATGAAACCCACCTATCTAACTCTAAAATCAGTCTGAGCTTTCGTTGAAGGAAAATATCTTTAGGAAACCATAGTATGGTGGTAGGGCATTTTTTTAATATTACCCGTTTGGGTAGCTACCACCATAAAGTTTGAAAACCTGTCGCCAAATACCAATAGTTGTTTTCCGGCCGCATCGCTTGAGAATCAGTACCTCTAAACTTAGTGTTTTTACCATCTTGGACCACATAGTCACTTAACATCAGGTGAGATTGTGGTCAAAGCACTGAGCCTATAAAGTGTAAAAAAAATGTAACATATTAAAATATTTGTCTGTTTTCTATTCGTTGGAGAAGGCTGAGAATGATGTTACAGACTCCCCATCTCATTGATCCTTGTTAAAATTAATTAATTATGTAATGCTAACGGTTTGAGATCGGTAAAAATACGCTTACAAACGATAACGGGTAAATTAAAGAATATTAATCACATTAAAATTAGGGACGTATTTGAAATCACATTTAAACATTTATATTAATTCACCTAAAAAATGTTTCCTTATTTACTTTGCCTTTTTTATAATTATGACAATACTCACATGTTATGGGAAGTGGGGTAAGGATTACCATATTATTGTTGAACTTGAACGACCCCTAGAGTTTAGCGATCTCTTACGGACAAAATTAATAGTTAAGAATAAAACAAATAGTAAGGGACGTAAAAGCTTTTTCAAGTCGATGTAACGATGTGAAAAGACGATAGGAATCTTTCAATCGCTCTCCAGTGCCCTCTTCAGTCAGTTGTTTGTCTCTATGAAATTCGATAGCATTATTAGGCTGGGTTATTTGTTAAATTGCCTTTAACAACGGGCATTTCTTCAGAGTGTACTCAGGGACTTAGAAGTCTTGCTTTTGTTTAATCAAGCTTAATATATATAAAAACAACGTTCGTATGACCGTTAGTTGTCTTATAACTCGAGAACCAATGAAATGATTTGCATTATACTTTTTTAAATCGTAAATATATTATGTGTAGCGTTTTAGTATAAAACAATGTGCGCGGAAAGTAATAAAAAAAATAGCAAAAAAACACCAAAATGATCATAATGACGTTCTTTCTTAAGTATGTATCCTTACATTATTTAAAAGGAACCCGTTGCGTGTTATGTTAGTGTATTAACAGTGTCACTGCACCACTTTGGTGGTGGGTACAAAAGCGTCCGCGACCTTTTGCATTTTGAATTTTTGCATGTATCCAAAAATCTTTAATGCGCCTAAACTTCACTACTCTATAAAAATTCTTTGAATTACTTATTAATTTGCACAATAATGAACCGCTAAAAACACCGTATTAATGCATTGATAGAAACTTGAAATATGAAATAAATATAAACTGGAAGCTAAAGACACGTTTTTCAAACCATCGTTGTACGGTTAGAAAAAAGTTCTGAACTTTCTTCTTACTCCAGAGATGGATATGACGTGATCACAAATAGATATATCAAGTGTAGAAGTGTCATCAGAATTCCCTAGAGCAAAATCGAGAAAAGTTTTTGTTAAAGTTTCGTATCAACAAATCCTCCGAGGACAAAAAGGGACAAATGAATCAGTAATATAGGTCATTTTATACGTGTTGCTTAAACCTATCTAATCTGTGTATTCTGTGATGGGTTTCGTATAATATTCTAAAATGTTTTTTATTTTTATTTCATTAATTTTTTTTATTTCATTACGGATTCTACTATTTTTTACACTGTGTAGGCTCAGCACTTTGACCACAATCTCACCTGATGACACATGACGATGTGTTCCAGGATGGTAAACACATTAAGCACGGTAGTACTGGTTCACAGGTGACACTCCCAAAACACAACACCTATTGGTATTTGGCGACAGGTTTTCAAACTTAAGAGTGGTAGCTACTCACGCATCATTAGAAAATGCCTCCTCTGCTATGCTTTCCTCACGATATTTTCCTTCACCGAAAAGCTCAGCCTGAATTTAGATTTGGATAGGTGGGCCAAATCCCACGTCGATTGATGTGGAATCCGGCCGCAATATCCACTGCGCCATCATCGCTTTTACTATCGACTATTGACTATGATTATACATATATGTTTAATATGGCCAAGCCGAAGTTCGTACCACTTTAGTAACCCTTATGCTAGTTACCTTTTTGCGGCTGAGTGCCTTCAGCATATATTGTAAAAACTAGCCACGTTCGAGTTATTTTTGATGTTGAATCTCCTGAATTAGATACATTTTCAATAATTCTTGGATGGTTATATATCAATAAAAACATGAACAATAAATAAGAAAGAAGTGAATTAACATTAATTATTTAACACTGAATTACAGAACTTAAATATATAAACATGATAATAATGCAATAACCTTACTATTAATACAAAAACCTTACTATTAACGCAAGAAGTTACGAAATTAAATGTATCGCTATCAACGTCGAAAGATTGTTACACGGCTGGTTTCTCAGTCGGGCCTAATTACATACAAAATTACAAACTAGCCTTGAAAAAAGATAAAATTAGAAACGAAAATTACATTTTATAGATCCAAAAAAAGAAGGTCGTGTAATTTATTGAAGACTCCCGATATAATATAATTTTTAAATCATCGTTAACTCAGTGAGAAGACTTCCACTTCAACGACCGGTCTTGCGCCACCTGTGTCCAGCAGGTTCCCGTGACCTTCACCAGGTCGACTGTCCATCTTATTAGGGGCCTACCCACGAAACGTCTTCAGGTGTACGAGGTAGCCATTTGTAAGCCCGTCGGTCATATCGAGCATCAGTTCTGGGAGCAATGTACCCACCCCATTACCACTTAGATAAGCCAAGTTTAACAAACGCTATGGGCTCAGTCATTTGACCACAATCTCACCTGATGTTAATTGACGATGTGGTACAAGTTCTCAAGTGATGCTGCCAGAACACACCTAATGGTATTTGGCGACAGGTTTTCAAACTTGAGGGTGGTAGCTACCCAGGCGGGCATTGTTAGAATATGCCCTACCATGCTATGGTTTTCCTTCACTGAAAGCTCAGGCGTCGATTGACGCGGAATCCGGCCACATTACACACTGCGCCATCATCACTCCTAAAAAATATTCCGATAATTATTTTAAATATAATACAATAACAAATATTTGTAAATGAATTCTGAGCCAGTAGAACTGCTTAAAAGTAATATAAGACGGCCCACTAAGATTCGTTTTATAAATCAACCAAAGGAACCATAAAATAAGAAAAAGAAAATAACAAAGTTTATAACTACATAATCCTCAGAGAGAACTAGTATAATTAAGTAAGAGAAACTAGTTACAGCTTAGTTATTTGTAGCGATTATACCTTGTCGGAATACGAGAGGCATTTTATCTAAATTCTATAAGATTTTATTAAAAAGAACTAGTAAAAGACTACTATCGGTGAAAAACATCAGCATTTATAAATATTTTCTACTTGATTGTACGATAGCTAATTGATGACTAAAAAAAATAGATAAATAACAAAATATTGCTTACGTAATCACTACTCAAACCCCCTGGACCCACGCCAATGTCATCAAAAATAAACAACCGTTACGTAATTATTGAACGGTTCATAATCGCCGATGTATGAAGTCCCTATATACCTATCATTTTGTTCAATTATCAATTCAAAACATAGATTAAAATCATTAATAAGAGCTGATTTGTATGATATTTTTTAGGAACGTGAAATCTTTTGGTCCGTTACTGTTTTACCTCCATATCATAATAAGATTCGAAGCCACAACGTCATCTATAAGAAGTGATTACCGCTTCAAGATCCGTACGGATATTATCGTCATGCGGAAATCGGTTTTTGAAATGGCAGTTCCACGGAGATTGAGCTCAATCTACGTACCTACTTTTAATTCAAATCGTGTATAAACCGGACGCGTGCTTTCGATTGAGGTTGAAGAGCAGATAATTTATTTTTATACAATTCTGTATTATCTGGATTTTAAAGAGTAATGTTAGTACTAATGGTAGAAACGGATTCTATTTGATTTAAACTTTTTATATGTAATTAAAAAATTGCAATATAAGTAAGCATTATCATTTTATACAAAATGTATGCTGTATTTGTATTCAAGATCTCCACAGTATCTCCAAGAAGGTTTTATGTTTCTAGCCATTCGCGGTCGTAATCTTCGATCGCCTTACACCTTTACTCCTTACGCCCTTGAAATCCAGGAACAGAAGTCTCTACGCTATATGCAAACTCCTCCACTATAACTTCAATAAGATTATGAAACGTACTCCCGCTTCAATTATTATACAAGATGCGAACACCATTTCCAGTTTAAATGGCAACATAACTAATACTGGTTTTCTAAATAAGATTTACATGACTATAATTCTTAACTTACATGTTGGTTATTTATCTATATATAATTTGTGAAGTTACTTCTTTTTCATTTCGAATAGCACTATCTTTTTTAATGTATTATTTCTGCATTATCGCTGGTTAGCTGGTAGTAAATGCCTTGTGATATTAAGTTCGCCAGTAACAGATTATTGATACAATAAAGAATTAATTAAATAACTATTAATTATTTATCCAATCGTAATTTATCATGAACTAATTAAGAGGATATGCTAGCGGCATTGTTTCCATAGAAACGTAGTCCCGTTTCCTCCCTGGATATGATATGATAAATGTTACATGGTAGTAGGGCATTTTATAACAATGCCGGTGTGGGTAGCTACCATCGTCAAATTCGAAAACCTGTCACCAAATACCAATAGGTGTGTTTCCGGCAGCATCACTTGGGGCCCATCAACTAGGCTTAGTGTGTTTATCATCCTGGACCACATCGTTACTTAACATCAGGTAAGATTACGGTCAAATCACTGAGCCTATATCGTGTAAAAAAAATTATACCAAAATGATATATCCAACACTACCATGTGTTTGACGAACGATTGAAAATGACGGTAAAAATCGAGCAATTTTTTTTATTTTTAAAGGCTCCTGGTTTCTGCAGGAACTAATATTTGGAAAAAAAAATCAAAACCCCATACGTTTTGAAACTCGATTAATAAACTTAATGAATAAAATTGAAAAAAAAAAAAAAGCAAAACGTAGAGCCATAGGCAAAGTCTTTCTTATTCTATAATTGAAAGAAAATTAAAAATTGGTTCAGAATTGATGTGATGTGTTCGTTAATTTTGCATAGGTAAAATCAGCTCGAGCTGTGTCCTTTCGTGTTTTAACTATTTCTTTGGGGCACAACGCGATAGTAATTGATTTCTGAAATACCTACTTTTCAAATTTGTCACCGACCGCGTGTCCTTTTAAAGTACAATCCTACGTAAAATAATTAGTTTTTCCAATATTTAAATACCACGGTTGGTGAAACCCAGCCGAAACGTCGGGATAGGAAACGGGAAAGGTAACGCGTGTGAAAACCCTTTTTTAATAATTGCATTTAAATATGGAACGCGAAAATTTAAAAAATTACATTTTTCAATATTTATTGAAAATATCCTGTTTTTTATACAATTATGTAGTTGTGAATTATTTTGCATATTTATATTTTAAAATTCTAATAATCCCTAATTCTAATAATATTTTAATAATTCTAATATTAATTTGATACAAATAAAAATTATTATTACTTGTTAAATTCCTTATGTATATTGTTTTTTTATTCGTATTTAATAACAAAGTATCCTTATGACATAAAATTAGGTTTTATAATACAATACTAAAATACCATAATAAATACCTGTAATACTGTAAATACGACCTACACATATTAACAAACATAAAAAAAAACAAATGTTAAGTTTTAAGAAAGGCGCCGACTGCGTATCTTTTTATAGACTTTTTTTAAATTTAAATATTTTCCTTATACTAACAATTCTTATGTGAATACAATGATATTAATTATGACAATTATATTTTTAGAACAACTATGTTTTCCTTTTAAATTAGTGTACTTTTTTTCTCGATATACTCTAAACGAAAGCAGCGGAAAGTAACATCTATGACTTTGTTATAACGCCATCTAGGCGATATTATGAGAACTATTAACGAAATAACACGGTTAACGGGTTGCTTGTTTTTGTCCCTGAACGATCTAGAAACATTTATAGATATCACGTTATATTTTATTAAATAACAAATAAAAACATAAAGACTACTATTATTATCCTAATAAATGAGATGTTCTTATTTTGATTCAAAATAAATGTAGTTGAATGATTGAGAAACATTTATACTGGTGATAGAAACAGATAAATTTGACAAATTAAGTATCTATATAAAATATTGCAAAAATATAATATTCTTAGAATAATAATAATAAATATAATTATTACAGTCACAGACAACGCAACAATTTATTAAATCTACAAATAGTAGCAGTTGTTAATTAGACAAAATACGAACGCTGATAATTCATCAGAGGGAATAAGATGTGTAGAAATAACAATTTATTAAATTTAGTTCAGCACCATCTGTTATTAACAAACTAAACTGGTGTAACGAAAATTTGTACTATTTATTTGTTACAAAGATGTGTTATTAGGTGGTACTAGCAACTTTCTTTGCGAGAAAGAAAACATTGAAAAAAATCATACATAAACATAAATTACCTATAATAAGTCTCATCACGCTTAATCCCTTGTGGGGTGAGCACATTGTTTTTTATTAATTTCTAGGGTAATTATTTCATTCATACAGAGTTACAAATCAGATTTCATACAATACTGAACAAATATATCGAATAATTAAACGTACAATCTATTAGAACAAGTGTTTTAAATAAACATTCTATCACTAAATTGTTAGTTTTATTTTTACATTTTAAACTTTTATTCTATTATCACATATATTATACATACGATACTTGCATAAATGTAATTAACACATGAATAAAAGTATTTTACAGAATTTATAGTAAATAAATAATATGATTTTTTTTAAAATCTATATATACATTTTATAGAAAACTAAACAGAAATAAGTACTTACGCAAAGCATCTAAATTTAACATTATTATGACGTAATAAAATATAGGTACCATAGTTCGACTTCTTTGCATTTTACTGATGCATAAAGTAGAAAAACGGGCGGCTATCAGTGGCCAAGTTAATCAAAGCCACCACAATTACATTCAAGAATAAAAATTATATGCTTTCCGCTTTGACATGTCGTTTCTGTATAATTAATTCATTTGTTTGAAGTTAATTTAATGAGATTTGCTGGGATCACAATTAAAGAAATCCTTAAAATTCCTAAATATATTAATAAATAATAAGGCTGTTGACTTATTTTTGTTTATTGTCCGATAAAAATAGACCATATATAAAGGCTAACGTGGTGAAAGAGAACGTAATATACTATAAGAAATGACGTCACAACGTGATTCATACATATTCTGTATTTACATTCATTTCGCGCGAATGGGATAGAGTATCCCCTCTGAATCGTCACGTTTTTCAGAATTTTATTATTAGTCGAACGAAATATTTTTTCATTTCATTTTCGTATTAATTTTAATTCGCTTAGTCTATTATTGACAATAAAATAAACATCAAACTACCCTATTCAAAATTACATTCATTCGATCGTAAACTAATTAAAAAAGCACACACAACAGGCAAACTCCAAAATTTCTTTGGTTTCATTACAACACTTGATAATTTTTAAACACATACTTTATATATATTTGATGGATTTAGATGGCCATAGGTTGGAATTCATCCTTCCATCTATCCAGATAATATAATGAGCCTTAGGTTTCAGTAAATAAAATCATCGTACGGAAACCATAGCATATCTGTAGTTCCTTGATATCTAGTACTCCCAAATTTGACAGTCTATAAGCAAGCATCTATAAATAGGTACCGACAGCATCACTTGAAAGTCAAAAGCTTTCGGCTTAATGTGCTTACCACAGCACAGGCCAAGCCAAAAGTCCGCCCCGCTTCGGTGCCCTTTCTCTACCCATAACTAACTCAACTGAGCGCCATAGTCCCAAAAATTCGATAAAGCTGTCAAGGTACTTCCTGTCAACCAAGTCTTAGCCAGTTTTCTTAAGATAAAAACAATATAAAAAACTATTTATCATAAAATTAGATTATGCTAGAACTATCACAGTCTAGTCCTGGTCGGTGTTGGTGATCTCCTGACTTCGTAAGCCTCGAACAATCTGCTGGCTGTCGGCGCTAATACAGGCGGTTTCTCTTCCGCTACAGTTTCTTCAGTCTTCACCGAGGGTTCTGTCTTCTCTTCAACTGATTTCTCGACGATGAAAGTACGTTTCGGTCCTGGCATTTTTCTAGCTAATTTCGCTACCAAAGGATGAAGAAGTCTTTCGTCGTAGGCGTCACTGTCTTTACTGGTCGCAAGACTCACTATAAGGCCGAGGGTCACACAGATAATTGTGCCGATGACGGCATACCACATGTAGGATACCGAGTACATCTGATGAAGTGCATTCATTCTGAAATAGACAAGCTTTTCTTAATTTTTATTTTAACTCTAATAAATTACACCATAATTGTATTATTTACTGACGAAACGCCCAAAGTTGGTCAATCCATCTATTAAACCGAAAGACGTCTACTGCTAGACATAGGTCTTCCAAAATATCTCCGGTCTTGCGGCACCCGCATCCAGCTGATTCCCGAGCTCTTCACCAGGTCATAGATCCACCATATTGGAGACCTACCCACGCAACGTATTCCGGTGTACGAGGTAGTCATTTGTAAGCCTGTTAGCTCCATCGAGCATCAGTTCTGGAAGCAATGTAACTAGTCCATTACCACTTAGACAAGCCAAGTTGGACAAATCTCTTCCATAATACGCATATAGTTTAACAATAGTTTTTTTTTTATTTCAACTATTAACTAGATTCAACCTTAAAACAATAATATCACCAAGTTTTATAATTATGTATATTTATAGTGATGTTATAAAGGATGTAGTGACAAAGAGAGAAAGGGATGCTTAATTGGTTTGTGCACGTAAAGAAGATTGACAAACAAATTTATGAAGCGAAGGTGACTAGGCCAGTAGGTAAGTTTCGAACTTATTTTGACAAGATCGAAGTCGTTCTGAAGAAAGACCAAGACAAAAATACTCGTAATTGATGATCATGTACAAAAACCCTCATGAAAATAGATGAAGCGAAAGACGTGTTTTAGGACCGTAGCAAATTAAAGGATGTTGTCTCTCCCTACACTTATGGGAGAGAGGCGTGATGTCATGTATGTGTATCATGATGATATCCTTCACCATATGCTTTGTAAGATTTGCACTACGTCCGATATGGTCAACATCTACAAGAATCAAGAAACCCAAGAAAAAAAAACAACTTATGCGATCTTACATTCCCGGACGAGTGACCTTATTTATAATTTATTCAAATATACTAATTAATTTTATTAAAGTAGCCGGTACGTAATTACTCATCATATTTAGTTAAACATTGTTGTATTTTTCTCATGCTCATTATATTTGTTTTTTAAGTCTTTTCATACAACCGGATTTTGTAGTTTTTAAAATAAGTTATTTCAAACAAAACTAGACAAAGAAAATATGGCGAGCGGGTTGCGATACCGCTTTCATAGATTAACTAATGAGATTGGAAATATATTGTCTACATATAAAATGCCATATATTACCACACAGCTATGGACAGTTATATTACAAAAAAAATTCTTAAAAGATATTTATTGTATACTGATAAATAAAATTAAAGTGTCTGTGTGTAATGTCAAAATAACATTTTTTACTAAATACATATGAATAAAAATACGATACCTATACAGAAAAATGTAGTTATTAAAATTTTTGTTTGTCTGTCAGTTTGATCAGGGTAATCTCTGAAGCGACTGGACCTATCTTGACGGGACTTTTTTTATAGATATCTGAAGTTACTCCGCGTAACTTAGGGTACTTTCGATTTTCAAAAATAATTAGGGCTCTGCGTAGAAAAATTAAAACTCAAAAAATTTAATAAAATTCGATTCAATGCACAGTTTTACGGGCAAGTGTTTGAATTTGCCTCAGTGGCGCAGTTATATTATGGTGCGACTGCCGTTCTGAGGTCTCGGGTTCGATCCCCGGGTCGGGTCAAGTGGTATTGGGTTTTTCTACTCAGTATCATCCCGGAGTTTGGAATTTGTGCCCGATATGGCGACAGGCTCGCCCCCTGTCACATCTGGGACGGAACTAAGCTCGGCGAAACGTGGATGGTGTAGTTCGCTATTTCACCTCTGCCTAACCCTTCGGAGATAACAGGCATAAGCTTATGTTATGTTATGTGTTTGAATTTATGATTTTTTTTTACTTTATCGTAGTATGTATAAGAAAGTTTAAGACGCAGTGAAAAATATTTGAAACGCAGGTGCAGCTGCGGGCAAACACCTAGCCTTATATAAAACTAAATATAAGATCTAATTAACACTCACGCATAGGACACAACAGGAGGCTCCACTTCGGAGATGTTCATAGCTTTTAGTAGCGGTGCCAGTCGCGCTAAAGTTTGATTCACGCTGACCGGTTGAGTGTTTAAAGTGCTTAAAGTTGTATTTGGACAGCCCTGGAAATAAATCATAAAATAAATCAATTTATTTTAATTTTTGAAATGAAAAAACCACATTGCTCTGTGCACACGTCATCGTCATTTTCCTTATCTACATTACGTACATGTAACATCAAGTGGAATCACTACAATATGTTTTTGAGGGGATTGTGCGTAAATGCGAAACGAATTTGAAGCAATGATGGCGCAGTGAAAAGTGGGGCCGGTTTCCGCGTCAATGGACGCGGGTGCAATCCAACTTTAAAAATCAGCCTGAGCTTTCGGTGAAGGAAAACATCGTGAGGAAACCATATCATGGTGGTAGGGCTTTTTCTAATGATGCCCGCCTGGGTAGCTACCACCCTCAAATTTGAAAACCTGTCGCCAAATACTAATAAGTGTGTTCCAGCAACATCACTTGAGAACTAGTACCTAGGTTAAGTGAGTTTACCATCTTGGACCACAAAAAACATTTACCCATGTAAAAAAGAGTACAACATGTTAACTTGTTCAAATCTCCTCTGTCAGTTGTCATCTCAACATTCACACCTTTTAAACATATATCATTCTTCACACAATGCAGCCATACCCTCTTCTGTCTCTATTTCCATCCGCCTTTATAGCTAAAATTGTTCTAGTTACGTAACTTGTATCTCTTCTCATAACATCTCCATATCATACTAATCTATCACTCCTTAAATTTTCTATCATTCATGCTACTTTTAAACTGCCGCTGATACACAAATTTCTAATAGTATCCATTCTAGTTAAACCAAACATTCTTAAAGCATCCATAAAGCACAAAATTAATGATCTGACTAGAAAAAACAAATTCCACAAACCTCGGTAGACGTAGGCAGCATTGCAACTTTATTATCCACGTAGATCAATCTTCCGGCCGCCATCCAAGTGGTGATAACATGCGAAGCAAGCATTCCGACCAGAGCTCCCTTGCCATTAGCAGCCGGACAGAGAGCGGCAAGCACGAACACTCCTAGCAATGCTCCTGAAGTCGCTGACGTCACTAGGAGTGACCCCTCTACTACTCCTCCAACGATACCAACGCAGAGTGAAAGGCACATTATAATCAAACCTGGAAGAAGAAATACCGAAATCATATCTTCTGGTTGATGGTACAAGTGTCGATGTTTTCTCGTCAAGGCACTCTAACAAACCACTAACATACAGTAGACAAAGAAACCATACAAGATTTTACTTTCGTTCAAACTAAATTTAACCGTATTATCAACGCTCCCAAGAATGTCTAAGTAGCTAAATGTCTGAACATGGTGAAATATCTTGGTTCCTCTTCCTCTTTAAGCAAGATGGACAGTAATTATTTACTAATAAAAGCATCGCATAACAGATGTTTTAAATAGTTAGTTCTTACCATAAACAACTCCAATAATCTTAATGATTGTAAGCTGCTGCTTATCGCTGATTCCTTTGAATGCCGGAGCTGCAGATACAAAGTCTTCCCATGTGACCGTCGCCAGAGAATTCACATTTGATACCAAGAAACTGGAATATAGGGCATATTTAAATTACATTATGAAGAGAATTTTGTTATTTTTATTGCAAATGTTCACTTTTTTATGAGTATTATGATATTGTATCCAAAAAGCATATGTTTGAATAAAGATATGCTAAAAATCTAGTAGTAAAAGTATGTCCATACTAAAATTCACCTCAAAGCCCCGTTAAACAAGCTCCCCAAAAACAATCCAAGCATTCCAGGTAGGAATCCAAACTGGTCTTCAACGTAGAATGGCAACACTTCATCAGGAGCGGCGATCTGTCCATTGGCCAATGGATCACAAGTCTTGTACACTGCATAGAGTGCCATTCCAACAATCCAGGACAAGCTGAAGAGGACCGAAACAGCAGGGACGTTGGCTAAAAGTGTCTTCTTAACCCGGGCCTCGCTGGACATAGAACAGTAACGTTGGACGAAAGTCTGCTGACAACCGTATATGGAGACAGACATAAAGAGTTGTCCGATTATTGCCGATAGTGTATCAACACGCACTCTTGGATCCCATGTGAATCTGAAATAACGACAACGCTTACATTATGAGGTAAAGTTGAATAATTAAGTATTTAATTTTCTTTATCGGAATAACCTCTCTGCAAAGTACATAAAGGTTAACAAATAAAATACTTACTGGAAGAACTTAAGTCTTCCTCCTTCTATGTTTTCATTTATTACAACTTGAGGACCACCAGCTTTGACTGTCGCTTGTACTAGAAAGGCACCGCTCACAATGATCATTGTTAGAGTTTGGATAACATCAGCTCTGAAAAATGCATCATTAAAGTCAGTTTTTTATGTAGTTTTTTAATAAACTAAAAAGTATAATATTTTTTGGTAAAAAAAAATCATTTATAATGTGTCCTATGGAAACTAAGTAACGAAAGATTATCAGTTTTATTAAGTTATAACTATGTAGATTGGAAAGCAAATATTCATGCATCAATGTAATGCGAATGGTCTCAATATCCATTAACCTGATAATTAAGATTTCAACTTTATGTCTCACCTTATTGCAGCTGCCAAACCTCCTAGAAGATTGAAAACGATAGCAACGACTGTCAAAGCTGCAGCTGATGCCCAATGAGGCAATCCAAGCACAGCGTGTAAAGCTACAGTAGGAGTATAAACTGTAACAGCCAAGTTCAACACTTGTCTGATAAGAAATGTCGCCGCAGCCATTCTACGAACTGATATGGATCCAAACCGCATCTGAAATGTTGAGTACATTAATGCTGAGCATTATATATTTTACATCATTGTCCTTATTTATATCTCATTAATTATGTAAATGTAAACTATTGTAAATGTAAACTGAAATATTTTCAGTATTATTTGCAACAACAATTAAAATAACGATATTATTACAACAAAGTAGATAATTAAAAATGACGGTTTAGAATATTATATTCTATATCAGAATTAAGATTCCAGTAATGTGTGCGGTATAGATGTTTAATAAAATTCCAAATATATATTTGGAATAGTAATCATTTAAGATATATGTTTTATTTTTTAAATTGAATAAGATGCTGCTAACGTCAAGGGCCTTGATAGTTTGGACAAGTTTTTAAGTGAACAAAAGTATCAGAGTTGTATGAATTAATGGGTACAAAAATTCCACAGACATTGCCCTAGTTAAACCCTATGGCAGTTAACGGAAGAAAGAATAAATAAGATCACACCAAAACCCGCTGCGTCTATTGTACGAGGATTCAAGGTGCAGTGCAGTGGATAATGTTAGTGATTTTAGGATACGTTTTTTTAATAAATCAGAATTTTAAAAATAATCTAGAGCGAGACAGCCATAGTTATGACGTTAAAATGTAAGAAAAAAATCATGTATATATATATATATATATACCTGTAGATATTCATAGACTGAATTTGTTGACAAACGGTAATAGACTGGAACGAAGATCCAGCAGACGAGAGGGAACGCCAGGATCATTCCATACAAGGTCTCCCACATGGCGGATCCTCTGTAAAACAGCTCTGATGGAAAACCTGAAAAGGATAGGTCGATTCATAACTTAGAATATTGTGCCAACTGTCAATAAATTCACATAATATATCGGTGATTGTCATCGTTTAAGACTGTACTTTATTTAACTTTATTAAGTGCAATAGTTATGCGGAGTACGTATAAAGCCTGAACAAAAAATCGCATTCCTCCAAACCCACAAAATAAGTAATATTTATTTTTATATTTTCTTCAACAAATAAATATAGTGCAGATTTAAACAAAAAATTGAATGTAATTTCATTTACGTAAGGAAATGAAAATAAAGATAACTTTTAATATATAACTCTAAATATTAGCTATGTGAAGCTTCTCATTTATATTAAACACAGTTGTTTTAATATTTCAAAAATAAAAATATATTTAGGGGAAGTCGGGTTCAGAGAACAGAATTTCATTTAAACATTGAAGTTAAAAGAAAATTGTCCCTTATTCTTGTTCACGTTTACAGAGAATGTAAATTCGCTTAAGATTATAAATTATTAGTAATTCGGGCACATGTCCAAAAAACGTGACACTTGTAAGGTGTCTAATATGCTTTGTCTTCACGGTTGACCTTTCACAGAGGCATGGATGACATTTTTATATGATTTTTGATATCATAGATACAAAGTCAGATTTATTAAATATATATTTTGTTACCTACGCTAAATAGTATCAACGAGTATATAACAAAAGTAATCTGAATGATAGATTTTTTTTTTATAATTCTCATGATAGGAATCTCCGTTAATTGGATTATAGCTCGAGAATCACTAAACCGATTTATATAATTCCATTTTAAAACTTGTATGAACAAATTATGAAGATATTAGTGAAGTAAGTAATAAATACTGACTATATATTATGTAATATATTTTACATGATATAGTGTTGGTTACAATAATGATACGGAGCGTGAATTTCGCGATGTCACAACAACTTCCTTGAAAATTCGAACAAAGGGCCGCCATTTTGTTGGTACACTGAAAATTAGAATAATAATACGAAGTTGGGCCTAAAGGCCTTGTATTCATGGCCTGACTTGATTATAAATATCAACAGAAATACACATCGCTCGCTAGCATACAGCTTCACGCGAGGCACATATGTTTTGTAAGAGTTTTTTTTTTGTAAACTGTAGGCTTTCGGGCCAAACATGCGAAACTTTAATTCTAATTACAGCTGCTGAAGCCAAGGTTCGTACTAGTTTTCAGCTGAATACCTTAAATGTTCACTATAAAACTTGGATGAAGGTGTCAAGCCCTGCAAGTCACAGGCTTTATATTGTCCAGTAGCTGAGCCCGCGGTTTTACTCCCTTGAAATTCAGACAATTTGCAATGGTCCTATGTTCTCGGCCTGGATGCAATATATGTCATTACCACTTTCTTCGAATTCTGTTCAGTAGTTTTTGTGTGATTGGCGAAGAAATTAATAAAGAGACAGACATACCGACAGATAGACAGACATACAAAACAAAAAAATATATCGAAATGTGTTCTGTAGTCGATTCTGAAGCCCCGCATAGTATTTTTTTCTTAAATATATTCAATGTACAGATTTCATCTCATTAGCTTTTTATTATAAGTATAGATCAAGCTCGGCGAAATGCGGGTGGTGTACTTCGCTATTTCACCTCTGCCTAACATTTCGGGGATAACAGGCGTGAGCATATGTATGTATGTATAGACCGTAAGCATTACTCATATATGTCAGAAGTACATCTTACAGAGAAAAACAGGAAAATTGGAAACCACGATGACAATCACAATTTTCCGAGTAAGCTTAAGACTTCTTTATTTTTAGTTACGAAGGAAAATATATTTACAAATGAACAATTGTAATTGTGTTACAATGTTGGCATAAATTCAATAATTCTAAAAAGTTCGACGCACGTTTGTCACTAGGTAGATGCGTGCAACTGTTTTATTTAACCCCTTTTACATAAGACTCGAACGAATTAACCAAAAAATATGTTTCTGAATATCAAGATCAATCCGGTATTTTGAATTAGATAGTGTGATTATACTCGTATATCTTAATGAACGATCATAAACAGATAAACTAAATATAGTCGGGCTTGAACAAGATTTATAGTAACTACTGTTAAATCGGCTTTAAGAAATTTCATTAAATTTATTAACTTTACTGTGTTAAACTGTAATATTTATACGATGCTTTTTTATATAATAATTACGTACTTTGATGAAACTTCTTTCAACTGGTTTAATCTTAAAAAAACTTTGAAATTAATTAATGACTAAAAGTAAACCGACATACG
The DNA here is from genome assembly GCA_014132275.2 of Samia ricini. Taxonomy (NCBI): domain Eukaryota; kingdom Metazoa; phylum Arthropoda; class Insecta; order Lepidoptera; family Saturniidae; genus Samia; species Samia ricini. The sequence continues at coordinate 29,223,090 of AP028158.1, forward strand.
ACTGCACATGTAAGTATTTTTTGTAAATTTATTTTGTAAGTAGATATATATCCACGTAAATAAAATACTAATCTTTAAATATATAATTATTAGTAAGGAAATATTTTTTGCGTTGTTTTTTTTACCGAATTCATTGTGAACTGTTTTCGTTTTTTTTTTTAAACCTACTTGTTAAGAAAGTACATAACTATGTAACATATTTTTTTTATATGAATATTAATTAATATCCAGAATTATTATGCAGAATGTAACGAGAAATATAGATTATTTATAGAAATAAAATTCGTAAAGAATCTAAATTCAGCTGAGAAAACAGCAATAAAGTTTTATCAGACAATAATTGTTGACAAAACAGTTAAATTTATACAGTAATAATATTTAAACACTATGAGAACATAATAGAAAAAATTACGCCAAATTAACACATCGAAAACATAAATTCGGTACACCAAAAACCAAACATAAATTGTCCTTCGAAAATCACATGAATACAAAATAAAGTTTTTACATATTGTAATATTTATATTATTATTCGAACAATACAAAATTAGTGTCTGAAAAAAAAAAAACGATTACTCTGTTCACGGTCCGGAGGGTGATTTAATGTTATTCTAATCGCTACATTTAATACTCTTCATAGTTATTATAACGTACGCTTTTTCATATGTGACTGACCGCGTGAACTTGCTTATGGTATCCCCAATTTACTTTCTTATTCGATTTAACTAATAACTTGATAAAGTTAGCGCTGCTCGTCGAAGTTTTTTTTTTACACGCTATAGGCTCAGTGCTTTGACCACAATCTCACCTGATGTTAAGTGACAATGTGGTCAGAATGGTAGACACAATAAACCTAGAGGTACTGCTTGTCAAGTGATGCTGCCGGAACAAAACTATTGGTATTTGTCGACAGGTTTTCAAAGTTGAGGGTGGTACCTTTTGTAGGCGGGCATTATTAGGAAATGCCCTACCACCAAGCTATGGTTTCATATCGGTGTTTTCCTTTATTTATTTGTAATTCAATAAATAAATTATAGCTTAGAATACTAAAAAAATACTCTTTCATAGCTAACCGAACTAAAAAAAAAGGAGAAATATATATATATTTTTTTTTTTTATTCTCAAAACAGCACCAAAAGTTCTAAATTAATTCAGTTGGATACTTTATGCGGATAATAAAGTCGTTTATGCGTTTTTGTTTACTTTTACTGAGAGCGAGTCGGGGAAGGGCGGATTGAAGTTAACGTAAGCAGTATTCTCTTTTTATCTTCGTTTTTTATTCAAAACTATCCCAATTCTTACATTACCATGGAGGGGGATAAGAATTTCGCTTATTCGGTGATAGGGTAGGGGAGTGTTAAAAACGACTAAAATTTTGCATAAGTAATATTTGAACGAACCCAAAGCAAATTTCATCTCAATTAAATAAAATAAAATTAAATTCGTTTTTATCCGACGTTTTAAACTCAATGAAAAATGAGTCCGAAGATTCCGTTACATGCCGATACATGCATACAGATCAAGCTCCATAAAATCCATTTGATGTAAATTGTTTAATGCAGGACGCTCCGATCCATGACAAATATCAAAAAGGGATCCTATCTCATCTAAGACCAATAACTGACAGCATAAATCATATTGGCTTTCATATCGGAAAACACAGGTATCTTTTCAAGGTAGAAAAATTGCGAATAGAGCGCTACGTGAATGGAATTGTCCCTAGATTTCATTACTATTTTTAAACTATATTCGTCAAAACTAACACCGATCATATGAATTACTTAATTTTTATTACAAAACATCGAGATTGTATCAATTGTATAATCGGTTTCATGCTGATGTCATTAATTATGCGACGTTATCTAGCTAAGCGTTCAGACCACACGTTTTATTGTACGCGTTAATTAATTTGCTGTTTTATTGACTGTTTAGTCATCAAATTTAATGACTATTTACATATTTATGTTTAAACTTTATTGCAAATTATACTAACTTAAACAACTATGTGTTTCCATGTACATATTTCAAGACCTGTAATGTAAGAATTACTGAATAACGTTTGATCAGGCCTTCGTTAGATGTTGGTCTAATATTCCACAAATGATATCACATATCATTGTTAGAGGTCAATCAATAACAATAATAAAGAAACACGATTCGTTACAATTCAATCCTAAGTGTTATTTCCGGATGTAATCGGTAAACATTATGATCATATTTGGAATTGTTTGTAGACATTTATAAAGTTTATTTATAAACAGTGTAGTGGCCACGTAAAATTGCATACAGCATAGCCATATCTTACTACTTTTTCATAGACAAGGAAACATAAATTGATATTGAAACTAATATTGATGTCAAGCAACATTTTCATCTACATGATATTCAATTGGAAATTACATACATAACATCATGCCTCTTTCATAAGAGTATGCAGAGACTACTTCCTTCCACCTGCTACAGTCTTGACACACCTTTTTCTCTTCTTAAACTTTTATGGGCGCTTTCATACATGCTCTTCGGTTACTAGAGGTTCTTTCTTCAGAATATCTTCGATCTGGTCGAGATATGTTCGCCTAGGCCGACTTTTATTGCCCTGCCCAGTCACCCTCGCCTTGTAAATCTATTTGGTTAATCTTCTTTCATCCATCCTCTCAACGAGCACAAACCAATTACACATTCCTTTCTCTATCATTGTCGCTACATCCTCTAGCACATTACAAAGTTCTCTTATCACACTATTTTTTACTTTATCCATCATCCTCACGCCAGCTATTAATTTGTTCGTCACTTGCATAATGTAGTAGTCGACTTAGGAGTTTTCACGCGTCTATGCGCACCGTTAGTTTAACATGAAGACGCGTTAAGATGTTTTACGATAACAATCAAAAATGACCGTGTGTGAATATAAACGTTTTTATGTTGTCACCTACATGCTCTACAAACGGCTCAATCGGCTTTTACATGAAATTATCTTGGGCGAGTTTGAAGTTCTGCTTGTTAACAGAGCGAGCAGGAAATGTGCATGGTCTTCAACATTATGTTAAGATACGTGTAGATATCCACTTAAATAAGCACATCTTGTTTGAATATGATTCATTAATACCTATACGCAACCGAATTCTGGGTACGCACACGTATTTTTCGAAGAAGGTAGAGACGCTCTCTGCTAAAAAGATTCTACAGAATATTCAGAGGCTGTAAATGATATTTAGTAGTGTGGGGTAATCACAATAGATATATCTAGGTCGCAATGACACAGCCCCTAGCTTCTAATTCTAGTCGAATGGCCCGTTTCGGAATGATAATACACTTAAGAATAACTTATGATTGAGTTGTAGGTACTTTTAACATTTATGTCACATAATTATTAACATTATTTTCAATGATACTTAGGTTATAAGTTGTCAGAATTTTTGACATTTTGACTCTCCCCCTCCCAATTGTCAGGAACAGTAAACAAAGCTCTTTCTCCCCTCCCAATAATGATAACATAAGCATTCACATAATTTTCACAAAACTTGCTCAATCAATTAAAAGTAAATAAGCAGGTGTCCCTTGCGTAATCATTGATCTACATTCGGACAACCACCCCATTGGTGCATACGTAATACTGAAACGACCCCTTAGCATTTTGGTGACGGTCCTATAGAAGTTTGCCCTTCAATACAAAACTGCAGGTTAGTGTACAAAACCGCAAACGGGTGTTTATGAATAATCACACAGATAGATACAGACGCACATGGTAATTCTGACCACCACAGTGAAAATGCGTGACACAGTCAGTGCGGTAAGTGATTGTCCATAATAATACACCTGTCAACCCTGATTCATCAAATTAAAAATATTACATTTAAAAAAATAATAATACAGAGTACACGTGTCAGAAGCGAAATTCTTTATCAATCTTTAGTTTGCATCTGTATGGCAATGTTTTAGTAAGCGATAGATTTCGACAGAGAAATAGATGAATAATATGTACGCCCCCTTTCTAAACTACAGTCATGCGAGCGCACGCTTCCTCAAAAGAGAATATAGTGGGTGTAAAAAACGTTTATAATTAAAAGCAAAACGAACTTTAAAAGAATAAACTATAAAAAGCACTAAAAAGTAAATTAATAATTACTTTACTAATCTGCTTCTGTTTACTTCAATATGTCCTTTGTTTTAATATTTTTAGTATTATTAAAGTCAGTGCCAGCTTACGGATAACAAAGTGATGTAAAAGTACGTCGCTAATTATATTCAAATTTAATTAATTGTTCCTTTAAATAGTTTAAATCATCTTAGTCCTTTATTTAGCTTATATGTAATAGTGATAAAATTTAGACATTTATTTCCATTTATAAATGAGTACATTAGTTAACTCTAGCTGGCACCGACTCTAAAATTATTAATGATGGATATATTGAAGTAAACAGAAGCAGATTAATAAAGTAATTATTTATTTACTTTTTAGTGCATTTTTATAATAGTTTATTCTTTTGAAGTCGGTTTTGTTTTCATATTAAAAAAGTTTTATAATTGCTTTGGAAACAAATATGTGAAACACGTGAAGTGTCTGTAACAGTCGAAGGTTTTTTCTCGTTTTCCCTGAGTTACAATGATCAGATCCTGATTTAGTGAAAAAGAGACAACCTCGGGAGTATACTCCTTCGATTAAACAAAAAAATTGCAAATCGGTTCGCAATTGACGGAGAAATCGCGTAACAAACATGCAAAAAACTACAGACGAATTGATAACATCCTCCTTTTTGAAGTCGGTTAAAAAAAAAATTCTGCAATCAAAAAAGTATAGCGTGTTTATTATGATTGTCTGTCTCTCTCACTGTATACATCTATCCGTCTTTTAAAATTCGCAATAGTGAAGTTAATTTTCTGAGACTTATTTTCTGCGTGACGCGACCTTAAAAATGTACTCTAGTTTTTCGTTACTTTATTTCGTCAGTAATTTCTATACATTACATTAATTTACTTAAACATATCATGTGTTGATTTGCAAGTAAGCATACATTTTTCTTTTATAGTCTTAAATTAACCTTGCAAATATATTTAGAGTTTATTAGCGTTTAAATAACAAATCACACGTGCAAGTATTCCCTATATCAGTTCTAGTAAATAAAATTAAAATGTCTGTGTGTAATATCTAAATAACTATTAAATACACGAATACGTCACAATATACGAATACAGAAATAAGTAATTTGAAGTTAAAATAAAAGGAATAAAGCTGGGGGTCTGCGTAAAAATGTCAACCTAATGAAATTCCAAAAAAAAACCGCTTAAATTTTTCCTCACGTTAATATTAAAAATAACTGAGGGTTTGTATAAAAAACCTTACTATTGCCGACATAGGGGCAGGAAGAAGTCAAAAATATCTAAAATTTTGCTTATATATAGCGAATTGTGTACCCCTTATGCATAGCACAATTACCCACCGACGAATAAGCAGGATTGCAGTAGAGTATGATTACACACACTTCGATCAATTTCGAACAGTACTTCGTCGAAGCAGCAACTTCGCGTGTAGTATAACGGTTCATATTTATCTTGTGTTTCTAATATATGTGTAGTAGGTATCTTTTTTTTTAAATACAAAGTGGTTTTACCTGTTACTGTTTTCCGTATAAACAGTGTCACCGAAAGATATACATGTTATGTCTTTGTAAATCGGAATGCAGGAGTTGTGGAATGTTCATATGTTATTCTTTATTTTAAACTAGCTTCTGCCCGTGAGATCCTCCGCGTTAATTCTAGTATCGGATCCAGAGGGAGACGTTGACAGAAAAAAAAAAACCAAAAGATTTTTGAAGATCTACGATTAGTTTACGACTACTTGGTTATAAAATATTGTTTTTGTTTATTGTTTGAAATGATTAATTGAAAACAGCAGTACCAAAATTAGTTCCTTTTTAATTTTTAAAATGAAACCAATCGTTTGAAAAAAATAACCAAAACAACTAATGATTAAAAATGTGACTTTATGAAACTTATGACTCCCTCCTACCCGATGACGTATAATATCACAGTTCATCGAAAACTAAAGATTGTTAAAGAAGATTCACTTCTGACACCCGTACTCTTTTTTTCTCCTTCCGATATACTTTAGTACAAAATGTTCCCTTCACCCTACGGTTTAATATTTAGCCCTGATCGCATTATTAAAATTCAAAACAGGTGTTTTGTATTACATATGTTTGTTTATTTTTGTAGTCGATTAACCACGATTTTAAGTGACAATGAAAACACATCAGTTTAACATAAATAGAGGACTGACTGGCTCTTCGAAACAGATGGCGGAACTCATCGATGCGAGGTCGGCTACAAATTATCAACAATAGAATGGAAACTTCCTAATTAGGTAATTGACTAACTAAATACTGTTGACTTGTAGGATCTCGACAGCTTTATTTAACTTATGAGGGGAGCGCTTAGAACGCTCAGCTGAGAGAGTGGTACGGTAGTGGTACAGAGCTTGGCTTGGGCTACTACCAGAGACGTAATTTGCACAGAATATGGCCAGCGATAAACATTTTTTATAGTGGGTAATGCCTTTTCGCATCTACCCTGCCATTAGAGATGCTAGGGGGTATGTGGGACTCGTCCGGCATGAAGCGCCAGGAATACCCACTAAAATCCATTTCACCTACCGCCACCTCCCTGGGGCGACACGAACACACTCCGCGTTGACCCAGTGGTAGGCCCGAATTGGACCACGTCCCCTCCAGAGAGGGGGCAGCCACCCTTCCCCACTTCCTGAGCCGCCAGCCAAGTAGTCCGGCACCTCTCCTCCGTTGGTTCTTATCTGTGGATAAGAACTCTGGAGGGGAAGGACATATAGGACCAGTGGGATCGGTGGCTAGCTTAGGGAGGTAGGAAAATACGGGTGAGCCATGCCCTCCTGCCGCAAAGAGGATCCGCAAAGGGATCCACTTCCCGCTACCTCTCGCGGCCTCCTTATGTAACATGACTTACTCACAGAAGGAGACCACCATACTCCAGACCGTCATTGCCGAGCATGGCTATCACCACGCTCGGAAACGAGAGGTCTGGCCCCACCTCTGCTAACGATAAACCTAAGGTAGTAAAGGAAGCTACGGTTTTTAGCAGTCCCTTACGGAACCCATGTGTCTGCGTGTAGTGTGAAAAAGAGTGGGGTGCAGTCTGATGTGTGTTATGTTACTGCATGAGAGTCTCAATTTATCACCCTGGCAACGGGTGCAGGAATCTCCCCAGTTAGGGACGAGTCGGACTCGTGGTTTTTGCTTATGGCACAAACTCTTTACCACGAGTTAGACTCGTTTAATTACAGATATTGTAAATATTACCATTTTGTATGAGTTGTGGTTACTACTCATTAAAAAGGGGAAATTCTGTTAAAGAAATCCTTGAACATCAGAAAGAATCTGGTATAACCCAATCTTCGTTGCCCGAAGAGGGTGGTTAATCGCATGTAAGATTTCACAAAGTTAAAAAAAAAAACAATCTAGGCAACCAATAGGACTGCCGACACAAGTCAAAACTCGTAACTTTTGAAAAACAGGTTTTTAATGTTTAAATTGAATAATTTTTTAATTAACCTAAGATTTACCATATAACATTACTTTGGTTACACCTATTGGCGATCCGAAAAACAATTATGTACATTATAGTTTATTCAAATTTAAAACTTACGATAGGCTGCCTTAGTATACATTTTATTATTTATCTCTGAGCGCCAACACTTATACTTGACATACCATAGCATGTTGACGACTGCGGTCATAGCAATCTGGAAGTTTTTACCATAACTAGAATCGTTCAACGCCGCTAAAGAAATTTTCACTTCCATAATACCTTTATGCCTAATGTTTTTACCGTCCTGGACCACAACATCAGATGAGATTGTAGTCAAAGCTGATACAGTTTACAATAAAATAAAATAAAACACACGTCTTACCTAAGAAAGATCTCACTCCGAGGGTGCCCCTGGCTACTGAGAGTATCATGGCCAGGGTCGAGACCCCACCACCAGCGAAGATGTAAGCCCGTTTGGCGCTACTCCCAGCTGCAGCGTCTTTCCTCCGACGCCATAATGGAGCGCAAGATGTCGCACAAACAAACACCGCAAACACTATACACTCCCAAACCAACCAACCGGTGTTCATTGTGTATCTGGAATTAAAAAAAAAATAGATATGTTTAAAGGAGAATGAAATTTTTCATCCTGCTTGTGTTCCAGTGCCGCACAAAAGAAGCACCTTGCTGCTCTTTACATATACGAAACGAACACTGGGTTGATGTGGGCATGTCGACAGACGTGAAGATGTGTGGATAATTCTCAAAAAAGTATTTCGCATCGAAAGTACTAAAATTGATTACTAATCAAATCGAACATTAAAACAACGATTCTATATTCATAAAAAAAATAACCGATTTTTACTAAATTCATATGAATGTATTTTTTTACTTTTTATCTGTATGTCAACAAACATTTTCTGGCTATTCGTCCAAACGACTAGACCGATTGTGAAGGGGTCTGTTTCTAGCAGATAGCTGAAGTTATAAAGATTAACAACTTAGGCTAACTTTAATTTAGAAAAATATTTAATAGGCATACAAAAATTAGTACTGTTCCCAACTGATTTGGGCATGGTGCAGTATATTTCCTTGTTCCATATCACACCTTTTTTTCTTTTTTACTCCTTTATCTTTCATATTATCCCTCACCCACTCCATCCGAATATTCTTGACCATCCTCTATTTTAGCATCCTTTCACATTGGTCACTGGCGCCACTTTCAAACTCCCTCTAATATCACTCATGAATTTATTCATTCTCTATCACTTCACACCCATTCGCATCTCTGCTACATATTATCGTTTCTCATCCACATTCTTACTAGCCCAGCCAAACTTGTCAAACGCAGCAAAAATTGTCAATGCGCGATACGCGAGTCAAGCCGCGCTAATCGCTAGTAGGGAAATAAAGGTATTTCTTATTTATATAAACAGCACGTATTTCATTCTAGCCTTGGTACAAGAACAGCAATACTAGATCAAATTAAGAAGATGTTTAAAATAAGATATATATTCTATCCTAACAAACTATTTAAATTGCTTACCTTATTTACATATTTTTTTAATCCAATATTTTTTTTTTATTATTATTTTCAAACTGAACGTTACAGAGAAATCGATAGCACAGCGTTAAGAAGTCTAAATTAGTAATTAAATAAATATAAATCGGTATCTTATATTCCTTTTTAATTTGAACCGTAATTAACGGACTTTAATATGGAGACGTTCCAGTTATGTCATGTTATTCTTTGCTTATTTGATATCGTGATGAAGCAATAGTTACTTATTAATTTTCGTTTTATTCTTTCTGGGAAGTTTTTGAATTTGTATTAAATAACTTCTAGTAATTATATTTTAAAATTATATTCAGCAGTGAAGAACTGTAAAAAATATAATACACGGTCAAAGCAGCGGGAACAACTAGTTTTAAGATAACAATAATAATGAAAACAAATATGTAAAAATGTAGGTAATTAATGATAAACGAGTTTTTGTAAAACTCATGTGTTGATATAAATAATCATATACAAACGGCGGTTGAGTACAAAATTTACATAAATAAATAATAATAATGTTTTTAGATATATGTAAGTAATCGTTTGTTGTTAAATTTACATAAAAATGAGTCATTGTGACTGGTTACTCACGATCGATATCCTATCGTGCACTAGCGCCGTATATCCCATTTATCTCATTTAAGGTGGTATTGGACAACCTTATTATATACAAGCGTGCGATCGCGACTCTGTCTATGTTTCTTATCTAGTTTTGTTTTTTAGCCTATCAGTTACCATACGACACATGCTTTTCTGTAGACCAAATTACATTAAAATAAATTTTTAAGTTTTTTTTTTAATCTATAAAGAAAATGTGCTAGATTCGAGATTAGTAATGACATTAATTTGTCACATTAATGTACAGGAAATGCCTACAGATTTATTATAAGTAAATAGAAAGATATATGAAGATACAAGATATATTACTTACTTTTTATAGTCAAACTTTATTAGAATACTTTATTAGAATATATACTAATCATAGACACTTAATACGACTAGACATGAATTATAGAACAATTAATTATTCAATTATGTTTAGGTCAATAGACATTAGTTATAAAAAGATTTTTAGTAAGTACACGTTTACTTTCATTCTTTAAGGTTTCTTTAATCTTATAAACCCATTATACTAGGTAATAATAATATAAGCTTACGAATGTAAAATCAATGTATGTATAAAAAAAATATGTGAAATTTTTACCAAAAAAATACATGTGATTTTGAATAAGAGGTGCGGGTTAAAACGTTTTCAACATCATGTAATTAATGGACGACCCCTATTCTGGGGTTACGATCAGCGGCAGTAATTTTGGTCACCACGGATCAACAAGATGGGGTGAAAGGGTTTTCGAAAAGTTACTAAAACATCAAGTGATTTATGGACGACCTCAAAATAAATACTCATTCATTTACGTATAAAAACACCACGTTTATTCGTTTGTGGTCTATGATTGTCTAGGCTCAGATTCTAGTGATGTTTAAACACGGTAGTAAGTGATACGGTTTATTCAATTATCGCTCACCAATAACGGTCACCACGAGTGACCACCGCCGCCGCCGCAGCCACCGCGCGGTGTTAATCAAATATTTCAACAACAATACATTCTGTTTGCACGACAGTAATATGATAAAAGTGACGTTATTTGTATAGAGTTCCTTTGTAAAATAGATAAAACGTTTTATTAATATTATATCTGTCGGCGCGTCATTATAACCTTCTTTTGAATTACGTCGGAAGGAGACAATAAGCTGGCAATCATGACAGACGTCACTTCTTGAACGTCAACAGCGAGCGCACATCGTGTCCGACGAATCGCCTACGTTCCTCGTAATCGTATTCCCACTATGTTTACTGACAAGGGGGCGGGCTACAATTTTGCTTACGTATCCATGAATGGTCCCTTATAAATGGTGTAATTCTCCACACTTTGTTTTTATATACAGAATACCTTATATATTCTTATCGGAAAATAAACTGTATAATAAAAGAGTCGAACAGTAATCGGTCCATTTTGTTTCGTAACTCATGAATAACCGTCGTTAAAAAAAAAACCGTCGAGCGATAAATATAGGGTTGCGTACTGTATCAAATCGAATCATTTGAAAGACTTTATGTAAAACTTTATTGTATATACAAATATATCGATAAACACGATTACACGAATATAAAAACGAGTGTAAGCAACAAGTTTGAACACTACTGACTGATCAAAGATGAAAACATCTGAGCAATGCTTTTTTTTACACGGTATGGGCTCAGTGCTTTGACCACAATCTCACCTGATGTCAAGTGACGATGTGGTCCAGGATGGTAAACACTAAGCCTAGAGATACTGGTTTTTAAGTGACGCTACCGGAACAAATCTATTGGTGTTTGGCGGCAGGTTTTCAAATTTGAGGGATTATTAGAAAACGCACCCTACCACCATACTATGGTTTTCAAACGATGTTTTCCTTCACCGAAAGCTCAGGCTGATTTTTGAGTCGGATGGGTGGGCTCGAGCCCGCATACATTGAAGCGGAAACCGGTCGCACTATCCACTGCACCATCGTCACTTCGATAATTAATAATGTAAAAAAAAAAATATTTATATTGGTAGCCTTGCCAGGTAAAAGAATCCAACTTAATGACATCGTAGATTATAGCCATATAATAGTAAACGATCGACAAACATAACATAATCAGTTTATTAAAAATCCAATTAACTCCGGGTGTTAAATCAATTAATTGACTTTTAGATCAATTACTTTACAAATTCTAGTGCGTACCTACCTCGTTAGTGTTAGCTTCTTTAAAATTCATACGCAAATTTTAGGTGAATATTGGCCGTTGCCCAGATATTTACGGTACTTATTATATATAATTTGTTAATAGTACAATATAATTACCTGGATTGTATCAAATTAAATAATAAATAATTTACTACCTGTCATAGAATATGATTAATTGTAAATTGTATTTTATAATAAGTTTTGATTTTAACTAATTCATTTTATAAATTTGAATATGTCAGTAGCTCTAGCTCCATTTCCGGCAATATCAGAAAAAAATTGTTTTGGAAGACTATTTTGGCCAGTCATAATTGAGCTCTAGTGGGAGTTGGAGTAGTTCTAGCAAAAAACTAAAGCGTATTTAGCTTAACAGACAAGTCTTTCTGGACTTTCAATTAAAAAAAAAAACATTAAAATAAACAATAGTAAGTTGTTTTTGACTTGAATTTTTTAAATTGAATAAAGTATTTATGAATTTGAAATAAAAACTTCTTTAGCGGCGTTGTAGGATTCTTGGTAGGTGAAAAACTTATAGATTCGCGTTATCAATGCTATGACGTCACACAGTCAACATGCTGCATTATGTCAAGTATAACATGGCGCTCAGAGATAAATAATAAAATTTATACTAAGGTATGTTTTCAACGCCAATAGATGTACAATTCAGATCAATTTTATAACTATGTAAATGTTAGGTTATATGCGTTGCGACCCCCGTGTTGCTCCAACAAGGTGGCGGGAGGAACCGGGGGGTTTAGTGGGTAGTGGTTAACGGCGCTTCTCGTCTCGCGAGTCCCACACTAATTCTGGTGTGTTACAGTCCCTCACACTTGCGTGTGAGAGATTGTAACATACCTCCGGATCCAGTCCTTTCCTGGGGGGTACGTCCTTACCTTCGGGTTAGGCTAGACAGCGAGTGCGTAATTGTGTCAACAAATTATGAAACAGTTTTTCCCGTTTCCAGTTTTCTCTTCTGTCGGTAGTACCCATGGCTAGTTGGAAATTTTCAGATAACAATTTCTTCACATACGTTTTAATAGTCATTTATTTAGACGCAGGTAAATCATGTGCCTCGTGGATAAAAAAATATCACCGTTATATGTTTATCTGTCTGTTATTTGGTTTATAACTCAATAACCTGTGAAACGATTTTAATGACTTTTTTGAAACGTAGATAGATATATTATCTGGCCAGGTTTTATATTTAGTTACATTAGGTGGTGTTAAGGAAAAAATATAAGGACAATAGTTAATAAAATTTTCAGCCATCGTATTCCTTGCAATATTTTAACTAAACTAACGAACATTTAAGAAGTTTATAATGCAGTAAATAATTTAAAAAACGTTCATTTTACAAACGAGGCTCTCATGCGGACGGAGTCGTGGGCACAGTTTGTAGCCTATAAATTCCCGAACGACACATACTTCCCGTACAACAAATGTCATTGAAATTGGTCGAGTCTTTTTTGAAATTTTTATTTTTATAATTTCTACAAATTATATCGATATTTCTTGTAGCCTTATCAACGTTTATTTCATGAACAAGAAGGTTTATCAAAATCGTTCCACCCGTTTTTATTTATTTTTTTTTGTTATGTTTAAAATATTTGTCAGTTGCTCCTTGACATATATTTCCCGTGTACAAATTTTTACGAAAATCGGTCAAGCTATTAACGAATTTGTGAACAAATATTGAATGTACACACAAACTTCATATTCTTCATTTAGTATAGATAGGGCTATATATTTGTATGCGAGATTTGTTATTTAGTCACTAATAAGTGTTAAATGTTCATATTTAGCGAATAACGTATCCCTCATGAGGCATTATACATATTTCTTTCCTGACATTGTTATTGTATACGTCTAGGCGAGTGCCCGCGGCTGCGCCCGCATTTCAAATGCTCTTCACTGCGTTTTAATTTTTTTTATACCGAACCCTAATTATTTACTTAATTTTGTAGGTACTAAGATAAATTAAAAATATTTCTCCCTGATTCAAACACGTGTTTTAAGTTTTTTACGCGGTACCCTAATTATTTTCAAAAATTAAAAATACTCTAAGTAACTATAGCTTTCCTAAGTGGAGTAACTTCAGCTATCTAATAAAAAAAGTGTCGTCAAAATCAGTTCAGTAGTTCGGGATAACCCAGAACAAGCAGACGGACAAAATTTTAAAAATTATATTTTCAGTATAGGTATCGTATATACATTGATATTGATTTAGTAATAAATTATTTTGATATTACAAACAGACATCTGTTATATAATAATTTTAGCTCTTGCAATATTTCTCATGTTTGCTGTCAGTGTGTTTATATGCGTATAACTCTTAAAATACTGAACCGAACTGCATGTTTCTTCTTTCATATCATATGCACACTCTCTGGTCATATTTGTTGTATATTTTATTTAATTTGGTAACATATGAAACAAATTATTAAAATAAATGTGAATGAATTCTGCACAAAAGTAAAGCAAACGGAAGCTTCTTTTGGATGTCTCACATGAACTATTATTACGCCTAAGCAAAGCCGCTAGGCGTATGCTAGTTTCAAATACTTTATAATTGGTAGTATTGATTCATAAAATATAATATAACATCGATTCTACGATTACTTTTACAATCCTTCTGATTACGTAAGAGCAACTGTAACAACAATCGTATGAAATGAAAACATCGAAGGGGAAAATATTCTTTCACATGGAATTAAAACACTCAGAATGGCAGTAGTCGCACGTAGAGTGAAACCACGCACGCGTCTTGTTACGTGTCAGTGGTTTATATATTAAATATTTTGATATTGAGTCCAATTTTTTCCTTTTCTACTTTATATAACTATATATATAATATAATAACTCACTATTTACGTAAGATACAATAATGAAATACCATTGTAAAATCTACTCAAAACTGAAATTATTTTAAAATTATTTGGATGGAAGTCAGTCGTTTGTAGCTGTTATGTAGAATGCAACATAAGGTAAAAAAAATGATGATGTTATTCATTCGTTACAGGACACTTGTATATATGGCTTCAATAGTAAGCAAATGTTTGTATATTCCTATCGGTCTTAACGTTCTTACTCTATGATTATTTCATAATAATTTAGATATTTAATTCTTATTTTT
The DNA here is from genome assembly GCA_014132275.2 of Samia ricini. NCBI lineage: Eukaryota > Metazoa > Arthropoda > Insecta > Lepidoptera > Saturniidae > Samia > Samia ricini. The sequence goes on from AP028158.1 coordinate 29,238,113, forward strand.
AGCAGTGCCTTTTGCACGCCAGCTTTTTATAGATCTCAGCGTTGACCATTGCACTATCTAACAGAACTAAGGAAGTACCAAATGAATTCATTGAAGACTAGTTCTGTGTCCCGCGGCTCCTAAACTAATTGAAAAGAGACAACTCCATCTCGAGATTGGGCATTATATATATACAAAATCATTACTTCGTATTCCCCTACTTCATCCTCCAAAACAGGGCTGATTTTAATTTTTAATAAAATTTTGAATAAACGCCGCTCGCATAGTCTTAAAGAAATTTTTTTACAACTATATTATAAATATGGAAGGCAACGAAAAATCTACTTGTAAGGAGCAGGTTATTCAGAAATCATCGGTAACTTTTGCGGTGCTTCTTTGAAAAAACTTCCAATGGAAATAAATCAGTCAATCTTAGTTTTGATAGTGTACAACCTATCGTAAGATATGGTGAAAACACAATTCAATAATATTTCTTATCCATTTATCTGTATTTGATCGATCTATATGCATTTGTTTCTACTACAAATATTTCATCTCCTTTTTTTTTACACCGTATATGACCTCAATCTCATCTGATGTTAAGTGACTATGTATTTCAGGATGGTGAACGCACTAAGCCTATATGTACTAACTCTCAAGTAATGCTGCCGGAACACACCTGTTGTTGCTTGGCGGCAGATTTTCAAACTCGAGAGTTCATTTTTTCAACACCATTCTTTGGTTTCATCACGATGTTTCCCAAAGTGGGTTCCAAAGTTCACCAAAAGTGCGTTCGAACCTACGTCCATTGACGTGGAATTCAACGACATTAACAACAGAGCCATCGTCGCTTTATCAACCTTCTTAACATTTTCATATTAGTATAATGACTTTAGATAAATTTAAAAACTAAATTTTCCTCGGATATACTGAACTAAATCTCTAGATTTGTATGAACAAATAAATATGAAGTCATAGTATTACATAGCCAAAACGAAATCGATTCGCTTACTCTTGTATAATAGGTATTGGCGTTATGCCAACACGCAGTTGAGATAAATTGTGTCCCTACTTTAATTTTACCAAAGTATAATATTGTATATAGCTTTTATTAGAATATTGATCCATTACGAACATACTCGTAAATTTACATCACGATCCAAGTGTCTTGCGTTCATATATTTTTATTAGTTTGCCTGTATTTCCATTACTATGCGTATAAATAAAAAAATAAATTTGAGTGGTTCTTATTTTAAATCGTAGATAAACTTTGTTTTCAGGATTAAGTATATATTCTGTTACATCAAATAGCTTATAGTAAAAGTTATATGAAGGTCACTAAGAGCCAATTTTTTGATCCGTAGTCAAAGTTACTATATCCATTTGTCAAATTTACTATTACTATTACACAAACCAATGGTTATAATCACAATGCGTTTTTTGATGACAAAATCTACTATGGTTAAATTTAGCAATAGTTATTTATGTTGCCAGTAAAATGAACTGTATAATAGAATACTTTTGATTCCGGTAATTTTTTTTGTATGATCATTCCGAGTAAAATGTGTCATGTTCCATAATTCGAGTTGTCGAACAAACATTACAAAAAACAAAGGGTCGAGCTTCTCTCTAACATCTGTGTCCATTATTATTTCTTGTGATAGTTTTGTAATGATATTACCTTTTTTTTATTTCGTCTTGTCTAAAATATTCTTTGATTTTATAATTTAATTCTTGGATTTAATATATTTTACAAGCCAAATAAATATTTGTACGAACTTGATATACTATACATAATGGAATACTGAATTCTTATGAAAAACAAAATTCATAAACAAATATATTACGAAAAAGATAATAAATAGCAATTTATTAATACGTTGTAATTATTTAACAAATTATTTTATATAAATTAATGTTACATAATGAAACTTCAAATTATCTACTTCAAATGTTACACAAAAGCAATGAAACAGCTGTTCGCACTGGAGTTAACCATCCGCCATCTTGCTAACCCGACTGAGTTGAATGGTTAAATTTTGTAACAAATAGTCACATTTTTGACAAATGGTTAGCTTAACTATGTTTCAAAAAACGCATCAGGGCATTATTTTAACCATTTGTTACAAATCTGACCATTTCTAGAGTTGACTACGGATCAAAAAATTAGCCCTAAGTTGGTAATAAAACTTACGACCTTTGTGTTGTATACAATATATTTTAATCTATATATATAACAAAAAAAGGTTCCTTTGATGCACCATCACCACAAAACTACTGAACATATCGGGATGGGACTACTACCATTCGACGTGGAATTTTTCGTAGATGGTTATAGGCTTATTTTTTCTCCATTTCTCCTTTTTTTCAATTTACTCTTAAATACATTTTAGCCTTTGGTTTAATCCTATGTACATTAATTTCCGCTAATCAAAACAAAAGACTCTCAGTTTTCTTCCTTCATTTGTTTCGTTTGGTTAGTTATAAATGAAATGTTATATGCACTTATTCACCCACACCTAAAGAACATATGAAACGCGAGCAGAAACGCGTTCAACACCAATTTATATAACTATGAAAAAATAGAGTTGTTCGTTATTAAATTAATTAAATCCGAATTTCACTTTAACAAAATTACAGATATAAAAATGTTTATTACTGTGTTACAAATTTACACTCAATAATATATTTACTATTATATATTACATTTGCGGTGAGATCTATATCGTAATCATTCATTATAATTTAGGATTTGGATGATATCCCACGATGCAGGAAGGATTTCCTAGTGCGGGGATCTATAGATATCTATTTGCGTGGAAATTTGCACAACAATGCATAAATAAGTGCAAGGTTAAATGGCTTGGACACGTGGAGAGGATGGATGAAGGAAGACTGACGAAACAAATTGACAAGGTGAGGGCGACTGGGCAAGCCGGTAAGGGTCGTCCTAGGGTAACGTATCAGATCAAAAACATTCTAAAAGACGATCGCAGTCAAAAGTACACGTAACTGAAGTAAATGTAAGGAAAGTAGAATAAGCGAAGGATGTGTATCAGGATCGTAGCAAGTGGAAGGATGTAGTCTCTCCCTACGCTTATCTTATCTATACTAATAAATAAAATTGAAGTGTTTATTTGTAATGTCCAAATAACAATTTTTTACTTAATATATAATGTAGGTATATACAATACGTATACCAAAAATATAATTTTTAATTTTTTTGTGTATCTGCTTGTTCCGGGTAATATCTGGAACGGCAGGACCGATTTGGACGGATTTTCTTTTGGCAGATAGCTGAAGTTACTCTGTGGAGCTTAGGGTACTTTTGATTTTCAAAATTTATTAGGGTTCCGCGTAACAAAACTAAAGCTCATAAAAAATTAAATAAAATCCGATTTAATTTATCTTAGTATTAAAATATTTAAAAAGTTAAAAATAAAAATTAGGGTTTCGTAATAAAAAAATTAAAACGCAGTGAAGAACATTTTTTTTACACACGGTAGATTATCAGTGCCTTGACCACAATCTCACCTGATGTTAAGTGACGATGTGGTCCATGACGATAAACACACTAAGCCTAGAGGTTCTAGGTTCACCAATTGGTATTTGACGAAAAGTTTGCAAACTTGAGGGTGTTAGCTACCCAAGCGAGCATTATTAGTAAACGCCATTTCACCATGCAACATATGAAACGCGGGCGCAACCGCAGGCACACAGCTAATACAGTAAATAATTTTACCAACGAGGAATCCCACATTACAGTTCCATATTACATCTAAGTAGTTGTATTTAAAAAACAGTTCTCAGCCGTGCGTTAACGAATCGTCAGATAATTTTGTAAGTTTTTTATACAATTTATTTATAGACCGCATAGTGGCGAAACGGGTCTATAAACGCAGTTGACGTGACGTATTCAATGCGGACCATCGCAATTTATAAGCCAAGACCACATTCCTTCCAAGTTCATTTCACAGATACGACTACTTCTCAGGATTGAGTGCCTTGTACTTGCACCTTGTGCATTGAATCAGATTTTAACATATTACGCGTTAATGAACAGCATAATAAATATTTGCAGTAGCAATTGCGCAATGTATTTTGTACAATAGGAACGCTGTTTCAAAAATAGATCATAAATAAGGCTGACCACTAAAAACTAAATTGAAATGCAATCATATATGGAAAAGTTATTTATCCTCGAGAGAGTGACAGAGAAGGTGCTATACTAAAATATGACATCACGTTTTCTACTTTTACACAATCTTTTTGCGGAAAAGGAATAGAGTATACCCTCTTAACCCCCACCGTAACCTTTAAATGGTTTAAATATTAGAATCAACAGAATATTATGCCGTATACGTTATTTATATACTGGGTGTGTGCCCGCGGCTGCGTCCGCGTTTCAATATTTTTCACTGCTTAATATAATTTTCAATTATTTTATACGGAACCCTAATTTAAGTTTATTTTATTCCATTTCTAGCTCTATCGGAAATTAATATAATATGTACACATCTGTAAAGATACATCCTACAGTGTATGTATGTATATGTATTGTGAATGTGTCGTTGATGTGTCAATAAATAAATAAATAAATCCAAAATTATTTTGTTACTAGCATTCGGCAAAGATATTTCGCACAAAGTCAAATACCTGCCTGTAAAACTGTGCATTCAATCGGATTTTATTCACAATTTAACGAGTTTTAATTATTTTTTTTACGCGCAACCTTAATTTTTGAAATAAGTTACGCGGATTAACTTCACCCATCAGCCAAAAAAAGTCCCGTAATAATCGGTCCAGCCATTCCGGAGATTACCCAGAACAAACTGACATACAGACAGACAAAAATGTTAAAAATCGTATTTTTGGAATAGATGTCGTATTATACGTTCATATCTACATATATAGTAAAAAACAAATATTTTGACATTACAAACAGAAATTTCATTTTTATTTGTTAGTATAGACATATTATAATTTAGTTAGTCATTTTTTTACATAAATTAAACGACAGTCATCTACGAAAAAGTAGTTTTCAAATGTTTTCCAAGTAGGTATAAAATTTTTTTATATAGTCGTATTTCACACTCCCCTCTCCTGATAGACCCTAGTCAGCAATGGTAAACAAAGTTCCCCTCCCCCCTCTCCTCCACATAGTAACATATGTTGTGGAATAATTGTTATCATATAAGAAATAAGTAAAATCTGCCTAAATAGATAAATAGACATTGCTTATGTTATCACCATTGAAAGCCCTCGTCTCACACGTCTTTAAAAATAAGCATAAGCAAATAAACAAACGTCCATTTTATCGTAAACAAGTAAGATTATTATTCATTCATCTATTAAAGGTTAATTTGATTAAAACTATTGACTGTATGTACGCACAGACAGGATCTTTTGTTTTATTAGTGTTAGATGAATATGACGTGTCATGCATATTTATCGTAAACGTTGCTTTTTTATATACATACAGGTTTATAAGCAGAAATACATCGTGCAGATGACACCATATTAGGTTTCTGTGATGTTATTCGAGACGATGTGTGATGCGAATAAGTTATTTGTTTTAAAAACATTAATCAAAGGTAGGATACAGATATCTATAAACTTTATTTGACTTTGAGAACGAACTTAACGTATTACGAATTGTTTTAAAACTCGTTTTATAAATAACTATGTAGTATTTCATATACGTTCTCAAAGTCAAATAAAGTTTATATAATTTAGTCATTGAAGAGATAGATAGAGATAGAGATAGGTACTTTTTCTTTTATTACTATTTTTTTCCTATACTCGATTCGCATACGGATGTTGATAAGAGTTGATAAGTAGTTAATACAGTGTCAAACATTGAAATATAAAACAAAAAAAATAAAACGCAATATCACCTAATAACTAACATTTTTACAAAATAGTGGGGCATGATATAATCTATATATCGATATTTAAGGAAAAGGGGCTTATTTTGACAAACCATGATCTCAAAACTACTAAACACATCGGGATGGGACTACCATCATTCGACGCGGAATTTTTCTTTTTTGACTATTTATCTTCTGGACTGCATCGACCCGTTCTCATGTTTTTTTTTCAATTTACATTTAAATAATTTTGTTTTATTCGATTGTTTACTCTTTTTTTTTTTCTTAGATAATGGCAATTTGTGAACACACAATTTGTGCCAGTGTCATGAGGGTAAGATGCATTTTCAATCTTCTATCAGCGTTACCAAGCTCCAGCAAAACGGTGGCCTCGAACTTTCGATGGAGCTTTGTCAGCACCTCAGAATAAATGTTACGCGTTATCTTCTATAATAAACTGAACTTGAACACAATAACCAAACTATATCACACAAAACCCCCACAAAGATTACATAGTATAGAGTCAAATACACAAGTTCAATGAATTAAAGAAAGTAACTGCTATATGACAGACGGATATTCCGCCAAAACTCGATTTTTTTACTTTTATGTACATTTTTTCCGCTAATAAAAACAAAAGTCTCTCATTATTCTTCATTCACTTGTTTCTTTAGGTCAGATGACACTTTTTGAGATCAGCTAAATAACATATGCAATGCGGGCGGAACCGCGGACACCAACCAGTATTTATATACAAAAAAACTAAGCAGCCGTGGTGACTGCCGACAGGAGCGACAACTCGAATTATTCGAAAAACTGTTTTCTAATGTTTAAATTTAACAATTTTTTAATTCATATCTTATAAAGCCCCAGCACTTAAACGCCATCTTGTACATGACATAATGAAGCATGTTGTAGGCCGACGTCATAGCATTGGTTACGAAAATCTGTATGTTTTTCCCCCACCAACAACAGCGCAACCCCGTTAAGAAATGTACACTCCAATAAAAACGTAAAAAAGGTTAAAATTAAACCAGTATCTAATCAAAGACATTTCGCACTCAAATGTCTAAACAATTCTTTATTCAATAAGGCCCTAAGAAGGCGCTTATGAACGTGATAACACTAACTACTAGCATTTTACATTGACTTAACCCCTTGAGCATAACCTGCCGTTTACGCCAGCTTTACATTGTTATCATATTGTCTTTCTATTGTCTCATTTTTATGGGTAATCAACATTTATAACAATAACATTTTTATTTCAATAAAATCAATCGATGTTTTTTTTTATAAATAAAATCATATATTCGTCAATTACTGTTATAAAAAAATGATAACCATAACATAACATAATTTTTACACGGTATAGGCTCAGTGCTTTGACCACAATCTCACCTGATGTTAAGTGAGGATGTGGTCCAGTTCACTGGTTCTCAAGTGATGCTGCCGGAACACACGTGTTGCTATTTGGTGAGAGGTTTTAGAACTTGAGGTAACTACCCATTCGAGCATTGTTAGAAAATGATCTAACACCATGCTATGGTTTCCTCACGATGTTTTCCTTCACCGAAAACTCAGCCTGATTTTAGAGCTGTATAGGTGAGTTTGAAACCGCGTCCATCGACGTGGAATCCGGTGGCACTATCCACTGCGTCATCATCGCTTCTAAAATGTCTATTACTGAGTTATAATTTCCTCTATATATTCTTTTGAAAAATATGTTCTAAATATGTAACTGGATGTACTTTCTTTAAATGGTGATCAAATAGGTGTATTTTGATAACAATACTAAATACCTAATAAAATCAATATGTTACCAGTTAATTAGGTATTATTTTAAACTAAACATTTTCTATTTCGGTTATCGAACAATGTTTAATGTATCTATTTAATTTATTACCTAACTAAATTCTAATAGCTATGTATTTGATAGATTTTGTCGTGTACATATGTCGTTTCATATCATGTTTTACAATAAGCTAGCTATGTTTGAAGTGAAAATTCTTTGAGTAAAATTTCAAGGTCACGCCTCGTGATAATCGTCAGAAATAGCGGTTTTGAATATTCAGTTTATTTCATACAAAGGTGTTTCTATACCTTATAATATTTATCTATTGTCGCAGCCACGTTTTAATTTTTTCCATAAATTAATTATTATACAAACTAGGAGCCTTCGAAAATGAGAAAAAATGCCCGATTTTTACCGTTGTATTCAGACGTCCGTAAAAAAATTAATGAATAAAAACAAAAAAAGCCTACACCTCTTGTATAGCCAAGTCTGCCTTTTTTCATAATTAAAATTAATTATCTGCTCAATTTTGGAGAAGAAAACAGGTGAATACAAAATGATGACTTCGTCTATTTTGCCGAACCGAACTGCAGAACCGAACCGAATTGTTTTTTCGAGGTTTATAACTCTTTCTTTGGAAAGCAACACGATTGTAGTAGTGGTGACGGTAATTATTGTAGTGTTTTGAAGTTCATAAGCGCCTCATCAGAGCCTATATTGAATTAAAAAAAATAGAATTTTAGAATTACTCTATCATTTTCTAATTTTTTATAACTTAAGGCTTGTAGCTCCCGTTTATTAACTTTTAATTATTTAAATAGATTTTGTTAAAACTATGCCAAGCCTTGCGCTACCATTGCTGGGAGGGTTAAAGGGGTTAAAGCTATGCTTACTATGATCACAAATAGCTACAATTTTGCTAACGACCCCTGATTTGTGTGATAGAACAAAAAGTGTATATACTATTAAACAATGATTCATTCTATGAATGATAGTGACGTCTGGAAATAATTAACATCTGCAAACGTTCAGTAAGCACATGAAATGATAACAATATTGTTTATTTTATTATCATAAATAGGTATATAAAATAAACGACTGAACATAACTCCGGCATGTACAGGTTGGATAAAAAAAGTCAGTAGTTGGAGAGAAAGTAGTCTAAATTTTATTGATGACGTGGATTTTATTGAAAGGTAACATTCCTGCATTCATAGACTCTTAATAAATGATTTCTCTCAGCCGAAAATTGAACGAGCTAAAATCTGGTAAAATAACACCTTAAACTTTTATAATATAAATCGACAGACTCGTTGATAAATATAAATTTATTTCTTTCACCAATAGATTTAGATTCATAACGTCAAAATCAATTCAAGTGTAAACAAGGAATACTTGGAAAAAAACTCGCAGAAAAGTTGATAGAATAATCTCCATAATCGAAAACTATATGAACGTTCAATCTTCCCTGTCCTTATATATAGATTGAAATTCCAAGAAATTCTATACGATAGAATTACAATCATATTACAATAATACGCAAAGAGGTATGCTAATTAAGTCAATATCGAAAATCAAACAAAAATTATACATGTTTCAATTAAAAAAAAACATAAATACCTATATGTATATGGATTGGGAACAAACCAAAACGTAAAGATAAAGCAGATCTATAATATACGAATATCCAGGTGACATGAAACGTAAAAGACCTGAGGAAGAAAGAAGCCAAACGAAATCAAAGAAGGAACCATTTACCACAAGTTGTCGTCACAAGTATAATTTCTTACCATTAAAGTTAGCTAGGAGTATGATTGATTGTCCTGAGTTATTGCCTATAATAAAGTTTGGTACTTGATGGTGTAAATCTTGGCAATTCTATGCTGTGTAATTCTGATTAAACAAAATGACACTTCATATATGTATTTTTTTCATTATATTTTATATTTGTGCTTATGTTATTACAAACTGTTACATATTTTCTATTTCGGATAATTATTCATCGCGTAATATAGTTTTTAAATAATCATCGAAAAAGAGCGGTCCCTATCACCGGTATATATAGACCCTAAATTATTTTTGCTACTAACACTGTCCACGCATTGAGCATTACACGCAGGCATACTCCTGCACGCAACACGCAGGTACGTAGGTCCTGTAAAGAACCTTTTTTATGTTAAATAAATAATGTAGGGATTAGCTAGGATCAGAATTTCGCGGGAGTTTTCACACTCAGGCCAAGCCGAGGTTCGAACCCTTGTGCTAGTTACCTTTTGCGGCTGAGTGCCTTGAGCACTTGTCCCCAAAGTTCGGTGAAGCTGTAAAAGCCCTTACGGTCAACAGCATTAGCTAGGTTAGAAAAAAAAATGGTACTAATAATAGAAAGCAAAGATTTGTGTGTTTAATAAAAACTTTTTATTTATTTTATGTAGAGTTGATGGAATTTGTCCGGAACAAAGCAGCGATGGACTTGTAGTGCACCTTGGTCTCAATATGTGGGATCAGAGTACTTTTCACGGGATCATTTCAGAGCCTAACAGTGCTGACGCCCTATTGGTATACAACTCATTCGCCAAATAATTTAACTATAATTTAGACTGTAAAATGAAGCCGGCGTAACCCAAAACCATGAGGTAAAATATTGGAAATACAATGTATAATGAATAACATAATGTTGTGTAAGACTTCCATAAATTTAATAAAATATATATTTTTAAACAGTATCTTGTAAATGTTTTTTCAGATATGCTACAAAACAAGATTATCGAATGAATAAAAGCCTCTTATTATTATTATTATCGTTATAAATAAATATTATGTACAGTGTTATGCTAATTGGAATCTTTCTTTTACTTAAAGCGTTCTATCAGCACCTGAATACATAGTCATACGTTCCACGATATTGGCAACCGACTTGACAATGTCTGTGATAATTTTTCTCTTATTTTCTATTGTGACTCTTAATGTTTTTTCAATTCATTTGTAAACACGGTGAAGTAATTGTAATCGAAAAATAGGTCGATAGTATATATCTTTTTTTTTTAATTTGTATCGCGTTGGTTCCACGATTGGACTAGAATCTCATCTGATGTTAAGTGACTATGTATTCCAGGATGGTGAACACACCTAATTGTTGCATGGTGACAAGTTTTCAAACTTGATATGTATGTATCATGATATATGTATGTATATTGATATTTTTTACAAAGAAACCAATTGTTTTTTTTTGTTTATAAATTACAATTTAATTATTAATTATAATAAACTAGTGAAATATACTATAATCGCTATAGGGCGAACTTTTCATATTTAAAACATATATTTTTAATTTATTTTCAGAACTGTATTTAAATCTTTCTCTTTGACCCCTATAATAATAGAACAGTGGTAAAAAAAAAAAAAAACTCATTTAATTTTTTTTTTACGCGAATCCCTAATTAATCTCAAAGAATATAAGTCGCCTAAGTAAACGTCAGCGCTCTCCCAAGAAAAGTCCACTCAAATTCGGTTCAGCCATTCCGGAAATTAGCCGGAACAAACAGCGAGAGAAAAGAAAAAATTTAATAGGGTACCTTATAAGGTACATTAAAATGTCAGTATATATACTGATATATTATGTATACAATAAAAAAAGTTTATTTTATATTCCAATTGTATTTATTATTATAGATTTTATATAATACGAATTTCCGTTACCTAAATTATCACAAGTTATATTGTAAGTACTATTAACAATTAAATGCTTATAATCAGTAATTAAAATATCTGAGCAATGCGCAAAAAAAGCAATGCAATGCATTTTATGTCTTTTGTGATATGGCATTTTAAGTCTATAAACCGCGACAATGTATTTCAGATTTGATACGGATTAACAATAAAACTACTTGGTAAGCTCTCCTATACACTATAACACAATAAAACTAGGTCAGAAAATACATATATGATTATTGATTACAAAATCAGAATCATGTAAATCGGTCAGTGATTCACAAGTTGAAGCCAACGTTACATTTTACATACCTAATGTAAGAACAATCTTTAAAATCTTAAAAACAATAAATAGAATTCAGATTTCAAACATTAATGCAATAGTGTTTTACTGAACACTAGCTGTGTCCCCGCGGCTGCTCCAGCGTTTCATATTTTCACATCACTACGTTTTTTTTTATTTTTTTATAAAGGAAACCCTAATTATTTTCTTAAACAAAAAATAGTAAGAAAGAGAGAAAATATTTCTTTACACGCCTGTAAAACTGTGCATTGAATCGGATTTTATTCAAATTTTTATGAGTTTTAGTTTTTTTTAACCCGGAACCATAATTTTTTTCGAAAATTCAACTTCAACTATCTACCAAAAAAGTCCCGTCAAAATTGAACCGTTCCGGAGATTACCCGGAACAAAAAAACAGACAAAAATGTAAAAAAATGTATTTTTGGTATAGGTATCGTAAATACATTCATATCTATTTAGTAAAAAAAAAATGATATTACAAACAGACACTTCAATTTTATTTGTTAGTATAGATTCCCGTCAAATGGAAAGTTAGGATATGTAGAGCGAATGTCAGTAAATTCCCAAAATAAAGACAAGTCCGATATTCAGTGAGGAACGATGTAATTAAGGATAGAAAAACAATACGCCAATAAGTTGTTTTAACTGATCATGGTAATTTAAAATGCGCTCCTTAGAGCATAGCGTCGCCGTGAAAATTGTATTACAAATTTAGGATACACATGTCGTTTGTTATTGACAATCACATTTACAATATACCTACTTGTAAAAATGTTAATTTCTTGTATTGTAAATGTATGTAAATTTGTTTTTATCATCGGTAACGAATTCGAAATGCGATTGATACGTACCTTTATAGGTATTTTTGTTAAAGAAAGACAAAAAAAAGAAAAAAAATGAGTACATCTGTATTTTCCTAGATTTCTTTCTTTGTTTCATTTTGTTTCAAATTAACAATCATGTTGTATTAATTTTATATTTTTAACCTTAATAATTTGTGTATTTTATATTAATATTCTTAGCTTGTAGTGCGGTCGGATTCCACGTCGATGTATTTAGGTTTGAACCCATCTATGAAACTTTATAACAAGCTTATCCTTGCGGTAAAGGAAAATGTAAAAAAACCATAGCATGTTGGTAGGGAATTTTCTAACATTGACCACCGTCAATTTTGAAAACCTGCCACCAAGGACCAATAAATGTATTTTGACTTAGTGTATTTACCATGTTGGATCACATCGTCACTTAACATCAGGTGAGGTTGTGGTTAGAGTACTAAGCCTATACAGTATAAACAAAAAAAAAATTGTAATCGGTTAAATAAAAATATTATATAAATAACCCAATAGCCGTCTATATCAAAGTATAACTTGAGAAATCCAGGTAGGTCCCTAGATAGGTACTTACCTGGAATCTAAAACAAGGCCTCCGTAGGCTTCTAAAAAAATACAGAATAGTTTAACTTTTACTTAAACTACTTTTAACTTTACTTTTTCGTTATTTAGATATTTTTTTATTATTCGTTCTAGTTTACTGACTTTGTTTATTATTTTAAAAAAAACCTTCTGTTATAATAACAAATTCTCTCTTAACCTTATTTTAAAATCATAATTCGCAAGTAAATAAATATCCCAAGTCATTATATAAAATGAAAACACAGAAATTAAATATACTATATTTTTTACGTGATATATATACATTTTTTAATTATCTTCAATAATATGTAATACGTAAATGAGAGAAAAATTTAATATAGTAATACTCACATATGGGATTCCCTTCCTTGTGTCCGGAGATAAAATTAAATTTTGGCTTTAATCCACAATTGTACGTATTTGGCAATTCAACAAACGCGAGCGGGAAGCATAAATGGCACACGTGAAGCCGATTTCGCTTCCAAGCGCTAACTGTCCACAAGCACGTTACGTACACGCGTGGTCATACATTTGAAAATTTCAACCGTTTTATATCTTGATTTTATGTTTGCAATGTAAACAAAACATTCTCAACTCTCGACCGAATGATATATATAATATGGTGGGGTAACAAAAATTATCAGGTCACTCGGGACAATCCTAAGTATAGTTTAATTCTATGTATTATTTTACTAGTTATCATAACCGATGTTGCCCGAGTTATATTTGCGTAAAGAAAGGATATTAAATAATAATTTAAAAGGTTTTACCTGTAGATTTTTTTTTCAAAGTTATAAACTGAACCCTCGCTCATATAGTAGGAGAAAGAGAAGTGTTTATTTATTTACCACATATCGTGAACTACAGGAAAATAAGATAATAGAAAGAATGAAATGGTATATTCATTGCCTTATACCGGATATTAACAACATATGGTAAAATCGCTCCACTATAGCTCTTTTCAAACAGCGTACTATTTAGCTTCTTGTGGCAGTCAAAGTTCCAATTTTATAAGATGGTCAACAAATGACATAACCTCGTGTCTCGTCAGAGGCCACGGCTCAATCATAGCTTAATCGGATTCTGCGTAAATGGACGTAGATTCGAATCCACCTATCTTATTACAAATGAGTCTTAGCCTTAAATAACAAAAATTATTGATGAAATACTAAATTAAAAGCCGTGAAACGATGGCCACCCGACAAAGAGTTTAATAAGGCTTTATTGTTTTAATGGAACTCATGTGACGATGCATTTCGTTCGGATATATATAAAAGTTATTAAATGTGATGCACAATGTATATTTATGTAGTTACACATATTGGTAGAGTAAAATTTGAAGGTCGCGTCACACGATCTTCGGCAAGATATAAGCGCTGACGCTTAGCGTATTTTAAGCGTCCTGCCGAAGATCGTGTCACGTGATCACGATTTGGTAACAAGAAATAACAAGCAAGCTACTATTACTTCTTTTTGACTCTAGAATTATTATTTTTCTCCTCTTTGTGCTATATTATTTCTTGAGAAAGCATGCGTATGACTGTATGTTGTAAGATAGTGAGCATATTTTAGATTCGTTATATATACTGGAGAACCTATACTGTTCTTTAGTTGAGGTCCTATGACAAGGAGTGTTTTAATCTTTTTTTTTAATCGAGGTTCTTGCGGATTCCTCGTCTTGGTTGTTTTCCGAACCCGTGGTAATATTTCAACGTTCATAAGCGCCTTTGCAGGTTCAAATAAATAAAGTATTTTAAAATTAGATTTGATCATATTGATTTCTTTTTTTATTGTTTGTAATGTTGTACTTCTTTTGAGATTTTCTCTCTCTGTCTGTCATCTCTCGAATTAAAACGATCCTATCCTTTTTTTAAGCTTTACTTCAGTCACGTGTAAAGTGTTTCACATTTTATTATGTTAATTGGCATTTATTCGCGTCGATATTAAATTTCGAATGTAAGAAGAATTATATTGCGTGAGAAAAATAAACTCAAATCTGCTAATACCATTGACGGGATTTTTTATGAAAGTTCGAATGGTGACTTTATAAATCTTATTTCTACAACATTGGGGCTACATTTTAAAACTTTAAAACTTCTTCGAGTTAAATTTTAAGTGAAACAAAACAAAGTTACAAGTTACTTAGATAAGTAATGAACACAGTTGCCACTGTGTCAACCTTAAATTTGGGCTAATCAATTACTGGAGACCTAATACTAAATTCTTAGATATTTAACCAATGAAGGCCTTTAATTAATTAATTTGCTATCGGACATTTAAATTCAAGGTAATTTTATAATTCTGGAGCAAAGAAATTAATTAATGATAGCGGCTGTTCTAAATTTGGTATTCTTTCTACTGTACAGGATCTGTGCTTTGACAATTTAATCTAATGTTAAGTGAATATGTAGTCCAACATGATAAACACTAAACCTAGAGGTACTGGCTGTCAAATATTACTGCAGAAACACACTTATTTGTGTTTGGCGACATGTTTTTAAACTCAAGGGTGGTAGCTACACAAGCGGGCATTATTAGTAACCAAGCAATATTTCCTTCGCAGAAAGCTCAAGCTCATTTGCAATTGGAAAGGTGAGTTCGAACCTGCGTCCGTCGACGTAGAATCTGACCGCTATAACAACTGAGCCTCCATCGCTTCGATTTGCAATTTTATTTTAGTCCATCTCGTCGAATTACATCTGGCCCGTTTCCCAATGATTATATAAGGTTCTTAAAGAAGCCCAACGCTCTATAATTCTAGGTAATTTGCTAGAGAGTCGGTAATAGTTAGCACTCTGAGGCTATAGTCATTTATAAAAATTAAATCTTGTTTAAATTCCTCTGCATCGCACTTGTATAATTGTAATCCAGCGTTAATTTTTTTCTAACACTGTTTTGTCTCTTTTTTATGTCAAAGAGCAACAAACAGACAGACGCCCAACTGGTCATAATTGGTTACCGTTGCTTATTGACAACTGCAATACTACTTCACACAATCCATTTATCTTATGCACGTGTAGGTTGTTGTTTTAATTGTTACAATAAATATAACTTGGTGGCGACTGTCACTGCAGCCTGAGATACATACAGTCCTAGTTTAGATGGTCTTTATAATTTTAAAATTATTTGTATTTGGTGTAATAAATAAATAAAATAAATTTATAATGACGTCAAAATTTTCATGAACTTACCATTAATATTAATAATCCACCGCTACCTTCTTCCCTCTACCTATGTATTTATTTATCCACCTTCAAACTTACCACTCTTCTAGTTGTGTGACTTTCATCTCTTCTCATGGCATGTCTATGCCACTCTAACCTATTACTCTTTGACTTCTCGGTGACTGGTGTTACTTTCAAGCTTCCCCTGATATACTCATTTAATAATCATATGCATCGTAGTCATGCCACACATCCAACTTAACATTCGAATCTTTGCTATATGGACTCTTCTTTCATCCATCTCTTTAGTTACTCAACACTCAGATCCATACAACACGATAGGTCTTATAATGGTCTTATATATATTTCCCTTAAGCTACCAGAAAATATCCATCCATCCAACCATAGGTATAGTCATCGGTCCATATTGTTGGGGGTAGACAATCGAGAATCAGTTGGGCTCATCGGACATCAATTTTACGACTAATGTTCCCGACCCTTTACCACTTATGTTTGGTAATTCTTCGGACAATGTGTCTAACTTTGGTTCTTCTGCGGATTTGTTGTGGAAGAAAATAATCGGCATGCCTCGGCGCTCAGACTACATGACATCTTTAAGATAAAACTTTAGTCACCACCAGTAAGTTGCTAGCTCATGAGATTCACATCTCGACAAACGATATCTACTGAGTCACCTTGTGATAAAACCACAATCACAAGCGACGAAGCAGCCGGAAATACTCTATACTCTCGGATATGAATCAATTCTAAAATGATTACGTCGTTATCAGTCCTACTCTCGATGTTGTTATTATAACAATCTGTTATCAATACTCCAAACTTCACGTGTTATACGACTCGTTAGATGTGCGTCACTTAACATCATGTGAATCTGTGATCAAAGTCTATATAACAGGTACCAAAGAACATTACCGATTCAAGCACTATGTCAAACAAGCTTTAATTATAGGGTGGATACTAAACGATAGTGACATCTAGAAATGCCATCCTTGTTCGTGCTTCCATTTATAACCGTATAATTAACCATAATCTGTTTGGTGTGTATACCTATTTAAAAAAAGGTAAGCCAGATATAGTTTATAACCAGTTCTTCTAGAAGATGGGGTTGATTTCCTAACCAGTGGTTTGACGTTCATAAGCGATTGCTCAGGGCCAAAAATAAATAAATAAAGTACATTTTGATTTTGATTATTTTTAAGTGATTGAATATCACCGGATGGTAAATACGATGCAGTATATAAGTAGCGGTGACCGTCAGTAGCAGATTCTACGCCGATTTTTCGTCACGCCTTGTTTTCAGGGAGCCGATATCATATAAAAAGGAAGCATGCTGGGTAGAGAAATCCATTGCTTATCTATCTAAATGTTAGAGCAAAGATAAGAGATCTTAGAGCCTTCAATTATGGGGGCATTCAAGTATAATGTAAGCAAAATTTTGGACATTTTGTCCGAAAAACTTCATTAGTAGTAAAAAAATCCAACATAAAAATTAAAATAAAATGAGGCCAATCAATGTTTAACTGGTGTACTTGATTGATTGCAAAATAGAATAAATTTATCTAATTTTTTGTGTCGGCTAAATATAACATTAACCCATATCCTTCCATGGTTAAGGTGACTAATAATCTAAAGTCTAAACAATGGGCAACAGCATCCTCTGAGTACCACCACAGATACCTGATTGCGATTGCCAACTCGTCTGCCAATTACCCCCAATTGGACGACACAACAGTTCGTTTTGGAATTCCTTGAAGGTGGGGCGTATATCCAGCTTTGGACGTCTTTTGGCTGCCATGATAGTGATGCTAATTCGACCGTTCTCAAGTTATGTAATTTGGATATATAATTTCTCTAACACTAAGAAGTAGAAGATAAGGATACGTAGGAATTACATTTAAAATGGCAATTTAAAACCAATTGGAGACGCCTGGAGCTGGCGCGGTAGGCCAAAATGGCAAGGGAAGCGTGGTGGATGCGGGAACAAGGAAGTCGTGCACTGACCTGTTCCTCAGCAGCAGCAAGCGCCTTCGACGTGTAGATCCACTCGCAGCCGCCCGAAAGCTCCTTAGAATAAGACAAGGGCTTCCAACACCTCACACACTTCAGCCAACACACGACGTCACCACAATATGCGTTATAGTTTATATTATAAGCGGAGAAGCGAATATTACCACCGATTTAGTGGCGCGGGCGCGGTTAGGAGCACAAGTAGGTATAGCGGGGTTGCGAAATATAGTAATTACGTTGTATGCGCGGGCGCGGTCGACACAGAAGTGCACGACAGGGAAAGGGGGTGGGGGTTTTAGGAAGCCGCACTAGGTGGCGTTACCATTCCAGCCGCCCTTAAAGGGTCACCTTTAAAACCTGCCGTAATAATAAGGAAATAAATAATTATAAGCGGGATATGAAATAGCGGTTTGCGAATAAATAAATGAATATATGTATAATACATAGACAAATAATAAATAAATATTATACATAACAGCGGGAATTAATTTGCGTAGATTATTGAGTAAGGATAGGACACTGTTGAACAACGAGTCGTAAATTCGTCGTTCTCTGTGCAGTTTCCACCGTAGCAGTAAGAACAATTTTATCCTTGGATGGAAGAAGTTTTTCTATGACCGCTAACGGTTGCGAGTAGTCAATAATGACAAATACAGAACCGACAGCGATGGGTTTCGAAGATGTACTACAGTTTTGCCTAACCTGCAAATTATGTAAATACTCGAGATTCCATCGCTTCCAGAATGACTGAACTAATTTATCAAACAGGGAATTTCTGTGAAGTAAAGACATATTGTCAGATTTTACTTCACGCGCGGGTATAGAACATAGCGGTGCGGTATGTAAGAAGCGAACATTGGGGAAGATTTTTACCACTAGTTTTTTGCAGATATTAGAGAAGCCAGCCATAAGCGAGTCGACTGGTCGCGGGTTAATTTTATAGCGGGTGTAGAATATGCGTCTTCTCTATCGAATTATACGATGCGCGGGGTTTACCCAGAATTTTTGTCCAAGCGGTGGCATCAAAAATTCAGGACTGACATGTATATTAATTTTGCGGTAGTGATAAACTAACAAGTTAATGTTTTGATCCTGACTTTGTACAGTCGCGAGGTATTTTATTAAAGGCGTATTCATATACAGAGTCGAGGAAACAGTTTCACTCGCGTGCAGCAAATATATATGACTATAATCAATAGTCAGCGATTTGCCGGTACAGAGCGCGTGGTATGTACTCGATTTTAGGCCAAAACAGACAGTATTAAGCTGCGGAAATAATAGCGGAACTCGTGAATTAGAACTGCAATAAGTTTGATGGTAATCAGCGATTAGTGCAATTACATATAAACAAAGATTCAATAGAATGCTTATAAGCGGACCGTGAACAATGTCATAGCGTAGCGGTTTTCCTTCTCTGATAACTCCGTGATGCGGGATCAAGTAATAAGGTAACACTGAGTTATCAGGAGGCGCGGGAGATAAATAATTTTTACTCAAGTATTCTTTCATGAAATTAGCACAAGCAATTCTCGGAGATTCGTCGAGTTTATGATCTAAATACATTAACTGTTTGCGAGTGACTTCATATGGGTCACCTAGCGAATAAAGGTATCCGTGAAGCCGTAACTTGACAACATATTGATCACTGTTAATATCTTTATCAGTGGTTGCGCGATAAGATTCTAAGGATTTAAAATCTTCGTAATACTGAACCGAAGGGCTGGAAATTTCTTCAGCCTCCAAGGATTCGTTCATAGTATCTGTTTCAACGGTGCGGCTGTAGTAGTACAACAGCATGAAATTAGGCAGGCGGTCTGCGAGTACGTTGTGGGTACAGTACCCATAATCACGTAGCCGAGTACAGTTTCGACTGCGGACGATAATGTTGGATTCTTACTAGTGACACACGGAACTAACAGATGCGGAAATAAGGAAGCACCTATTAAGACATCTATCTTATTAGGCGTTGCGAACATATCATCTGCGAGCGGTAAATTTTCTAAATACGTAAGCGTGGCGGTATCAACATTAGCGGTAGGTAAAGAATCCGTTATTGTATTTACCATTAAACAATTTATATTAAAATTAATATCAGAATGATAGCGAGAAAAGAACTGAAGGTTCGCGGTGTATTTAATTATATTTTCAGAGCCGGCAAACCCTTTAATGACTACGGGTTTGACCGCTTGACATGGTATACCTAACAGTTCACAACACTCTTTAGTTATAAAATTACTTTGTGAAGCGGTGTCAAGTAAGACCCGTAATATATGTTTGTTGTTGTGAACATCGTACGCAATAACTTGAGCGGTAGCTAACAACACCGTGCTATTTGAGGTACATTGCGTGTCGGTATCGCAGAGGTTACGCGATATTGAGTGCGAAGCGGCATTGGTCGAGGTGTATAACGCTACGTCCGCGGGCGTAGCGCATTCACGTAGCACGGGCGGTATCGATGCGCGCGAGTTAGGTGACGCTGCGTGCGCCAATGACTCAGTTGTTGTGCATGCCGTCTCGACGATTGCGGGTGAGCGGTACGATTCCCGATTATTAGAATGTTCGGTGAAACAGAGCATGGAATGGTGCTTTAATTTACACCGGCGGCAACTAGCATTAGAACGACATGCCGAAACTCTGTGCTTAATGCTAGTACAATTTACACAAGCGCCTAATTCTTTTACAACCTTGAAACGATCTTTAGGTTGCATTTTATTAAATTCAGGGCATTTATACAAATGTAAATGTGTGAAATTGGTACATAAACATTTATAATTTGGCGGGCTATCTTCGCGTATATTTAAATATGTCTGATATTTTGGTGTGTGATGCGGAATTATTCTTATTAGTGCGGGTACGTATCCGTTCCGTAGAGTTTTTTGTGCTCACTGAAGGCGCGGGATCAGATGTATTTGCGGTGCGTTGAAATATTTTAGAGCGGTTTTTAATAAACTCCACCAAACTATCAAATGTGGGTATATTTGCGGGATTATTGTTAGAAATTTCGAAAGCGCGTACGGTATCTTTATCTAATTTTTGAAGAGCGATATGTAAAACAAATAGATCAAATAAGTTATCCAGTTTTAAATTTTTAAGTGCCTGGACTGCGTTTACAAATTGTTCAACAAATAAATCAAAGTTAGTAGCGGACGCGTTACAAAGAGGTTTAAATTCTAACATTTGATTCATATAAGCTGACGCGTACATTCGTTTATCTTCATAGCGATCTACTAGAGTTTTAAAAATCAATTCATAATTTTCTGCACAGGGAGTAATTCCTGCGCAGGCGGATTGAGCCGTGCCTGATATTTTACCTAACAAGTAATATAGTTTTTCAGCGTCTGTAAGCGATGGATTATCGTGTATAGTGGATTTAAAGTTAGAGTAAAATAACGGCCACGATCGAATATCACCATTGAAAGATAATAATTCGATAGATGGCAGTGAGGGTCGGCTTTTTTGTAATATATCTTCGTTTGCGGTTTGTGTACGAGTATATTTGGTAACTAACCGTTTGGTGCGACTATATAACTGCTCAAATGCTATCATGGGTTTATAATCTGCTGCGGCTTTAGGATTAATCGTTAGTAAACGTTTGTTATATGAGTCTAAAACAGTCAAAAACTCACTGCGAAGCGTTTCAATATTACTGCTAGCGTCTAAAAATAGATCGATGTCTCGATCTTTATTCTTTATGTCGACTCCTATATTTTTCGATGAGTCGTAAACATATTGTAAATATTCAAAAATAGCGTTACGTTTCCCTTCAAGCGTTGACAAAGAAACGTCGTCTTTACATTCAACCATTTTTAAAAAGTGAAATTACAAATATTTTAACAAATAAGTTTTAAATAATAATTTAGTTATAACAAGTAGCTTGACCTTGATGATGCGGGCAGAGCGGTGCAACGTCGCTCTGCTAGCGCGAGCGCAGCGTTGCCAGATATGCGGGGGTATTTTGTGAAAATTGACAAAATATAAAAAATGCAAAATATAATATAAATTAATATTATATATATGTAATAAATGCGGGATTATAAAATACTAGACTATTCAACACGAAATCGTGTTAGAAATAGTTCTGGCGGGAATGATATTATAAAGATATGCGGATAATAAATTATGCGGTAGGTAGGGTTATAAAATATTAAATACGTAAAATATGATATATAATTATAAATTTACGTAAATACGCTTATTAGGATGTTACTAATAAGGGCGCTGGTAACAATATCTGCGAGTCGAAGGACCAATATGGAGACGCCTGGAGCTGGCGCGGTAGGCCAAAATGGCAAGGGAAGCGTGGTGGATGCGGGAACAAGGAAGTCGTGCACTGACCTGTTCCTCAGCAGCAGCAAGCGCCTTCGACGTGTAGATCCACTCGCAGCCGCCCGAAAGCTCCTTAGAATAAGACAAGGGCTTCCAACACCTCACACACTTCAGCCAACACACGACGTCACCACAATATGCGTTATAGTTTATATTATAAGCGGAGAAGCGAATATTACCACCGATTTAGTGGCGCGGGCGCGGTTAGGAGCACAAGTAGGTATAGCGGGGTTGCGAAATATAGTAATTACGTTGTATGCGCGGGCGCGGTCGACACAGAAGTGCACGACAGGGAAAGGGGGTGGGGGTTTTAGGAAGCCGCACTAGGTGGCGTTACCACCAATCAATCAAAACAAAAGTATTCATTTAAGCCCTGAGAAGGCATCGAGAAGAGCCGGGAAGAAACTCTATCTGTATTTTTCTAGTATGTGTATAATTTTTTTTTAATAATAATACTGTACGATTCCTAGTTAGAAAGCGTTTTTAGTGTATGCACAGAAAGGGGTGTTATTTTCAGATAAAACCATTTTTCTTTAGGAACCCTTAGAAATGAAAACTTGAATTAGAACATTCTTAAAATTAGTATACTAAATAGGCAGTATACGAATTTCATGCGTTACCTCTGATAATAAGCTCCGATACCTAAATGATGGTTTTCACGCAATTTGTTCGTGTTCCTAACAGTTTCACGCGGAACTGAAATGGGCTAATGACGCGTTTAGATCTTATTTGCCACTGCAGTAACATCACATGAGTAGTATTTGGATTAAAAGTCTGTCGTACAATGTCGTCACTAGACAAATTAATTGGAAGCGTTACTGAAAACAATTATTTGATTACGGTTTTAAACGTGAGACGGTAAGCCGGTTATTTTCCAAACCAAACGTCATTCATATCTCGACCAGACAGTTTTGTTAATTATTAATAGAGCCTATACTTAATTTGGGTTCGCTCTATACCAATCAGTATAAAACCAGACAGTATGGGGTTCAACCAGTATGGGATAAAGCCAGCGCCATGCCCGTAGCAAATGTGAACAGAGGGTGTTTAAATCGCATTTCCTATTAAAATTTAGGATGTAAATGAAACACAATATTTACAAAATATACTTTTTATATTTCATGAGAACAAATTCAGAAAAAAACACTAGTGTAACCAATATTTAACGTCGGGTAGTGCCGGCCAAGAACCATACCACCACCCCATACCTTCCCGTGGGTGTCATAAATGGCGACTAAGGGATAAACCAGCAGGTGGGCAGCAGCATCCTCTGAGTGCCAAAAACACCTCACCAACCCGCCTGTGCCAGCAGTTTACGTCTTATGGTTGAATGGATGAACAGAACCAATATTTCTAAATAACTTTCTGTATTCCCTATATGTACTATTGTATTATTGCATAAGACATTAATTTAAGTCATTATTTTTAATTTTGTTTACCGCTGCTATTTGTGGTCATCAAACTTGACTTTCAGCATAATAATTTACTTCCTATTACTTATTCTTTGTCCTTTATCAATTGTATGTGTTCCAATAATTTTAACTCATTGTTTTATACATATAGTTTATTTTCTCTATTTTTGTAAAAATGTAGATAGTACGTCTGTTGGTCGATTTAATTTTTGTATACCTAAGTACACTGGCCTAAATGATACAGATGCCTGTATCTAGTTTGTAGGACGGAGACTCCATTGTACACACTTGTAACACAAATAAATCATTATTTTTAACTACACAATAACTGTATGTCTAGCGCTCAATTTAAGAACAGCTACTAGGTGTTTAGTTTTATAACTTATTTGAAGTCTTGTAGACACAGGCGTTCCTTCCAACGCATGAAGCCCGTAGCGTTTGCTATGTCTTGCTATATCGCTAATCAAGCTCTAGATAGTCGGTAAATCAGAAAATCGTAGATAAATCGATAGGCAACTGTAAGATCTGTTCAACCTAATAGGAATATTGTGTATACCTACAAAAATAAATATGACCAATAAGGTTCATATAAGCATTTCAATTATTATGTTCGAAAAATGGAAAGAGAGAGAGATCGTACTATATTTTAATTTGACGTCACACTAAAGTGTTTTCTACTAATTCCTAAAGTAACACTCGTTTTGCGGGAAAGAGATAGAGTATTCCCTCCAAAAACTTTAAACGCTTATAGTTTACAAGATTTTATTAGCCAAATTATTATTTTTTGTATAGGGACTATATTTATTGTCCACTTGATCTGTTGTTTTCAATAAATTAAACGACAGTCAAATATTCTATTCATAGACAAAAAAATCATATTAAAGTAAACATGATTGATTATTTTGTAAATTAATTAATTCAGTAATGAAAAAATATATTATAGATAGTTATCTGTAATTCTAAATTTAGAATACTTTAAATAAAAATTATCTTAATAACAAATTCAGCAGCGTTACTAGGCAGAGTATTCCAGAAGCTATTTGCTTTACCATATTATACGGCAATGCTGATTCTTAAGATCAAGTTATAAAAAGCCTTAAAATTAAATATTAATATTGTTTGGCTTTACGTATAAAATACATGTAAATTCAGTTAGTTAATGATGGAATTTAGTCATAAACAATTGAAGTACATATTGAAGATACATTTATTTATTATCTGTTGTTAGTATATCGTCTGTGCACGCGCCTCTCACGGAGCTGTTTTGTATAAACCTTTTTTATTCAAGTCACTTAATAGTAAGTATCGTTGTATACATATTCTCATAAAAGACTTTTATTTACATCAGTTAATGGAAAAGACCTAACCTAAAAACTTCTATATTTTTCATACTGTATAGGCTCAGTGCTTTGACTACAAACTCATTTAAGAGGACATGCGGCGGTAACAGATTTGAAAACAGGTATTTCAAAGATCTATTGGTATTGCGTTGCGCCCCAAAGAAAGAGTTTTAAAACACGAAAGGGACAACTGCAAATCAGGCTGATTTTACCTATGCAAAATAGACGAAAACATGACTTCATAGTACCCTGTTTCCTCCTCCAAAACTGAATCGATTTTTAGATTTTCTTTCCAGTTATAGAACAAGAAAGATTTTAGCAATGCCTATACGATTTGTTTTTTTTTTTTAATTTTATTCATAAATTTTTTTTGAATAACGAATGAAATTGACGGTAAAAATTAAGATTTTTTTTATTTTCAAAGGTTCCTAGTTTCTATAATAACTAATTTGTGGGAAAAATCGTACGGACATGCCTCTGGTATAATGTATTATTTGGTATAAAAATATTTCCCATAATGCTATTATCCAGGGAAGAAACAGGGGACTACGTTTGTATGGAATAAACGCAGCTAGCTGTCTGTTTGTTCTGGCTAATCTCCGAAACGGTTGCATCCATTTTTACCCGACTTTTTTCTGGCAGACAGCAGAAGTTATAAGAAGTAAATTTGACAAAAAAAATTAAAATTTATTAAATTGTAACAAAGTCTTATTCTATGTTGGGTTTTACTGGAAAGTGAGAATTTTAATTGTTTTCTATTCTAACCAAAAATAGTTTAAGGCCTGTACAAACAAAATAAGGTCTAATTTTTTCTAATGATTATTTAAAAAACTAAATTAAGCGCTTTAATAATTAACATAGGTAATGAAATAGAGTTCGAGTGTCCGCGGATTTGTACACAGAATTTGCAACAGAGAACCCTATTTAAGATTTGAGAGGCGGAACCGGGGTCATAAAGCTAGTTACATTATACAAAAAAAAATGGTATATTAAAAACAATTTAATAACATCAGCGTCTTATTTATCAGCTTTCTTTCATGACAAGTACAATTTGCGAACCGGAAGTTGCATTCTTAACGTTTAAATTTATCTACGTATCTTCTCAAGGCCGATATTCAAAAAATATATTTTATTTTTTATATCCTTACATATTAAATTAGCGTTTTATATAGAAAAAGTAAAACGAACAAAATATTATGCAATTATATGTTTAATCAATGGAATCAATATATTTAATCGAATTATTGTCGACAATGTTTATCTGCCGGAATTGTTTAGCGGAGCGATATGGTTGTTTTCAAAGAAGAGAATTTACCCCTACTCAAATAGAGACTTGGGCGGGTATGGTGCTTCTACTCAGGAACTGACGGCATATGAAGTGTCGCCAATTTTCCAACTTCAAAGGACTTGTATGACAAACAATATACAAGATCTGTCTGCTTCCAACTCCATCGGCCCTTGAAAGCTGAGCCTTTCCACGGCGGGAGTGGGGTGGAGAACAAGGCGAAGGACAGGGCGTGGATCGGTGCGGGGGTGCGTGCCACTTCACGACAAACTTTATTTTTGAACAGTCGTGTTACGCTAAATAAAATATTGTAATAACATTTGTACTCATTCAACACCAAATCTTGGGAAGCTGTACCTAATGTATGACAGCGGCACTGGTTAACCAAATACTCACCAGTACCTATTTCTGTGTCAACTTTCACTTGGAACAGGATTTGGTCAGTTCTCTTGGGTTCAACAACTGTAAAGAGCGTTCCCAATCTCGTAAAGAATCCACGTTACGATACAATACAACATTCCCACGTTATTGTGAATGCTGAGTAATGTAACACAGCACTCAACATGCGTTCGTTGACACGCTTCAGTCAATCATGGAGTAACCCATCTCTCAAGCTTTTTCATGTTTCCAAATTGATTCAAGTGAATTAAAATTGTTTTATCGTTCACACCGAAGACCGCCGCTAACTTTAACGTGTTTTGCAATAGATTCACTTCGACGATCACCTTTAATACTTCATTGTAAATTAAGATCTCTGGCCGTCCACAGGGTTTGTTCCGGAATCCAAGATTTCCAGAACGAAAACTTTAGAACCAAAAACGTTCCGTGCTTTCTTTTACTGTAGCTTCCCCATACTCTATAATGTATCAACCTGTTTCTATAGCACTGGTGCCATGATGGAACGAACTTGTATTCGTAAATAAAGCGACATTTTAAGGTTTTCATTTCGTGAACAGAACGATGTCAAAAAATCAATCAAGGTGTGAAAACAAATGATTCATTAAATTCGAAACAAAAATACACAAGCCTAAATTTGGATTTGGAATTCCTAACCAAGCACTAGTAGTAGTAGATCAAAGTGCCCAGTTCGACAAAACACCAACAATCCAAAAGACAGGTCTTTGTGAAGATTTTGTATTTGACCTATGCCCAGAAATTGAGGTCTTTCACATTCTTATCATTACATTATATAAAAGGCAACGTCTGTCTGTCAATATATATATATTGATATATATTTATTAATTGGCTTATAACATAAAAATCACTAAACCGATTTATATAGTTCTACTATTAAACTTATATTTACTTGTGCAAATTATGGAGATAAAAGTGAGTAAAAAAAATACCACAACCAAATTTATTATCTAACAATATGTAAACTAAATCATTAAATGTAAAAAAAATAAACATTATATTAAATAATTTTTAAAGAATAGAAATATTATACGCGAACGGAGCCGCCGGTATAACTAGTTATCTATATAATCTCTTCTATATATTAATAAACTAACCGTTTGGCTGCGACTCCACCCGCGTATCATAATATTTATTCTGTACAACTATCACTCCGTCATATAGTTTTTAAACAATCAATGAAAAACCCATTTTGATGGTCACTATTTATTTAGCTCTAAATTGTTTTGGCACTACGAGAATGCAACGAAATTTCTCACAAATGCAAACTTACCAACAAAACTCTCCAATGAAACGTTTTGTCTATAGATGTACTTTTTACGAGGAACTTTCTTTAAAAAAAAATTAATTAGCTTAAAGTTTGGGTCGGGACGTCACCGCGATGTTTCTATAGAAGTAGACGCGAGGCGAGCGCGAGCTGTGTGCGACCTCTTCTATAGTATGGGCACGCTGGCGTCCCGGTTCGCCCGCTGTGTGACGAAACCATTAATTTACGGCGTGTAACTTCTGCTATATCCCAGAAAAAGTTCCAGAAAATCGATCAAGTTCACATTTAATTTAAACTAGCTGTGTGTCCGCGGCTATGCACGCGTTTCATATATTCTTCACACTTTAATTTTTTTATAAGGAACCCTAATATTATTTAGCACTAAGATAAAGTAAAAATATTTCTCATAAATTCAAGCACTTGCCCGTAAAACTGTGCATTGAATCGCATTATATTCAATTTTTTTATGAGTTTCAATTTTTTTACGCGGAACTCTCTAATTATTTTCGAAAATTAAAAGTACCCTAAGTTATCGCGGAGTAACATTAGCTATCTACAAAATCTATCTAAAAAATTCCGTCAAAATTCGACAAAACGTACCGAAGATTACTCGGAAAAAAGGGCACACAGACAAAATTTTAAAAAACTCCTTTTTTGGTATAGTTATCGTATATATATTCATATCTATTTAGTACAAAAAATTAATTTCGGTATTACGAACAGACACTTCCATTTTATTTATTAATATAGAAGAGATGTTTATAGTCTAAAAGTCAATAGATAGAGACAATGTTTTTGTACTATTTATAATAAACGGAAACCTCTTATTCCCACTTAACGTCATTTAATCAAATTTATGTTATTCTATAAAACCAGTATTGTACTGTATTCAAAAATATTAACTTCCAATAGTGCACATATAGCTGTTTTTAAATCTAGTAAACATTCATATGTATTTAGTAAAATATTGTTATTTTGATATTACAAGCAGCCACTTCAATTTTTTTTATATAACACCTTATTATGTCATCGACGTACTAACTGACATGGCAGGTCTTTATGAAGCGACTAGCCGCTCTCTACGATTTTTCCCGCGTAGTTCACGTTCCCGTGGGATTTTCGGAATAAAAATCCTATGTCACTTCCTGGAATTTGAACTATCTCGATACCAAATTTAATCCGAACCGGTCCAGTAGTTTCTAAGTTTAATGTAGATTAATATTAATGTAGATTAAGGTCATAATGCCATTTTTTTAAATTAAATTATTATTTTACAGACTACCGTAAGTAACATTTCAGATGAATCGACAGACAAACGTAGAGAATGAGTGGGTACATATCTAAGGAGGTAGATATAAATAATTGTTTATATAACACTACCGTATATGGATGATGCAGTTATATATGGATATTAATTACAATTATTATCAACTGCGTAACACTTGGCATTTTAAATTCATTACCGCTAGTTATTGTCGTGATTTATCACAATTCAAAAGAATTAGATAATAAATAAAAAAAAAACCCTTACCATTCTATTATTTGTTTATCCAAATAAAAAAAGACTTCATCTAAAGAAAGAGAAAGAAAGAAACATATAAAAATAAAATGTATTTCTTTAATTTTATTTTTTGTAAAGAGTTTAGTGTTAAATACACTAGTTTCCTTTTATGGTTAGGTTAGGTTATGTTGACCGTTATAATGCTTTTTTACATGTTAATTATTGTTAAAATTGCAATTTAACTATTTATTTGGTTTAATACACTTAAAAATGTCGTTTTTCTTTATAAAAAAACAACACATCGTTTATTAAGTGGGAATTGAATGAATGAGGCCCTGCGTAACTTCATGTGCAGCCAGAAAGTAACTGAAAAGGTGCGTTTAGCTGTGCATCGAGGAGTCCAGGTCCCTACACTTGGGTATCGTAGTGAGTGCTGGGTTTAGTAGAAGAAGCATGGAAGTAAGATTAACGCTGTGGAGATAAGTAGTCAGAGATGTATAGCTGGAGTGAAGATGATTGATATAGTCACGAATAGTGTGATATGAGAACGCTGTGGCGTGGTAGAGGATGTAGTGAGCCAGATAGAGAAAGGTATGCTTAGTTAGTTCGGGCACGTGGAGAGGATGGACGTCAGAAAATTGACGAAGTAAATTTATAAAGCTAGGGTGACTGGGCACGTCGGTAAGGGTCGACCTAGACGAACGTTTTCAGACCAAATCATGCCAGCCTCAAATAAAGACCAGGTGAAAAGTACCCATAACCGGCGAGCATCTATGAAAGCGCTCACGAAAGTAGAGTAAACGAAAGAGGTGTGTTAAGATCGTATCAAGTGGAAGGACGTAATCTCTTAAATCGTACCTCGTTTATTTTAATTGTCTTAGTCCTTATATATACATAATTCTTTTTTTACAAATCTTCCATCTTGTCTCTTCGTCTATGTGTAAATGAGCGAATCCATTACCTTGTTTTTTTTTCTCACATAACATGCTCTTATCACGTTGAGCTTCTTTCAAGCTTCCTCTGATATCAAATTTCGTAATCTAATCACATAATACAACTCAAAATAATAACGAATGATCACGTTCATTACTCTGATCAAACATGTATCGAACATTTTACGAACACATAGGTAACAGGTTACATAGATAGCTTACATAATATGGTGTTGGCTTATAAATTTTAAGTAATGTTAAACCATATTTTTTGGGAACTTTATAAAGAAAATCCTTTTAATTTTTCAAACGATTGCTATTCTAGTGTATAATTTATAATAATTATATAATAATAAGTAAAATTAAAGTGTATGTCACTCCGCGTAACTTAGGCTAATTTTCGAAACTAATTAGGTTTGATTTTAATTATGTGTTAATTATTATGCAATTTTGAATATATCCGATTCACACTTTGGTAACCCTTGTGCTAATTACCTTTTTGCCATCTGCACTCGCCCCCCCCACCAAGTTACAATGAAGCTGTAAAAGTCCTTACGGTCAACAGCGTTAGCTAACTAGCTAGTTAGAAAAAAAAATACTCATATAATCTTCGTGCACCGGAATATTATTATTGTAATATACCGGCCCAGGGTAACCGTATTTCGTTACAAAAATCGTAACGCAAATTCTTTTTTCCCTCACATGACCCGTCTAAGGAACTTTCACTTTAAACATTTCAAATACACAAGTACAATAAAAAAAAAAACAAACAATAATAATTAAAAGCCAATTAGATAGTACACTAATTCATCAGAGTACATTGCGGTCGTCACATTGTCGGGTCTTGCGCGGTTTTTTTCCCCAAGCGATAACCACTTTACCTCTTAAAAATGTTACATACGTAATTATTAAAGTCGTTTCTAAAGAGATAACGACGAATTTGAACGAACGAAACTATTCTCGAACGGCCGTGACTTCAATTAAATGGAAAACACATTTATGATAATTGATAATTATTATCCTAATGTATACTGTAAATTGCATTAGCATTTCAAAGGGTAATGGAGAGGCCTATGCTCGCAGTTTTCCTGCTTGATTGAATCAGAAATGAGGAGATCCGCAGAAGAACCAAAGTAACCGACATTGCCCAAGTATTGCCAAACTGAAGTTTGGGCTGGGCACATTGCTCGTAGAACTAATGCCCAATGGGGCCAACGTGTTCTCAAATGGTTGCCAGGTACTGGAAGACGCATCGTCAGTAGGCCCCCCACAAGGTGGACTGCCGACCTGGTGAAGGTCGCAGATGTCCACTAGATGCGGGTGGCGCAAGATCGGTCGTCGTGGAGATCTTTGGGGGAGACCTATGTTTAGCAGTGAACATCTTTCGGCTGAATGGATGGTTTATAATATGCGATATTTGTGTTTGTGATGTTTTTTTAAATCAACATCACGTGCGCTAGTTGTGAAACCGTAAAAAAAGTAAACATATACATATGACGCCATTTCTCTCGGTAAACGTTAGTGGGAAGGAAGGCTACGAAGCATCGAACAAAGAATATACCGCGAATATAAAAAACACTGTGTATCTCATTCTCTCGCATGTTAAATCCTATAGATGTATATATGTTTGTCTCTCTTTAATGTCTCTTTTTCGTTTCTTTGAGTTTTAAATCACAACAATGGGGCTATACATATTTCACTTTAAGAATTAAAAAAAGGAAATAGTGAATTCCATTGCAAATAATAAAATAAATATAATATTATAACTATTAAATGGACAAAATCGTATGATAAAATGTAACGTATGAGATGATATTGACGAGACAAATTGTTTTCTTATTGCACGTTACGATCACATAATTACATCAGTGGGTAAATTATACGTGTATAATATCAGCAGATTAATCTTATTCATCATCATAATATACATTTATTATTATCATCATCGTCTGTGTATAAAATCATGTTATAGCTGAGAGTGTCCGCGGCTCTGTTCGCGTAATATATTTGTAATAGTACTAATCGAGTTTTTAAAATAACACTAACTTGATTTTCCATCGAAATATTTCTTGCAAGACCTCCTTGTATACACCATTTTCCCCCTAAATGATGACATCAAATACGACATTGTGAAGTACTGTTATACGTAGTAGTTATGAGAAGAAAATTAATTAATTTTAATATGGTTCACTATTTTACCAGACAAACATGGAGACTTTGTATTTTACTACATAGACTTATATGATTCTTTTATAAATCTAGACAAAATAAATAAAATTGAAGTTCTTCTGTTTGTAATACCGAATGTATGTATATACGGTACCTACACCAAAAACACAATTTTTAAAAGTTTTTTGTCTGTTTCTCCGACTGGCTGTGTGTTTGTTTCGGCTAATGTTCGAAAGGGCTGAACTGATTTTAACGAGAGTGTTACATAGCTGAAGTTAAGGGTGTAACTATTTGTTTTTAAACTAAAAATTAAAACCCATAAAATCGTGAACAAAATCTAATTCAAGCCAATTTCACTGGCTTATATTCGAATTTTTGAGAAATACTTCGTTTTCTGTTAGTTTAATAATAACTTAGGGTCTTTACAAGAAATAGGGGACAATACTTTCAAAATGATTATTGAAAAACAATTATTAGGTAGTGCAATAAATGTGCGGAATATAAAAAAAAGATACGCGAGCGGAGACGCGGGAACAGCTAGTCATAGAAAAATTAAATAGCCAGCTTTTACTATTATATATATTTTTTTTATATTAGATATTATGTAGTAAAAGTTATAAATGAAAATAAATATTGAATAAAATATACCCAATAAAACGAAAACCGCACTATTTTATCAAAAATTTTGGATATTTCCAAGTGTTCACACTCAAAGCCTGCACGGCGCGATCGCTGGAATGTGAACGCAACTTCAACGTACCAATCGATTTTAAATATAAGTGAGTTGCAAAAGGCTTGTAAATCAAAAACGAAGTAAACGCACATTCTACAAAAACGCAAATATTTAATTTACTTGAGCTGTAAAAAGTCCATACAACTTTTAGACCCACCGAAACGGATAATTATGCAAGAAGATGAAAGAAATAACGCATAAAAGAAGTACAATTTAAAATTCGTAACAATTACCAGATACGAGTGGCGAGAATTTGAAAGTACAACCGACACCTGGTCAAGATCGTCGCAAGATCATCATCATCACCAGAGTCACCAAATATGTGCATGCAGCATGCTGCAGCAGCGCCAGCCTATATGTATATACAACCTTAAATGACGCTAACAGTGCGTTGCCAGGTACTGAGCCTTATTTAACACGTTTTTTGTTTTCGTAAATTTTGCACCTTCCTATACAAAAAAAATCAAGCGATTTTTCAACCATAGTAGGGTGAATGATGTCGCTTTAGTTTACTTGGGATCATACTTTCGGACGACAAAAACAGAGCACACACTGCGGTTTTTCTTCATGTGTTTACTTCTATTGAAGTAAAGCCAAAGTCCAAATAGTCCATCGTATTTGCGTTGTTTCAGCTTTTATGCTACCCCGCCACTTGTAGTCGCTTGACCACTGTCATTTGAACAACCGACTTGTTTATTTAATAAAAATCTGTCCATCCATATATACCAAAACTTAACTAGGTAGTATACCTACAATTTATTTAAAGAATCTTGTAAATCTCTTAAGTTATTTTAAAGTTACAAGTCAATTAACTGACAGACGTATGGAATAGAGACACATTGTCTTGACAAATACTAGCTTACTCGGCCTTGAAATTCATTATAAAAAATGATATTAAATAATTGTTTGCAAAAAATATATATGTTTTAGATTTCACACTGTAACCTCTCCTACGATCCATATTATAAATAAA
Source organism: Samia ricini (assembly GCA_014132275.2). NCBI lineage: Eukaryota > Metazoa > Arthropoda > Insecta > Lepidoptera > Saturniidae > Samia > Samia ricini. Next base: position 29,272,725 of record AP028158.1, read on the forward strand.
AATATGTTATAAAATGTCTACTTCAAAATAATAACAAAAAACATAGCCTTTGCAATATTGTAAAGAACAAATACAATCAAAATCGGTCTAGTGGATTTATAGAATTGCCCGCACAAAAAATATAGGTCTTTCTTGATATTTCACACAATTACTCCTTTGGGGTCGTTCAAATATTACATGAACACCAATGGGAGGCGGAAGGGGGGAGAGGACTCGATAAGGTGGGCGATGACATGGGACTCCTCGTACCCCTGGTAAATACTGATTATGTACTGGTTTATTTACTTTAAATTACTTAAGCAGATTTTATGAAAAAAAATACCAATGCATTCGTTACCATTCTGTGCTATGAACATGCTATCTAGTATATCTATATAAGTAGATGGGAGGACTTAAATTACTTGATGATGGTGTTTTATATATTTCTACTGAGGTTGAATTACTCATTTATTTTTATGAACAAACCCGATAACGGCTGTTGAAGACTGCTAACGTTATCTCAGTGGGTTAAGGCCTATTTTTTAACTTTACCTAAACGATTATGCCGTGTCATTTCTTGTATTTTATTTTCATCACCTATATTTAAAGATCTTGTTGACACTCGCATAAAGTAATAAAGTGGCTATTTTTAACGTATTATATTATGAAATATCGGTATGTAAATATTCTATTGCTTGAGCTGTTGACTTGTTTGCGAAGGAATGCTGATGAGGTGAGAATAGAATAGTATCTTTTTGTTTTAAAGTTTTATTTAATAACTAGCTGTGTGCCCGCGGCTGCGGCCCTGTTTCATATATTTTTCACAGCGTTTTAATTTTTTTATACGGAACCATATTTTTTTATTACTAAGATGAAGTAAAAATATTTATCACTAATTCATACATTTACCCGTAAAACTGTGCATTGAATCGGATTGTAATTAATTTTTTTTTACGCGGAACCCTCATTTATTTTCGAAAATTAAAAGTACCCTTTTTTGACGAGGGGAATGCATTTACGCACTTCCTCTATCGACCCCATCTTTCGTCGTATTTTCCCTCAGGAATATACACGTCCGGGAAGAGGGAGGTTTATAGCCTGACCCACAGGCTTTACCCCCTCTCCCCACTGAAATTAAGTTATCTGGAGTAACTTCAGCTATCTACCAAAAAAGTCCCGATTAAATCCGTCGAAAAAATACAAAAATTCAAAAAAATTGTATTTTTTTTTGGTTTAGCTATCGTATATACATTCATATCTATTTAATAAAAACAATATTTTTACACTACAAACATTACAAATATTCAATTTTATTTATTAGTCTAGATTGATACAGTCGTTATTCAAACTGCTCTCGGTGTAAACCAATGGTTGTCAAAAAGGTTTGTGCGGCCCGCGACTTAACCAAATTTTATCGACATGTCTTCAATGGTTTATATGTTTTATTTATTTCTATCCAGAAAGAAGTATGTATATTAAATTTCGTGCTTCTTACATTTAAAAAAAAAAAACTGACTTTTATACACCGATTTATTACCTATTTTGCTCACTCAGGGTTGCAATTTCCAAGAATCCTTTCGAGTATTCATTATAAATATCACCTATTGTCCAAATTTGAAATTTGTAGCCCCAAAGTTGATGAATCATTAAAAACAAACAATATATGGTATATAATATAGATTTACCTTCGAAAAATAAAAACAAATGAAAAGTTTAGCCTCTCCACCATTTTAAACCACATTATAACTTACAATCGGGTGGGATTGCGGCATAATGTTAAACTTCTAAAGTATTTTGAAAACATTTTACCTTTCTAGCAATTGGTGTTACAAGGAAGTGTCACATGTAATTATTATAACTAATCAAAATAAAACTGTACGTGATAACACCTCGATTATGAAAAGCCAGGTTATTTGGTTTTTAGTTTTCTAGACTAAATTCTCAGTTGTTTTGCCAGTAGACCGCCACAGATCGCTAACCACTAGACGTGTTATGAAATCCCTTTGAGTAAGGTTTATAATACGATCATATTCAACAAAATTTGTGATCTGGGCATTTTTTTTTTTTTTTTATTATTTTAATTCATTCACATCCCTACATTTAAAATTACAATTTCACGTGACGTTAAAAACCGAAGAAGCAAAGTCTAAACAGGTTTTCAGATGCAACTGGTGGAACACATCGCATAGTTTGCATATAATACAAGATTTTTTTTTTTTTTAAACTATTATTAACTGCATTTGGGTTAGACAGCTTATAAGTCAAGAACCAAGTTGCATATTGCTTATTTTACGTTAAAGATTTAATTCTATAGAAAGATTTTTGTTTATATTATGTTACAAAATCCGATAATATATGGAAGAAGACAATAAGGAAATTCTTGCAAAACTTTATTATTTATACTAATAAATAAAATTGACGTGTCTGTTTGTAATATCAAAATAACAACTTTTTACTAAATACATATAAACGTATACAAGGTACTAGATCAAAACACACAATTTTTAAAATATTTAGCTTTCTGTCTGTTTCTTCAGACTAATCTCCGGAATAAATGAACTTATTTTTGATGGTATACATAAAGTTACGTAACTTAAGCTACATTTATTTTTCGAAAATATTTAGGGTTACGGGAAAAACCGGTTAAAACTCATACAATTGCAAATGAAATCTGATTAAATACATAACTAATTATTTTTGTTTTCTCTTAGTACCAGTTAATTTCAAGAAAATAATTAGAATTTCTTGCGAAGTGGGTCAAGCCGCGAGCACACAGCTAGTTTAATATATGTATATAAACGTTTCATAAATAATACTTAAAAATATAACATGTTGTTATGTGTCAGGATGGTGGGGGTCGCAACAAAAAACCGTTTCTCCGCTTACACGTTTGTTTGTTTTATTAGGTGTATAAAGGTGTTAGATACACAGTAACTAGCTGATTGTTTAGTCTTATTTCTCGCCTTCCAGAGAATTGTCCTTGTCTCTGGAAGGCGAGAAATGCCGAGAAATAAGAGGCGAGAAGGGCAACTGTGCCCTTCGATGTCGCTCGTATCGCAATTCAAAGAAGACTCGCAGTCTTCTCGATGTTTATAGATCACATAATGGTTACTCGATCCTTCCTTAATATTCGTAACTTAAAATACCATCACTCAAAATCTCTCGAAATCACTTAAAATACCATTACATTGAATACAATGAATTGTCAGCGATACGGCAGGGCAATTGAGCCATTCAGCAGTCGAAGGGTGGGTTCATTCTTGCATACGGGCTACTTAACCCTCGTACAGGGTAGTATAAAACTTATAGTGGTCCGACTCACTATCAGGTCGGGCCTGCCGCTAGGACAAGGCGGAGCTGTTTACCTGATCTCGTGAGGCGGCGGATGGTCTGTGGGGTTTTACTAGTCCTTCTGGAGCTTCACGCTATGTGAGTCATACATACCCCTTCCCAACTTAAGAGGGGCCGCTCCTCGATTTATTAAGAAGGGGGATACCTAAATACATTTCCAATATGTCTCATACTGGATCGCAACCACCGTACACTTGCGAAAACCCAGTCGTGTGTATCGCAGAGCTACTTAGAGGCTTCAGCCCTAATAGATTATGGTGGTGACTGTCAATAGATTCAGATCTACATAGTGACGTCATCGTTCTTGGACTCTATTTAACATTGGATGTGTTGATTAAAAAATCAGATTTTGTCGTACATAAAAACAATCGTACAAAAAATATTCAGTTATATAATTCACGCCTATCCATAAGTGGTCTATAGCAAACAGTCTGGCTGTGACAGACGTTAAGTTAATTCTGTTTACTATGTATATATTTCATTAGTTGATAACATAATCGGGTAAGAACACAAGCTGAATTTAATTTTATTATGCACGTGAATTCGTCATAAAAAATATATGTCGTAAAATGTTTGCATTTGTCTGTGAACATAATATTTACATACCTACGTGTCGTAGTGCGGTAAATTAAGAGGTCGAGGGTTCGATTTCTACACGTGACAGTATTTTTTTTCCCGTGGGGAAATTTATTTACGGAACCCTTCTCGTAAACTAGGAATATGTGGGACTCGCCTGATGTATGAACCCACTAATACCCCACGACCGCACAGCGCGTATTTGATATAGTCTTGGGATCGCGGTAACATGCTTCGATACTCTGCTCACGCGTTCGGGTCCGAGGACCTTCTTCTCGGGGAAGACAGGTTCTACCCCCATGTCTCTTGTTTGGAAGCATCGCTACATCGTGCTTCCCAGTCACTGGATCTCCTTACGCAACCGACTATAGCGCGAACAACAGCCGGTAGAAAAAGGTCACTGCCCTAAGGTTTTAATTATTAAATAATTAAATAATAATTTATTTTATTTATTTAACTACACCGTTTTTTAATTAATATTTTTTTTAATACTTTTTTTTTAATTTGTCACATTGGAATACTGGAATAAATGCAATAGCTACTTATGCTGACGTCCCGAAAATGATGCCGATTTCATGGGCCTAGGCATAAATGCAGCAATGTTTATGTATGGGTATCGCGCATTAGTCTTTAAATACGCAAATAGGTTTATGAAGTTATAATATAAAATGATACAATTATAAAACTAGGTAAATATCGTTACTCTGTTATAAAATAGTTTTGATTCAAGTTATATATCGTTCTGACAGCAGTTTTACAAGTCTTCTTATTAATGTGTCGAGTACCCTTAAAAATAAGACAATAGGAAAACAATGGAAAGCTACCGTAAACGCCAGGTAAGTGCTGATGGAGTTAATAGGCGCATCAAATCTATTATTTATTGATTCATCTGAAAATAGATTTTAAATTAGGCTGACCATTGAAAACAAAATCCGATCAAAATAAAGAATTTATAAGAATTTTTTGGAACGAAGTTCCTTACGGAAGTCTTGGAGGAGATAGGGATTTGGCTGCACGAGCAAACTGTAAAAAATGTGAGAGTAAAACCGAATGAAAAATATAACGAAAGTGCTATAGTCGTATACACAAGCGAATAGTGTATAATATCTTTCACTTTCTTCCTCTTATTTTCCGTTCTCTCATCCCTTCTCTTTCTGATCCCACTCCGCTTCGCCAATGCATAGTATATACTCATGACTTTAACGTTAATTTTGCAAATGAAATTTTTATTTTATTTAATTATTTATGTAATTTTATATTGTCGAAAAAAATACATACATTCATACATATCATCACGCCTTTCTCCCGTGGGGGTAGGCAGAGATTACGTCCTTCCACTTGCTACGATCTTGACACACCTCTTTCGCTTCCTCTACTTTCATGAATGCTCGTCGGTTATCAGTACTTTTTACCTGGCCTTTATTTAACACGTGATTGATTTGGTCTAGATACGTTCGCCTAGGTCGACCCTTACCGACTTGCCCATTCACCCTCGCCTTATAAATTAATTTCGTTAATCTTCTCTCATCCATCCTCTCTACATGCCCAAACCAACTAAGCATACCTTTCTCTATTTTGGTCACCACATCCTCTACCACACCGTAGCGTTCCCTTATCATACTATTCCTGACTAAAACTGACTGAAAAAAAAAATAAAGAGATGATTTTTATTTTACTTAATAACTTGAATTACTATTTTTTTTGTTTGATTTATTTAATTTCAAGTTATTTGTTAATTACTATAATACTAAATTTCGTGAATACTTTTATGTATAATGCTTAAAAAAAAACAAATCAACCAAATTAAAAAAAATCAAGAAAATATGTATAAAAATTAAGCAATATTTTTTTTGCCAAATTTTGTTGCTTCCATGTTATCCGAAAGAACTTCGTTCCTACTTGGTGTCCCATTTTATAATTTTATTTAATACAGAGAAATAGAAATCAATATATAAGTTCTAAAATTCGTTTTGCGGGAAAGAGATAGAAACTTAAAAGCTTGTATTTTTGAGTTGACTTTTTTCTTACGTAGGTAGGTACACGTATTATTTTTAACTATTACACTCGATTAATGTATTGTTTTCAATAAACACGAGTTTTTCTTTATTTGGTATAGGCTCAGTGCTTTGACCACAATCTCATCTGATGTTAAGTGACGATGTGGTCCAGAATGTTAAACATACTAAGCCTAGAGGTACTGCCTCTCAAGTTCTTATAGAAATACTAGCTGCGTACCCACGGCTGCGCCCGCGTTTCATATGTTCTTCACTGTGTTTTAAATTTTTTTATACGGAACACTAGTTTTTTCTAATTACTTTTTTATAATTAAGATAAAGTAAAAATATTTTTTACGCGGCACCCTAATTATTTTCGAAAATCAAATAGTACTTTAAGTCACGCGGTGTAACTTCAGCTGTCTACTAAAGAAGTCTCATCAGAATCGGTCAAGCTATTCCGGAGATTAGCCGGAACAAACATATTGAGTAAAAAATTGTTATTTTAACATTACAAACACAATTTTATGAATTAGTATAGATTAAATTATGTCATAGAATACTTCTTTTTTTTTGTAAAATGTACGTTATTATTTCTTTTGGGTTCGAACTGTATTGCTTATCATCGTCCAAATACAACAGAAAAGCAAGCATAACAGGATTAAATAAAACACATAAAAATATCTATACAAAAAAATATTTATTTTACCGGTAATATCATAGTCACTATGCAAAATAATAATACACAACATTACGAAACTTGCAACACTAACAATATTATACAGAGTCAAAATAATAATAATTCAACAAATTTACATATTTGGTGCGCTATATGGCAACTCTGATACAATAATGACACGAACTTGAATACTGTCAAATATCGAATAATACGACGTCACAGTAAATAGATATCAGCTGGAGCAACCGTAAAATGTTACTTTATAACTATCAAACTAACCTATCCAATTATACACATAGGTACATTACTCCGAGGAAATGAACATGGAATGCGTTAATTTTAAATGCTCCAATACATCATTCTTTTTGTTCTTTACCTCATAATATTTAGATGCAATAACTATGTAGTTTAGTCTATATTATACTTTTTTAATATTTATTTTTCAACTGGGAAAGTTGAGCCCTGTTCACTTACAAAAAAAAAAACAAAGGTCAAGCTATTAATACTTGCACATGTTATCATCAAAAAAAACAGTAAGACCTCAAATAATAATGTCTCAATTGACCAAGCTGTTCTCTCTGTACTTTTAACATAAATTTCAAATTTATTACGAATCAGTAAAGAACATACTATATTCGTATAAACAATTTTGTATGATATTTGAAGATGTTACTATTTTTTCATATTATTTTTATACTTTTACAGAATTAAAAAACTAAGATCTTGATAGTTTTAGCTTATATTAAAAAAAAACTAAAACTTACAATGTTATACTACCCTAAAATATATATTTAAAATAATGTACTACCTATGAAGAATATTTCAAATAAAAATCGAATTGTTATTGTATCGTAAACTCGATAATTACCTTTAGTAATGCACCTTTACGTATATTTTATAAGCATTGACAGGTATTCAGAGGTTTTGTTCATGTGACTTCACATGCGAGTCATTTGAGTTTTTTTTTTACGTATATTAATTACCGTTTTATAAACTGGTTTAGGATCTGACCACAATCCCATCCCACTTTATGTTAAATGACCAGATCTATCAGATATGGTAGACTGGTTTTCAAGTGATGCTGCAGGAACACACTTAGGTGACGGTCAAAGTATTTTAGGTAAGCAGAATTATAGACTTTTCAACCTACCCTCCTCTACCCTATAATAACTAAGCATTAGTATAATTTCTTAGAAAATCTTGATTTGATTTCTTCTAACGTAATCTCATTTAAACCCCTCCGTTTGCAATTTTATCAAAAATAAGTAATAGCCCTTTTGATGCCTACGTAATACTTGCGACAGTCCCTTGAAATGCTTAGAGATGATTCAACTTATGGTTAGTAGATAATCGGAAATTAACCCCTTGAGCACTAACCTGGCGTTTACGCCAGCTTTCCATGTTTTTCCTATTGTCTCATTTTTAAGGGCAATCGACATATTAATATGCTATGTACTTTAGTAATATGACGAAATTTTCTTTCACCTCATCCCCTTCACTAATAATCATCATTTTAAAATAGCAATCAACATACCTCTAATTAGTCACTAATTATTTTGTCTGTGCTTTAATAATAGACAGTTAATTAATTAACTGTGATAATAATTAACAATTACTAAAATAAAAAACACATCACCAAATTCTCGTAGATGATCAAACATGGCAAAAAATTAATAACGTAATTTAACTGTGTATTTTATACGATTGAAAAATATACACTTATATTACCATAAATCCAAAGTCTAAACTAATCTAAAGTGTTTTGAGTAAATTATATGTTTTCTTAACATAATATTTAATATTTAGTTTAATGGAAGAACTGATGGAAGATATTATTTTATATATAGATATAAATTACATGAAATATTTTTAAACATAGCACGAGTATACGGTAAATAATTTTAAACCTATTAAAATTATTTTAGTACCTAAATCTATATATATATATATATATATATATATATATATATATATATATATATATATATATATATATATATATATATATAAATATACCTTTATTTTACTAACAATTATCACGAATCTCGTATAAATGTTAATAAAATAAAATATAACAATATACTGTTTTTTTTCTTTTAAAATATATTTTACAACTAATGTCAAATTTGAACATTCATAATAATTAAATATTAACACGATTATTGATTTTCATTAAAAATAAATTTAAATTTTCTATAACCAGTTTCGGTAACATTAAACCACTAATGAAAGAGTGATTTTTATGTGTATATTTCTCATATTTATGTATTTCTCAAATAAAAAATCGAGTATTTTTTTTACTAAAACGGTGTTTTTTATCGTTCAAGCTTTCAATGATTATTTGGTATATTATTAATAAACTTTTTTTTTACATTACAAATTACACTCAAAATCCTTGCTTTCAGTAACCCGTTTTTGACATTTGACACTTGTTTGACAGATGTCAACTATGACATTTTATTTGTTACCAAAACTGACTGATATATATCTTTAAACAAACCTATTCCTAATAAAAATGACGTTAAATACTTTGGGAATAAATGGCATCGACTAATCACGTTTTATGAAAAAAAATATAATTTACATATTTACATACAAACTTTGTAAATAAAAATTTCCTAGTATATAATATGTATTTTTTCGGTGGCCAAATATGCTTGTAGTTAGATATTTGAAAACAAATATAGTATATATCTTACAAATAATACGATGGTGGGTTTATGTCGATTGTATGTTGTATTTTTTAAAATATAAATAATTATCTTTCTATAAGTTACTTTTTTATTTTGTGAAGTTTATTTTATTTACACCTATCCTTAACTATTCTTTTGTTCTTGCTTTATATTGATTTTTACGACAAAAATATAACAATAACTATTTATACTCTTACCCTATCACTTGTAATAAATTATCGATAAGTTTTATCGACATTAGCACGGGAGTTAAGAAGCGTACGGAAAGTTTATATTCATAGAGAAGACATATCAAATGTTACAACACTAAACTAAATATAGATTTATAGTAATATATCGACTATCGAAAGTCGATGTTTTAAATATCATTCAAAGATATATAATAACACTGTATGAACTATAATTCCTTCGAAGATAAATGGAATAAATTAAGACATGAAATAACGCGTTAATTTTTTTAAATTATCAAAACAACTGGATATAATCGGGCTGTCTATATTTGTAGAAATTAGTTAACAGGGATAGATCAGATCATCTAAAAAAATTGTAACAAGTGAAGACTATCGAAATTTTTTACTTCAAGCGTACGATATGCGGAAACATCTGTTTATTTAGAATCTCGATACAGCCGTCATATCTAATGTTTATAGTCTATAGTAGTCTTAACACTACTATAACAGAATAATGGGACATAAGAAGGTATTATTATTACACAATTTATCAAGATTAAATTTTGGAAATAAAATGAGTATTTTTGTATCGTGGATAGTTTTTACTCACAAATCGAAACATCGACGAATTGAACTCGAATAATATTTTAAATATCTTATATGAAGCATATTTAGATATAAACCATTAAATAGCGTTAATAATATTAAAATTTGGTTTTTCGGACAATAAATAATTATATAAATGTTAAACGCGTTTTTACGATCTCGAAAATGTACTCTTATGATTAAACATTATCTAGCGACTTTTAAAATTATTTATTTTAATAATTCATTTCAAGGATTTCCCCTGAGAAAGGAAGCGGACTGCCCCTAAAATATCCTATGATTGACACTGTATTTGGATAAAATGGTTCAAAAATAGAACGAAAAAATGTATAGGGAATGGATTTTTTATCGTTTTTTTATTGTGATAATATGGAATATGGAAGTGAATATTGAAGCTTGACATCAGTGTGCGTTCTTCTTCTTCGGCGGTGGCGTGGGAGCTTTCTCAGCCGAGCTGGTGGTATTTACGCTGTTCGTGGTATTCCTACGATGCACTATCGAGTTGTATAGAGTGGAACCGCGCGGTGTACACACTGTATCGTAGTTCTGCCTGCGCGGTAGGGGGGTGGACTCGGCCGTAGTGTTGCTACTCGAGTTGTTATTAGAGTCGTTATCGAGCTCCATACTCCGGTGGGAGTATTTCTTAGGGAGTGGCGGTGGTTCCTCCTCGTCTTGATTGGAATCGGTGGTGCCTATTCCGATAAGCATTCTATTACCAACTATTTTACATTTATCGATAATCGATATCGATCATTTTTGACTGAAGGTTTTATATACGGGAAATAGTGTCCGATCGACACTCTTGTTCATAGTACAGCCATGTTTGAATGAGACAGAGATACGAAAGAGCTATACGTATAATTGGCGACAAGGGGCAATTGCTGCTCTAGATTAATTTACTGTCTTTCATTCCATCTGTCCATTTAACCGAAAGACGTCCACTGCTGGATATAGGTCTTCCCCAAAATCACGGCGACCGGTCTTGCGCCATCCGCATCCAGCGGACACCCGTGATCTTCACCAGGTCGTCGTAGTGCACATTGCATAGGGAGGGGGGGGGGTGTATCCACGCTACGTTTTCCGGTGCGTGGTAGCCATTTGAGAACCCGTTGGCCCCATCGGGCATCGGTTCTGCGAGTAATATGCCCAGCCCACTGCCACTTAAGTTTAGCAATTCTTCGGGCAATGTCGGTTACTTTGGTTCTTCTGCGGATTTCATCATTACTGATTTGATCTTGCAGTGAAAATCCGAGCATAGCCCTCTCCATTACCCTTTTTAGCAACTTTGAACTTTCTTATTAGGCCACAATGTTGTTATCTTTGATAACACCTTTTGAAGTTAGAAATGCATCCTAAAGCATCTAAAAGAATGTTTTTGTTCAAGATGACCAATTTTTATAAGTTTTTAGCCTGTCACATTGTAAAATGAAGTTAAATTTGTGTTTAAACTCAACAATTTTAAAGTTATTGTAGGCCTTATGCCCATTTGCGAAAGCCACCCCGTGTCGCCCCCATCCCAAATGCGGCGGACGGCCCCGGGGGGTTTTAGTGGGTATTTCCGGGTGCTTCACGCCCGGGCGAGTCCCACGCTGGCACGGAGTTCGTACCTCCGTGCCCCCTTACCTATTGCATTGGGGGACTTCGGTCTCACTAATGCAACAGGTAAGGGTAATGCGTAAATGCATTTCCCCCGTCAAAAAAAAAGGCCTTATGCCCATCATAGGGAATTGGAAACCAGAACCTTAATTTAACAAAAAATGCTTGGATCTGTTAGCAACGTAGATTGATTCAAAAAGAGGTGTCCCCAATGTCCTAGTGTAGTAAACAGTTGCTAAACTTATCAGAGATTAAGTTTAAGAAAGGACAACCACTTTAGAAGTTCAGGACATTTCTAGCCTTTACTTCACGATGGCCATTTCAATATGGATTCTATGAATACAAATGGTATCTGATTGTAGTTAATATTGATACTAACCTACGGAATCTCTGTTCGAGGGTGGCGCAGAGTTGTTGTTGATGAGACTGGTTCTAGCAGAGGAGAGTCGCCGTTCGACGTCCGCGCGTAACGGTCGCTCGGTCACTAACTGGAGAAGTATCACCATATCGCTGTCATATAAACTGCACTTTTTGGAGGTTTACACTTTGGTAACACATAGCATGCACTATGGGGCTGGTGATATATTCACGTAAGCGTCTATGGAGGGAAGTTTATAGTTTTTATACTTGATGACCCAAATACCGTCCAAGGGTCGGATGCGCCCAGCGGGCCGCAGTTTGACGACCACTGGCTAATATAGCAATCTTTTTATTTGAAAAGTTGATTAGTAAACTAATCGTAATAGTGAAAAATGTCGATATCTCCCAAAATGTGGGCATAACATGGTATTAGCCTGCACCCCATGGTTTGAGTGCAGTAATTATACTAAGACCGGGAACCTATTCGTTCAGATACAACACTTTGATACCTTACCATAGACATATGTTATGCGGTATAAAATAACTGCCTTGGTGGCGCAGTTGTATTACGATGCGACTGTCGTTCTGAGATCTCGGGTTCGATCCCCGGGTCGGGGCAAGGGGTATTGGGTTTTTCTACTCAGTATCATCCCGGAGTTTGGAATTTGTGCCCGATATGGCGACAGGCTCGCCCCCTGTCACATCTGGGACAGAACTAAGCTCGGTAAAATGAGGGTGGTGTAGTTCGCTATTTCACCTCTGCCTAACCCTTCGGGGATAACAGGCGTGAGCTTATGTACAAAAATAAATATTCCTCTCGTTTTTCTCCTTCTCCGCATTCATTTGACAACGACAATATATAACTTCAACCTGTAACTTACTACACTAAATAGCCTACGAATTTTAAAGCGATAATATAATAAGGCGTATAGAGACCTGCACCAAACCGTAGGATTCAGCTTCGAATCCTCACTTAACCTTGTCTTCTTGTTAATAACGTCAATTGAAAAGAAGAAAGTGATTAGAGTTAAATTTGTCAGTGATGGAAACACTACGCCACTACAACGTTTAAGAAGTAATTAACGTTATCATAAGATGACAACTTTTTTGTTTGTAATGCAATATAATATCAAAATTAGATAATGAAGAACCATTTTATCAGATCTAGAAGCGCGCGAATCGAAAATCGATTTGACATTGATATAGCCAAATAAAATCGACCTGAGTTATCAGTATTATTATTACAATATCTTTTCGAAAAAAAAAGTTAAAACAATTTGGTATTTCACAACTTTGACTTCGTTTTCTATATATATTATATATACAACTGGAATCTATTGTAAACAATATTGTTAATGTTACTTTGCTAAATTGCGCTTCAAATGTTCAGCTGTCACGTCTTTTTGATCCTGATTGAAAATTATATGAGTAAATAGAAATAAATATATACAAACAATTAAAAACAATATACAATTAATTTTTATTTTAATTGAATATAAAATAATTTTGTATTAATTATTAGCTCATCATATATAATTATTGTTATATTAGTTTGTATTTGTTTGTATCTATTTGTTTATTCCTATTTATGATCTATATTTATTTATTCATATTAGGAGTTAGTAAGTTAGCATCGACCATATAATATCTCCGAGAGATTAACAAAGCATTTAGATATGATGTTAGAGATATGTCGATAGTAAGTAATGTTTCGATAATAAGTTAGTGACGTTAACGCCATAAACCATCCCAAAAGTGAACTCACACGCACCTCCTGGCGCAACTCCCGCAGCGGAGAGGCAGCCGGGCTGTCCACCAGTGGGAGTGGGTGTGGGAGTGGGAGCCCAGCGGTGGGCGAGTGCACCACGGACCCGTTACTCCCGGACGTGTTTAGAGACCCGTTGGGAGTCGTATACCACTGGCTCTGCGTACTGCTAGCCTGCGTGCCTACCTCGCTCTATACGTAAAACCATTCTTCATGTTAATCACTACCCGATAACCGCGTTTTCGTCTGCGTTTTATACTATCTTAACAATTAACATATCGTGATACTTTTTCTATAAATACCAGACGGGTGGTTAGGAAGTTTTACCGGAAAAAAAACAATCAAAATCTATCCAGTAGTTTTATATATGAGTTAGACCATAAAAACTCGCTTCAACTTTAAATTTTACTTCAGATATAAGATAAAACACAATGTCTCCTATGTGTACGTTAATTAATGTATATCTCGAAAACCACGTGATCGATTCATGTGATTTTTTTTTTTATTCATACTAGTGTTATTTAGTCTGAATAATATCAATAGTGCCTGACTATTAAAAATTTTTTTTTTCGAAAAACAGAAATATTTTAAGAGGATACGCGGTTATAGCTAGCTATTAAACTAACACATATACCGAGCTATAATATAATAATAAAGCTATATAGTAGTGTATAAGTACACTATTAATAAAAAAACACGGTCATTTATAATGCAATTTTTACTGTATGTATTGGGGTCATTGCCACATCTTTATCGACATTATCTCTCCTCACTATTCAGGATAAATAAAACACATAGGTTAGTTAAGAGTTATATCCACATTAATATAAAAATAAATAAATAAATATTTTAAAAAAAACAGCACGTGTACAGCAGAGTACACTTGTCAGAAGTGAAATTCCTGCTGCAATATTTAGTTTCAATTCTGTAACGACAAACTATTTAGTAAGAGATAAATATGCTCTCTCTCTCTCTCTCTGCGTACTTCCATTTATATTTTAATATTAAAAATCGTATCGTATCGTAAAAATCGTAAAAAGTAGATTCATTTAAAAAAAATTATATTCTTACCTTTCTGATTTGTCGTTTATTCCTTCTCCGCGGTGAGTTCTGGAGGGTTCCGAAGTACCCAGTGACACCAGCACTGCTGTTCCTATATACAGGCATATCGATTATTGTACTCTATTAAGAGGATATGTGAGCTGAATTTTTCCTATACAAAACGTATTCCCCTGTTTCTTCCATGGAATTATCTACACTAATATTATAAAGAGGAAAGATTTGTATTTTTTGTATGTAACGAATAAACTTAAATTTGACCGATTTGGATAAAATTACGTATGGAGTTAGTTTGAAATCTAAAGAGTGTGACATAGGATAGTTTTTATTCCGAAAATCTCACCGGAACGCGAACTACGCGGGTTAAACCGCGGAGAGCAGCTAGTGGTGAATACCTTTATTTACCATACTAGCTGTATGTCTGCGGCTACGCCCGCGTTTCATATGTTCTTCATTGCGTTTTAATTTTGTTCTCCTTCATTTTTTTTTCGGTACTAAGATAAAGTGAAACTACTTTTCACAAATTTAAACATTTGCCAGTGGAACTACCTATGCGTTATATCGAATTTTACTCCAAATTTCATAAGTATTAATTCCGGAGGTCATCCGGAATAAACATACAGACAGATTCCCTTCACTTCCACGCTTTTTCGTCTCATTACATTCCGAATAAAAAATTCAAGGAGACAATATTTACCAACAACAAGAACAGCATGTTTTTTTAATTAACATGACAATAATAATAAAATTTTGTTCATTGCAAATTCTATATATGTATAACGTGGCAATCACAATTACGGACTTTAATTGAAATCGACATACAAATACATCGATAACCTTATCGATAAATTCACATCTCTATTGACATCGCGATGACCGCTGAAAAGCGAAATACTTGTTTTGTGATGTTTTACCAAATAATAATGAATACGAAATACCAAATAAAGTGTGGACGTGGAAGAAAAAGAAATAAATGATAAGGTAAGTATTCCAAAAAATGCATTAAAAACTACTCTTCGTATGATTTGCGTAGAACATCTTAATATACACCAATAACCTTGAAAAAATCCTAACATGCCTACACCTGAAACCGTTTAGTAATGAGATCTAGTTAATACAGACCTGGATAACGGGTTTATGGCGCTGAAGAACCTGGCACTACCACCCTTTGAGGGTCCACTGTAAAGGAAAAAAAGTAATAATTATCGAAATTTCATCTACACCCCTGCGAATAAATCGTTCATCGATAATTTCGATAAACAATTGAATCGACTTACTAGAGTAGTATATTGTTTCCTTATATGCTCGCAATTATAAGTATTGATATCATTTTTAAATCAGCAATATTTTAGAAATAAATTTTATTTTATAATATCCACAAAATTAACCCCGCAAAATATTTTAAGATCAATTTAATTCGATCTTTAATATGTCGATTACCCGCAAAAATGAGAAGCTGATGGGGAAACGATGGACAGCTGGCGTAAACGCCAGGGTAGTGCTCAATGGGTTAAAATAAATAAACAAAAAATATGGAATCGTATCGTAACAGTGTTTATCGATAGTTTTACTCAATAAAATATCAATAATCGAAAGTTGATAAAGACGATGTGGTCTAGGTTGACAAGCACATTAACCCTAAACCCCTAGTCCCAGAAGTAGGGGTCCCAACATCATGCTTTGGTTAACTCACAATGTTTTCCTTCACCGAAACCTCAGCCCCTTTATATATAGGTGGATTTCAACCTGCGTCCGTCAACTAGAGTCATCATAACTTCGTTGACATAAACATAGATCTACTAACTCATTCTCCGTGGAGATGTCAGAGATCCGGTTGCTGGTCAGGTTACCAGGATCCGTCTGGAGGCTGTCCCTCAAGGTTATCCGGAACTGTACGTCCTGGGTCTCCGGTTCCAATTCGCATGTCTGAAATTGATACACTTTGACTGGGTATATCCTAAATCTGGAAAGACCTTCAATATGTCTGACGAGTAACAGTCACTAGATGTAAGAAAGTCGATTTCAATCTATAACGACAGTTGCTAAACTATAATATATAAATGGCTGTTAAGTGGCAAAAAATAAATATAATATTGGGCTTCGTTCTGATCAGTTAGAATCTTGCAGGATAGAAAACCAAAAACATTATACCCAATAGTGATTTAGAATAGTCGATTTTTTTTTATACATGAAAAATAAAGGTAAATCTGAAGAAATAAACTACTAGAAATGAATGGACATGATAGAATAAGTACTAACTAACTAACCAATATCTACTAATAATGAAACTGTAAATTATTTTTATACAATTAACTTTTTTTTAATTTGTAAAAGATGTCAATTATAGCCATTACCAATTGTAGTTTTAACTCAAAAATAGCTTCACCGAGAAATTTTGTACACGGAACTATATATCAATAAGACATTGACAAGCAAGTTTTAAAATCTATACTAAAAAATAAAACTGGAGTGTATGTTTGTAATCTCAAAATTGATTTCTTCTGGGTAATCTCCGGAACGGCTGGACTGATTTGGAAGGGATTATTTGGTAGATAGCTGAAGTCACTCCGGGTAACTTAGGGTACTTTTAATTTTCGAAAATAATTAGGGTTCCGCGTAAAAAAATAAACTTATAAAAAATGTAATAAAACCCGATTCAATGCATTGTTTCACGGGCAAGTGCTTGAATTAATGAGAAATATATTTACTATATCTTAGTACTAAAAATTTTTTTAGGAAAATTATTAGGGTTCCGTAAAAAAAAATTAAAACGCAGTGAGGAACACATAAAACGCAGGCGCAGCTGCAGCCGCACAGCTAGTTATTCTTATAAATCGTAATGAAAAAACTCGATTGGAAAGTTTTAACCAAATACCCGACATTCTGTTACATTTATTTATTTATTTATTCAAACACTAACAGGGTATACAATGTGTTTAGATTAATAAAAATTACATTTATTTTACTGATATTTTACAATTTTAATGATTAACTTCAGACTTATATGGTTAAATGGTACAGTACAGTGGTCGTCAAACTGCGGCCCGCGACTTAGTAAACAATTTTGGGAGACAATTAATCAACATGACTATGACGTTAAGTAATTTAATTAACAATCCAAACTCCCCCCCCCCCCTCATTGCATTTTGGTTGATATCATTGTGAAGTTAAATGAGACAAATGATGAATTAAATATTAGCATTTGAAGCTAAAGTATTTGAACTTACGTATTAAAAAAGTACCTAAATAGGGTTTGTAAGGTTTGTGTATTATATGGTAAAATGATTTTTTTTTTTTTCTCATTATTCTACGTTACTAAGATATTATAGAATCGGGTAGTTGACACTATAAATCAATAATTCCAGGACACAAATTCTCTGAAAACATTTCATTTTAACTTTGAAAATCCGATCATTTACAATTAACCGCAAAATGAATTATCAGTTGCTTTGAAATCAACGAATGACCAGAAAAGTGTAACGACCAATGATCCAGAATCTTCGCCTTATTCTTAAAAAGGAGGGGAAAATGGAGATGGTGGTGGTGGTGGTGGTGGGTATATATACCTTTCTACCATATCGTTGGTGCACGTGCTGCTGCATCGTGTGGAAACAACTCAGGAGACGAGCGTGCAGATCCTCCAGCTCGGGCGGAGCCCGGCTTCCGTGCACGTCTAGACCTAATCACCACAGTACCTCCAGGTTATAACAAATCTAGCACACATATTGGTAACAATGAAAGATTGAATTCACTTAATTATTGCCAATATAATAATAATTATAGCCAATATTGATTGGCTCACGTAACATGTAGAGTGGCAAATGTTTACGCTAAGCCCAAGAGAAAATGTACACGATTATTGCGTAGTTGGTAAATTATTTATTATGTTGGACACACTATGTAAAATGTAATTGTGAAGTTATGTTTTTTTAAATTAATTAAACAGAATTCCCACGCAGTAGTGTAACTTAGTACTCTGGTTTTACTAAAGTGTGTTTGTGATTGATTTTTTTTTTATTACTTAAAGTAGTATTTTAATAAAGATAAAAACTGGTCCAAATTAATATAAGAAAACACAAAGAGGAGGCGAAAAGAAACATAAAATTATATAGAAAAGAATTCTATCTCATTCTCCCACAGCCTAAAACCTATATATATATACATCTCTTTTTCGTTACACATTTTCGTTTCATAAAATCCAATTCACATTGTCCTATAAGAAGTTTCACTTCAGAAAAGTGGTTTTAATAGTTCCTATAAATATCGACATATTAATATATTATGTAAACATCCAAGGTTGATGTCTTGCTCGTTTTTAATAACATGGAGGATCTGAGTGGGGATTACCTAACTTGTCACGTACTTATTAATGTTCGTTTTTTTTTTCATAACGATGCTAATGCATACGTAATCATGGGTAGGACGTAAGAGCTTTGCTTACTGCTGCTTTCAAGGGAGAGGGGAGAATTCAAATGAGCAAAACTTTGTTTAACCTAACATGTTAACGGTCTCTGACGTAAACAAAATACTTGACATTTTAGACGCTTTTTTTTAAACCACCGCCTTACTTGGGCGAGACGGGATTGGAAGCCATATTCCGCGTCACCCCAGCGGCAACCCCGGAAAGGCATCCTTCCATTATCTTTCCTCTGGGTGGTGTTCGTGCTCTCCCTACCTCTCTCCCCTTTCGACGGGACATTTTAGACCATTCCTTAGCCCTTGTCAACGATAGCAAATAAAGTCAACTAAATAAGTCAAAGTGACTTGTTACAGTCAGTCACAGTGCAGTCACTTTACACAGTACTACAGTGCTGTACTCTCTTACCGAATTTAAGCAGCGGTATTTGTTCGGCGATCAGGTCTTTAAGTTCTCGCAATAGAGACGCGTCTTCCGGATGTCTGACTTCGTAACTCGGTGTTAGGAACGACTCCTCGTAGTTCTTTATCCCCCCCTGGACAGCTGGGTCTAATATACCTATCAATAAATCATTCAATTACTTAAAACTACTTATAGAATAATTTTTACAAAGTTAAATATATTTTTTTTTATTTATCTATTTTTAAAAATAGTACGGTAACTGTGTGTTCTTGCAAAACTTTATCGATCCTAAATTAAGTATAAACACAATTATTATTGTTTTGTTTTGCCGTTAGTTTATTGTCAATAACATCAGAATATTCGTTATATTATTTTTTTAAGCAGGTGTTTAATTTCGAAAAAAGTGTATGACTCTTTTTAAAATAATATTGAAATAATAAGAAGTGAATTCAGATTTTAATCATATTAATTTACTTGAAATATTAATTTGAGTGATGAAATAAAATATTGATAATCTTTATATTTATCTAATACATTTTTAACGTAACTTGATTATACGTCTGCTCGTCTGTTTCTTAACCAGTTCAGAAAACAATCCCGTCGAGACGAGCTCAGGCTCAGGCATACTTGATCTGGTTTTATTTCAATGGGTTTTTTTGAAGTGAAAACATCTTTAGCGGCGTTGATCGATTTTTAGTAGGGAAAAAAACTTATAGATTCACGTGGCCGATAATGCTATGACAGCCGCCGTCAGCGACATGCTATAGTGTATCAAGTGTAAGATGGGGTTCAAGGGCTGGCACTTTATAAGCTTCCATCCATCCATTCAACCGATAGACGTCCACTGCTGGACATAGGTCTCCCCCAAAAGTCTCCACGACGGCCGGTCTTGCGCCATCTGCATCCAGTCTATTCCTTTGACCCACACTACGTCTTCCGGTGCGTGGTAGCCATTTGAGAACCCATTGCCCCCATCGGGCACCGGTTCTGCGAGTAATGTGCCCAGCCCACTGCCGTTTAATTTAGCAATTGTTCGGGCAATGTCGGTAATTCTTCTTCTTTATAAGCTTATTAATTACAATTAAGAAATTATGTAATTTTAATTATTCATACCATAATTTAAACATTTTAACTTCTGTCGGCAATTTCAATAGATGCCCAGTTATTTTTAATGTAATATATATAAATTATAAAGTTCATAATAATAAATAGTTTTAGCGGAAGCACAAAGAGAGGGATGTTATTCCCAGACATCACTATCGTTCACGTAATGCTCCACCCTGTAATAACCTTTTGAGATTAAAACTTGCTTGACATAATACTTGAACTTATTGTCAGGTAAATCGGTAATGTTACTTGGGATCTTATTGTAAAACCGAATACTATTACCTAGAGTTCGTATAGTTAGTATGAGTGTGTGTGTGTTAGTGTCAATGTATACAGACCAGTGAGACGCATGGTGAGGGGGTGGAGGGAGGCGTCGGGGGCGCGCGCCTCGCACGTGACGCACTTGAGCGTGCGGTTAGTGGAGCGGAGGGACTCCAGCGCCGCCTCGAGGGGCGAGACGCTGTACTGGCGCTGCCGGACCACCGCCGACCAGCGCAGCACGGCTGCCGAGACCATATCCAACATTCAACCCCCCACAATACCACACTTAACACGACCAACTAGACTCGCTTACACAATCCATACTAATCAATACGATTTTAATATCTAAATTACAAGCTTTACAGATACACACGGCCGGATACGGCGTCAATCGACGCGGGTTCGATCCCCACCTATCAGACTCTAAAATCGACCTGAACTTTCGGTGAAGGTAAACATAACATAGTGGTAGGGGATTTTCTAACAAAATCCAAATACCAATAGGTCTGTTCAATTGAGTACTCTCACTCTAGGCTTAGTGTGTTTACCATCCTGGACCACATTGTCACTTAACATCAGGTGATATTGTGGTCAAAACACTGAACCTGCACCGTATTATAAAAACAAAATTATGCATGTTTGTACAGTACCAAAAAAAACACAATTATTAAAAATATTTGCCTGTCTATTCGTTGCGGCTGATCTCCGAAACTGCCGGACGGTTTTGCCGGAACTTTTTTGGCATATAGCTGCAGTTAATTCGCGTGACACGCTTTCATTTTTTGAGAATATTAGGGTTCCGCATAAAAAATGACTGGCACGTGTTTTAATTTACGATAAAATACATTTGTTTTGTCTTAACATCAAAAAAAAAATGTAGGATATTAATTAGGGTTCTGTGTAAATAAAAATTAAAAGTCACGAGATTGTGACCAAAATACGATTAAACGGGCAATACTAATATTATTTAATATTTTACACAGAGAAAACGAATTACGAAAAGCGGGCGAAGCCGGGGACACAGGGCTAGTTAATAATAAATCTATAGGTAAAAATTAAAACAGGAAAAAGTTCTCTTTCTTACTTCTATAACCCCGCCATTAGCAAATGATGAGTTTTTTTTTACGATCCATATTATATATTCAATTGTATGGCGTACACATCAAATGTGTCATTTATCGTTTTTTTTTTTACGAAATAGGGGGAAGGGGCAAACGAACCAGCGTGTCACCTGTTGGTAAGTGATCACCGCCGCCCATGGACACCCACAACAAAGGAATCGCTGTTGCGTTACCGTTGCTTTATAATAGTCTCTGTTTGTATACAAAACTTAACCTATTTTACAGTAATTAAAAAAAATACTTACACGGTAACTTATCTTTGATTTCAAGTTCCGTCCTCTCCAGCCACATCGTTGCGAAAGCGTTTTTCTTACGAGTCAAATCTTCACTAGAACCCGAAAGATTCTCTTCTAAAAAAAAAACATAAATGTCAAAATCTACATTTTTCGCTAAACTAAATTTATGTACCGAACTTAGTATCCTAATTCTGGGTAAAATCCTCTTAGATAAACCCGCAAAAAATCAAAAAATACTCAACTTCATAGATACATTGACAATTATCGATAAACAAATATCGACAAATCTCCCCTATTAAAAAAAATTCCCAAATGGAAACGCTACTAAAATAACGTAAGTTCATATTCCCTCATAATTATTTTCCGTCGTTCCTTCACCCCGATAATATTATCGAATATAATTATAATAATAAACGCCATCAACTTCCAGTCTTCTATCATTTATCGACCTTTTTGTTATAGTGATATAAGTCAAGCTGAAAATGAAAAAAAAAAAACTAAATTCTACCCTCACCTGGCTTATAAACGGGTCTCGAGAAATAGAATTTATCGACGTCGTTGTGTTTGTAATATTGAAGGATTTGTTCCGCGACCGGCTTCCCGGATAAACGCTTCAGCCTGTCGCTCATGACCGAGTCTAGGGCGTTGATTTGCAAATCTAATTTGGGGGAAATTAGTCAAGGAACTACTTCGACTTATGAATTAGTCAAAATGATATCTAATGCAGGGCTAAAATGTGGTTGTACAACTAATTTATAGAATATTCCTATTGTAACTTGATTTACGATTTAAAATCTAAAATGTATTATAATTAAGAAATTAATTATTTTGACGAGTTTAGTTATGAGTAAAACAGTTGTGTAACGATAACCCGACAGTGTTTAGTTGACCGTCCTAGATAATTGACGAATGTAAAAATTGCATAAACAACAATTTAGTTTCTTATAGTCAATTGGCGTATCTATACTAATAAATAAAATTGAAGTGTATGTTTGTAATGTAATTTTTTTACATATGACTGTATATACGATACTTATACAAAAAAAAAATCATTTTTTTTTATTTTTAGTTTATCTGTAATCTCCGGAATGACTGGACCTATTTGGACGGGCTTTTTTTTGGTAGATAACTAAAGTTACTCCGGATAACTTAGGTACTTTTAATTTTCTAAAATAATAAAAGGGTCCGTATAAAAAAAAATCCAACGCAGTAATGAGTATATAAAACGCGAACGGAGCCGCGTGCAAACAGCTAGTAATATAATAAAAGGATACACTGTCCGTCTGATTCGGTGATGTCCTCGGCGGGGGGGTCCAGCTTGTTGAGCACCTCGGCGTCGGGCCACTCGTCCAGCATACGTTCCTTGAACTCCTGCAGCTGCTCGTACTCGTTCGCGCGGTAAACGAACCCGAGCGAGCACGATGCTGTTTTCGCACCCTTACCACAAATAAAACTCAATTTTTTTTTTATATTCCCATACAGCTTTAGAAAAATTGACTGATATCTAACATCACATTGTCGATTACCTTATTGAGATGTGCGTCTTATTATCAGGAGTAAAATAAGGGAAGTCGAAGTTTTATAGCTATTTATGCTAGTTTTATTGGAGGAAATAATGTAATAGGAAATGACGTAACCGTCTAATTTGTAAATGTATAATCAATCCGTAGGTGTCCCTAGTTTGCTTTTTATAACTATGAAATTCAAATTAAAAAATACTCTATACAATTTAAACCCTGAGTAACCTTCACTTATAGACGTCAAAACACTACCACCACCGGTTCGGAAAACGCCCAGTCATCGACAAGAATCTCGATCTAGTTTTTTTTTTCACATGTTTTTATAGAATTATACAACTCATAGTTACAAGGTTTATTAGTAGATGCACAGAAATAGGTGTCATTTCCAGACATCACCATCGTTCACATAATGATCCACCATATAATTAAAACTTGCTTGAGAGATGTTGCCTGAACTTATTGTCCGGTAAATCGGTAATGTGCTTTGCGACTTTATTATAATATCTTACACTATATTACGATATTTAATTTATGTTTATTCCTTGTTTTAAAAGTATGCTAGTCGTTTACAAGGTCAAGCTTGTCTGGATGTTTGTTGCTTGTTTCTTTGTGGCGAAACGCGAATTTCTGAAATCTTTAAATTTGCTGGTGATGTATTTAGCCGTATTTATGAAACGATTATGGCGCAGTGATAATGCGGCTGAACTCTGCGTGGGTTTAAACGCACCTATCCAACTCTAAAATCAGCCTGAGCTTTCGGTGAAGCAAAACATCTGGAGAAAGCCATAGCATGGTGGTAGGACATTTTCTAATGATGCCCGCCTGGGTAACTACCATCTTCAACTTTGAAAACCTGTCGTCAAATACAAATAGGTGTGTTCCGGCAGCGTCACTTGAGAACCAGGACCTAGGCTTAAGAAAGGATAATGAATCGATGATCTCACCAATGGTTTCCTGAGCAGTTCCGGAAACCCCTTCCCGTAGTATATGACGCGGAAGTACCCGGGATGGCATCGCGGGTTCCGCAGCATCGCCCCGTAGAGCCCCGCGAGCTGCGTGTGCAGCTCCGCCAGGGGACCGTACCCGAGGGCCTCCTCCTCGTACACGGAGACCAGCTCCTTCACGATCTCCACCGCGAGCTCCCACTGCCGGCCGCGGTTCAGGAGTTCCGCTATCTCCGCGTACAGGTACTCCTGGGGGGACACTAGGGGTGAGCGAATCGAACAATTATCGAAATATCACTGATACCCAATCCCATTACATCGTGTATCAAAATAATCTACTTACGAACAATAACCTTACTTTAACGAACATAACGTACGAACTTACTTTTTTGATTAGAAATAAATTATCCGGAGAAAAAATTTCGAATTATCCGATTCGGAACGAATAATTCGTGAGTTCGAATTATTCACACACCCTTAACACACACCCTCTGCCTATCTTGGCATTAGGATCAACCGGCGTCGACTGATCCATTTCAAACAAATGGATAAGTGCATAATATCACGCAAACCGTATATAAAAAAGATGTATATGAATTTATGGACTTTTTATGAACATTTTATTGTAAATCGGCCAGAGGATGGGTAGAGCAGCGTCCTCTGAGTAACACAAACAGCTGATGCGATCGCCAACCTGTCTGCCAGACCTCGCGATTATAGCAATCCCTCGCTTTGGGGGAGGACCTATATCCAACAGTGGACCACTTACGTTCAAATCAATCAAAATTGTCAATCGCCTTGTAGACATGATCTAAGTTTAAACAGCGAGCATCTTAGACCAGAGATTCCCAAAGTGGTCGATATCGATCCTATCGATAATATTACCTATAGCAAAAACACAAATTATTATATTTTAGAATTTTGGAAGTTTCTTCGAAACTCGTTGCTACCGTTACAGGCGTTGTTAACGCCATCTATTATCATATATATTCTCTTCTTATTCTAAGTTATTTCTTGTCTATATTATCTATACGCCCCCGCTCTATTTAGTCTATGTATTCATTATCCCTTCCTCTTCCTATTCAAAAACGGAACGCCAACACGCAACCGTCGCCGCTGTCTCTCGTATGTTTAAAAGTGCACATTAGTTATCAAATTATATAGAACATTCATAAAGTGAAGTGAGGTGGAAAATAAAATCTGTACCAGCTTAATCGAAGGCTAATAATAAAGGTAAGTTCCGTTTGCTCCTTTCAACATCGTCCTTTTAGATATTTCCACACCAGCCGTGTTTGAACTATATACAGTTCTGCCGCGCGCTGATACACTCGACGACTCTCTTCCTTCGCCTAATATTTATTTTATAACTTTAAAAATAATTATATTTCTTTTCATACCTACACACGTTGTCTAATAGTATAGACACGTGCACTTATGTTTATATAGATTTATAATACATGTGTATTTTTATTCATGCGAAACGCTTGATTTAACATGAACTTCGGTTACGACAGTCAACTGCCAATTAAACCACAAAAAGTAAACTTGTTTGTTAATCTGTGAAAATCTAGTGCAAAGGAATCAACACATTAACGCCTCAGACATACAAAGATGTACAGCATTGAAAAAAAACCAACATATGTAATCACTTTTAAAGTTGAAAAAATAACCTAAAAATTTCGATCTCCAACCGCACATTTTTTTTTTATCTGACCGTTTGTTCCTACTAATCTCCGAGATTACTGGACCGATTTTGAAGAGATTTTTTCTGCAAGATAGCTGAAGTTATTGAGCGTAAGTTAGGTAGACTACTTTTTTTCAAAACCATATTTGAATGAAATGAAGAGTAGTCATCACGTCGAGCTCGAACACTATGTACCTTGAGGTTGCGATGCGTGGTGTGCGTGCGCGGTGCGAGGGCGGGGTGAGCGAGCCGCGCGGGGAGTGGCTCGTGCGTCCAGCTGAGCAGCTTGGCGTGCAGCCGCAGCGTCAGGCCGGCCTCCGCCCACTGCTGGGCCGACCGGTGCATCGAGCACAGCTTGTGCACGTACCTACATACGCATATCATTTTATCCCCAACAGGCTCAGTCTATAATAGTAATCACTACGATTACATCAATTACGTGGTTATTAACAGGACCCGAAACGCGATAATAGGTTACATGCATGACATTTTTTTTATCTATTAAAATAATTATATACGTTGATGCAGGATCATGAAAAATAATTTAAATTAGTATCAAAAGAAATATTAAAAAATTACAAGAGATTTAAATATTATCATTTGGCACGCCATTACCGTGACGTCACCTACCGTAATAACATTGACAGTCTGGCGAAACTATTATACGAAAATTGAAACGTCCTATTGAAATTTTTTTTCAGTCTAGATCAGACCAAATTAGCAATGATACGTTTATGTGTGGAACAAACTTAAGCCGATGCAGCTATACAGTTTTCAACTTTTTAAACAGGTTGAAGCCGCCATTAAAAAGGACGCAAATTCAATACATCGTATTTTTTAATAGAAGTCGCACCATATAGATGTGTTGGTGATACATGTGGGCATGGTGTTATGAGATTTTGTAACGATGCCCGGCTGGGTAGCTACAACCCTCAAGTTTGAAAGCCTGTCGCCAAATACCAATGGGTTTGTTCCGGCATGACTTGAGAACCAGACTTAGACCACATCGTCACTTAACATCAGATGAGATCGTGGTCAAAGCACTGAGCCTATACTCACGTGGATATTGAGTTTTGTTCTAGTTCACCTACCGTATGTACATGTGGGGTCGTTCGATACCGTCGTAGAAGTCGAGCACCAGCGTAGTGAGGTGCATCCGGTGCGGTGTCGAGGAGCGCAGCGCTGCGGCGCGGTACAGCAGCAGCGCGTCCAGCTGCCGCGCCGCAGCGGCCACGAGTGCCGCGGCGGCCGCCCGCAGCGGCCCCGCAGCCGCCCCGCAGAGCGCGCCGCACAGCTGCACGAACCGTGCGCGCCACGCCTCGTCCCCGCCGCCCCGCTCCACCAGCACGTCCACCTTGTCGATCAGCTCGCTCTCCAACTCCTTCAAGTAGTTCTCCGCTGTAACAACACACGCCAATGATCAATTCCGTAAAGTTCACGGTTCAAAACTTACTGTATGCCCGCTAAAATTTAGATAAGCTCGAACTTGTAAACGACCAGCATACTTTTAATACAAGGAATAAACATAAATTAACAATTCCATCTTTCAGGCTTAGCGAAACTAATGAAAGTTTTCTAGGTATTAGTGTTAGGTTTTACAATAAAATCCTAAAGCACATTACCTATTTACCGGGCAATAAGTTCAAGCAACATGTGAAGCACGTTTTGAGTTGATGGTGCATCTACTAATAAACTTTGTAACTCGATGACTAGATTATTTTCCGAACCGGTGGTAGTGTTTTGACGTTCATAAACGCCTCATCAAGACCTAAATTGAATAAAGAATTTTTGAATTTGAATTTTTTTTTATTCATCACACTTATAGTCACTGATAAGGTGTTTCACTACTACAATCGATTAAGGAAACAACTGTGATAAAGAAGAGTCAGCAATTCGATCTGACTTTGTTTCATTTGTTCATGTGTTTTCGAAATGAAAACTACTTTAACGACGTTGAGCGATTCTTGTTGGGAAAAACTTATAGATTCGCGTTGCGTTACCAACGCTATGACGTCAGCCGTAAATGTGTTTTTGTTTTACATACATAATTATTGCTCGGAACGCCATTAGATATAAATCCAGACAAATGTTATATATTAAATGTTCTACGTCAATAATTTCAATAAACAAATTATAAAATTTAAACATATTTTCGCATATGTCGACAGTCCCCATGGCTGCCTGTTTTTTTTTTTTTAATATTTATTCTTATATATATGCGTGGTTGTAATGACAAGCGTTAAACGCTAAACCGTCAGCGCTTATGGCTAATATTAAGACTAGTTGACTCCTCCATTATTAATTGTTATTGTATTGAATGACAGGGCCAGGGCAATAGACTCGAGTGACTCACCGGTGTCTCCGCGCGCGACACTGTGACTGTACTCGGTCTGCATCATGTCGAAGAATATCGGTATCGTCGTGTTCCGGACATCCTCGTCGCGGAGGAAACTCACCTCCAGGAACGGGCCCACGAGACACGGGATGAACGTCATCTCTTGTGTTCACCTGCAAGTAAATACATATATACATGTTATAATAACACTAGCTCTTCCCGTGGCTCCGCCCGCCTTACATATTTTCTATTCTATACAGAGAGCAAAGTTATTTCCCACAGATTCAAACATTTGCCAGTAAAAATCACTATTGAATCGGATTTCGTTCACGACTTTATCAGTTTTAATTATTTACCTACGGTAGAAGTAGCCTAAGTCACTCCTTCTAACATCTACCAGAAATCTTATCAAAATTGATTCAGCAGTTTCGGAGATTAGCCAGAACAAAACATTTTGTTGCAATTTAAAAAAAAAGGACAATTGAAGTGAAACCAAGTTAATATCCAAAAAAGGTCATCGAAAGTTTTAAAAGTCAATTTTTTTTTATTTAATATGTAACATCAAAACACTTCCACCGGTTCAGAATAACCTAATCTAGAACCTAGGTTTAGTGTGTTTACCGTCCTGGACCATATCGTCACTTAACATCAGGTGAGATTGTGGTCCAAGCACTAAGCATATATCGTGTAAAAAAACACCCCAGGAAAAAAAAACTCGATCTGGTTACTTTTTTGCAAAATTAATGTTTTTTTTAATGGAAATATACAACTCATAGTTACTAAATTGATTAGTAGAGAAGAAAATAATAGAGAAGGGTGTTATTTTTAGACATTGTGCCTGAACTTAATGTCCGGTAAATCGGTAATTTAGATTCGGACATACTCTAAAAGACCAGAAAATTCTCCACCCTCCCAACCTTCAATTAGGGATGTTCATCAACGAAAAATTACGATATTTATTTCGATATGTGATATATCGTAACGTTGTATCGATACAAGCGATATATGGAATTAATATATCGTTATTTTATTAAAGCAACAATGTTCGGAGTTGTACAACCGAACAGCTCTTTTATGCAGAACACGTTATCAGTGCAAATTGTGCACTTTTATACTATATTGCAAAACCTGTATATATTTATACAGTCCGCTTCTAACCATTGTAGCGACTCCAAAGCACGCTATCGACCATTAGTTGCTGACCTGTGTAAGTATTGTTATAAACCATTTACAAAACCAAACCAATGTACCTCTCCATAACTCTCTATATCTTTATTCAACCGAAAGACGACCACTGTTGGACGTAGGTCTTCCCCAAAGATCTCCACGACGACCGATCTTGCGCCACTCGCATCCTTCGGATTCCCGCAACCTTTACCAGGTCGTCGGTACACTTTGTGGGTGGCCTACACACGCTACGTCTTTCACTGTAGGATAATAGATATCCTCCAATAAGGGGAGGGATAGGAGGAGGGGGGTTGCTATAATCGCCACGCTTGGCAGGTGGATTGGCGATCGCAGTCAGATGTGTGTGGTACTCAGAGGACGTTGCTTCCCATCCCCTGGTTTATCCGTTAGTCGGCATTTATGACAGGCACGGGAGGTGTTGTTTGCTTTACCTAAGTTAAACCAGACATCACTGAGACAGTTGGCGAGGGACCGCCTGATGTCTCCGTAGAGCTGCGTGACCCTCTGCTTCCTGGCAGCCGGCAGCGTCTCCAGCTGCAGCGGCGCCGAGGTGCCCAGCGCCGCGCCGCACGCGAACCACGCCTTGCATTGCGCGTGCGCGGCGGCGACCGCCTCTCGGTCACACTTATCCACTGCATTCAGACGCTCTATAAGAGTTGCTGATAGTAACCTACAACCAGAGAGTCGAATTTCAATTACCTCTTATCCATTCCAACTGTTTGACCCTCGCTTTCGCCTTTATTTATTTATATAGGTATATATTTATATACTTCAGTTTATATGTGACCCTAATTAGAGACAACGACAGTAGACACAGTAAATATTATTGTGTTATATAATGAGTAAAAAGAAAAAAATAATCATTAAAAAAAATCAAAACCTTATAACATCAATTTTGATTAAATAAAAACAATAACAGTCGTATGCCAATAATTTTACAAAAACAGAAAAGAAGGGCTTTTAATTGGAGATTAGTTAACACATTAACAGGTAACATATTAATTTGTCGCTTACCCATAAAAATAATACAATAGGAAGACAATAGGAAAACAATGGAAAGCTGGCGTAAACGCCAGGTTAGTGCTCAAGGGTTAAACTCTTCATCAACAAGAATATGATCTCCTAATGGTGACTACAGTCTTGAAGAAGATATCTATATTATTATTAGTTTTAGATGGAGAGTTGTAATGTCTCATATGTCTAGTTAATGGTGAAAAGTGACCCAGATTTTTGCATGATCGTTTTTTACTTTTGCAAGATAGTAGATTTAGTCCCGCTGAAACGCATCATAGTGATATATAAATGCGCTCCGAGATTAGCCAAGGCACATGCTATATAGAAACGATAGCAATGGTGGATGTAGACCGGTAGAAAAATGGAGTTCAAACAAAGTTGATCACATTCCGTATGACACCAGAAGAATAAAAAAAACATCGTGAATAACACATCAGTATAAAAGAAAAAACAAGCGCTAGAGGGAGGAATATTTAAATCATTATCTTATTTTAGCTTAAAAAGATATATTTTGATAATTTTACAAGCTAGGTAAATAAATCTAACTTTTAAATGTGGTAGGTAAAATGGTACATGCGAGCAATTTTCCTATTCGAGCGTAATAGCACTTTTTTATATGGGTTCGACAAAATGACAACAATTAATTGCTGAAATCAAATCATCAAATAAAGTATAATCCAATAACGATGACTTCACTAGGGAGATGTGAATCTATTGAAAGTCGTCATGCATCATTCCGGACTATACCTAGCACGGATTTTTATCCTTTTTCCTCAAAGGAAGTCTGGATACAGGCTTGTTGATCCTAACACGTTTTAACGTGTCACGACGGCGGTAGTCGCGACATATTCGGAAACAAACCCCTTATCACTACAGAACCACTTATTCTTCTATTTCTCCAAACAATTCTTGTCCAATTTGTCCTGTGCTAATCCTAGAATTGCAACAAAAGTTAGGAATAAAAGTTAGACTTACCTTAAAGCATGTAACATAACGTAATGCTGCAAGTGAAGCATATCGGCCCAGTGAGGTCTGAATACCGGCTGCTGAAGGAGGGTCAATATCAGAGCCAAGGCGTCGTTCACCAACGAGCCTGAACCCCCAGCGGTCTCCGACTCCAACACCTTCACCAGCATCGTGTATTGTTCTTCGGACATTTGACGTACCATATCGAGGAGGACCGATATCATTCTTCTCTGAGAAACAGTTAAAAATAATTATTTCGCGAGATTCGATGCTATATTTGTTTTTTTTTGCTGGAGGCACTCAGCCGCAAAAAGGTAACTAGCACAAGGGTTACCAAAGTGTTACGGACCTCAGCTTAGCCATTACCTTAGTGACTGTATTTGATTTACAATGTATAGGCTCACAATGCCACCTGATGGTAAATGACGATGTGCTCCAGGATGATAAACACACAAAGTCTATAAGTACTGGCTCTTAAGTGATGCCACCGGAACACACCTATTGGTGTTTGGCGACAAGTTTTCAGAGTGGTAGCATTATTAACCCAGGCGAGCATTATTAGAAAACCTATCACCATGCTATGGTTTCCTCACGATGTTTTCCTTCACCGAAAGCTCAGGCTGATTTTAAACTTGGATATCTCACATGCATATCTATCTCACTATCATTATCTCATTTAAGTATCCTCCATCAACCACGTGAGGCTCGAAAGAGGAAGTAGTGCAGTGAGATATCATGTGTCTGTATTTTTTTTCTTTAACCACGCGATTAAATCGAAAATCAAACCAACCAGAATTAATTTAGATCATACCTCCACTCAAAAGTATTTTTCTATTTTTTTTTTAATACTGTGCCGTAAAAACGACAAGTGATTTTTGGTGACCAGAAGTAGTTAGTCAAAATCCTCACTACGTATCACCTGAGGGAGGAGGAGCGTTTAAAACTTGCTAAAAACATCACTTGATTAATGGAACGTCTTAGTGGTTACATTTATATGGTCCTAGAAGAAAACTCCTAAAGGGATGCAAAACTTCACTCTCACGAAGTAACAAAATTACAAATTTAAGTATCTGCCCGAGTGCCCTAACATCCCTTTTAATTTAGACAAGCTCAATATAGTGAATGATCGTCATAATTTTAATATTAGAAATAAAGACAAATTGGCCGTCCCACGCTTTAGGCTAAGTAAGTTCAATAAAAGCTTTTAAGGTAATAGTAATAAGATCCCAAGTAACATTACCGATTTACCTGACAATAAGTTCAAGTATTATATCAAGCAAGTCTTAATCTCAAAATGTTATTACCAGGTGGAACATTACGTGAACGACAGTGATGTCTGGAATTAACCCACATCTCTGTGCTTCCGCTAACATTAGTTAAGACTTTAATTAGACTAAGACTAAGACTAGATTAGACTAAGACTATAATTTGTGTAGTTTTTATATGAAAAAAAAATGATATATATTATATTTATTTTAAAAAGAACCAGATCGAGTTTCTTGCCTGCGCTCTTCTCGACTGGGTTGTTTTCCAAACCAGTGGTAGTGTTTCAGACGTTCATAAGCGCCTTGTTAGGGTCTAAATTGAAAAAAGATTTTTTTTTTATTTTGATTTTTGATTAGTTATGTTCCATATTAATATTGGCTATTTCAAGTAAAAGCTAGTAAATTTGAAAATCGAAGTTGGAGGTACAAATGAACTGAACCTATCACTTAACATCAATCATGTTTATACGAAAACATACCACTAAGGCTTCTTCTGATGGAGATACTTGTTCGGCATTAGCCCTCTCTCGCAACATAGAGGCTGCCGTCTTCAGTACGGTTGGAAGTAACCTACGAGCCAAGTCACCGCGGTCTGCCTCCACAGGTCCTACATCATCACGGCCCAGCAGCGTCATCACTTCTCCCATTGTCTCCACGCACAACTCCACCTGGTATTCCTTCGATGTTAACTCAAATACACGAAGTAAACAAAGTCAACGATGAAATTGTTTATCCGGGAAACGTTAGTAAAAATACTCATTAACGGAATTCTTTTCCTACTAATCTGTAAAAAAAATATTCATGTTCCAAGCAATACTGATTAATCCAAGATATTGGATACAATTTTTTTTTTTTCAGAAACACAACATTAAAAACATTTGTTCGCCACTCAATTACCTACAGAGTAAACTAACAATAAAAGTAAATTGGAAACAGAAAAAAATGATTATAATAAATATCAAAATAATTACATTTTTATTTCAGAACGGAGGAAGACTTTCAAAATTTGAGTCAAGGAGTTATCAAAAGGAGTAACTAATAATAATTTGTGTATATGAAAAAGGTCAAACATGAAGGGAGGAATTAATAATGTACATTGCGTTTACGTCTAAATTACACATTTTTATAAATTTATTGCATTACATATAAAAATGAACCCTCACTACGCTCAAATAGCGGTCATATTAGTTTAGCTGAAAAGTTAAAATAAACACACTGTTCGATTAGATAAAGAATGTGATACATACGATCTCATGGTGATGCGTGTGGTCGTGGAGTCGTGCGGTGTCGGCTCCTAGCAGCCTGGCAGCTTTACCAACCGAGCGCGACTTGAGGGCAGCCTCGCGGTCCCACTGTCACACCCGACACTTCGCTAGCGCACTATCCACCGGCACCCGACACTATCGCGATTCTAACTATCGTCCACTCTAACGTGCGAACCGATTTCGCAACATGACAATAGCACAAAGTCAGAAACTACCGCAGCGCGAATATTACAAACAGCGAAAAAAACGAATAGAGAAATAGTGCGTAATATCTACTTCACTGGTCATAACCAAAACAGATGATCTTGTTTTATCCGAGCTTTGCAGAACGAATTTTCTTCACATGATATTAAACAAAGTACAGCCTGAGAACAATCACGACCACCGATAAATATAAATATGTAATATAGAGAGACGTGGTCGCTTACAGTGGGTCTAATAAGAAAGCTTAAAGTTGCTCAAAGGACAATGGAGAGGACTATGCTTGGAGTTTCACTGCGTGATCGAATAAGGAATGAGTAAATTCGCAGAAGAACCAAACTAACCGACATTGGCGGAAGAATTGCTAAACTTAAATGGCAGTGGGCTGGGCACATTGCTCGCAGAACCGATGACCGATGGGGTCAACGGATTCTTGATTGGTTACCACGCACCGGAAGTTATAGCGTGGGTAGGCGCCCACAAGGTGGACCGATGACCTGGTGAAAGTCGCGGGAATCCGCTGGATGCAGGAGACGCAAGACCGGTCATCGTGGAGATCTTTGGGAGAGACCTATTCCCAGCAGTGGACGTCTTTCGGTTTAATGGTTGGATCTAACGACAGTCGATATCATCACGCCAGACAACATCTATTACGGATTACATACATACAACTGCTTAATTCTGGAACGCGAGGCGCCTTAGCTTGTCAATGTGACATTTTTCATAAGCAAATATATCGCCTTTTTGTATTATAGTGACGTCTCTATAACACTTAAGAATAAGCACAGATGTAAACTTTAAACAAACTTAAGTTTCCAACACTTGATACGTGGTGCCTGTAGTCTTTATCTTTATTTTCCATAATTGAGACAAACCGGGCTCGTAAGAAGATGGATGAGAACCGATTGCATGTAACTCAGATGGATGTTGGTGTCACAAGAATGAATCCTATCTCCTGCTTACCTTCAATTTAATTATGTGTGATCAAGAAACAACTATCTAATTCCCCATAAACTATAACAAATCAATAAATTAGAAACTGATATAATACTGTCCGAGACTCCAAATTTACTTGGGAAATAAAGCATAATTTTGAAGTCTCATTTATGTCTGAAATCAATAATTCTATGTATCTTCTAGCGCTGTGATACGTTATTTTATGTGTGCAAATCTATATCCGCTATAAGGCATCGGCACAAATGTACACAAAAAAGGGTCCCCACAAAAATTCCAATAGTATGAAGAAATTATTATTTTGAATCTTATAGACATTTGTTTAAGGTCGATTTTGTGTTAATTTTTTTCTGACTTTGTGTACTATAGAATGAGTTTTAATAAAATAAAATTTCGTATTGGGCACCGGTCTAAAGCGTACACCAACTATTGACTGACTGATCATCACAAAGTATCCTAATTTGTAATTTATTTTTAATATAACCTTTACATTATATTATTTATTTGTTATATTTGATTTGTTAGATATTAAAGTCAAAAATATTTTTTATGTATATAAACTTTCATAATGATCAGTCTGGTACAACACACGCCGGCTGTCATTTGTCAATTGTCACTTTGACGGCGCGAAACGTCAGACTGACAGCCCGCGAGCGTAGGACATGCAACACATCAAGAGTTTGCACACAATTTAGTTGTCAAGCGACATCGAAGGCTCGCTTGTTATTTTTTAATATCGAAATGAAAAGAACTTTGTTGCAAATTGTTATCGAAGAATACGAAATTCACCGTTATCGTTTATAAAGAGTATTTAAAAAAAAAAAAATACATCTACTTAAATATTTAAAAAAATAAATACAAAGAGTAAAATATAATATCAAGTTTCGGTATATATGTTCTTAATTGTTAACCATACATAGATACGAAGTCCAAAAATAATTAAAAATGAATAAAAACAACTTACGATAACGTGTGATAACAAAAGAAAAAGGTTTACACACTGACACACAGTTCTATATTATTAGCAGAAGCGCCTTACGGTTCACATGAAGTATACATTTTATCGATAAAATGCGTAGTATCAAAACTATCGATATTTTTATTTTAACCAGAAAAAAAGTACTACCAATTATCATTAACCAAATATATTATATCAGTTTGTAAAGTATTTTTTTTTAAGAGTCAAATATATATATTTGAGTTTTTGCTACAGATTTATAATCGCAGCTTCAAATATTTTACATACTATCTCCAATATTTATGTAATTGGTTTTAAATTACCGATTTGACATTAATTAGGACTAAATTATACCCACAAAAGATACGATAAAAATGTGAGTTACCCAAAAATACACCGTTTTAAATTCTACTTTGATTGATATTCGAACATTAGTGAACCATATTTTTAAAGCCTGGGTTGGATAAATTGTGCTAAAACACACACACACACGTGTCCACACTACATGCTAACAACACACACATAAATAGTGAAGTTAGTAACTTATATTACATACATATATATTTGTGAAGTATGTGAAATAATATTATATAATATAGTGGTTCAATATATAGATTTTTTTTCTGTGTAAGTTGAAACAAAATTACAAATTTGTGTGCACATCTCATGATGCGGGTGCGACGGGGTGTCGACATCGTATTTTCCTATATATTAACTACATGATACAAATGTGAACTAATTTTTACTCAACTGTGACAAATTACTTAATAAAACAAAAGCATAAGATGTATGTTAAAATTTTATAAGCAATACAATTATTATTATTAGCAAATTAAATATATTTGTGAATTGAGTAAAAATTGAACGAAACAGATCACTTCAAAAGATATAAATATACATGTAGGAATACATGAATTTCAAAATTCAAAAATGTCCAAATGTATTTAAGTATTTACATCGCAATCTATACCCTTATCAAAGTGACATCCATTACTGGTTTTATTACATCGATTACTTTTTATTTGTACCAAGGTATCTCACTATATTTAACTTTAGCCTGGCTTGAAATTGACAAGATATGTTTATCAGTTCGATTGGAGATCTATTGAGTAAAATTATTTATTCCTTCAAAATTTAATAACAGTTTAAAATAATGTATTTTCATCCCTTAAAGTAATCTATTATTCCATATTTTGACAGGACAAATGTTAGTCACATGAGATATTGTATGCATGCAGATGATGATGGTTAGATAATGCCAATTCTATATTCGTTAAGTATCTAAATGTATTTATATTATTTCATAATTAACCTATAAAATGATTATATGTTTACCTGTTTCTATAAGATATTCTCTCCGACAATTAGACATAAATCTAAATGTTTACTACATTCTAGCTTATACTACATTATAGTCGTATGTATGTAATAATTAGCAGATTATCAATAATTTATTAGATCTTTTGTAAAATGAATCAATAGATATTTTATTTCTATAATATATTAGGCATATATATTTGTCGATATATCTTTAATAAAGGAAAGACATAGATTTAGAACTGTAGTTGCTTGGGCATTATGATAAATTATCATAAGAGGTGGAGAATCAAGTTTAAAAATCTTTTATGCGGTAATTTAGTTAATTCGATCAGCTTCTGAAAATACTCTCCTGCGTTAGAAAAACTACTCTAGTGTTGTTATATTTCAAAATATTTATTACTAAAATAAATATCCCCACCGTATTTTAAAGTTTTAAAACTAATCGATATAACATAGGCGAATCACTATGTTTATTTTTACTTTATTTTACTTTTTACATGGATAACTCAATTAATGTATACCATAAGAATCAAGTATATATATATCTGTTTAATCCATATATCTGCTCAAGTAATGTACACACATGACCTTGTATTTTAAAACTTAACAGATCAAATAAAATATTAATAATCTACATAAAGAGGAGTTAAGATTTTCCCCTTTGTTACTCTGCTCAACTACATCACATAATGTAAAACATAAATCACCCAAACTAACAACTTCCTTGTACATTGATTAACAAACACAATACCTTCAAATTTTCACTGCGATCTCATAGACAATCGAACATATCGACTGTGTACTTTTCTTTCGTAGTTATTTCGGGATATTTCGAAAAAATATGTATATAGTAGAAGATGATTAGGGATTTGTATGTCAACTGTGTAAAAATATACCAAGAAAAATCAAAATATACTAAGAACTTTTTACTGTATCACTTTTTTGAATACGTCCATCACTATTCACTTTTCCTATATATAATGGATGGCTATTTTGTCTATTATAATATAACTTTTGACACACTTAATATCTGGAAAATAGCGCCGAGCTAAGTTAATATCGAGTCTATTTTCTAGATTAACTTGGACAATTTTATCAATACTTATCGATGTATGAATCCAATTAGTTTACAGATAAAAGGTTTGTCATTAACGTGACAGAATACAAGAGTCTTAGTAATAAATCTTTATATGTAATAGCAATAGAGAATCAAAATTAATAAACAAGTAAACGGTATATAATAAAAGGTACAATCGGTTTAAGATATAATTATCTGGATGTAAACAATTAAGAATTTTCTGAGGAGGAAAATGAGGATTTTATTAAAAAAAAAAGAAACAAAAATGATATCGCAGTGAAAGCCGTTAGGAAAAACAGAACGATATAAATGTGCTCTAGCGGGGCGCATGCATCGGCGTGCTGTGCTTACCTTTCTATATCACCACCGCGACTCACACGTACTTCACCGCCGACGTATACGTTCTGAACGAGCTTCCAACGAGAATCACAATGAATGATTTCCATGAACCGAGGATATTAAAATATCAAACAAGAAATCTAACTTTTCTCGCTAATTTATCGAGTGCAACGAATCAAGTCTAAAACACGATCTTGAACAAGTTGGACATTTGACAGTGACATTTGGCAATCTTGTGATGCGAATGTATTTTCGACCACCGCCAAAAAAAAATAGACTGTCTAAAAAGCCAATCCTGTACACTTGTAAAAACTCGTAACTTATAAAAACACTATAAATATCGAGTTTGTAACGAGAATTTTGAAGCATGTTTGAGATATTTTATTTAAGAAAATACTTGGATACTCATTAAAAGCTCGCCCAAAATCCTTCGATACTTCGAGAACATAACGTGATCACGAAAAGACATAAGTGTGGTGCGTACATACCATTACACAGTGGGTTTTGGACACGAAC
The DNA here is from genome assembly GCA_014132275.2 of Samia ricini. Classification (NCBI taxonomy): domain Eukaryota; kingdom Metazoa; phylum Arthropoda; class Insecta; order Lepidoptera; family Saturniidae; genus Samia; species Samia ricini. Next base: position 29,312,644 of record AP028158.1, read on the forward strand.
ACAATAATATGTTATTTACGATACCTTGTAAAGTATGCTTAGTTGGAAAAAGCATTGTCAGTTGCACAATTTTTTTGCACATGAGAAATATTATTTTCTGATAATAATCGAGTTATGCTCTTCCCATCAAAGCAAATTACTAAACTCGTTCTTAAATTAAAACAATAATAGTAAAAAAGAAATTAAAAACATAAATCAATAAAAGATACAAAAAAAAAACTGGATCTTTGGAAAAAAAAAAAAAAATTGTGTACAAGATCACTTGATTTTATTGCACAGATTAAAAAAAAATTACATTGAAAAATTGGATTTATTTACTTGTTTTTATTCAATTTCAGCAAATTACATACAATATTAACGTTTAAAATCAAAAATAGTTTTTAAAACAAACTTTTAAAAACAGATAATAATCTGAAATATTCAGTGTTGCTCATATTAAAAGATTCCAAATGACAATTTAATAAGACAAGATTTTTTTACGAACGCTCTTCAAATAACGTCAATTTTATAAAATTCGAGTTATTACACTGGCAACATATTAACTAAGTGTACTGTTTTTAAAATAATACCAAACAAGTTTCCAATGAAATTTCATTAGACATTAACATTTACTCGAGGCTGACCAAGTATTATTTAAGCAAAATTTTTTATCTAACATCCCCCTCCCATTTATCTCTTTTCTTTCTTTCTTAGCTTCCCTCTCTCACTATGATAACGTAAGCATTGGTATAATTTTGAGAAAGAAAAAGACAAAAAAATAGAAATAAAAATGTGCGTCCCGGGACGCCCGACAGAAGTGACTTTAACTATTTAAACTAATCTAAGTTGAACAACTATTTAATATTGAAATTGTTTAACTTCAGAAAAGCTTAGGTTATTACTTAAATTTTAGGTATATTATTATGATCGTGTAATGAAGGGTTATTATTTATTATAAAATATATTTGATTATTAGTTAGAATTCTTGAATATGTACATTATAATGTTGTGTATGTAGATTATTAGTATGATTATTTAATAAACAGGATATGTCTATCGCACATTAAACACTGAGTAGAGAGAGAGAGGGAAGTCAGACAGACTGGCGCCGTAACGCGTTACGTAACTAAAGCGGTACATGTTAGAGAGGAGTGCATACCTCGACTTTGTCGCGCAGCAGCGCGCGCAGCGTGACGGCGAGGTGCTCGAGCAGCAGCGAGCGCGCTTGCGGCGCCGCGCAGAGTGGGCCCCGCACCAGCTCGAGCAGCGCCAGCATGCGCTGCTTGCTGAGCCGCCCGAGCGGCAGCGCCTCCATGGCACGCACTACGTACGCGCTAACAAACACCACGCGTTTTACCACACCGTATACCCAGAACACACATTTTTATTAATTTACTAAGCGTGTGCACGCGACTGCGCCCGCGTTTCATATATTCTTCACTGCGTTTTCATTTTTTTATACGGAACCCTAATTATTTTCGAAAATTATAAGTACCCTAAGTTACCCGGAGAAACTTTAGCTATCTAGAAAAAAAAGTCACATCCAAATCGGACCAGCCGTTGCGGAGATTACCCATTACAAATAAACAGACAGACAAAAAACTTAAAAATTGCATTTTCGGCATAGGTATCGTATGTATACATTCATATCTATTTAGTAAAAAAAATATTGACATTACAAACAGATACTTCAATTTAATTTCTTAGTATAGATTTATTTACTCGTATTAAGGTAACAAACAGTCAATTAAATATATAAAGAAGTTATTACAATACAAAAAGACCAAAAGTACCGTAAATTAAATAGTGGTTACTTCTTTTACACCCTTTGGGGTGAAATTTTCAAAAATCCTTTCTTAGTGAATTGTTTACGTCATAAAAGACTTCCAATGCCAAAATTTCGAGTTTTTAGACCCAGCAAGCAGCTTATGCTCTGTGTAATGAATCAGCATTTACAATACACAAATTAATTACCTTTTCCACTTTTAAGATAAACACATCCACGAGAGTCAGCATGAAAGTTCAAAGGAATAATAACAAGTATTATACTATTTTCATTACAAGTAAAAGGACAACGCGTTTAATTTCCATTTTTCTAAATAACCAGTACTTCTAGGTTTATTGTGTTAACCATCCTGGATCACATCGTCACTTAAGATCAGGTTAGATTACGGTTAAAGCACTGAGCTTAGACCGTGTAAAAATAAAAAATAATTAAGACGCGCGTCTTTAATTTTCACACAAGACAAAATGAGACAGAAAAGTCGAGGATAACTTAAAATCTATTTACAGTAAAAGTAAAGGTTGCAGAACATATTATTAATTTTTGTCGAAAATTAGGTAGAGAATTCATTATCATCATCATCTCCCTACCCTTTTCCCATTTTTATTTGGGGTCGGGGCAACATGTCTTCCTCTTCCATTCTTCTCTATTTGTTCTCATCTCCGCATTCACTCCTTTTTTAAACATATCATCTTTCACACAGTCCTTCCTTCTTTTCTTTGGTCTTCCACTTCCCATGTAACCGTCCACATTCATATCCAATACCCTTCTTACAACATTCTCTTTCTCCCTGCGCATCACATGTCCATACCAGGATAAACGACCGCCTCTTAACTTGTCTGTTATTGGCGCCACTTTCAAAACTAGAGAATTATATACATTATAATACTAAAAATGTGTTAGAATGAAATAAAAGATTTACTTCAACTTGAGGATAGAAATGGCAACTCACCAAAGGTCAGTATCGGGATAGACTTTAATCGCGTGCGGTACAGCGTGCGGTAGGTATTTTAGGGCGGAGCCCTGGCACGTCAGGGCGTGGTCTCCGCAACGCATCAGCCACACGATCGACTCGAGGAAACTCTAAAGTATACATTTTTCAAAAAATAATTGTAAAATTTCTGGGAGGGGGTGCAGTATAAGGACTTTGTATGAATGAAAGAGATGTTCTGTCAACGGTTTTATGTGTTTGCGAGACGTTTGTAAGTATTGACGCTAGTTACTGCGCACTGCTCGATCGGAGTAAACGATCCGCCCCTTTCAATATGATTGAATCAATTGATAGTCGCCGATAATTAATCATTACTATTAATTAGTAATTATAACAGATACCAAAGATTATAGACTTTATAGATAACAAATAATTAATATACCTAATATTCAAATACTAGACGATGTAACACGTGCTAGAACAGTATTAAACGATAATTTCCTCAGTGTCAGTCTTGGTTGAAAATTAAAACTTCTCAGTTACCAGCCGGAGTTGAGAATTCATTATTATTTAGTCTCATTCACGGCTGAGAAATTAATAATTTATCAGTTTCAGTCTCGGCTGAGTAGTTGTTCATTTGTGAGTGTCAGTATCGGCTGAGAAGTTGTTCATTTGCGAGTGTCAGTATCGGCTGAGAAGTTGTTCATTTGCGAGTGTCAGTATCGGCTGAGAAGTTGTTCATTTGCGAGTGTCAGTATCGGCTGAGAAGTTGTTTATTCGTGAGTGCCAGTCTCGGCTGGAAGTTGTTTATTTGCGAGTGTCAGTCCCGGGTGCGAATGTGATGACGTGTACCTCGAACAGCAGAGTGAAGTCCCTGTCGGCGGCGCTATCGCCGAGCGCGTCCCGCAGCTGCCGCGAGCGCACGACGACGCGCACGAGCCACTCGACGCACTTCATGCACATCAGCAGCCGCTTGAGCGCGCTCTCGCTCGTGTTCGCGGCGCGCGTCACCCACACCATCACCGATATCAGGTTCCTGACACACACGTACACAGTCATTGACCAATCAGACAACGCCCCTCGCTATTTATTTACTTCTAGCCCTAATATAATTAGTGATATCATTATATCCCAGTTTCTCCCCCTTCTAACTCTAGCCTATTTTTAAAATGAAAACTCAACGGTGTTGAGTGATTCTCGGTAGGGGAAAACTTGTAAATTCGCGTTATAACATCAGCTCAGAGATAAAATAATAAAATTTATACTAGCCTATCGTATGTTTTAATTATGTATAAACCATACAGAAATGTATGTAATTTTTTCTCGGAGCGCCAATAAATGTAAAAACCAGCCAAATCATATGTTAAATGTTGGATTATATTAATAATTTGTATTAACCAATTATAAAATTGACACTTAAAAAAAGTTTATTGAAAATTTCCAACTTTCGCATGTCGGCAGTCCCCATGGATGCTCAGTTTTTTTCTTTTATCACTACCTCCTTCATTAAATCACAGGATCTTTCAGTAGCATGGTGGATCTAGGACAGTCTACGAGATACCAGATGGCATTGTGAGAACACCGTAATCGATTAAGATCTACACGTAATTTAGTTTTTTGCCACAGCCCGGTGATTTTATTTCACTTTTAGGAGGAAAAGGTATAAAAATCAAAAAAATCTTTATTCAATTTAGGCCCTAACAAGGCGCTTATGAACGTCTAAAACACTACCACAGGTTTGGAAATAAGAGTAAGACAAGAGCCGGCAAGAAACTCGATCTGGTTCTTTTTTTTTTTTAATAAATATAATACATATAATTTTTTTTTTCATATAAAAAAACTATACAAATCGTAATCTTAATAATGTTAGAGGGTGCGCACAGAGATGTGAGTTAATTCCAGACATCACTATCGTTCACGTAATGATCCGCCCTGTAATAACCTTTCGAGATTAAAACTTGCTTAACGTAATACTTGAACTTATTGTCTGGTAAAACTGTAATGTTACTTGGTATCTTATTGTAAAACCGAATTCCGGTGCGTGGTAGTTATTCGAGAACCCGCTGGCCCCATCGGGCATCGGTTCTGCGAGCAATGTGCCCATCCCACTGCCACTTAAGTTTAGCAATTCTTCGGGCAATGTCGGTTACTTTGGTTCTTCTGTAGCTCTCCTCATTCCTGATTCGATCACCCAGTGAAACTCCAAGTCTTTGAGGTTTCTTATTGGGGGGCAATAGCAATAACATTAATAATAAAGAATATCGAATAGTAACTCGTAAGCCAAAGCCTCGCAGAAGCTCTCGTCGATGTAGAGGTGGAGGACCGGCTGGAAGTGCTGGTACTTGTGGTCGGCCACCAGCGATATCACGCGCAGCAAGCACTCCAGCACCAGCACGCCGTAGCTCCTGTCCGTGTACGTCTCGTGGTCTTCCTCCACCTGCGCCATACGGTCCATTCAGAACAACGTTACACATTACCGAGGACGGATTCAGCCTCAGTAGAAGCGGGTTCGAGCCCACATATTTAGAGTTGACTCTAAAATCAGCCTGAGCCTGAAGGGAAACATCTGGAGGAAACCATAGCGCATGGTGTTGGAGGGGATTTTATAATAATCCTCGTCACCATCAAATTTGAAATCCTATCGCCAAATACCATTAGATGTCTTCCGGCAGCGTCATTTGACAACCAATACCTCTAGGTTTACTGTGTTTACCATCATGGACCACATCGTCACTTAACATCAGGTGATATTGCAGTCAAAGCACTGAGCCTATAAATGTTTTAAAAAAAATTGAAAGAGACATTAAATTACAGAGAGGTGTAAAAAAAGTGACAAGAAAAACTAGTAGCTACCTGAGTGAGGATATTGAAGAGCGCATCGAGGATATCCTGGAGGAATTTGACCAGCTCTTCGCTTGGCACCAGCAGCAGCTGCGTCAGAGCTGTCCGGAGCGTGCCCTCGGTGTGGTGCGTACTCCACTTCAGTACACCCAAGATCTCCTCTGTGATATTACGATACTTATCAGTCAAGTTACTTTCAAGACCTTATCATTTTCTACGAGGATTTTCCTGGTATTCGGAGACTAGAATAACCTTACATAGTGACTGGCTTCAACGCATCCTATTTCAGTGACTTCGATGAGTGCCAATGGCAGTAAATTAATCCATTCCTGAATTATATCGATAAAATTAGACTTTTATTATCACGATAACACCTTGATGATAAAGTTTTCTAGACTTCATCTGGCTGCTATCTTAAGCCTTAATAAATCATACCAAACAAAACTAATTTAAGAATCACCGCGTAACTTAGGGTACTTTTAGTTTTCGAAAATAATTAGGGTTCCGTATATAAAAATAAAAAACTATTTTATACAGCGAAAATTTATATGAAACGCGGGCACAAAGTTAGTCACTTGTACAGTGAGACACATTATTATCACCAGTAAATACATTTATTAATAGTATTCAGATATAAATTAGTTTCATAAGAGCACATTTTATACGGAACACAAATGAAAGTAGTAATCTCACGGAAGCTCAGTAGGAATCAGTTGCGGGTATTAGTGAGAGCGCTAACTGAGCACTGTTGTTTGCGCAAGCATATGCACAACATGAGTGCCCAGAACACAAGAGAGTGCAACCGAGTTCTGGGCAAACATGCGTTGTTGCCAGAGGAGGTACAGACGCTCTCTGCCAAAAAGATCCTACAGTATATCCAGGCTGTAGGTCTAGGCAGTGAGCTTTAGGAATATGGGGGCGATCACAATAGATCTATCTAGGTCGCAGTGACACAGGACTGTTTTAGCCTGCATAGCCCCTCTCTCGAATAATAATAATAATAATCTCACGGAAAATGTAACATAAAGTTACAACCGTGCGCGTTCATTGTTCAAATCAAACAGCACGCGCTTATTGATCAAATCAAATAGCGCGCGCTCATTGGTCCAATCAAATAGCGCGCGCTCATTGGTCAAATCAAATAGTGCGCGCTTCCCCGGTGCTTCCTGTTACACACTTCCGTTCCTAATTACGAAATCACTTTCAAAGACTACGAGAGATGAATAAAACACGTTATACTTCGAAAATGTATTAATTATTATCGAGTATTCCATGTACTACGTACCTCGTTGAGTGAGTTTAGTCGAGCAGAGTTTAGTGCTGACCGTCAGTACGTCCTTGTGGACCAGTGAGAGTACGCCGCGAGTGAGACCGCGCTCCGACCCGGCGGGCAGCTCGTCACGCCGTGACGGCAGACCGAGGCACAGCGCGGCCGCCTCTATGTCCACGGTCGACGAGTTCGAACGCTTTGTGATCGATCTGATAACCACATTCATTTATAAACTAATGGCCATCTTATATTACTTTTCTAGCCTCTAAAAATATAAGCGATAGCGATTTGTTGAATAAACTATTGCAATCGCTCTGGAGAAATTGGAAAGTCCTTGTTTGATAAAGGTGAGTCAAAGTCACGTGAAGTGTTTCAATTTACACATCGGCCGTATTGTGTTCAAGTTAAGTTTGTCTTATACTATTAAGAAAGCAATTCTTATGTATATTCTCGAGAATTAAAGCTTTATTTTCTAAGATTATCTGTAATCATGTTTTTTTTTATTGCAGCCACAAACTTATACTTAACATTTTTGTTTTAATTTAATTACATGATAACTAATGAAAGTGACCTACACTATTATATTTTTGCAAATGGCCGACAGTTGCTAGGCAACAACAGATGTCAATAAATAAATAACATTATAAATGTTACGTTACATTTTTAATTCTTATTATTTTATATGTATTTGGTTTATATTAATAAAAGGTACATTATAAATTGGTTTAAGAAATTTCATAGTTCCACATGTTATATAGTAAATTATTCGAATTTTGTATGACCTTATTAATAACCATCGGACAATTGATTATTTGTACCTCGAAGAATTGACCACAGAACTGAATAGAGATCTACTACTCTATTGGACTTCAGAAAGTGGTGCGGATTTTCGTAACAAGATATTTTTGCTTAAAACGAAACAATTTTACTTCGATTATTTTTAATTATTTCTAGTGTTTTTTTTTTATAATGTGGCATTATATGGCTTATAAGACTGTATGACGATGAACGGATCTGATTGAATTCCTAATTATTGTTATAGTTACATATTAAAATATAATTAAATGATTAAGTATGTGTGATTAAAAATAAAAAAAAAGTCTTAAAGTAATGTTTCTAACATACTCATCAATAAAAATAAAAAAATACAAAAAATCGAAGCTCTCGAAATCGCCGCCGCAAGGAAACGTGCCCAGGAGGCTGGCAGCATTGCCACGTGCCATACAACGGTATGGCAATGCTAATTCTCTGACCGAGAAACAGTCCAACACTTCTGGTCATAAGACGTCTCGACCAAACGGCCCACGAGCCCCCTTACAGGTTTCATTTTAGCATTTTAGTTTTTTAGCCTATAGTTTTATTTTACTAAATTTTCTTTTTATTGAATTTCCTTTCAATTAATTTTTTTTTCAACTTTATTGTTTTTTTAAATATGTTTAAATTTACTTAAATTTCATTTCATTCTATTTTATTTTATTTTATTCTATACTATGTACACGTATTTAAAAAACCGAGCTAAGCTAACTCTGTCTACTTACAGAAGATAACATGTAACATAAATACTGAGGTGCCGGCAAAGCTCCACGGAAAGTTCCAGCTGAATAAGCCAGTTTTGCTGGAGCTTGGTAACGTTAATACAAGATTGAAAATGCACCTTACCCTCATGACACTGGCACAAATTGTTTGTACACAAATTGCCATTATCCAAGAGAAAGAAGAAGACAAAAACCTGCTTCCAAAAAGCAAAAACGCTATTGTCTTGATTATTTAAACATAAACAAAACTCCATATTTTATTTCGATTTCAAGAAGACGCTGTATAAAGATGTGAATTAAGTATAATAAACAGGGTTTGATGTTGAATAAGAAAAACACGCAAATTAATTTTTGGTTTTGATCATTTCACTGGGTTTTGTATCCCCTTATACGTGCATATTATATTTATTTTTATCGACATTTAATATATTAGCAGAACGTTTATATGGATTTGGATTATGGATGAGAAGTAAGCTAGTGAATGTGTCTGTGTGTGTGTGTGTGTGCGCGTATACGTGCGTGCGTGTGTGTGCGCGTGTGTGTGCGTATGTGTGTGTGTGCGTGAGGTGGTTACAGTTCACCTTGTAGAGGGCGAGGTGGTGGTGGCCGTCGGGTACGGTGGTGCCCTCGCGCTGCATCAGCCGGAGGTACGAGAGGGCGAAGTGCCTCTCGGCGCGGTCCTTCGCCTCGTTGGAGCTCCGGTGCCGGCACAGGAACACTAGGTGAGCCTCCTTGAACTTCTCGATATCCAAAACACACCTACAACACAACCGGCTAAACTCAAACACACATGCAGATCTAACAGAGAATTATATTATTGATCAGTTTGTAATGCAATGTAGTGGATTACGAAACAAACATTCCGTTTATAAACTCAAATTAATTAATTTAGTTTAGTTGAGAGCCAGTATCTCTTATTTTAGTGGCGATTACCATTCCGGACGACATCGTCACTTGTAAATGTATATTGTTAATAATAAAAGTCCGTCACCTTGAACACCTCCTGCCACCGCGGGCGGTCGTCGTGGTAGTACACTATAGACGTGTACTCGTCCACCAGTGGGATGTTCGCTCCCACTGATATCACGCCCTGGAATACAATCCCAATCATTCCGACACGAACCCTGACTGCAACCACTGATCCAGTTCAGTTTAATTCTAATCTGGGATTAAATCTTAAGGGCGATCTGATACGAGGTTAGATTTCAGACTAATAGTTACAAAAAATCGTGTATATTTTTAAATCGCTTTTATTAGCTTTATATATTTATTTTATAGAAGCTTTTATAGAAAATCCAACTAAAAAAATAGAAAATAACGAATAAACACAAATTAAGAGTAGTGTAAATATGAGAAAAGAAAATGATTTTATTACTTACCAATTATTTGTCATTACAGATTAAAACTAAAGAAATTAAAGAAGTTTCGCTTCTGACACGTGTACTCCTTACATACATTCTATCTAAACTAATAGGTAATTAATAAAGTGATATACCGGTAGCATGGTTCCGTTTTTATCGACTACCCTCGCGACGAGCTCGATGTTCCTCTCGGAGGACTTCCCCCCTCCCTTCGAGAAGGATCCCGAGCAGAGCGTCACGTAGAGGTCGTTCCGCGCGTCCCCCGGCATTATCACCTCGGGGAATCCCATCTTACGGGCTATCGCGGGATTCCCAACGACTATATGAGGGTTCTCTTCCATTATCTATTGGATAATAATAACTCGTGATTCAATAAATGCATATGTAGGTAGATAACATAATTATATAAATATAATATTAAAATATCATCTAAATGCTGAGTGAAATCATTTTTTATTCGATTTTTAATAACATAATTACCTGTTTCAAATCACCCTCGATGAACTGCAGTGAAACCCAAAGCCCTTGTGAGTGTTTCGCGTCTTTTAAATCTCTATTCGTCATTATTTTCTTTAACAATGTGTCTAAATATTCCTTTTCGTATCTGTAAATACAATACCAATTGTTTTATCGATACATTATATATTTTATCGATATTCCCAATTGGGGAAGCATCTGTACTCACAAAAAAACAAAACGTACAAGCCATAGTCAAAGATTTTTTTAAATTACATAATTGAAAGACAAATTAAAGTCAACTCAGTTTTGGAGGAGGAAACAGGGAATACGAAGTGATGATTTCGTCTATTTTGCATAGGTGTACTCGTAATCAACCCGAGCTACGGCTGTCCCTTTCGTGTTATATAACTCCCTGCTACGGGCACCACGCGATAGCTATACATTTTAGAAATAGGTGCTCTTCAAACCTTTAAAAGCTTTTGTGAAACTGTCAATACCCTTCCGGCCAGAAGGAAAAATAGGATTTAGTAAATTTTGAAGCGATGATGGCGCGGGACGTAGAGGGTAGTGCGGCCGGATTCTGCATCAATCGACGCGGGTTCGCTCCCACCTATCCGACTCTAAAATCGGCCTGAGCTTTCGGTGAAAGATAACATCGTGAGAAAACCATAACTAATGATGCTCGCCTGGGTAACTACCATCCTTAAGTTTTAAAATCAATAGGTGTGTTCCGGCAGCATCACTTGAAAACCAGTACCTCTAGGCTTAGTGCGTTTTACCATCCGGGGCCAGTCCCCTTATATTGTGGTCAAAGCACTGAGCCTATACCGTGTAAAAAAAAGTTCGAAAATAAAACGAAATCGTAAGGGCGATAGAGAATATAAGGGTTAATCATCCATGATCATGTTTCGGGTAACTAGTGTATGGTTGACACATGAAGCGATAGTGGTGCAATAGTAGTGTTGTTGTTTTATGATGATGAATTTTATATGTGGAAGTTTAAATGTCCGAGAAAAACAAACGTGTTATATATAGAATACGGTTTTTACTTATAAAAAGCTGTGTCAAAGAGCACTTGTATATTGATATGACACAAAGTAGAAAAGTAGAACAAAGAAGTTAATAAATATAGTTGTTTTTTATTTACATGATGATAGCATTTCAGTTTTGTCACTAATTAGTGTGGCCAGATTCCACATTTTATGACGAACCTGAACGTTCGGTAAAGGAAAGCGTGGCTGGCTAGCTACCATCCTCAAGTTTAAAGTCTGACATCAAGTACTTATAAGTGCTTTCCGGTGGCATCATTTCACAGCTAGTTAAAGCCACTAAACTCAAATAAACAGCTGTAAATAGTTTTAATTTGCCATTTAACAGAATAGCGATAGTAATGAAATGGACTTAGATTACAGTTTCTCAACGTTATTTCGCTCACCGCCCAATTTGCGAATATTTTATTTTTTTTTTCCTTTTTTAAACCACATGTTTTAATCTCCCCACGCCTCCTCTGCGCTATCTCAATGCCCCCTAATTCTCTGGGTCTGCTACTTCCACATGAACACGTTATCGCTCACGTTGTGAACCTTTTTTTTTTTTTGACGGGGGGAAATGCATTTACGCGACGGGGGGAAATGCATTTACGCTCACGTTGTGAACCTAGGGTTTTGATAGAATAATTAAGAAATAAGAGATTGTCTATTGATATGAATAAATGCACTTACGCGTAAAAAGGTACTTGTAAATGTTTATCGGGGTTGTCCTCGGAGAGTGCGCGCTTCACGTCGGCGCACGCGACGCCGAACGGTCTGCGCATACCCGTTCCCGCACCCGTCACGTTCGACAAGCTCTGCGCGCTTATTGGCTGAGCCAGCGAGCTACGTCTGACGTCACCAACCAATCAAATCAATACATTAATCTGTGTTCTGATTGAGAACACACTGCAAGTTTTCATATAGGAGTTTTTGGCGGGATCTCAGTCTGTCATGTAGCAGTTATTATGTAATCTTTGTGGGGGTTTTGTGTGATATAGTTTGGTTATTGTGTACAAGTTAAGTTTATTATAGAAGATAACGCGTAACATTTATTCTGAGGTGCAGACAAAGCTCCATAGAAAGTTCGTTTAGGATGGGCCACCGTTTTGCTGGAGCTTGGTAACGCTGATACAAGATTGAGAATACATCTTACCTACATGACACTGGCACAAATTGTGTATACACAGATTGCCATTATCTAAGAAGTTAGATATACCAAATGGCAGTCATAATTTAATACCAGAAGTAATTACAAATTAACCGTCTCATTACCTGACAATAAGTTTAAATATTATGCCAAGCAAGTTATTGTTTGAACGATAGTGATGTCTGGAAATGACACCCCTCTCTATGATTCCGCTAAAACTGTTCATTATTATATCATAATTTATATCGTACTTTAAAAAATAAACATATTGAGTTTTTTGTCGACTCTTATCGACTGTGTTGTTGTTCCGAACCGATGGTAGTTCTTTACTTTCATATGCGCCTTCTCAGAGCCCCAATTGAATAAGTTTTTATTTTGACTTTTGATTTCATGTTAGTTATACAAAATTAAGAAAAATCAAGTAGAAAAAAAAGTTAGAAAGATTAATAATACCGTTATCATGGAAAACAATGTGAAATGTGAAAAAAGTTAGACATGTTATATCTCATAAATTTATTAATAAATAAAGCATAAACCCACCGGTGGTCATAATTCTGTGCGTCCATCGAACCCACTCTGACCACGTGACAAACCAGGTATATCTTTTCGCTCCTCATCAAATCACTGCCAAAATCCTGGAAATTTAATAACCTGTATAAATAAAATACTAACACAAACCGGGCGTGTTTGAACAAACATCACTTGAAAACCTACTGAACCGATTTGAATATAGTTTTCATACTAGTACAGTAACGATAATCTTTATTGTTTTCATAAAAAATAGGTCATAAATAAAGATAAGCCGAAAACAAGTCAAGAATAAGTACTTTAAGATCTGACGTCATACTGCGATTCTAATGGTCCCAGTATACAATGGGCAATGCTGGTCCATTATAAGCGATCGCCAATCTGTATACGAGGCAATGGCGAATGATGGCAGACAATTAGGCAATGCTTACTGATGCACTAAGGAATTATGGCATATTGCAGGCAGTCGCCCATTGTTCAGTTCGTCACTAACCACTGACGGTACTCTTTTCTTTAATTTTGTCCCTACCACTATTTTTAACCATTTTTTATTACTTTGTCCCGTTTTTCTATAGTAGTTGTTTACTGCATACAAATAAATTGAATTAAAAAGTATTTCTAGGCGCATCCTGTTTCTTTTGTTTAAATCATCATCTGGACACCTTTCCATTAGTAATTCGTTCTTTTAAAGTACGATTTCTCTTTACATTTAAAACGTGTACTTTGTTGAATACTCACAGTGAAGAGCACGTTGGTGGGGTGCGACGTTAGCAGTCGGCCATCTCATGAGGAGATGCTCGGTGAGTTTTGTTCCCTGAAGCGTCGTGTAACGAGAGCGCTAACTCGGCCGCGTCCGTCATACGGCAAACGAAGTTGTGTACGCGGACGCAGACCGCGTACGTGCGCGCACCGCTCGGTGCAGGGGGTGGGGTCGTCGCGGGGGTACTCTCCTAACCAACATAAAGTACAATCTAGGTAATATTGTGTAATTATTATAACTATTAAACTTCGCGTATTTCTACTGACATTTTAATAACAACTTTAATTATTTTATTTAATGCAAACTTTATTGGGTGTATGATTCTATTGTAATATTTAGTAATAAGCAAAATAAATTGTATGTTTCCCTACAATAAATAAATAAACTATCCTTAATCACTTGTTGCTAATTGGATATTACAATCAGTGTTTCCATGTCAAGAAGAACATGTGTATTTAATAAACAAATAAGCATTATATATACTGAAAATAATACTGTAATCTTTATCTGTACACTTTTTTTTTTAATTTTGTGACAGATTTTAGCCGTTACTTGTCTAGAATCTGAGATTAAATTATTTTTTGTCTGTGTGTTTACCGACGTTACCGATTTTAATCAAACTTTGTCCACGGAAAGTATATATTGTCTAGGTGATGTTGATAGGCTATATAGATTATCAAAATCATAAAATAAAAACTATGAAGAAACCGTACTTTTCGGTTTTAATCCAAAAACGGGTTTACCGATTCTGACAAATCTGTGTGTGCATAATATAATAATAATAATAGCCTTATTGATTCCATGCAAAAATAAAAAAGAACATAAATATTATAACATAAAACTAAAATATTATTTCTGTATGGACCCCCTTCGGGTAAAAGCCTCCTCCAAAGTGTACCATGTTTACATTTGTCGGAGTTTAGTGTAATATATCGAGTTATACGTCTGCGTATGTGTGTGTAACCTGTCTATTTATGATTGTATGAACTAACTAATAAATCAGTGTGCTCCTAGCAGTCAGTCGTTTCACTTATGTTTCCGATATACAACAGTGGCAACGAGTACCTACATTTGAAAAAATAAAATGGCTCATTTTGGGATTTTATCATATTTTAATCATAATGAGCACTATTGGGCGATTTACAAAACCAGACTTACGCAATGGTTTATTGCGAATGATATTACTACAACAACAGATGCTGCTGGAATCAAGAGACGAGCGATTTTACTAAGCGCACTCACAGAGGCTACCTACAAACTAGCCTCGGATTTGGTCATACCCAAGGAACTTCAGGACGTGCCGTATGCAGACATCGTGTTAATCCTTGACGGACACTTTACACCGAAAGGCTGCGGATTCACGGAGAGGTGCCATTTTTACGCGGAAATGCAACAACCTGGTGAAACGTACCAGCCGTGGGCAGCGAGACTAAGAGGTCTAACTGCTTATTGCGCCTTCGAAAATGTTGAAGAAACGCTTCGCGACAAATTTGTGATGGGAATGACGGCCGGCCCAAAGAGAGATAAACTCTTTAGTGAAGACATTGAGGAGTTAACGTTGGTAAAAGCAGTGGAAATAGCAGAGCGGGTATGGTGCGCGCGCGTCTCCGCCGCCACCATCACGCCTGTACCGCAGCAGGTACAGCTGTACAAGTTGGAGCAAGGCCGGATACCGTCTTTAACCAATTCGGCTCAAAAAAATGTGAGCGTTTTCAAAAATCATAGTACGAAAATGTGTCAGTTCGCAAAATATACGTGCAATTAATAAATAAAAATAAGTCTAAACAAAAAGGTAATTTACAAAAAATGTGTAAAGGACAGTTGAAGTACGTGGAAACGGACGTGAGTGCAGGTAACGATCACGAAGACGACGACGACGATAAGTTATTTAATATTCGTACTAGCCAGGGAGAACCCATGACAGAAGTTATTCAAGTAAAGGTTGTGCAGATTAAATTTGAAATAGATAGTGGGCCAGCTATTACACAACCACCTGACCCCGGAGTGCCCTCCGTTAAGATCTCTAGGAATGCTGCAAGGCTATTACGAAATATCCCTGCAGTAAATTACAACCTTTATTTATAGTTAAAAGGTCGTTTATGTAATAACTTATCCTATAATTATTAGATTATATTTAAGGAATATTTAGGAAAAGTTTATGTACATGAATAGGGGAGGGATGTAATATAACGGGTTATAACACGTCTTTGGGTGGTCTGGATTTTGTTTCGAGTTTTTGTATCAAACGTCCATATTTTACAACAGTAGGTTAATTATGGTAGTATAGCGGTGTCCATAACTATTTTCTTAATGGGCAAGGGTAGTTGCGATTTGAATATTCCTTTAAGAGCCCATTACTTTTTCCAGGTAATCGCTACTCTCCGGTTCACCTCTTCTATCTTTATTAAAAGATATTTTTTTGTCCAAGTATACGTATTTTTCTACAAATTCGAGAGGTATGTTATTTATTAAGGTTAGTCATAACTACGATGATTAGTCGTAACTTTCGTTTTTTTTCGAGGAGCCTTTTAAATTCTAAATATTTCTCTATAACCTGGTCAACAACTTGGATGTGATCTATTGTACTAAAACCGCTTCTGAATCCTGCTTGCTCGCTCGGCTGGTCTGCATCAATATCTGGGGATATTCTTTCAAGTAGACAGAAGGCGAATAGTTTGTAGAAACAAGGCATAAAGCTTATGGGACGATAATTTCCTATATCGGCTGGGTCACCTTTTTTATGTAATATATAATATCCGATTCCCTCCGTGAGTATGATACAGTTTCTTCGTCTAGTATTTTATTCCATAAAATAGTAATTGGTCTTAGTAGTGGGGCCTTTGCTAACTTGATATATTCGTTTCTAATCCCGTCAGGTCCTGGGTTTTTTTCTGGTTTATGTTTCATTAATTGTTTCAATACTTCTGGCTCATAAAATTGTTGTGTTAAAGAAGTATTAGTGTGGTGATAAGCAATCTTATTCTGCTTTGTTGTGTCTGGCTGGCTGTATAGTTAATGTAAAAGTCCGTCGCTAAATTTATAATCTCTCTACGGGATTTGCAATTGTTAGTGCCGGGCCGAGAAGATGGAATCCATGTTTTTGATTTATTGAATTCTTTATGAGCTTTTTTAGCAGATCTAGATTGTTCCGAGGTGTTTTCATATTGTATTTGTTCTACGGGTATCATAGCATCTTCTTATTTCTTTGTTGGTAAGTTTATAAAGTTTTTTTTTTAATTTTGTTTGTTTGTTTTAAGTTTAGACTTATTTTGTAGTTTATTTCTTACTTTCATAAACTGTAGCACTTCTTCTGAGAGGATTTTTGTCTTTTCTAATCCTTTAATCTTTTTAAAACTTTCTTTCATGTAGTAGACGACTTTTTGGTAGTATTCATCCGCTTTGTGATGTTATGTGCCGGTATAAGTTCTGGTGTATACCTATTAAGGTTTTTAAGGTACATTTCTTGTTGACCTATTGTTTTCAACTTCGTTGATGTGTTAGGAAAATTGTGTCTCTGTCTTCTAATCGTCTTCGAGTAGCTTTCAGTTGGATTGTAGTTCTTAATAGCCTGTGGTCCAATCCAAAAGAGAATGATGATAATACTTCATACTTAGAAATTATGTGGGGCTTCGTTGTCATGATGTAATCTATTTCATTCTTTGTATTTTTGTCTGGAGAGATCCATGTCCATAGGTTTTTTTTTGGTTTTAACTTGAACATTGTATTAATAGTAATAGTCTTTAGGTTGTATTCATGTGCGTATTGAATGAGCCTCCCTCCTCGAATACTTCTGTACTGCATATATACCGGTAACTGAATGTTCATAAGTTTTGGGAATTCCAATTTGTGCGTTAAAATTTCCCATAGAGATTAAATACTTCGTAGAGACTTCGTACAGAGTCTTGAGCTTTATCCAAGTTTTCATAAAAATTTTCCATATCTTCTTGAGATGAGTTTTCAGTGGGTGAATATGCCTGAATAATTGCAAAACGTACGTTCTCTAGTTCGATTTTTAGCTCGCATACTCTTTCAGATATTCCTATGAATGTTATGATTTTATCCTGATATATCTTTTTGACAATGAAACCTACTCCGTGTGGTCCTTTAGTTTGACCTATGTGGTACATTATGTATTCGTCATATTCTATTGTCTTTTCTCCAAGACAACACGAACCTCGCACAATCCAAATACATCGTGGTTGATGTTTTTAGCGATGCCCTGAGCTCTATAAGTTTAGATTCTGAAAATAATTTTACGTTGAGGGTAATATTGAAGGTGTTTTTTGTGTGTGTGTGTTTTGTTGTATTGAAGGTGTTTGAGTGATTGTCCTTGGAGGCTTTTGGTCAAAGTCTCCCGCGGTGACCGACCGTACTGGGAAATGAGGTGTGAGTAAAGGGTCCAATTTTGATTGCTAAAAAACTACGATGTGCTGTGATGTCTTCATTGGTGTAGTCTTTTGTTTACTAGTTTGTTGAAGTTTTTGCCTAATAGAGAGATAAGCTTCCGGGGATTCAGATAGGTTTCTTTTGTTTGATTGATTGCGGGGGGAGTGCTTGTTGTTCAGTATAATAAGTTTGACGTATTTTAAAAATGCAGTATTCCTCTTTACCTGCCTTTTTCTTTCTGTAGTTGGATTTGCAGCTCCTTGCGTTTGTTTAAGACTTCAATTGGATAATCTTCTTTTATGTAGTATGCTGTATTTAGTAAACAATGTTTATTTTTTTGGATTTTTAGTTGAAACGTTTTAAATGTTATTATCACCGGTCTGACCTTCTCGCCTTTTTCCCAAGTCTTCTAACTGTTTCGATGTTATTGCATGAGATCTTTAGATATGTGTTTATTATGTTGATAATCTTTACTTCGAGTTCGTGATATGAATTATGCGTGCATAAACTATATGTTAATTAGCGATTTATAGGCTTCAAAATGACCAATATAATTTTAGGAAATCATGAAAAAATAAATAAATTGTGAGAGGACTCCCCTCCCTTCAGAAACGTTACGTTAGGTTCCTTACGTTATTATTTCAACGTAGAACGCGATTTAATAAGTAGATTTCTGATGATTTTGTTAGGGTATTTTCGTTATTGCGACGCGGTGCTTGCGAAAGCCACCCCGTGTCGCCCCCATCCCAAATGCAGCGGACGGCCCCGGGGGGTTTTAGTGGGTATTTCCGGGCGCTTCACGCCCGGGCGAGTCCCACACTGGCACGGAGCTCGTCACTCCGTGCCGCCTTATCTATTGTATTGGGGGACTTTGATCCCTCAAATACAATAGATAAGGGTAGTGCGTAAATGCATTTCCCCCCGTCAAAAAAAAAAAAAAAAAGGGTATTTTCGTTACGCCTTAAAACGCTATATTATATATTTTTTATGGGCCGAAATTATTTTTTTTTTGTTGTTGTTGTTTTTAGTTGTGCTGTCACAGTGCTGTTTTTTAGTTAGAACCAATCGAGTGAGTATTGCGAATTTCATAATGGACGAAAACATCGAACAAAAAGTTTGTTTTAATTTTTGTCGCCAGTGGAATTTCATGTTCGGTGACACTAAAAATGTTACAGAAGGCTTACAGTTAACCCTTTGAGTACTTACTTGGCGTTTACGCCAGCTTTCCATTGTTTTCTTATTGTCTTTCTATTGTTTTATTTTTACGGGTACTCGACACATTAATCGACTTTATCAAAATCGCGTGCTTATGAGTGGTACAAAGAGTTCAAAAGCGGCCGAGATACGCTGGAAGATTTTCTTAGCCCTGGTAGGCCATCAACGTCTCATGATTTGATCCGTACCATTTTAAATAATCTCTTGGCTATGAAACATGTTGCCGTTCGGCTAGGACCAAAAGACCTGAATATTCTCCAAAAACTCAATCGCCTAAGAGTCGCTGAGGAAATGCTAGGACGAGTTAATACCGACCTAACATGAAACGCATTGTTACTGGTAACGAGACGTGGGTTTACGAGTTTGACATGGAAACTAGTCATCAATCTTCGGAGTGGCACCTTCCAACTGAACCAAAAGCGAAAAATCACACGCCAAAGTCGATACAAAGTCATGTTGCCTGTTTTCATTGACTATCGCGGTGTTCTGCACTCGGAATTATTACCGAAAGGTCAAACGGTAAATAAAATATATTATTTGAGCGTTATGCGGCATTTAATAGAGCAAATTCGACAAAAACAGATAGATTTGTGGAAAGAAAATTATTGGATTTTGCACCACGATAACGCACCTTCGCACAAGGGCATCATTGTGAACGAATTTTAGACCGAAATCTCAACAAATACCATCAAGCCAAACACCACAAATAAATACTACCTTATTCAGCAGATATGGCTCCAGGCGACTTCTTTCTTTTTCCTAAACTCAAATTACCACTTCAAGGCACTCGTTTTCATATTAGGTTTAAGACAAAAAGGAGAATTCGCAACGAGTACTAAACTCAATTCTGGAAAAAGCGTTTAAAAATGTTTTGGTAAATGAATTATTCGTTGGTGTAAGTGTATCGTTTGAAAATGAGAATACTTTGAAGGCAATAAAACAAATTTGGATGAATAACTAACATTTTGTGTATTGTTGTTCTTTTTCCATTACTTTTTTGACAGAGTAGTATGTTAACCACATCATCAAATTCTACGAGCGCCCGGGCTAGTTTGCATACTAATACAATTCACCGCACTCATACGCACATTCTTGACACCGCTATACAGTCCACTATATACCGCGTGGTTGCTGAGGAGGAGACCCTAGCGTGCCCTGTACAATTACATCGAGGAGCCAGGTCAGTCCATCTTCAGTATTCTACATTGTCTTCCGCCTTAACAATGCTCGACTATACCATTTAATCGCTGCGTTAACATTTTTTCATGATAACTGTCCATGTGGTTCAAGATCGGCTGCTTCTGGCGTTGCAACGGTAAAAACCACTTTCTCGTATTTTACAGTACTATTTTGATTGGTTTTTTGTACTTCTATTTTCTTTTCTTCTTCAAAATAATTTTTCCATAAACTGATTGTCTTCTTTATGGCGTTTTTTCCTCAGCCGTTTTAAAAGCATGAGCATATTCTGATGCTTCGGCAGTGATGTGAGTAGAGGCCAGCCCGTGCTCTACTAATGAGACTGATAAATTTTCGTTCTCAAAGTATAACCAGCCGATAAAGTTTCTAGCTTTACTCATATCAGCACCACTACTGATGACGTTATGTTGCAGGCATTTTTCTTTACAAATTGCAATGCTTCCACCCCAAACGCTTCAGCGTACTGCATTGTACTGTCGCCGGCTGCCGGTCTTGCACCACGTGGATATTTAACACTGGCGAGCAGAAAAGTGACGATAACTGACATCTTTGGTATATAAAGACGCTTGCGTGAACCGCTCGCAACAAATTAGAAAGTCGCCATCTTTTGAGCGCATTTTAAGAATGAGAAGTTCTTTTTAGCTTTTGCTGCATCACCGCATGTGTGTTGTGTGTGATGAGTAGGTATATCTTTCTTAGAGTGAACGCCGAGACCAGAGTTTGTGGCTCTTTATTCGGTTTCCAATAACTTATCATGAGAGGTCCTATCATCATTATCGTTTCTATATATAACAACTGTTACATTGACCTTTAGCAACTATTCATTAAGCGACATTTACTCCACTAATAAGCACCGAGCAGCATATTGTATCTGGTATATTGTTATTAGCATGTTGGGATATGGTCAACATTTTGTAAGGGTTATTATAGGGTGGATCATTATGTGAACGATGGTGATGTCTGGAAGTGACAGCTTTCTCTGTGTATCTACTAATAATCTTTGTAACTGTTAGTTCTAAAGTTGCAAAAAACATGGAGTAAAAAAACCTGATCGAGTTTCTTGCCGGTTCTTCTCGATGACTGGATTGTTTTCCGAAACGGTGGTAATATTTTGACGTTCATAAGCGCCTTATCACGGGGTCTAAATTGAATAAAGTAGTTTTGAATTTTTTGAACAGTTACATTAACTTTCTTATCTATGAACTTTTTCCTAAAACATTCCCGGGCTTCAACCTCTCTATAGGATGTCATATAATGGCTTAAAACCTCTTTGTCTTGGTGCCTGTTTACTTTCATCCGCTGTGTTATTCTTTTCACGTGAAGGTCTGATGCTGGCTAAGAATATTTTCTTCAGGACGTTATTAGTCATTTTAAATACATGTGCATCTCAATTCACGATTTCAACACGATCGTTGTGAATTATTTATCTTTTGGAGCAATTATTGGAGTTTTATTAACGTAATTGACCAAAATTCGGAGTTCAGATTTTTTGGCAACACGTTCAGCACTCCTATATGTCGAAGCACCAGATTTCTTTACAGTGATTGACCAATCTATGCATTTAGCAAAACCTTGCCTTAGAAGTGATTCGACAATGTTTCCTTGAGGGTGCAAAATAGTACCGACGAGGTTATGATTGTTATTTATTGATTCTAGGATAACTTCAACATTCGTTTGTAACAATTGTGACTCTACGACAAATCGGTCTTCTGCAAACGGCTTTAATTCACCGTCTCGTTGAGCAGCTGGATATCTAATTCCTGACAACATTAAAGTTTCAGGAGTGTAATCTGGCAGTAGACATAGACAGACAGTAGAACCAACGCGTACATATTCAACGATGGCCTTTATTGGTTGAGGATTGAATGTGTTTACATACGCTTTTGAACTTTTAATTGTTCGTCTAATATCAAGAATGTGTTTGTTTAATACCTGTGGATCAGTATTCCAAAAAACTTTGCCCTGAGATTTAGCGATTTCTTTAATTTCAACCAGTTTTTTAGCCGTGGAATATTTCTCACTCCATTTCTGACTTTTGCCAACCCTTCTTATAAGACGCTATTCAGGAAGGGGAAGATTTTTTTTTATCTTTTACTGCATTACTGCTGTTACTTGTTCACGGTGAGTAGGAATATCTTAGAGTAAAGGCCGAGACCAGAGTTTGTAGCATTCAATTGGACTTTCAATAACTTACAATAATGAGAGCTCTTATCGTTCTTATAGTTCCTGTATCTGACGACTGTTGCACAACCTTTAGCAACTAATGATTCAACGACATTTATTCCAGTAATGAGCCGACCGAGCAGCACATCTTGTCTAGGAAATTGTCTTTAGCAGGTTGGATATAGTTAACAGTTACATAAACTTTCTTGCCATTGAACTTTTTCCTAAGAAATTTCCGGGCTTCAAACATCCATGGAGTGTTATATAATGGCTTCAATTCGTTTAGTCTTATAGTCGTTTAGTCTAGAATACATAGGCGCATACCTAGGTAGTATTTAAATGGAAAAGGACAAGATAATAAAAATGTTCTAATGGAAAAACATGAGATCCGTATAAATATTTTGATTAAACTTTCCGAATATCTCATTCAGGGCCGGCCAGTCGTTTATACCGACAAACATGTATAGAGATTACTCACACTTCTTCGAGATCGTAATCAGATACCAGCACTTCTGGTTTAAGGAAATCAACTTCTAAAGAAACTCGTTTAATAATAGTTCATGCCGGTGGAGGGCGGATTCATACCAAATCCACTGCTGATGTTTAAAATAAATCAAAAAAGTAGTGATTACCTCGCTTATATGAACAAAGCGGCACCAGATTCCAATCATTTTCTACAAAATATACGTCGATATTACTGTTGCTTCCAGATGACATCGTTAGGGGCTACATTAACATATAAAAAAAGACTTCAGCTCGGTTTTCAAAGTTCAAGGACAAATTTACCACTCACTTATGACTATGTCCAATAAAGGTCCAAAGTTTCTCCAAATAGATTTTATTGGCAACGAAGAACTTGAAATAGAACAACGTTACACTTACATTCAGGGGCTTCAATGACGCCTACTCCACAACCATAGTCATCTAATCAATGTATTTAAAATTTCTCTTGACAAAATAGGTGCAGACTATTATTAAGATTTTCATTCAAGCAGATAAAAGGACAGTCGGACAACATTAATGAAGGTTCAATGCACCTCAAACAAATGAAGCTGCAGTAGTAATTGTTGATAATGAATATAGTCATCATGATATCGTTATTCAATGCCGAAGTAATCAACTACAACGTATTGCTAAAACACATAGTAGTTATGATGCACTGCAGTATACTCTAATTTTTTGGGAAGGTGAGGGGATGGTCAACATCATATATGGGCAACAACCAGCCCCCGAGCCGGATTCGGCCCTCTGTAAGATATGATCCGACCCGCGAGGTTTTTTGAAAAACCCAATTTTTTGAAAAAGCGATGTCCTAGCGAACTGCTCGAGCCGTCAACTTGCTTTGTGACTTTCTGTGCATCTTGAGTGGTTACTAACTATAGTTTGTTATTAGGTTTATTGAACGAAAAGTAAACAAAAATGATGTCTGGTGGAAAGAAACGACCATCAGTTTCAAGATAAATGGACTGAAGAATTTTTTTTTATCATGCACAATGCCTATTTGTTTGCTGTGTAATGAATCCATTTCAGTAATTAAAGAATTCAATATAAAGAGGCATTACTCAACTAAGCATGCTACGCTGCACTCAGACAGGACAATTAAGAACAGACAAAATCCAGAAGCTTACCGCAAATTTAGAAAAACAGCAACAAATCTTTCATAAACAAAGAACACAACTTGATAATGTTGTGAAAGCTAGTTTTATAGTTAACTCAAAATTGGCAAAGGCATTAAATTTATTTATCAAGGAGTGTATGTTAGAAGTTTGCGGTATTTTGTGTCCTGAAAAGAACAATGAATTTCAAAAAAAATTTTTTCAAGACGAACTGTTGTTCGATGTATAGAAATGATGGCTAATGATATAAAAACAACATTGATTGACCGTATGGCTAGTTTTGAATCATTTTCCATAACATTAGCATATCCGATTTGTCTGACACAGCTCAACTGGCTATATTTATTCGAGGTGTTGATAAAGAGTTCACTGTTACTGAGGAATTGTTTGCTTTACAGCCACTAAGAGGAACCACTACAGGAGAGGATATTTTTGTTGATGTTCAAAAGGTATTCACAGGTTTTGACTTGCCATGGTCAAAATTAATGGGAGTATGCACTAATGGTACACTTTCTATGGTCGGCTTACGTAAAGGTTTCGTCGGAATTTTGAATGAAAAAGCAACAGAATTAAAAGTGCAAAAAGATGATTTGATAGTCCTTTATTGCATTATCCACCAACAGATCTTGTGTTCGAAGTCCATTCGACTTCAGAATGTTATGAATGTGGTAGTAAAAACCATCAACTTTATTCGATCCCGAGGGCTTAACCATCGTCAGTTAAAGGGTTTTTGGATGAAATATCAGCTGAATATAACGACGTAACATATTATTGTGAAGTCAGATGCTTGAGCAGAAGAAAAAATTTTTAAACGGTTTTACGAGCTTAGAAATGAGATAGCAGACTTTATGAAAATAAAAGATAAACCACTATCTGAAGTAATTGACCCAAAATGGATATGAGACAGCATTTCAGAACGATCTTACCGGCTATTTCAACGATTGAAATTTGAAACTTCAAAAACAAGAAGACTTAGTAAATGATTTGTACAGTCATTTGAAAGCGTTTCAGATCAAACTACGCTTGTAGGAGTCACAGATGATGTCTGGTAACAGTTACCATTGCAACACGCTCTCTGCGTATGAAAATATTGCTTATGCTCAATATGCTGAAGAACTCAATTTACTGTCGGAACAACTTTTGAACCGATTTAGCGACTTCAAAAACATGGAAAACTGCTTCAGTTTATTTGCTACTCCTACAAAATATATTATACAAAATGCTCCAATACACCTAAAAAAGGAATTGATAGAGATTCAAGAAAACTCACTCCTAAAATCCAAATTTGAAGACGTAGAGTTATGCGATTTCTACAAAAAAAAATACCTAGAAAAAGACAATTTTCTGAAACTTAGAAAATTCGCAAGAAGATTGATTTGTGCGTTTGGCAGTACTTATAAATACGAACAGTTCTTTTCATTGATGAAAGTTAATAAATCAACACATCGTACAAGACTGACTGACGATAATTTGGAAAATTCTTTACGTCTTTGTATCAGTGGAATTAATCCAAATATCGATGGATTACTTTCCCAAATTCAAGCTCAAGTGTCTCATTGATTTCGGTGTATTTAACTTTCGTAGTTTGTAACAATTGCAAATTTAACGATTTAATTACCATTGTACCATTTTTTTTTTAATTTCATGTTATTTTAATAAACTGTACTATAAATAACATTGTCGTATTATTTCATGTGTAATATCTATCGCAAAAATAGTATCACTACTTTGAAATGCACTAAGTACTTTTACATGCGGCCCGCGAACGTATTTACACGCTAAAGTTTGGCCCTCAATATGTCACAGGTTGCCTATACCTGGTCGACACTGCAGCATTCAACAAATCAATCTAACTACACTGCCGTGCTTACGTAAAAGGTAGTAAAGTTTTCCAATTTTTAAAACTAAATAAATGGTATTATATTGACAGAACAAAAATGAATGAATATTATAATTTTTAAACAGTTGCTCCAGTTATCCTTAAAAGGATTTTTAGGATTAGCGATTTTTTATTAGTCCGGTATTTATATATATCCGGCAATTTTTATATATCCAGTAGCGTCTTTGCGCCGACAAGACTACTCGCAAATGCATTAAATGAAATGACTAGATTACGACGTAATTCATAACAAAGAAATAATTGTTAAAAAAAACTATGAAACACGCTTTTATAGAAAATCCAACTAGGATATATATCCAAATAGGAAATAAATTTTAAATGATTTGAATTCAGAATAGAATAGTGTAAATAAGAGAAAAAAAAGAGAAAATTTTATCGTAAAATAGACAGAGTACTGATATGGAAAATTTCAACTTAATGGCAACACACTAAGGCACAAAGTAAACACTTATACGGGTTAGTTAATAGATTTTTAAACTTACTAGTGTAAGTTCTATTTAGGATTTTTTGGCGGGATCTCAGTCTGACATGTAGCAATTGTTTTCTTTAATTCATTAAAACTTGTGTACTTGACTCTATATCATGTAATCTTGGTGGCGTTTTGTGTGAAATAGTTTAGTTATTGTGTTCAAGTTAAGTTTATTATAGAAGACAACGCGTAGCATACATTCTGAGGTGCCGACAAAGCTCCATGGAAAGTTCGAGCAGGATAGGCCACCGTTCTGTTGGAGCTTGGTAACGCTGATACAAGATTGAAAATCTTACCCACATGACATTGGCACAAATTGTGTGTACACACAGATTGCCATTAACTAAGAAGAAGAAGAAGAAGTTCTATTTAGTTTTGGCAGTCTATATTCTATAAATCACACTCAGTATTTAATCTACTAATATCACATTGAATTGCGTCTACGAAATAAATCATCAAAATGTACCAGCAACTTAATTTGAATCATCAGAATCTCCATCTAGAAACCACACTAAAACTAACAATTTAACTCCGACATTTAACTGATTTTAACTACAGGAGGAGCAAATAATCTCTTTTACTCACCATTTTTCTTATCGATCCGTGTGTTCGCTTCCTCGTGTAAAGTATTCAACCTGTATGTAGACATCTGAAGCGGGTCGACTAATTGTCCGCTAGCGTTTCTTACAGCCAACTCCATGCCCAGAGCCCTGAACCATAATACCCAAAAGTAATATATACACTTCCATTTTTATAAACGAACAGATAAAGTTTCCTATTGACCTGTTTCCACGGTCGATGGTAAATACTGAAGTCCTGGCCACGCGACGCAACTGGTCCTGGGGCAGAGCACCGCTGGCGGCTTGTGCTCGAAGTTCTAAAAGGGTCCTCATGCTGACTTCCATAAATTTGAAGAGTTCGTCATTGTTCTGCAAATGAATTATTTATGGCGATAATTGATAACAGCTTTAGACATAGAATCCGCCTCTCCTAACTAAACACCTCACATTTATTCTTCAAATATTTATAAATATTAAACAATAAGTATTCAGAAGCGATGACGACTCGATCGGATTCTATAAATGGACGTAGGCTTTCAGCGAAGGAAAACAACGTGAGGAAACCTTGGCAAGGTAACAGCGCCTGGGTAGCTACCACCCTCAATTCTGGAAACCTCTCGCCAAGCATTTACAAGTGTGTTCCCTGAACCATCCAGGGCCTTATCGTCACATAACAATAGCTAAATTTGTGGTCAAAGCCTATCCTTACATTATTTAAAAGGCAACGCCTGTCTGTCCGTTAGTTGACTATCTATAACTCGAGAATCAACCGATATTAATAATACTATTTCTAAATTTAGATGGTCGAAAATAAAATTGAAGTTAATAATAATAATTACATTATCTGTTCATATTTAACTAAACCATTCAAAAACATGTTTGAATAAGGTACACTGTATTAAATAATTTTCAAACAATAGAAATATACGAAGGAGAATCTTTATTTAAATCTCGTTGATTAGATCTAACTGAAATTACCTAATACAACGCTGATTATTAACTATTTGCCTATTCGACAACAAAAAAGTTATCCACGTATCCAGGTATCCACGTAAATGTGAAACATCAAACGCTGTCTGCAGTCATTTCATACGAGTCGGTTTAATTGATATGCCTCGCAATACGTGCTTCACACTAAACCTACTTAATCCCTCGAGCACTAACCTGGCGTTTACACCAGATTTCCATTATTTTCCTATTGTCTCATTTTTATGGGTAATCGATATATTAAGATTACAAATGAAAAGATTAAATCGGTAATAATAATAAAAGAAACTCTTAACTCACTATATAGAGTTTTTTCCAATGGTGCAACCATTCCCTTAACGTGACGGCTATGTCGTGCACGACTCCCACACCGCCAGCGGACGCGACCACAGTTGCACCGCATCTATAACAATGACAAGTGTGTGACGGAAATGACTCTCTGGACAATTTCAACTCTGTGATCACCTTTCGGAGTTCCTAATAGGATGCTGAACAAATCAAGACCAATATCAATTTGAGTATAAGTAACTTTACGCTGCTGTTTCTCTAGTCAGTGTAATGATTGGTTCTAAAATAATTTATTTTTGTAATATTTATTATATTATTATTATATTTATTTATTTCATTCCCGAAACCCGGTTTAAAACCCGAAGGTTTTCTATTAGTTTATTAATCTCAACTGTCCGGATATCTTACGCGTGTGCTCTGCTAACGCAACATGATGTTTAATGGATTCATTGATGAGGTAGTCTGAGAAAGAACATTTAAATTTGAAAATTTGGCACGTCGAAAAACAATAGAATTTAATGGCATTAAGTTTTCTTAAAGGAAAGGATAATGTCATCATCAAAAATTTCAAGTGTAAATATAATTAATATAACACGATGCAGTGGGAGAGGACGTGATATAATGGATAACGGAGCGATCTTTAGACTAATTTTTACATTATTGTATTAAGTAATGTTATCAGACACACTATGGGTGATGAAGAACAAGCGACACTCAACAGACAATTTATTGAATATAGTAAAGTAAATTGATGGACAATAAAAGATCCGGCAACACTATTACATTGCACTACTACATTTAGATGAGGCAAACGAAGATCATAGTCGATCAGGAAATTACTATGACCGATACAGGCGATCTGTTTAACAAATTCTGGTATAAGTATAAGTGCTATAGAAGGAGTTTCTTTACTGGCCAGGATGTACATATGTAAAGCGAACCTTGGGTTTTTTATATATATTTTATATGATTTTCATATTTTCATTTCGTTTTTATTATTTATTTATTAAATTAAATTTTAAGTCAATTGTCCTCGCGACATCAGTACGCGGCTATTTATTCCATTTCCATAATCAATCAACACATATAGTAAGGGGTCATCTATACTATCTTCTATACTACCAATAAAATTGTAAATTTCACGTACCTTTACATTTTCGATTTTTGTGAAAAGAATTATTCCAAGGGCCTAAAAATAGGTAATAAAACACATTTCTATCATTTTTAGAAATGTCTGTCTGTCTGTCAATTAGAAAGTACCAAGTATATTTAAAAAAAGATAATTATAAAGCATATTCCAGAGTAACATCAAAACTTTATTTCATTAAAATCGGTCTACTCTATTCAAAGTTATAGTAATTTGAATGACACGCGGCGTCTTTAGTATGAAAGAAGAGTTTGTAAATAAATGCGTTTTTAGTCTTATTCGAGAACAAAAAATTGGTGGATTGATTCAAATTGAACAAAATGACATAATATAAAATATATGTATAGCATACATAGTATATAAATAATAAATATGTAAGACATAGTAAATGAGAAAACAGTATTTTGATATTTTTATACAATATCTACACATTTTAGCCGCTGTAATAAGGAGTCAATTTATGGAAGTAGTGAACTGAATTACAATTATAATATCAATACGTAAATATGACGGGGAACATAATAGTATTTAATTCTTTTTTTCTTTTTTTTTTACTAAATAGATATGAATAAGGACACCTATATCAAAAATATATATTTTTTTTAATTTTGTCTGTCTATTCGTTTACATCGGATAATCTCTGGAAGGCTGGACTGATTTTAACGAGACTTTTTTGGTAAATAGCTGAAGCTACTCCGGGTAACTTAGGGTACTTTAAAACTACGAAAATAATTACGGTTCCGCGTAAAAAAATAAAACAATAAAAAATGTAATAAAATCAGATTCAATGCACAGTTTCACGGGCAAGTGCTATAATTATGAGAAATATTTTTATTTTATCTTAATACTAATTTTTTTTTTTTTGGAAAATCATTAGGGTTCCGTATAAAAAAAATTGCAACACAATGAAGAATATATTAAACGCGGGCGCAACCGCGGGCACACAGCTAGTTCAATTACAAAGCAAACAAAATTTTAGACATTTTAGCCCCCAACTTATTAAGTGAGCAAAGTTCTTACCATACCCCCACCCTTATCACCCCCACCACCAAATCTTATAATTACCAATTCAAGCAGATTTTGGAAAAATTACACTAAAGTTATTATGGGGGGGAGGAAGAGTAAAAACATTGTTTACTATTATCTACAAGGTGGAGTGGAGAAATCATCACCATTATTATCATGCCCTGTTCCCAACCTCCTTGGGGTCGGTGCAGTATGTTTCCTTCTTCCATACATCCCTTTCAGCCTTCATCTCATTTACTTTTTCTTTCATATCATTTCTTACACACTGCATCCACATTCCAGTTTCTTTGTCCTTCCTCTACTATTCCATCCTTCTAAATTTATATTCATCACTATTTCACCCACATGCGCTTCCTCTCTTCTCATAACATGTCCATACCACGACAAACGAGAACCTTCCAACTTTTCTACCAATGGCGCAACTTTCAAACTCCCTCTAATATATTAATTCCTTATTTTATCCATTCGAGTGCGACCACACATCCATCGCAACATTCATCTCTTTAACTTTCGATTGTATCATAAAGAATAACTGCGCATATACTCCCCTCATAGGCAACGTGTAATCATGATCGGTCTACGTTTCAACCTAATAAAATCCGACACATTGACACTAGTGACCTATAGAGCATAATTAATCATGCTCCGCCTGACACTCTATCCTACGTTTCTTAACCGTGACGACCTTTACCGTTCGAGATCAATTCAAATGGCTATTGATAACTTAGATGCCCTGGTTCCTAGATATATCATCTTTACGTATTATTTTATAAGAAAATTTGTACAAATAACGAACGGTGGCTTGAGACACTGGCATAAACTACAAATGGACTTTGTTAGATTAGTATTTATTATTATTGGAAAGAAGTTCCTTATGGTACGTTGCGAAGGAGTACCCTAGCCGTCAAAAAAACATCCGTAACGTTAAAAAGCGTAACCTTTTTGTAGTTGTAATTAAATTTCAACAAAATAGATATCGCCTCCGTGGAGCAATTGTTTAACGTGTTCGTTTATTAACCGAAAGGTTGGTGATTTAAACCTACCCGGGGGTTTAACTCAATACAAAAATCTCACTTTGAATGTTTATTTTACACAAAAAATTTATCTAAATATAAATAGTCAATCATAAAACATTTCAGTATGTTTATCTTCTCTGCATCTTTTTTTTTGTATAATATTGACGTACTTTAAAGTTATTTAAATAACATATTTAGAAATAGATTATTTTTACAAACCAAAGTTTTTTGAATAAATATTTTGATCGAATTTCAGCCACTACGCAAATACTAGTTTTTTTTTTTTTTATCAGGGCTTTTTCACATTAGTGTATGCCAGCCCTATCGGAGCATACCCAATATATCTTACAAAACAATAAAAAAAAACATATACAACTAAATTAAATTATCTCTTAACTTACTACTTGTAAAAATAAAGTTCCATAGCATACTAGCAGAATCGGACATCGGTTCTGCTAGTACACCATGGAACATGCCTATATCTAAATAACATAATCCTAATGACAAAACCAAAGAACTTCTAGCCGCCGCATTTCGGGTGCATTCCACCAACAGATGCTGAGCGTCTTCGACTTTTCCACAATCTTCACAGTTAGGCGAGTCTACTTTCCTCATTATATACCCAAATCTTTTAAATGGAACATGCCCAGAACGAAACCTAAAAGCTGTTTTGATTTGGCCTCGAGTCAGCTTGCATCCCACAAACCAAGGTATATGGGGTAAATACTAGTTACACTTGTAATATATATTTTTTTCTTTTAGGTATAGTCTATGTATGATGGCTATACAGTGTCGAATGCATAGTCTACATGTATAGACAACAATGTAATTGGTCGATAGTTGTTTTCATAATCTCTATTACGTTTCTTGAAAATTGATCTTATACGTTCTAGTTTTAGATCATTTGGATAAATTCCAGTATTTATGGTTATATTAATAAAATAAGCAATCGTAAATGATTTTTTTTTGCTGATGTTTTATACGTCGATCTAATTTTGTTTAACCCTGGAGCTTTCCTGCTTTTTAGTGACTTTATAAGCTTATGAACATTATCAGGTGTGGCCTTTTGGAATCGTATAAGTATATTATTGGGTTCACTAATATGATTAAGAAGAGGTGTCTTACAACTGGGTACTATCGATTTTAAAGACCTTTTTAAAGCCATACGCAAATTTGTTTGATAGTTGATTATTAGGAGACAAGTTATGAGAACCAAAAGCGCCAATAATGAAGTTATCTATAGATTGGTTTATTCTACCACATATTGTATTTTATATTAGGCCCAAAGCTTTTTAGGATTACAATAATTGGCTTTTAGTTGATTTTTGTGATATTTATTTATGTAAAATTCGATAATTTTATTATAATAGCTTTATTTCGTAATTTAGTATATTTTAATCTAAGGATTTTATTATTTGTGTCTTTTCTCCGCTGATTAAAAGATGAATCTCTTAATTCACATAAATTAGAATTATTTATTTTTGTTCGTTTTGATATTTGTAATGCATTATTGAAAGCCTCTTTTACAAATTTATAAATTAATTCTGATGTATTTAACTTTAAAGTTTCCTCCGAGTTTAAACAATTTAATTCATTATGTAATATTTTTTATCGTAATACGTATAATGCCTATTGTTCGAAACAACCTGTATATTACGTCGAACGGATGGACTAGTAGTCAAACAAATGATAACAGCACGATGGTCTGCTAAAACAGTATCGACTGCTGCGGTGTATGGCTAATGTATGGGATTTGGTAAAAATATGGTCAATACATGATTTTGTAACTTGATCTTTCATTTTTCAAGCAGTATATTTGTTTCGAGTCAGTGCCTCCCTCACGTAATTTTTTTCTGTCGATTGCTCGGAAGTCACCGGAATCGAAAGAGCAATGTTACCAACAGTTAACTTTTTTTCCTTAGCAGGGGTTATCCATTTGTCTCGAGGTAATCCGGCAATCTCGATGAGAGTAGATAGACCTTTTTGTTCCGATTCCTCTAGGCGTTGTTTCATCGCGGACAAACGAAGTTCTAGATTTTTATTCCAATTCTTTGGCAGGAAGGCTTAGTTCCGCTGCTTATGCGGTTCGAAAAATTCGCCAATTGACGGATATTACTACTGCTATGTTGGTCTACTTTGCTTACTTTCACAGCTTCATGTTTTACGGTATTTTGCTGTAGGGTACAGCAGCAGAGGTAGACACCATTTTTACGTTACAAAAGAGAGTTGTTCGAGCAATATACAATATGGGACCTCGCGAATCTCTAAAGAACAAGTTTCAAGAATATGATGTCTTGCCCTCCCAATACATCTTCGATAACATAATGAATATTCGTAAAAATTTAGACAAGCTCGATCGAGTGAATGATCGTCATAATTTTAACATTAGAAATAAATACAAGTTGCCCGTCCCACGCTTTGGCTAAGTATGTCTAATAAAAGTTTTATAAGTAAGGTTTTACAATAAGATCCCAAGTAACATTACAGTTTACAATAAGTTCAAGTAATATAAGTTAATATAAGTTTATAATAAGTTCAAGCATTACGTCAAGCAAGTTTTAATCTCAAAAGGATATTACAGGTGGTGGATCATTACGTGAACGATAGTGATGTCTGGAATTAACCCACATCTCTGTGCTTCCGCTAACATTAGTTAAGACTATGATTTCTACAGTTTTTTTAAATGAGAAAAATGATACATATTATATTTATCTAAAAAAAAAGAACCAGATCGAGTTTCTTGCCTGCGCTCTTCTCGACTGGGTTATTTTCGAACCGGTGGTAGTGTTTTAGACGTTCGTAAGCACCTTCTTAGGGCCTAAATTGAATAAAGATTTTTTTGATTTGATTTGATTCATTAGTTCCGTGTTTTTGTTTTCCAATAATTTTATTTTATTATTCTGATTTCTTAATGACGTTTCAATTTCTGTTACCTGATCACCAATAAATTTCAAAGTGTCCTGAAAGCTTCCAAGTTCTTCTTTATAATACTTTTTTTATTTCCGCGGTTAACTTATTCATATCTGTTGGTACTGTTCGAATGACTTCTTCAGGATCTTTCTCGAGAATGAAAAAATATGAGCGCCTACTATTATTGCGTACAGTCTTCACAATTCCATTCTAGGCCATCTGTGGCCCGTAATGCTACTAATTGTTAAGTAGTTAACTTGGCGCACTCATTCGTAGCATGAACTATTTTTTCACACCTGAATGCAGCAAGGCCAGGATTTTCTTCATAACGAATCATTTTCTAGTTATTACATGTAGGCCATATACAGTTTTCTTTTTCTTTTTCTATTTCTGTTTTAACTAAGAACTTCGTTCCTGACGGGGGTCCCCCGACCGCACAATTTTTTTTATTTATTTTATATTCTCGGCAAAATTACATGGCATGACATGCATGTAGTTGTAACAAAATACAGTTTACGAACGAATACGAGACCAGATAAATAAGAAGTTTATGCCCAGAGGCGGTCCGTATGGAGGGCTTGTAGTGTTTACGACCAACCCCAATCCAAAATAGTGTATCTCGAATTGATAAATCTCTTAAAAATATTCATTTACTCTTACAAATTTAGGAAAACTTTAAATTATTTATTAAATTCCTGCGTAAAACGTCTAAACAATTAAATGAAAATTGATAATAGTAAAAAGATAATTTTGAAAATTGCGTGAAACTTCATAGAATATATTGTATGTTTACTGTCAATATGACCTCTAACCCAAACCATCTTCCCAAAAGTTACCTAAATGATAATTATTTAAGGAATGTTTGCAATGTATACTTGTGTGTTTTTAAAGAATTAGTTAATTACATTTCGCTGATAAGTTTAAAGCGTAAGGGGATGTGATTAAATCGGATTCAACCTTCTAATGGCTAAATCTATACTGAGTGATTCTTGAACGAGACGCAACAAAACGTGTCACTATTTTTGGTCTATTAACATGAGTATGATAGTCGTAACCCCCCAGTCCACTATAAAGGCGGTCTAATAAAAAACAACAGAACTTAATAACTCATTAAAACGTGAGTAAATAATTTACATACAAAAAACAGCATCGAATGATTCATTCGAGGGGAACAGATTATCGGGAAGTTCGTTGACCCCTTACAATTAATAATTTTATTACTTTTTATTTGGTTTCTATTAGACCGTAATCAACGGCCAGCTATGTGGGGGGTCAAAACATAATTCATATGGTATCCAATCTGGTACAGTAGATACATATTGCCATCTCGTATAAACTACAGACAGGCCGATATATATATATATATATATATAAACCAGGATGTGCAGAGCACAAATCGACCTTTCAATTTTACATCTACACAAATAAATAAAATTGAAGTGTATGTTTTTAATATCAAAATAATAACTATTTACTAAATGCATATACGGTATAGCAAAAAAACACAATTTTGAAACATTTTATCTGTCTGTTTGTTCCGGCTAATCTCCGAAATGGCTGAACCGATTTTAACGGGACTTTTTTGGTAGGTACCTTAACTTTAACCTTTACTTATTTTTGATTACCTTTAACTTATAAAAAATTGAATAAAGCCAGATTCAATGCACAATTTTACTGGCAAGTGTTTGAATTTGTGAGAAATATTTTTGCTTTTTGTTAGTGCCACCACTAATGTAGTAGTAGTAGTAGTAGTAGTAGTAATACCACTAATGTGTCAAACAGGCATACGATCCGCCTGATGGTAAGCGGTCATCGTAGCCTATGGATGCCTGCCAAAGCCATCATGTGCGCGTTGACAACTCTTTACAAAAAACTGTCTCACGCCCTTTTAAAATACCCGATACTGTATTCCGCGGGAAACACAGGTGCTGAAAGCTCATTCCACATCCGGATAGTTCGCGGAAGGAAACTTCTCTGGAACCGCACTGTCCGGGACCATTTTGGCTCCAAGATGTTAGGGTAAACTTTCAGTTCAGCTTCCATTAGATTACAGTTCTTTAAGTCCTCTGACATACATTACTCTACGGGCCAATTCAGGTAATCATGTCGGTCTCACTAATACAATAGGTAAGGGTAGTGCGTAAATGGATTTCCCCCGTCAAAAAAAAAAAATATGTGTTACCCACCCTGGGTTCGAACCTCCGACCTTTCAGTCGTACCGTCTATGAGACACGCGGATTAGTCCACCGGGCAAACCACGCTCTCAAAAAAATGTGTTACCCATCCTGGGTTCGAACCTCCGACCTTCCAGTCGTACCGTCTATGAGACGCGCGGATTAGTCTACCGGGCTAACCACGCTCTCAATCATGTCGGACCTGCCGCCAGAGCAACACAGAGCTTGCTAGACTAATCCCGTTTCGCCCCACAGGAAGGTGGATGGTACCGTGGGGGTTATAGTGGGTATTCCCGCCGCTTCACACTGGGCTAGTCTTACATATCCCCCTGCCAACGAGATATGTTACTCCCGTATTAGAGTTGGCAGGGGAATGCGTAAATGCATTTCCCCACGTAAAAAAGGGTTATTTCGGGTATTACGTAACCATTTATGTGGCTCGGGGAGTTTAATATACTTTGCTTATTTTTGAAATGTGGAGTTCGAATGATGATTACGTAATCAATGTTTATTGATTTAGTCGTCTTTTCTTTTCTTTCAAAATTATGTCAATGCTTATGTTATCATGAGAGGTGAGAGCTTTGTTTACTGTTGCTGACAAAGGGGAGGGGCTCAAAATTTTGTTTATGAAAACTACGACCCCCTACTACTTCGCCACTATAGTCCTGTCTTCCATTCAACGTTGTATATGGCAACACCATTTCCTATATCAAGTATGAGAAAGGCGTTTTACTTCTAAAATAATGACATTTCACACCGTTTTACCTGTCAACGATACATTCTCGTATTGTGACGTAGTTCTTTGGGAAGGCACCTGATGCCTCCCGGCGGACGGTCGTCCCGTAGTACCACTCTTCCGTCTCGCCTTCGAGATGAACCAACTCGCCGACCTCCAGCGGTAAGTGGGATGAGCAAGTGCCCGCGAAGTTGTATATTGCTGTAATCAAACACCGTTTATGAATATTCCAGAACTGAGTAATGTAATTTCATTTTTTATTTTTGAATTGACTAGACATTTTTGATCAGAAAAGCCTTGACAGTTTTTTATTGAACTTTTGCGCTTTGGAGGCTCAGCCGGGAGCTAGTGCACCAAGACTTAAATTCCGTTGAATTTGCCTTAACTTTATACCTAATTTAAATTATGGATCCCAAGGTCTCTGATAGGACCCATGAATCTGCGTGTAGTGGGTAAAAGTGTGGGGTTCAGGACACTAGTAAATAGCCGGCTCTAGGGGCCATGTAGTAGTTAGTTATGACGAGATAAAATTGTTTGCTAAATGATTAATTACAAAAAAAAAACATAACAATGGTCAGCCACTAATAGTCGCTAGCCAGCTGTGGTGTCGCGTTAGTGGTTAGAAAGGGCAGTCCCTTCCAAAATATAAGTTTTATTATAAAGCAGAAAAGTAGACAATGTTCATTAATAACGTAAATCTAGGTAAAACAGCCGTTCGGTTGTGTAGCTCCGAACAATCCGCATTATGAAAATGTCACTGTAACACGCTGGCAACGGGTACAGGACCATCTTAAGCTGAAAATTGGAACATGACCTGGGCTGCTGTCGGAGGGTCCCCGAGGTATGTAATTTCAACGAAATATGGAAAACTCGTGGAATTCCAGATCAAAGGCTTAATAAAAATGTCCAAGTAAAAAGTACCTATATCTGACCTATACCTATATCATATACCTATATATGAAAGTGCTCATAGAGTAGTGCTCAAAGTAGAAGAAACGAAAGAGGTCGTAGCAAATGGACGCAACGGAGTAAAGCACTTACTCTCTGTTTAACCTCTTGGGAGAGGGGCGTGATGCTAAAACTCGCACTTTACATTCATTTCCTAACATTGATCTTTCTATTTATTCAATGCCATTTTATTCTTTTATTTAACAATTTTTGAATCCCCGTTTTTTATCGGTTTATCCTAGAAAAAAATCAAAAGAGTTAAACGTTATTCTAGTCCTATAAATGCGTTAACATATTTTGATGAAAAATAAAAAGAAAACGAAAAACTAACATCGTAAATACGTCGTAACATCGTAAATAATACGTCTTGTCAAAATACATCAAACTGAATTTGATATTTTTTGGTTTTCTGACCGACATAATTAGTATTATTGTCAATACTTTGCGTCCACGTGACAACTACTATTTCATACACAATTAGATATATTTGTAATAATTCTAGAAAGTTCAAGAAACGATTCGTAAGTAAAGTAGAAGTTTATCGGCTCGCGGTGTGATTTAAAACTTCGCAACACAAAATTACACTATTTCGTGACATACATTTTTATATTATAGACTCTCTTCTAAAAATAAAGATGCATTGAATTCGTCAGCGATGAGCAAAAACACTATGAGCCACGATTTTATTTTATTTGTTCACTGTATGTGATCTAGGTAAAGAACTCTATTGTCTCTCTAATAAAACAGACAGAACGAACCGCTTAGCTTAGTAACAAACTTACCAATTCTACCTGAATATATATGGTTAGCATATACGAGTAATGGGAAATGTTCAAGCACCATAGAAATAAAACACTCAGAACGGCAGTAGTCACACGCCGTGTGAACCCGTTTCAAGTGTGGTCTTAAAAAACCATGTACGCCTTCCCTTACGCGTCGGTGATCACGTTAATCTGTGTCGCTTACACTTTTTTTTTTGGCTTCAATGTTAAACGAGGTTTGTGACACTATCACTCTTAGAGAATAACTCTATGTCTACCATCATGTTACAGTTTTATCATAATGTCTTACAACGAAAGCTCACGCTAAACGTGTATCTACGACCGAAATATCATCACTTGGCGTTAGAATGACGTCAAATAGTTGGCTCTAGCGGAAGCATGTAAAATAATAATAAAACTCCAATTCGTCCTATAAGGACTAGTGTATACACACTCTAGAGGACACTTGATACGCAGACGGGAAAATAATGAATACGTAACCATCAACCAGTGTTTGAAATTAATTTGGCTTATTTTTCCTCAGCTAGTTCTTTTATGATATTCACGTAATATTGGCTAAATGGACCAAATACCAACACCTAGTAATTAAACCAATACATTTACATTCATCACCGGGACTCGATTTGCTTACCTTTACCTTGAACCAGGATACTATTGTAAAGATTTCTTTGGGTTTAAATAAATATATATTATAAAATAAATAAATATACTTATTTTACTACCTGTATGCCCGTGGCACCGCCCGCTTTACATGGAAGCCTAATATAAAATATTTTGGTATGTAAGAGAAAACAAAGATAATACACACAAATTCAAACATTTGACAATTTCATGAGTTTTAAGTTTTTAGGCAGGCGGGCAGTATTTTAATTACCAAGCTATGGTTTCCTCATGATGCTTTCCTAAACAAAAAGCTCAGGCTGATTTTATAGTTGGATAGGAGGTGTGAACGAACCCACGCTCCTTGACGCGAAATCAAACCGCAATACCAACTAAACCATTATCGGTTCAAAATTACCAAAAATTTTGCAAACGTAAAATTCAAACGTCCGCCGTTTATAGACAATTTGAAGAGAAAACTATTTCGTAAACGTTTTTTTTTTTTTTTGAGAACATGAAAATTTTGTCAATAGCTATTATAAAGAGAAAAAAAATCAACCTTTGGCTATTTATAAATAGATTTCCTATAATACGGATCTCAGTACAAATCTAACCTCGTCATTAACATATCTCTAACACCGTTAAGTACTAATAAACGCTCATAAAATGTTGGTTACCTTATGTCATAATGGAGTACAACAAACAGTACACGGACAAATATGATTTCTTATTACAATATCCTGCGACACCATATATATACCATAACTATCCAATTTGGCAGGACAATATGTCGGACGATGATATGGCAATGGATGAATTCGCACAGCGATTTGAACGCTTCCTTGCTAATTACTTTCGGGCATTCGGTATGAATCTTCATGATATCATTCGATGTATGAGTGATGGACTGATGACTGATATGCTTCATGTTATGTCAAAAATAACATCGAAAATAAATTGATAAGGAGTGTTGCACAAATATTAAAGCGTAATCCTATACACTAAAAACAAATTCGCTTTCCAAATATGTTTGTCCGTTTAAACCACTCAATGGAATTTGGTGCATTTTGCAACCTCAGTTATGAAATACTTTGAACGCAATTCTAAATAAAACACGGACGGGAGTTAATGTTTTATAAAAATGTGAAAAAAAATCTGCTTATCTCTTCTTCGGTTTTAGCTAGACAATACACAGTAGGGTAGACATATATGCCAACCCTTATATATTATATAATAAAAACAATAATGACTTGAAAATAAATAAGAAGTAAGAACTTTTTGCTTAGAAAAAAAACCTACCATTTTTAAGCAAAACATAGCAACCTAGCTTATAAAAGCGAAAAAAAAAAAAACCCATTCAAATAAACCAAGGGACAAATTGAAGAAAATAATTCAAAAGGAGATAAAACGAGACAGAAGAAAAAACGATAATATTCATACCTATTAAATTGAAAATCGGATAAAATTTTTACAAACATTTTAATTTTATATTTTAATATATAAATTTTATAATTAACATATACAGAACCTTCATAACATTAATACCTCTTTTTAGTTTCCCTCTAAATTTGTCCAAGAATGTTTATTATTTCATTCAATGTCAAATACATTCATTCATATCGTTAGG
Source organism: Samia ricini (assembly GCA_014132275.2). Taxonomy (NCBI): domain Eukaryota; kingdom Metazoa; phylum Arthropoda; class Insecta; order Lepidoptera; family Saturniidae; genus Samia; species Samia ricini. The sequence goes on from AP028158.1 coordinate 29,354,016, forward strand.
AATGCGATCAATCATCCATGGTTCTCACGCAACAAATGATTATAGTTGTTAATTTCAACAAATACCTACCACAAATAACTGCTACAAACCGGACGCAGTCGGGAGATCTTAAATATAGAATAAAATAAAAAATAACTAGCAATACACATTATTTTCATTCAGACTGCCCATACTCACATGGGGTACAATAATTAATCTGGGACAATAGGGATACGGAATGCGCGTGAGTCACCCGCAGCGACAAATGCGCGGGCGCACCAAAACCGCACTAAGTAGGGAGCGACTTGCGTGCGCGCGCACCGAATGCCGATCAGCTTTACATAGACTAGGAATGATTAGACTCTAACATTTTTTTTATTAATCACAAACACATATAGATACACATATCATTATGATGTTTGATTCTTTTTCTGTATTTTCTTAAAAAATGTTACAAGAATTTTTTTTAACAAACGCTGACATTACATATTTGGTTTATTTCGTTGTCCCTAAAGTTTTTTTTTTTTGCTAACTATTTTTTTAACTCATTACCATCAGACGCTTTAAATAGTATATGACTAGCGCTCATATCTAAAAGTAAAAATATTTAATTAAACATTTTATAAATAAAAAGGAAAGGTTTTATGTATGTTTATCGTCTGTGCGTTCCTAAACCGTTTCATTCCAATTGCGATGAAGCTTTAGCAATTATTTGTTCTGCAAACAACCGTGAAGATTACAAAAGGATGGTTCCATTGCATTGCAACACGTGTCAATTGTCAATTATAGCTATAGTAATATTATAAGAGATAAATAAATATACTCGTTTCCAATCAATTATTATAATATTTTTATCAACGTATAACATAAAATGCAACAAGTTATACTTTTAAATGCAGTGAGTAGACAATTTATTTGTTCAAGCATAAACCTACACTTCGCAATAAAAAAGTTTTGTATAAATGTAACGAATTTCACTTGTATTTTTATGGTTGTCCCATAGAAGTGTAGTTTGGGAAGTTGATTACTTTTATCTCATCTGATTGTCGTGCGATTTGCTTTTTTTTGAGAATAATTACTAAGACAAAAAAATTATAGACATACTTTTTACATTTTTTACCATACCTACTTATGTTTTTATAGAATATTTAGCTCATTTATTTTTCAGTTATTACAAAATATTTACAATGTCGTAACTAATAGAATGTAGCCAAAATTATATATGACAAACTCACAATATACAATAACAAAACTAAACGAAAGTTGCCTATCTCACCCGAAAATGGCGCAGCAACCAATATAGAGAAGGATACACAAAAAAATAAAAAGAACAAAATACAACAAGTAGGTGAATCGGTCAAGAGGTCTAGCAGTTTATCAGAGGGTGTCTTAAGACAGGGTTTACTAAATGATGTAGTCAAAAAAACAAGGAATATGAATAACACTCAGAACAAACAACCATAATAACTAAGCGCCTCCACCTCCGACATAGAGCAAACAACCACACAAATAAAAACTAGAAACATAAATGATCTTACAACCAGGCCGGTCACCGTAGAAGAGTACGACCATAACCCTCCAAAGCAAATATCCACAGTAACAGAAAACAAGAACAATAATGAAATCCAACAAATTTACATAGCAACGTACAATATCAGAACCCTATCGTCATACAAACACTTATGCTTTGGAGGAGGCTTTTACCCAATCTAGCAAACTAGCTAGGGGGCCTAGCTTAATCCATAATATTATTATAAACATTCCACCGTACATAAGCAATAAATATGTAAACAGTACGTATATACGTATATATGTACAAGTATCAAAACAGATTGAACCAACATATAAACGAGCTAGCTGCCCAATTCCAGGGAGAGGGCAGTTTATGATTTTTTTGCCTTAAGAAAAATAGCATACCGGAACTAGCGATAAGATTCGCAGGCAAAATATGAGGATTGTGCCGCTGGATGCAAGTCTCTGCTAAAATACACTCGTTGATATAAATCTGACACCATATTAGATTATTGTTTAGAACAAACAGATTGCTAAATAGCAGGATATATATATAAAAAATAGAATAATTGAAATATCTAATAGAATGATAACTCTGCATAGACATTCGATTCTCATACGCACCTGTCACACGACACTTAGTAGTAATGAGATATCGGCGCTTATAACCAACATCTGGCTCGGAGTGTACTAATTACGTACTTTATTACGAGTCCTGGATTCGAATGCCATGAATTAAAGTAACATAAATATTATCGTTAGAGCTAATGCCAATTTGTACTGAAAGTTAGCGACAACGGTATTTTCGTACTCGAAATCATCCAATATTTATTCTCGAACTGACTGAACTTTGTGGAACATAAGAGCCGTTACAGCTTCACCGAGCTTGGCTGTAAACTTCTACCCTACATTTTTGTTTCTTATTAAGAACACGTACTAATTAGTGTTTCTTGAATAGTTTTTTTTTACACGGAATAGGCTCAGTGCTTTGACCACAATCTAACCTGATGTTAAGTGACGACATGGTCCAGGATGGTAAACACACTACGCCTGGAGGTACTAATTCTTAAGTGATGCTGCCGGAACACACCTATTGGTATTTTGGCGACAGGTTTTTAAACTTGAGGATGGTAGCTATCCAGTCGGGCATCATTAGATTATGCCCTACCACCATGTATGGTTTCCTCATGATGTTTTCCTTCACCGAAAGCTCAAACTGATTTTAAAGTCGGATAGGTGGGGATCGAACCTGCGTCGATTGACCCGAAATCTGACCGCGCTACCCGCTTCGCTATCAACGCCAATAGTGATGATGACTGATTATTTTTTTATTGACACTTCCAAAAAGCAGATCATAAATAATGCAATAATATATCACTGAAAAGTTTTTTAATTATATCGTAAAAAGAGAGCCCGCACTATACTACAAATGACGTCACACTACATACAAGTTCTATTTGCACTCAATTTGCGAGAAAGGGATAAAGCACCCGCACTCGATCCCGACCATAAACTTTAAACGCTTATATCTCAGAATGCTTTCATACATATCCTTACATTATTTAAAACTCGAAAACCACTGAACCGATTTACATATATTTTTTTTTTATATAAGTCATTAAAGTCAGGTTTTAATATGTTTTGTTACGTTAAAGAATATGTATAAATATATAGAAAATCTAATATGAATAAAAAAAAAACTTCCCAATAACTTATTGTGTTCCTTCTTACATCTCACATCCTTACAATAAATAAAAGGCAACATCTACGTTTGTCTGTCTGTGCGTTAGTATAAGCGAGCGGAGCTGCCTGCCACACAGCTAGTTTAATATATTTATTCAGTCAGACTATTATCTATACTAGTAAATTATTATCTATACTAATATTCTAAAGCAGACTGTTTCGAAACATATACGAGTATGTATAATGGAAGACACTGTACAGAACCATAGCGCGATGTAGAATCGTTCAAAGGAAATTAATTTTTGTTGTCGTTAAAATATAAAATTGACGTCACTTTTAACTAAATAAAAATATAAATGGATATTCGATAACTATAACAAAAACCATAAAAAAATTTTTTGCCTATCTGCTTGTTCCGGTTAATTTCCGTTGTTTTTTGTTAGATAGCTGAAGTTGCTCCGCGTACTTTATTTTTTTCAAAAATAATTAGGGTTCCGAGAAAAAAAAAAATGAAAAGCTATATTACGCAGTGATAAATATATGAAACGGGGCCCAGCCGAAGGCACACAGTTAGTTTTCAATAAACTAAACACTCTTCAACTGTATATATTGTATATCTAAAACATTATCTCTTGAAGTCTGTGCATAATACCAAAACAAACAGGTGGAATTTGTACCTGGATGTCATAGGTAATTTGTAATAATGTTGTAGCCTTGAGCACATTAAATCGCGTTGACCAGACAGCAGGACGCGTTCGATTCCAGTCCCTAATTCAACTTCCTCAGGGTACGAATGGGGACTGACGTACTTGTTCGGAGACCTCGCGAAATACCGCGTACATATAGCCGTGACCCTCAATCCAATTGTTGGCAATGTTTATAGCGATCCCGTTAATATAATCTCCTAAAGAAATACGCATCAAAATATGTATTATCATACCAACATTATTATCAAGAAATCATCTATTAATTATGTGACGCTCGAAAGAGGTTCTAAAATAAATTATGAAAAAATCACAAAAGTGCAGTGAAATATCAGTTGAACGCGTAATGTCTAAATCGAACACCGAAACAAATTCCAGAAATAATGAAGATTATTTCTGTATTTAAAGATAATATTTTGTCATTTTTTAAAGATGCTTTATACCAATGAATAGAAGTTATTTGGGTGGGTAGGAGGAGTAGAGACGAGTTATTCTAAAACACGTAACTTGAGGAGGAAAGGAAGCGTAAAAGTTGCTTAAAAACATCATGCAGTTAATGGATGACTTCCAAGATGCAATATAACATGAAAGTTATTGAAATCACTTTCATTAATTTAACCAAAGATTAGGAGCAAGAGGGAGCAAGATTACGAGCAGAGCAAGATCTCCACAAATGGAATAAGAAAGAGAAAGAATGAGGAATTTAACCAAGAAATATCTCATTTAAGGAAAGTTGACTTTAAAAATCTTCATTAAAGTAATAACTATCTATCCGCGACAGGTAGAACACAATTTCAAACACTATATCTAACTTATAACGTAATTTTATTGAATGTTAAGATATTTAACTTCTGTTTTGATATATCTACTATTATCATTATTGAATTATAATTCCAGATATATCTTACAGTGAAGATTTTTTTTTGACCTTCACCTTCCTCATGAAGTACATATTAAGATTATAAATGTCACATATCAGTCATAATAATAGGTAAGCCTTTATCATATCTTTCTTATCAATTTGATTTGGTTTTTCTGTAAGAATTTTCACATAGTAATGTTATAGTAGTTTTTTGACTTACTGAGAAATAGATTATTTATATACTACTTACGCAGGGACAATAAATTTTGGACAATAAATATGTATAACAGACTCCAATAAAATAATACTTTCCACAAAGACCAAAATCTTTTATCTATACTAATAATAAAATTGTAAATTTCATGTGTCTGTACATTTTCGATCTTTGTAAAAAGAATTATTGCAAGGGGCTAAAAATAGGAAAATAAACACATTTCTATTATTTTTAGAAATCTCTGTCTGTCTGTCTGTGCAGGTATCAATTAAAAAGTACTAGGTATATTTTTAAAATTATACAGCAGAAGAAATTATACAGCATATTTCAGAGTAACATCAAAACTTTATTTCATTAAAATCGGACTACTCTATCCAAAGTTATAGTAAGTAATTTGAATAAGATGCGGCGTGTTTAGTATGAAAGAGTTTGTAAATAAATGTGTTTTAGTCTTATTCGAGAACTAAAAATTGATGGATTGATTAAAATTTAACAAAATGATATAAAATAAAATATATGTATAGTATGGTAGTTTGGATGTATGGGGTAATCTCTGGAACAGCTGGACCTATTTTGGTGGGACTGTTTTTGGAAGATAGTAAGTTATTCCGCGTAATTTAGGGTAATTTTGTTGTTCAAAAACTATTCGCGTTTGCATAAATTAAACTCATGAAATATTTAAAATCTGATGCAATGGTCAATTTGCCTGTAGGCAAATGCTTGAATTTATGAGAAATATTTTTAGGAAAATAAGTAATTAGGGTTTCATATAAAGAAACTAAACCACAGTGAAGAATATATTATTTTTTGCACAATATAGGTTTACTACTTTGACCATGATCTCACCTGATGTTGAGTGATGATGTGGTCCAGGATGGTAAATACAATAAACCTAGAGGTACTGGTGATTAAGTGATACTGCTGAAACACACCTATGGGTATTTGGTGACAGGTTTTCAAACTTGAGGGTTAACTATAGGGTTAAACAAACCGAGTAGCTATCCAGGTGGACATTATTAGAAATTTGCCTAACAACCTATGCTATGGTTCCCTTACAATGTTTTCCTTCACCGAAAGCTCAGGCTGATTTTAGAGTTGGATAGATGGATTCGAACATGCGCCCATTGACGCCAAATCAGGCCCCAATATCCATTATCCATTATCCATAATCCATTGCATTATCATATCATCAAAATATATGAAACATGGGTGCAACCGCAAGCTCACTGCTAGTTATACGAATTTCCAAATCAACTGAAGTAAAATCTTCATTTTAGATATATTTTTTATAATGAATAATGTAAAGTTGTACCATAGATAAAAAATCATAATTCAAAATCATAGGTCTGGACAGATGAAATGGTTATTTTAATATTTAAAAAAACAATTATTCATCTATAGCTTTAGTAATAACCTAAGGAAACCAATATTGATACAGGGAAACTACATTAATTATCCTCAAAACAATATTATTGTACCAGTGTGTAAATCATATATTAATGTGTTTACTTTTCTAACTCTATCTCGTCATGGTTGTAAGTTAAAGGAAAATGAAGAAATATCCATACTACATTTATTATAGACCTTTGAAAATGTTTTTCTTTTTTAGTGACACAAACATTTGATTACAAAGTTGCTAGATTTGGAGAATTACAGTAGAATGTAGCTGATGTAATAGTTTCTTAATAACAGACTTGAAACTAGACTGTCAGCTAACCAGGCAATGTGTCAACAATATATTTTCCAGCTTATTGTAATATTAATATTCATAACACTTCAAAGAGCACATTCACTGTTATCTAATTAAGTTTAGATAATAATTGACAAAAGAATACATTTTTGAGTTACACAAAACTAATTTGATTTAATGTAAATCAAAGCCTCTTTTATAAATAGCATGTACTTAATGGTATAAATATATAACCATAAGAGTTAAAATTAACTGTTATTAAATTTAGTTAATATGTGAACAATATTGATTACTTGAGGTACTGGATTTTTTAAATTATATTGCCTACCCTAGACATTGTAGGTCATAATTATACGTCAATTACAATATTTTTACAATAATGAAAGTTTGAATGGGAAATGATACCGAATGTAGAAACAGTTATCAATTACTCTCCCTCAGAAATAAAACATAGATAATAAAATAAATTATGACTTCCAATTAGATTATGTGAAATTCTGAATTACTTATCATTCGCCTTACATTATCACCAACCCAATGGGAGTGGCTAGTTCCATTCTTATGTTATTTTTCAAACAGCATATATTTATAAAAATCATTAAACATTATGAAATACGTAAAAAGAGTATTATATGGACAATATTTATCATAAACCATACAATGTTTATAATCATCTTTCCGTCGCGGGAGGTAACAAGTGTTGATAATTTGTTATGGAGTTTCCGTACGTATAAGTAAAATGATAGTAGAAAAAACTCACCGACAGCGTAACATTTCTCATTTTCGATTTTCTCCCACACTGTCATTATGATATCAGGGATAAATAATAATTCTTTAGTCAAAATCCGTGTTGGTAGTCATATTTATTACAGACCAATATTTGACAACGGATGGACTGTGTTGCCAGATTAAATGACATAAATTACTACCCATTACTACGATATATTCCTGGAAATTACTACTAAATCAGATCTAAATAGAAAGAAACCAAAGTCTTGTTAATAAATTAATTCAATCAGGAACTTACTTTAACTTATCTCTGTAGTTATTTATTTAACAAAAATTAAAACACATTATAAATATTTTTAATTATAAGTGGCCTAAATGTATAAATGATAGGGTTTTGTTTAATTATTAATAAATGCACATTTCATTAGGCCAGACCAGTAGTTATCAAGTTCCTTCGGAACTAAATCCGACAGTAAATTTTAAATAGCCTCTTTTATCGACAAACATACTTCCTTCACCTCAGATAACACCAAAAACATTAAAGTTTTTTGGCCGGATTATGCTTTGACATGTTTGTATCTCTCATTTATATTGCATTCACAGAATTTGATCCAGAATGTGCTCGTAACAGAATGCCACCATTTTGTTACCGCCATTTTCATAGAGGTCCTAACGTCTGATTTGGCTGCATGGTCTACTAGTATTTTTGCCTTTTCCTTAAAAAGGAATAAATGGAACTAAAAAAAACAACTCAAAGATGGAGTTTTTGGTGGGATCTGTGGTGGGAGTATGTCATAAAGCAATTATTTTCTTTAAATGAAACTTTTGTATATAACTCTATATCATATCATATCTTCATGGCGTTTAGTGTGATATAGTTTGGTTATTGAATAAAATAACGCGTAACATTTATTCTGAGATGCCGACAAAGGTTTTTGCGTTATTGGCGAACAAATTAATAAACGGATAGACAGACAAAAGATTATGAAACGAAATGTTCCCTGTAGTAGAATTTAAAGCCCTACATAGTTTTTTTCTGAAATATCTTCAATGTACAGATTTCGTTCATTTTCTAGTACCTACCTATGTTCTCATAATGTATATAAAAATAAGTAAATCGCCATCTATGAATAATTTTCAAAATTACACACATATATAAATGTAAATAATGTATGTTGGCTTGATATAGTTTTATTTCTGGTCATTTCACTATTCATTTATACTATATTAAGCAAACAGATATTTATTATTTTAATATAAATGTAAATAAACGCTATTTACGCATTATATAAATGTATATATATGTATAAAAATGTATTCTAAATGGATGGAATGTATGCAAATCTACAAAAAGTAATCTGGTAACACTTAATAAAAATTCGCATAAATATTTTCTAATCCATATAGAGTCGAAAATATAGAACGGCAACGTCACATGCAACTAACCGTGAGCTGGTATCATGGCTATTATAATTTGGCTCAATAGCGAAATTGGGGAATAGCACTGTTTAATTATTTTTTACGCATTATTAAGATTCTGGCGTCATTATAGATAGGCGCCATTCATTCATTAATCATTTATCGTGTTACAATTCTGTTCATGACAGTCTTGTATAATTTTACAACTATTTTTCAACTTTATCGACATGGTATATATTATTGACGTGAACTTTTTATAGAATCATTGACGGTTTGAAACTCTATGAAACGGAAATGCTTCATGCCAAAGAGACAAACACATACATCAACAAGATTTAGTCTACTTATTAGATTTTATGCTTCGAATTTAACTGATTAATAATATCGCAATAAATCGTTAAGTTGCTTTATCAGAGTTGCATCGTGTAGATACTACACAAGCTAACAACGTCGGTTCAAAATTTGTTATTCTATTTTTAAGAAGAATAGAGATATGAAATATAGCTTAAATTTTAGCTAATATGTTTACTATAGCACAAATAAAATTTCATCAAAATCCGTTAAGAATTTAATTTACTATAATTTTTTTACTATTGTCCGTTATCCTGGAGAACCCCTTACGTTGTATGGGATAAAAACTATCCTATATGTTACTCTATAATATTAGTTATCTCTGTGTCAAGTTTTGTCAAAATTGGTTCAGTATTTTCAGAGTGATACGCGTACACGGGAAAAGACAGACAAATATTCTAAATAAAATATTTTGGCTTCTATATCGATAACAAAGTCCACTCCGATTATAATTTTCAAAATTTATGTAATGTACAGATTTGGCCTAATTACAGTTTTATTATATGTATAGATAGATGTGTTGCGTTGAGGCTACGTAATCCACTGGTCATCGTTTTATTTTTAGCATCCAAGTACTACCTACACAATCTGGTTCTGTCCCTAAGCCCGCAATAACTTTCAGAGATAAATAATAAAATTAATAAATATTCCACTAATTGTATACCTATTGATATGTGAATGGAATGGATAATATTTTCTTATTTTAAAATTAACTAATTTATTCTGAATACGGTAAACCTGTAGATGTATTAATTAATAACACTACTATTTACCAAACGACCAGTATGAAACGCAGCTTTAAATTATTATGTCTAATAGATCTTCTCGTTTCTCTAAATACCGGACGAGCTCTAGTATTGATACAACGGTTTGCTCTTCAGTGTATAAAAGGCGCTATTTAAAACAGATCCATGGGAAAAGTTTGTATCTTTTAAAAAATAATAAAAGAGTAAGTTGATTTATTCCAATGATAGCGTTTATGCCAAGTTTTTGGACTTAAAAAATTATAGAGTTTAAAATTATACGGATAAATAATATATTTTAAAGCAAATTTAAATTAACTAAATTTAGTTCGTTGTAGATTTTGAGCGCCTGAACTAATACCAGTAGCAACCTCATGTAATATGCATATTGCTAGTGGATTTACAATATGCGCAATTGTTAGCACATAGTAAAGATACCAGATAGTTCACTCCGTTTATTGCAACTGCTATAAAGTGTACTTGTGTATTGTGATTTTTATAGGAGTTGGTACAACATGGACATTAGACATGAATTTTGGCTTGTACATGTTTATTTTAAAACCAACTCGTTCGGAGGCTTTACTGAGGTCATCAAGCATCGTACTTAGGATTTCTGCGGTCTCAGCCATAACCACTATATAATCGGCAAAGCGGAGGTGTGTTATGTACTCGCCGTTTATGCTAATGCCAAGTCTTTTCCAATGCACAACCTTGAAGACATCCTCGAGCGCAGTGATAAACAGTTTCGGAGAAATAGCATCACCCTGTCTAACGCCACGCCGTAAAGCTATAGGTTTCGAGGTCTGGTCCTGTAATCAGACTGACATGGTGGCGTTTTCGTACAAATGTTTCACGACAGTTCGAAGTCTTTTAATTTGTTACCTGAAACGATGTTACATTTTGCCACACATGACTTTGACTACTGCCAAGCTTAGTGGCAACTATACTGAAATAAAAAAACTACGTGTAATGAAACATTGCTACGCTATATCGGTCGTAGTCTACGGTTGTGCGACAAATCATATTTCAAATCATGTGATATACAATTGAAACATTATGTTTAAAATGAAAACTAACTTAATTTTGTAGCTATATAGTAGATTTTTCATCGAATGAAGGCATTCTTTCAATTTGGATGAGATAGTTAGCCAGATGAACATTGTTAAATGGCCTAACTTCATGCTATGTCAATCAAGATTCTTTTCGAAACCAGTTTTCTTTTAACTTCTTTACTTCTGTGCGTTTCGAAAACGTACTCTTAAGCACGTTAGTATTGTGAGAGATTTTTTTACACTATATAGTCTTAGTGTTTTGAACACAATCGCACCTGATGTTAAGTGACAATGTGGTCCAGGATGGTAAACACAGGATGGTGACAGGTATTCAAACTTGAGGATGGTAGCTGCCCAGGTGTCCTATGTGCATGTCCTACCACCATGCTATGGTTTCCTTACGATGTTTTCCTCACCGAAAACTAAGGCTGGTTTTAGAGTCGGATAGGTGGGGATCGAACTCGTATCCACTAAATGAACGTTATAATTGATCACATTAAAAATGATGTTTTAAAATAAAATAAAGTTATTTAAACAAGAGCAAGCGGCGAAGTTTGGTATAATGTTAAATATTCCGATTTATATAAAACTAGCTGTGTGCCCGCGGCTGCGCCCGCGTATCATATATTCTTCAATGTGTTTTATTTTATGCGAAACCCTAATAATTTTGCTGAAATTACTTTTGGTACTAACAAAAATCAAAGATATTTCTCAGTAATTCAAACACCTGTTAGTGAAACTGTGCGTTGAATCGGATTTTCTTCGAAATTTCATGTGATTTAATTTTTTTACGCGAAACACTAATTATTTTCGAAAATCAAAAGTACACTAAGTTACACGGAGTAACTTCAACTATTTACCATCAAAAGTCCCGTCAAAATCGGAGATTACCCTGAACAACCGGTGTAGGCTCTATACTTTTCTATACTAATAAATAAAAATGAAGTGTCTGATTGTAAAATCAAAATAACATGTTACTACTAAATAAGTATGAATGTACGAGTATATAGGATACCTATACCAATAACATAATTTGTAAATTTGTCTGCTTGTTCTGTCTAAATTTCTGGAACGACTAGACCAGTTTTGACGTGACTTTTTTAGTAGATAGGTAACTAACTCCGCGTAACTTAGCCTAAGTTATTATTACTTTCATTTTTCAAAAATAATTAAGGTTCTACGTAAAAAAAATAAAACTCACGAAATTTAATAAAATCCGATTCAGTGTACAGTTTTACTGGCAGCTGTTTGAATTTGTGAGAAATATCTTTGCTAGAAAGAAAAAGAACTTAGTGCCAAAACATTTTAGGAAAGTAATTAAAGTTCCGTGTAAATCGGACAAGATTCGCGAGCACACAGCTAGTTTTGAAGCACGAGTATTGATGCGATGCTGGAAGTGAACGAGCTGGACTTACTCAATATCTGTGTGGTTAATCTTGTTGTACTTTCATTATTGGAGTTTCGTCTTGACGTTTGGATTTTAGTAGCTGTAGCCTGTAGGAACATTATTATTAAGTTTGCTTTCATGCATACTTTTCGATCAACGACTAATATTTTTTAAGAATTTTTCAAATACTTTGGACATAATATTATTTTAAGAAATTATACATTTGTAAATGTCTCTATTTATTTCATTACGTTACTTTTGTTTTTATAACTATAGGTATTTTCCCAGTGCCTTTACAGATTATACTTTTAATGTTATACATTTTTTTAAGCGTTGATGGCGCAGCGGGTAACGTGGTCGGATTCCGCTACGGTCGACGCGGGTTCGATCCCCATCTATCCGACTCTAAAATCGGCCTGAAATTTCGGTGAAAGAAAACATCGTGACGAAACCATAGCATGGTGGTAGGGCATTTTCTAATGATGCCCGCCTGGGTAACTACCACTCTCAAGATTGAAAACCTGTAGCCAAATACCAATAGATGTGTTCCGGCAGCATCATTTGAGAACCAGCACCACTAGGCTTAATGTGTTTACCATCCTGGACCACACCTGTAACAAAAATAATGTCATTAATTAAAGAGTTATGGTTTCCACTATTGTTAGCTTGCCTAGGCATTATTAGGGATAGTCCATTAATCACGAGCTGGTTTTATTTTTTGGAACTTTGTGACTTTTAGTGAGTTAGATCAACTTCCAACTCCCCTCCCCCATACCAAAGGTTACGTGTATTTTTATACAAACTATCATCAAATTTTAAGAATCTTAAATATTCTAGTTTAATTCTCGACAAATTTTGAAACTAGTTTCCTGGTAACGCGGTTTACAAAAAAATAAATACACCTGATATATCACTGTATGCCCATTCCCCTTTGTGATGTTTTTCGAGCCTGACATGATTAATGGACGATGCCTTAGCTACCTTACGATGCCTACTTAGCGTAGTAACTACAATTTATAGAAGTATCGTTATTAAGCTCTACATATATCTAAATAGGCAGTATTATTTCTTATAGAATTACTATAATATTAAAAAAAAGATATTTTCACATCAATCCTCACCTCATTTACAAAAATATTGAAGGGAAATGAAACTGTAGGATCCAAGAATGAAACGCCACAGCTGTTTTATCGCAGACCAATAAATTCTTCGCGTTGTTATATTAAATCTAAAAAGCGTTATTTTTTAATAATTGTTTTACGAAATATGGCTTTACAGTATTTGTTGTCAGAGCCTAAATTAGATTATTTATCATAATTATATAGACTCACATTAATTCTGATACAAAAAGTCTTGAAGCCAGTTCATTCAAAGCTAGACAATTTTATTTCTTACGCTCGAAACTTAACTATACACATAATAAAAATAAAACAGGAAAACTTATTCCTTCGATCGGAAGATAAGTAATGAATCCTTAAATAAAATATAAAGCAGAAAACATGTAACCCTTTTCACGTAGATCCTTCACCCAAATTAATTATCCATTTCAGAGTTTAAAAGGAAGGCGAACGCTACTGTTAATAAAGCAAAAAGCAAGAATCGTTTAAAAGCGGGGGGTAGGCAAACAAAACGAAACGCTTCGGACTCTTTGGAGCGTTAAAATTATTTTCGTGTCCATCGTAGTCGTGCGTGGTCGTGTTTTGTGTTATTTACAGACTATAATTAAATAAATGATTGTAATTGAAGGTAAATTTTATTTATATATAATATTCTTGTGGGTTGAGTAAAGGAAATATACCATATCGTGATGTTATGACATTCTTACTGGTCGTAACGACCAATCTTCAAGCTGAAAACATACCACCAAGCAATTATCAATATGTCCCACGAGTTACACTAGAAAAATAAAATTTCTAAACTATGCGGACATGGTATGGCGAGGCAGCTGAGGTTATCAGTCTTCTAAGCAGGTATACGATTTTTTAAATATATCGATTTTTTGATTCGATTCACAATACATCGAGGTCTAAGAGATCAATCTTTTTTCGACCTGTTTTATTTGACTTTATATTCGTAAATATTATTCTTCCAATGGTCGAAATTAAATTATAATCAGCGTTTATCGCAAAAAACTGTTTCCAATTTTTTAATTTACAGTACTAAAGGATTAGTAGCAACAAAACAAAAAAAGAAGAACACCTAACCTACTACGGAAAAATGACACTGAACTGTTCTCTTTTTTGTTATTTACAGATAATCATAATAATTTAGAAAAAGGCTTGTCACCATTTTATCACTTGTAATATCAAATTTAACAGTACAATAATTAATTATGTTGAAACTTATTTATTTCTTTGTGGTGCTTTACCGAAACCATTGAACATTTAAGAGAGTGTAGATCTAGTGAATACGTTACAAAATTCTACATTATTAAATGCAAGTCGAATTGTGAGGTACAGCTAGTCTCGATATAAATCCAAATAAGCCGACACTTGAACTGATTGTTAGCCGTTTCCTTTAGAAATACACTTCGCTAATAGGGTCTTTTTTGAGACCCTCGCGTCAATCGAGATAATTGTTGGACCCAATTAAGAGATATTTAAAGAAAATCTAACGTAACCGAATCTCATAATATTTGAGAAATATTGTTTTTTTAAACAAGCACTCACAGACGAAACTTATTATCACCTCAGTAATTTTTATTCGAGCCAGTCCAAATGATCGCACTTCATTCTGGTGTTGAATAAAGAATAATCTAAGAACGTTGGCGGACGCTGATATGTCAACAGTATACATCATGATACTGGGCCCATCTACAACAAGTAAAGCCGTGGTAAGGGTAGCTATATATATACCTGCTGATCCTGGATACGTGATACGCTTAAGAGGATACGCGGTCGGCAATGAAACGAGTTATAAAACTGCAGCTCGGGCTAATTATTATATCTTCGCTAAATAGACGAAATCATCACTTCGTATTCCCTCGTTTCATCCTCCAAAACTGAGCCGATTTTATTTTTCTCTTTTGATGATAAAATAAGAAAGACTTCAGCTCCATCCCTCTACGTTATACTTTTTTTTAATTCTCCAAATTTCTTTGACGAACTTTTAGAAACGATAAGAAAATTCAGACATTTGTTTTTCATTCTCGATGGCTTCTAGTTTCCATAATAATTAATTTACGGAAAAAATCAACGAGCATAGCGGTGGTAGATATATATTAAATGGTATAAAAAATATTTACTACAAATGCTATTATCCAGGGAGGAAACAGTGAAACATTTTTTGTATGGAATAAACACCGCCCGCATACCCTCTTAAAGGTTTCGTTAAACAGAGGGCCGACTGCGACGGTTATGTGAGTCTAACTAATACATTACAATTGCTCACATCACGCTAGCGTCCCTCCGTCGCCCTGTCTCACCCCGCCCGTGAGGAATTTTTCACAAGTGTAGCGTGATCGTGATCTAGTCAGACTCAATTGCTTTATCATTTTCCGCTAACCGTTAAATGTTCAGTGGATACTCCCGGAACATGAAGGGATAAAACTCATCCTAATAGTGGGGTTTTTTTTATCAACCCTGCTACAAATAATAACCGGCATCTGTATAAGAGTCATTTTGAGATAACATATTAATAAACAGCAGTAACAACTTATAAACACTTCGACTGCATGCCTGTCTGCCTTCAAATCCTTTATTTACTAAACTTACTAGAAATATCCAGTAACTTTTTTTGTTTTTCATAATTCAAATTTATATTGCGTTAAATGAAGCAATGATGGTGCAGTGGATAGTGCGGCCGGATTCCGCTTCAATGGACGCGGGTTCGACTCCAACTATCCAACTCTAAGATCGATCTGAGCTTTCGGTGAAGGAAAACATCGTGAGGTAACTATTGCATGGTGGTAGGGCATTTTCTAATAATGCCCGCCTGGGTAGCTACCAACCTCAAGTTTGGAAACCTGTCGCCAAATATCAATAGGTGTGTTCCGGCAGCATCGCTTAAGAACCAGTACCCCTAGCCTTATCAGTCAAGTGAGATTGTGGTCAAAGCTCTGAGCCTATATTGTGTAAAAAATCGATAGTCATGAGGACTATCGAGAGAAGTGAAAGCACAAAACTATGGAATAACTCTTATAATTTTTTTATATCCACGAGAAAATACTACTAAACAACTAGAACTCTATTTACTATTTGGGAAGATAATTTCTAAGCCACAATGAAATATTCGTTGTACGATGTATTAAAGAGATTAAATATTATAAAACTAAATAATATCAAAAATGTAATCGCAAATATTGATACCAATATTAGAAATATTCGAAAATAAATGCTAGTTTTTTATTATTTATTTGTCTACATAAACTATTTTAACGCAACACGTCACATTAGAATTTCGGTGACGCGAACCCATAAGTTTTGCCTCTACCAAATATCGCTCGACGCGGCTAAAGAAGTTTACATTTCAATTAAAAGAAAAAAAAACGCAGTGTTACGGAAATCATATAATAAAGGTTCATGTAAAACAAGTTAAGAAATTAAAAACGATGATCTAGTTAGACCAAGCTCCCACTAAAAATTCCTGCTAATCGTTGTTTAGAAGAATCTAACGTTATATTCGCAGGATACATGAGGTCAGCGACCATCAATTTACTCACATATATATATTATGTGCATTCGTTTATATGATTTATATACTCAAATAAGTTTAATACCACACACACTTTATGACGATGTACCTATCTAGACGTTTAGGTTTTGTGTCGTAAGACAAGGTCCGTTCACATCCACAGAGATTTTTTAATGCTTAGTGTATGACGTGATAAATGTGATTGATGTTGATAGCATGCTAAGTCTAAAGTAACTGATTCTCGAGTGGTGTTGTTAGAGGGCACTATAGATATTTAGGTAATACTTATTTACAACTGCCATTGTTGTAGGTTAAAGCTAGCCAATATACACCTCACCTTATTGTTATTATTTAACGGTTTTATTTAGTTTTATTCTATTTGTGTCCTGTCCTCAAATCTATTATAGTAATTGATATTTTACCCCCTTCCGGTTGACTGATTCATTTGAACTCGGTACACACCATTAGTTCTGATAAAATTACAATTGTTTGTATTTATCCAAGATTAAATACAAAATGGCCGCCGCCATAAAATAGTGCATTATATAATTTTTTACAAATCTCCAATATGGGTATAAAATGAAATGGTTTGACTGGTAGAGTACAGTACATCATGATTCATTTCCAAATCGAAGATGGCTCCCACCGTAAATAGAGGAATAACATTTATGTTTTGATTGGTGTAGTCATGGACAATAAAAGTAAGAAGGACCGTCACCGTATATGAAAAAGTGTCAAATTAGGTTAATGTTACTGTAGCATGTGGGTAAATTTCATAGTACACTATTTTTAGTTATATTTACTAAAAATTATTTTTGACTACCTACGTAAATATTTGAGATTTAGCATACTGTCGTTTCATTGACTGTTTAATTCTCCAAAAATATTATTTACTCGGCTGACTTCAATCAACTTACAACTGCTACATCCATATTTGTTTATTTAAAAAATAAAGTTAATATGAAAATAAAATAAATAAATATATAAAATATATCATACCCTCCTGTTACACTAGCGGTAGTTTTGTGGATTTTTGAGCTTCAATGGGCTCCTTACATCTGGGTACTTTTCCCACATAAGAGGTTCCTTAACTGGAGTTGGATTTACATTTAGAAATCTGGTACTTTAGAATCAATCTATCGAACGATAAGAAATCAAATACATATTATCCATAGTTTCATTTTTCGTAGATAAATCTTAGGAAACTTCTAACGAAACTCAAACGAAAATAATTTCATTACAATAATTATATTATCCTAAATTAAGGAGAAACGTGACGTATTTACTGATTGTATTCTCTTCATGATTTAATTTATTTATATAAACGTAATTGGTTTCTCGAATATGGCTGTATTGATTCACTGTTGGTTAGTTTGTATTTAGCTAACGCATTACTTTCTAAACTTACCCGGAGTATTTTTTTTTGTTTTTGACGATTGGATATTTATTATTATCAATCTTTTAATTGATTTAGTAACCCAATAGAATTTTTTTAAATGTTACTCATATTAGCCATAGGAGATGATACTACATAGGTCTATTAAACACCAAGTGATGCTATGTTGTCCAGGTAGTTATAATATCGTATATCCGCTTATCCCATAAAGCGTATCAATGTCAAATTTTAATACATACCTGAATTTACGGTGGATTTAAATAGCATACCATTATGTTTGTACACATTACTGTGTAACAATAAAATTATGATATGAAACATTAGTTTACAGCAAACGTGTCATAGTATGAACACTGATATTTTTCATCTTCTGGACTGCGAAAACATTCACGGAACCCTCAATGAACATGTGAACAAACCTCACACGACTCAGCCACTCGCAACTCAACAATGTTCTCATGAAGTTTACGAATGATCGGCTACTCGCAACTGAATCTTTCACTGCAGAATCATCTAGCTTATTCATCGAGAACTTTTACCATCCATAAGTAATAACCATAAGTTTATATATTCACATTTAGCGTGGAGTGAATTCAAACCGAACCTTGTTGAGTTACTTGGATTTTTTCTTTTGTAACTTGTAATTTTAACAATAGGTATCTCTGGCCCGAGTTGGTCGGTATTAGTGGTCATCCATAAATTACGCCACACGAATATTATGATATTTTACCACCCTTGTCCTAGTCACATCTGGTCACAATTTTGAAACATCCCTTCCTAGTATCACGTCACATGTTTTGCAATGTTACATCTAGAAATGATTGAATTAAAATAGTAGGCCCGATATTAGTTTTCTTTCTATTGAAAATACATTATTAAGTAACCAAAACTAAATCAAATATTATAACGAAAAAAAAAAAAATTAAAAAAAAAAGAGTACAAATTTATTTATTTCGATATATGGATTTTGAAACGTAATGACTCCTCCCATCCATTTTCATACTTTTTCTCCCCCTTCTGTTATTCTCTCCCCTCTCTATTATGATTTGTAAAGATGTTATTAAAAAAAATATACATATATAATTTATAAATTTATTATAGAATTTATAAAAAAAGGAACCTTAGTGATTACTTTAAGCATTTTACATTATAAATTGAATTTAGTATATTGTCTACTTGTATTAACTTTTCAATTAGGCCAAGCAAAATAACAACTTTGTCCCATATATTCAGAAGTGTAATAAACATGTATTGTGTAAAAAATAAAATATTGGAGTCATGTTTTTGATCGCTGCCAGTGTGGTATCACTGTGGGCAGAGAAATACAGAACTATTGGTTTTGATTTTGAGAGTGTTCATACTAATTTTATGAGCAAACCGTGCAGATTTCTCACTGAGGCTTACATTATAAAATAAATCTTCTAATGATTTACAAGGTGAACAAATATATACGTGTTTTGTAAAAAAAAAACCTTCCGTCTTGGTTAAGTCGAAGTTACGAAAAAACAGACAATTTGCTATTTGACGATGCATAATTCATGAGTTATTTAGATTGTTTTCGTTTTTGCTTTCTGTAATTAGTCCATTTACCTTTATCCATTGTATGTTTTATTTTATTATTGTGTTTTAGATAATGCCTGTTGACTTTTTACATACGGAAGTCATTTTGGCATGATATAATTTTGGGATAATAAAGACGGGAAAACATAAAACGTAGTTTATAATAATGTTTTTAATTAAACTCATATTAAAACTTTATACCTTATGTACTTAGATAATAAAGTATATACCTTATAAAAAAAACGTATGTATCTTATTAGTAAAATAATTAGCCTAAATAATTTGAAATGGTACCCAAAGACACTATTCCACGCTGACGAAGTCGCGGGCACAGCTAGTACTAAATACATCGACCTGATGATGAATATCTAAGCTCCTAAAAGATTTCTTGACAGCTATTTATAGATATATTTTTACAATCGTTCTTATTAAAATACCACAGAATAATCTATATTTTCATTTGTTTGTACTTTGTACTATTTTTGGTACCACATAAATAAATAATTATTTCACTTTTGAGTTCCTTTTGTGAGTAGTAATAAGAGTTAACTATAGCGCTGAGTAGATCAAACCATATGACGGGCTTCCAATCTCCTGTGGAACTTCTTAACGGGTAGAAATATATATTTCGTTCTGGAGCTTCCTTTGTGTTTAGTAATAATATCTTAGCACAGCATTGAATAGATCGACTTGATGATGGACTTCGAATCTTCTATGGAACTTTGACGAGTTTATTATACTTTTAACTTCAACGAAAACTCAGACTCAATGTAAAATAGGAAAGGTGAATTTCTAACTACATCCATCGACGAAGTACCCGACCACAGCTGTCATCGCTCATTTGTATTTTAAAAATTGTAAAAATGCAAAACGTCTGCACTATTTAGGATTTAAGAAAACTAATTTTAAAATGAACGAAAAAGATTGGATTTAAAAAAAAATGGAAAAAGGGTCAGCGCTTTGACCTACTTCATGTACCTTTGACCTTACTTGATGTTCAGTCATGATTTAGCCCAATGTGATAAAGATCTTGTGAAAGTGAATCTATATTTTTTTTAAATCATAG
The DNA here is from genome assembly GCA_014132275.2 of Samia ricini. Classification (NCBI taxonomy): domain Eukaryota; kingdom Metazoa; phylum Arthropoda; class Insecta; order Lepidoptera; family Saturniidae; genus Samia; species Samia ricini. Next base: position 29,374,995 of record AP028158.1, read on the forward strand.
TTTTACAAACACGGAATTACACGCGTACGGAGTCGCGGGCACAGCTAGTAAAGTATAAAATAATATATAGAGGACGAAATTTATTTTGTTTCGGCTTTTGCTCTGACGGGTTTTATTGATATTAATCATGTTTTTAATATAGGACGTAGACAAAGGGAGGAGGGGCCTGAAATTTTTGTTTCATACGTCGATTACCTTTACCCACGGCTTTGCTTGCGTATTTAGGTAACTTCTATTAAAACTCTATACATATTATTTACACATTATATATCGAATTTAATAATTTCAATATATAAATGCGAGATATCTTGCTAGAGGTCATATTTCTTCGACTTAATTAACCCTCACAACGTATTACATTAATTACTTAGCATGCTACTATATATTAAAATATGAACAGTGAATGTATTTATAATTAAAAAAAAAGAATCATGTAAATCGGTTGTTAAGTGGTTCTAGAAATATGAGCTAACAAGCAGACAGATATACTTTTGTAAGGGTTTTTGCTTTTAATTATAAATGAGATGTTATGTCGATTATAAATGTTATAGTTAAAAAAGGAGCGAAAATTGATCAATAATTGACAATTAAAATAAAATTGAGAATGTAATTTGCAAAGGTGGGGATGTTAATGTCTGAAAATGACCCCTTCTTTCTTAATCTACTAAACTTGGACAAACACTGGAAGGAGAAAAGATCTTACATTTCTGTTATTTTTATTGGTTAAAATGTATATAAAGTTACTGCATAGCCGTTTCAATTACCACCTTCCAATTACTGACCAGATAACCTGACCAACGTCGCCTCCCGCTGCGCTAAAATCAGCGCATAACGTCATCGAGCAAGCGCTACAACCAGAGGTCTGTTTACGCTGGACGCTGTATTCACAGCCAATATCCAGTCTGACGTAAATCGTGGTACGGGAAAGTCGCTGCGCTGTGACCACAGTTTAGCCGTATAAGTACGATAATCAAAGTTTTCGAGTTCGTATTATTACGTAGTTCATCTAAACTGTGACTGAAGCGTTGGTTATATCTGTTGAAAAAATCTCACGGTAAGTTTTTGTATCAGTTAAGATAAAGTAATTTTCTTATAATCTATACTAAGAAATATAATTGAAGTGTCTGTTTGTATTGTCAAAAACATATTTTTTTTAAATAGATATGAATCTGTATATAAGTCGACCTATACATAAAAAACCATTTTTTTTTTAAATGTTGTCTGTCTATGTGTCTGTCTGTCTGTTTGTAATGAGTAATCTCCGGAACGGCTGGACCGATTTCGATGGGACTTTTTTTTTTGATATTACTCCGGGTAACTTACTACTACTACTAGGGTACTTTTAATTTACAAAAGTAATTAGGGTTCCGCGTAAAAAAAAATAAAACTCATAAAAAATTGAATAAAATCCGATTTAATGCACAGTTTTACAGGAAAGCGTTTTAATTTATGAGAAATGTTTTTACTTTATCTTAGTAGTAAATTGTTTTTAGGTAAAAAATTAGGGTTCTGTACAAAAAAAATAAAATGCAGTGAAGAACATATGAAACGCGGGCGCAACCACGGGTACACAGCTAGTATATAATATATTCAGAAATCTGTCTTAATTCTTAAAGTACCAACGCACTTTGTGTATCATGGTTAATCGAATAATTGTACTGCTCTTATAGAAAATTTATCACAATTAATTTTAAAATTAAAATTAAAGTAAAAATGATAAAAAAATTACATCCGTTTTTACTATGTTACGTAACTTATAAAGTAAGAACCTAAAAGAGAATACTCCAAAGGAAAATTGCTTCTTTTAAAATTATCACTTCAATTCAAGTCAAACAGCTTATCTGAAAAGTCTTGATACGGCCTGGAGGCATTATCTTTTCGAGGAGGGTGTTACATTATTCAGAGATAGACTAAAACCGACTGCGGCGCTGTTGAAAAGTGTTTCATACAGCACCAGAGCTTAAAAGAACAGCTTGTTTATTTTTTTAAAGACTTTGCTGTCATGACCGAAGTACTACAGACAGTTAAAGCTACATACATCAAGTGTTAGATACTCTCAGGAATCTTTTGAATACGCTTTTATTAACTTACCTTGTATGTATGTATGTTTGATAAATTCGACTGAAAGTGTCCACTGTTGAGCATAAGTCTCCTCCAAAAAAAGGGATTTGCGATAATCGGCACGCTTGGCATGTGGATTGGGGATCGTAGTAGGTATTTGCAGAGGATGCTGCTGCCCATCCCCTGGTTTGGTAATGATTTTATTCCAATTTTCCTCTGATTGTTGTTTTTTTTTTGTATCTCAGGATACAAAGTCACAGGCACTGCCTAGTTTTGAGGAAATAAAATATTTGTATGTTGTGTATTATAAGCTGTTACTAGACCAGCATAAAAGAGGCGACTGTCGATTGATTGTCTACCTCTCGGTGGTCATCACTGTTTTAACATACCATCATTCCTTAACATACCAGATTTCTTCATACTAGGACGTAATACGTTAAACTTTAAGAAACGGATCCTCGATACCTTTAACTCGATGGTAAGTAATAAGAAAACTTTAAGGGGATTTTAAATTTGACATATTAGAAAAAGGATCTCAATATGACCTCAAGTATGTTTTGATATGAGATTTCCCATTCAAAATCAAAATCAAAAACATCTTTATTCAATTTAGGCCATAAGAAGGCGATTATGAACGTCTAAAACACTACCACCGGTTCAGAAAACAACCCAGTCGAGAAGAGCTGGCAAGAAACTCGATCTGGTTCTTTTTTTATATAAATATAATACATATCATTTTTTTTTTCATATGTAAACTATACAAATTATAGTCTTAACTAATGTTAGCGGAAGCACAGAGATGTGGGTTAGATATTATCGAAAAATAAAGTAACGATGTGAACTATCTTCATTTTTTTATATTGTATAATACTTTAACTGCAATCTCAATAAATGTTTAGTGACGAAATATTCCAGAATAGTAAGCTCATTAAGACTAGGGGTGATGGCTTTTAATTGATCCTGCCGTGCTAATTGATGTTTGGCGATAGGTTTTCAAACTTGAGTATAATCTGATAGCCGGGTTCGAATATACGTCCATAAAAACGGAATGTGATCGCACTATTTCATAGCCATCATCGTTTCAAAAGTACACAGTAGGTACAATATTTTATCAGCGGCAAATAAAGAAACCGGGAAAAGCCAGTATCGAATATCATTTAGAATCCGAGGCGGAATCGGTAAGATTAATGGGGTAGCTTCGAGTCAATGGCGTTTAAAATATGGAGCCGCGAGACCTTTTATCTCTCCCGTAACCGCATTTTAGTAGTGTAGAAATGTCTTTGATTTTCTACACTCTGAATTATTATTGTTCTTTCAAAGGAGCTTACAATGATTGTATTTTCTTAACTAACTACATAAAAGATAAACTCGACTCGCACTTGAATTGTAAATATAAATATCATAATAAAATTATAAATACAACCAAACATCGTAAACGTTTACCTTGACCGCGCATAAATTGATTACTAGTTCTGATTGGCTGCTGTCGCACGGGGAATTGTTTTATCAATCTTGTGATTGGTAGATCAGTCTAACAAATTTTTTTTACGTCAGATTATAGTAAAGATATTTCCATACATCCATTCAACCGAAAGACGTCCACTGCTAGACATAGGTCTCCCCCAAAGATCTCCACGACGACCGGTCTTGCGCCACCCGCATCCAGCGGATTCCCGCGGCTTTCACCAGGTCGACGGTCTACCTTGTGAGGGGTCTACCCACGCTACGGCTTCCGGTGCGTGGTAGCCATTCGAGAACCCGTTGGCCCCATCGGGCATCGGTTCTGCGGGTAATGTGTTCAGCCCTCTGCTACTTATGTTTAGCAATGTCTGTTACTTTGGTTCTTTTGCGGAACTCCTCATTCTTAATTCGATTACGCAGTGAAACTCCAAGCTCCATTGCCCTTTGAGGAACTTTGAGCATTTTTATTAGGTTCATTATGAGCGACCACATCTCAGTGCCGTATGTCATCACTGGCAACACACATTGGTCGAAGACTTTCGTCTTGAGACACTACGGCATTTCAGACTAGACGATTCTGCGTAGCTTCCCGAACGCGGCCCAGCCGAGTTGGATTCGTCGATTAACCTCTTTCTCGAAGTTGGATCTACCTAACTGGACGGTCTGTCCCAGGTATAGATAACTGTCAACAACTTCGAGCGCAGTCACCGATTTTTATAGGAGTTGGCACAATATGGACATTCGGCATGACTTTCGTTTTGTCCATGATCATTTTAAGGCCAACTCATTCGGAGGCTTTACTGAGGTCACCGAGCATCGTACTTAGGTCTTCTGCGGTTTCAGCTATGACTACTATATATTTTTTTTCTCTATTTACACTATTCTTAATTTAAATTTATTAATTGTTTGCTACTTTTTTTTAGTTGAATTTTCTATAAAATCGTGTTATTTTTAGTTTTCGGATATCATATACTAAAAAATCGCTAATCCTGAAAATCCTGGTAAGGATAACGGGACTAACTGTTTACAATATTGCATGGTCATCGGTCCTAGATAAGTATGCCAAATTTCGAGTCAATCTGATGTTTTGAGAGGGATCAAAATCATGTTCAAAGTTTCCGTTACATAGGCACATACGTATGAAGCTAATAAAAGCGTTTTAAAAATATTAGAAATTCATGTGAAGTTGTATGCAGGAAGCTTCCTGTATAGATTTATGTCATTCGATAGAAAACGGATATGGAACCTAGTTATTGAGTTTATGGGATGCGTCGTTTGATATGTAAAGTATACAGAATACATGATTACATAATATCTGCATGTATAAAATGGATGTTTGGATATTATATACGATCTCTATTCCACAATACCAGGAAAACTGATATGTATTTTTATTTTTTTAATGTAGACATTTTATGGTACCCTTTATTGTAACTCGTCACCAGAGGACGCTGCGCCATACAACTTCCTATTTTAATTATTCTGCAGATCGCCATGAAAACTAATACAAACTGTGGGATATATTATATTATCTATTAACGGTCGGTTTCAATACGCGTTCTCAAGTTGGATGTACCTACTGAAAGCCGAAATTTCAATCCTTTTTTCTTTTAAATGTTAGTCAGAAAAACCGATTTATTTTTGTTTTGATATCAATCTAAAAGTTGAAAGTCGATATTGAAACCGTCCGTAAGTGAATATAGGATTGGTTCTTTATGAAACGGATGTATCGATTTGGATGAAATTTAGACAAAGCTTTTCTTTCTAGGAAAACTTGGCGATCGGATACTGTTCAATTGATTTACTTACACTATAATTGCTTGCCAGTAAGCCTTTAACGACAACGATCGATGTTCGGTTGCGCAGGAGTTTTGAAATATTATGTTATAGTAAAGCACTTTATAGTTATTATGTGTTTTTTTCTAAAAGTGGAGAACTGAACACGAAACGACCGATCGCACATTTAAACTACTACTCTACACTCAGGTATGTTTTGTGGTTTGAGTAGAATCAATGTGCCATAAGGTGTATGTATAGAGAATATTTCAAATAATTCCATATACTTAAATATTTTAACAAAAAATAAAATTATTCAATTTATACCGATTTATTAAAGCGTGTAATTCGAAATAAAATACGTATCAGAAAAAAATCTAAATACCGTTTTCAATCGTTTTAGTTGACGCGGAGATTTAGATTATCTTCATAGGCCAGTTGTCGAGTTAAAATTTCAAAGTACCTGTCAAATGGAGTACTAAAATAAGAAAATAGGTTTTCTTTCAATACATTATTATAGTCTCGTCGTAAAAAGTAACCTATCCAATAAACTGTTAGTAGAAATGGAAGTTATAAACTTTATTATCCCATTAAAACATTAATTTTATCGTTTATACCACGTCTTGAGATTGTGAAGAGTCAAATTTGTCATATCTTTCAGTCAAGTTATTTCGTTGATTACTGGATAAATAAATAACCTTAAAACTATACAAGTATATAATAATAATTATATTTATCTGATGTAAATAACTTAATCTAAATTAAAACTGGCTTGCCGTGACTCTATTCATAGGGTGGTTATTTTCGTGCTCGATTGGATTGCGACCATCATGCATATGGTAAAAAACAGGCCATAGTGACACACAAAATAATCTCACCGTATCCTCATGCTTCGGAGTTGACAATTTAATAATTAGCTTTTTGCTAAAAATCCATTAATTCAATTGAAAGACCTCCACTGCTGGACATAGGTCTTCCCTTTCAACAGGTCGTTGGTGTACCTTGTGGGGGGTCCTACCCACAATGGGTATTTCTGTGCGTGGTAGCTATTCGAGAACCCGTTGGCCCCATCGGGCATCGGGTCTTCGAGTAATGCGCCCTACCTAGTATGCTTAAGTTTAGCAATTCCAAATAGCAGTTACTTTGGTTCTTCTCATTCTTGATTGGATCACGTAGTGAAACTCCAAACATCGGCCTCTCCATTGCCCTTTGCGATTTCTTATTATTAATTGTGAGTGAGGCAGTGATTGTGCTTGCATTGATATAACAACAATTTAGACAGATTAAAATTACTTGTATTTTCTTCTAGAATAGATTACCCATTGGCGGCTGCTTTCTTTGCATTGGTGTGATTTCTCTGCACTATCAATAGATGTATATTATTACACACCATGATTGTATCTACGCTCTTTGAATCGATGTCTAAGAATACCACCACTGGGTCACGTCGTTACAAAAGTATTTAAGAATATAAATTTCTCGGCGAAACCCACCGCGATGGAATAACCAATTAGCGTAATTCCAGCACGAATTAATCACAGATTTAACTTAATTCAAACCGTCCGTCATCCGGCCGATTGCTCTAATTAAGTCCTTAATAAATTTACGCCTTTAATATCTACAAGTAGGTATACTTTAGTTTATGTTTCAACGTTCCCAATTCACATAGTATCGTATACCTACCTCTAAATCATTTTTTTTATATTGGCTAACACTGTTGATCTGAGGACCGTTGACAGTTATCATCAAGTGTTATGCCGTACTTTAGGTAAGTGCTCAGATGGGAAATGGTAACTAGCATTATAATGTTAAAAACCTGAGCATGATCTGTTACTGGGATGAAAATTATGAACTGCACATGATGTGTTGAATGTTCCATGTTTTGCTAGTGCATGCAGTGTCACTGTATTGCGTTACCGGCAAATACAAGAGCTTTATTCGCCAATGAAGGATGTTTAAGACGCTGTTAACCGTAAGGGCACAAAAGTAGCGTGGACCTCGACTTAGGTTGCTACGTGAGATGTGAAAATTACGTGGAATTTAAACAACGCTATACTTAGGTATAGTAGTTAAGGAAAAATCACTTATACTACTCATGCGCCTAAGTGAAATGTGGAATGCGTGCGTAATGCGTGTTATGCTCCTGTGTTATTTTTTATTTTATTTTTTTACACAAAATAGGCTTAGTGCTTTGACCACAATCTCACCTGATGTTAAGTGATGGTGTGGTCCAGGATGGTATGCACTAGTGTGCTTACCTGTACCTCTAGGCTTAATAGCCTAGAGGTACAGGTTCTCAAGTGATGCTGCTGGACACACCTATCGGTATTTGGCGACAGGTTTTGAAACTTGAGGGTGGTAGCTACCCAGGCGGGCATCTTTAGAAAATGCAGTGTCACTGTATCACGCTGGCGGTGAGTACTGAAGCCTCTCCAGTTGGAGAACGGTAAACACCTAGGCCACTGCTGGAAGTAAGAACCCGGGGTATTAGTCCATCTATTACGGCTAAAGCATCTGGATTGTTCTAGAGAGAAGCTTGTCGCGACCCAGTGTCGCATGCACTCGTTCTACTATTCAGAATCCTTTATTTTCTGAGTTAAATTCAACGTCTTAACGATGGTAAAGTAAAATATCCAGCTTTGTATTCTACACTATAACCAGCTTGGTATTTTCGGTTTTCAATTACCTACTAAGATTATACAATTTACTATAAAGTATGAAATAAACAATTCGTTGTTCTTTCTTGTGGTTTTGGCAAGTAGACAGAATCATACATACATAGTATAATAAACGTTGCTTCTGTCTGTTATATAAATCATTTACAGCATCAAATAAACATACAAGTATATACGTAATTCGATTCAGAAAACAATCTCTGGATTTTTATTACTAGTAAGTTATAACCATTCGCCGCTAGAGGGCTCTTAACAAGATTGCAATTCGGTGTTACGTTCAGTTAATTCCTTACACTACTTTAGGGTTGCGCCGATGTCATATTTAACTTCCATTAGCTTATTTGAACGATACGTAATTGTGTATTTAATAGTTTTCTAGTTGAGGATTGTTCTACAAAGAAGTTGAGTTCGCAACTGCTCGTAAGAGTATTATTTGTTACAAGATGCTCTAGCGATTTGTTCAAAGTTTTTTAAATTTCATTACTTAACATTAAGAAGATACATTTTATTCGCGGATGGCTTTGCTAGTCAGTCTCAAATTTCTTTAAACATGAAAGAAAGAAAACCCCAGATTTTTAATAAATTCATACCATATTTAAATTATCCATATCAGGTTATAGTAAAATTATAGTTCACGTATCGAACATTCTGATTACATAATTCATATGAATTTACTATAAATGTGCACAATTCCACCAAATTATATCACGTAAAATGTCATCAAAATAACAGTATATTGGCTTAAATAAAACCACTATTTAATAAATCTATCCCGTCAAATCCCTTATGTAGAGTTTTTTATTCTTACGATATAACAATACAATATTAATGATTAACAATTGCGCATTAAATTATATAAAAATAAAATATCGATACCTATTATAAAATAAAAAAAATCAATAATGTTTAATAAAATTCTCGTATCTTTCTGAAGGAAACCATAAATAAGTTCAAAAGCAAAGACTGATGTGATTACGTACGTGCTGCCAGAACATCACATTATCACTACAAACAACTGAATTAAAAGGTTAGAAAAAAATATACTTTTTTAAGATACAAATAAAAATATTTTTCAAATTTGACAACCATATCTTCGATACAGTTGCCGAATTTGAAATTGGAATTTAACGCCGACCAGTAACAGGCTTTTGTTTTTTTTGGCACTGACAGCGATTGGCTTAAAAAGGATGAAATATCGTGTTCGATTTTCAAATTTTGATAATTGATTCATGTTTAATGATTTAAAAAGTTTAAGGTTTAAGGTTTTGAGGGTTGCTCAAAGTCTCTTAAGATATTATCGATGCTGTATTCATATGACAAATTTTAAAATGTCCACTTTCTGTGTATGCGTTAGTCTATAACTGAAAATACTCCAAACCAATTTAAACGCACGTTCTTTTAAATTACTTATCTAGCCAGGCTCTTATGTAAATTTAATTTTGTAATAAAAATATTTAGCTAGAATATGTCTAAAAAGACACGTTTAGCTGTGCATCGGGGTATGCTCTTCCCTGTATGGTAGTGAGTGCTGGGTCTGGAAGAAGAAACATGAAAGCAAGATTAATACAGTAGATATAAGAAGTCTATGAAGTAAAGCTGGGATAAGAGTGATAGATAATGGAATAGTGTGATAAGGGAACGTTGTGGTGTGTAGAGGATGTAATGACAAAGATAGAGAAAGGGATGATGAACTGGTTTAGACATCTAGAGAGGATAGATGAAAGAAGATTGAAGAAGCAAATTTACAAGGCGAGTGCGGCTGGATAAGCTGGTAAGGGTCGTCCTAGGCGAACGAATCTCGACCAGATCGAGAACGTTTTGGAGAGAGGCCATGATAAAAGTACCTGTAACCGAAAAGCATGTATGAAAATGCTTATGAAAGTAGAAGAAGCGACAGACGTGTGTCAGGATCATAGAAAGTAGAAGGACCACATCCTTATGGGATGCCTACCCTTATGTGAGAGAGGCGTGATGTTATATATGCGTATTCCGCCAATTTATTTATTAGAATAACTAAATAATACAATACTAATTCAAAGTAACTAATTACTATTACATCAAAACTATAAAAATGAATGCCGTCCAGCTCGTGGCCAGACGGGAAGGTTCCCAGAAGGTTGGCTCTATTGCCTCGTTGGATGGCAATGTAAGCATTGCGTGTAACGAGTAAGCACGTTGTGCCAAATATTGGCCAGATCTCTGGTTGCAATATGTATCGACTAGACGCTAGATCCCTGGTATAGTTATTGTGAATATTATTGTAATAAAGTGAGAAATAATGTGAAAAGGCAATGCTGCAACTTAGTTAGGATAGATATAGAAATAGGGATGCTTAGATAACTTGGGTGTGTGGTATAGATTACGCATGCGTATCTTTCATACATCACGATAGTCAGGCAAGTGTTAGAAAATGTCCTACCACCATGCTATGGTTTCCTCACGATATTTTACTTCACCTAAATTTTAGGCTCATTATTGAATTGGATAGGTGGGTTAAAACCTAAGTTTATCGACGCGGAACTCGACCGTACTACCAACAGCACCATGACCGCTTCTAAGAGTTGGTCGATTTGGTCGCGACCATCATACTCATAGTGAAAACCCGTTCTAGTGACACGTTGAAGCGCGTCACCTTTTAAATTATCAAGTATATACCCAGAGCTACCTAGATAATTTATTCTTGAAGGACATAGCCCTACATTGATACCAATTATCGAAATATTTCTATAGATCGTCATCCTGCATAAACTATATTTAAAATCAAATAAAATGCAGTCAGATTACTGAGCTTGATTAAAATAAATTATATCTTAAAAACCTTCAAAACAAGACACGCTTCAATTTCCTAAAATCAGTACATATTTACCAATATGTATTTGATTTGTGTTTATTATTATTTGATTTGTTATTATTTATATTATTTGATTGCATCTTTATATTCGCAATTATTTTAAATTTGGCACTCTGTCTATACAGTTGTTCTACGCAACTTTTACATGTATCAAAAAATGTCAAAACATTGAATAACGTCATATTTTACACAAATTACAAATTCCTCTTATTTTCAGTAGATTGTGATACTTATACCGATTTATATACTTTGAAGAAAACAGATCTGTCTTATATTCCTGGTCAGGATAATTAAAAACTAATTAAATTATTGTAAGTGTCCCAGGTTTCAATTTCATCCGACAGTTTGAAGTCAATGAAAATTTTGTTCGAAAAAGACAAATAAAGACTAGTATACAAACTAATTATATTAAATTCTAACGAATTAAGAAGTAATGTTGGGAACCGGATTAAAAGTATCGTCGAACTCAACATTCGAACCTAAATCCACACCCTTTGCCATAGGTAAACCTGCCGTAAATTAATCAAAATTCCGCCCCTAGGCTAATGTTACTATAATTAGAGACCGAAATTAGCTCTCAGGCCTGAAACTTGCTAGTCAAAGAGTTAACTTCCCTAAGACTTATCAGTGTTATAGTTAGGACTCAGCCTGTGTGAATTCATTTGTTTGAAGAGGGGATCAGTTATCAATGAATGTTAGACTTAACTTTTGTTAATATTTAACAATTTTTTGGGTAATTAGGTACAAAGAATATTACCGTTTTACCAGATAATAAATTCTGGTATTATGCCTTATAACTTTTAATTTTTATATACGGAACTCTAATTATTTGTATAAATTTTTTTAGTAGAGGTCTATTAAAAGTCTATGAAAAAGTATTATATATATTATATAATACTTTAGTATAAGAAACACACTCACACAGATAATTAACCCTCATTCAACTCCAAAGTCTCTTGAGGTCAACAGCATTAGTTAGTTAAGTTAAGAAAATAAACACTTTTTTTAAATCATAGACTTTTAATACACACCCAGAACATTCCTTTTTTGATGTCATGATAACTCAATGACAAACGGCGACTGAAATAAGTTAATATTAAAATTATGTATATTTATAGTATTAGGTACATAAATGGTGAATTTGTTTTATTTTTGTCACGGAAAAAACAACCGATATTCAAATTTATTTAATCTACATAAAGCTACACAACCACCGAATGACATAGGTTATATATTTATTTTTTAATGAGACATTTCTATATACCTGTGTGAATCCACCCAATTTACAGCCTGTGTTCTCCTTCCTTCTTTATGCAATATCTCTCATTACCAACTTTCATCGAATTCGGTTCAGTAGTTTTTACGTGATTGGTTAACAAATTATTAAACAAACAGACAACTTTTCATAAAACTATTGAATTGTGTTCTGTAGTCTATTCTGATACCCCGCATAGTATTTTTTCTTAAATATCTTCAATGTACAGATTTCGTCTCGTTAACCTTATAAGTATAGATTAGGTTATCCCTACTTTTGTATACATAAAGTTGAAAATCAATTTTCCCATGCGCCCGTACTTGGGAGTTTCCGTTTTCATCTAAGTTTCGGACAGCTGCGGCCTGTCCGACCGTACTGAATACCGGACACCGGACGACGAGCGCCGGACAATATTCAATTATGTTCACAGTCTGTTTGTTCCTATATATATCACAAAGTTAAACAAAACTATTTGATTACTCATTAAGAAGTGTCGCTGGAAATTACTATGGACTAGTTGCTGCGTCCAGTTCTGATTATATTTTAAGTGTAAATTTAATAAAATCATCAGAAAATAGGCTAAATAATTTATTTCACAATAGATAACTTCTAGTTGTAATAGGTAACTTAGAAATAATCACAAAACCAAACGAAAACGATACGGTATGAATTGGAGCAATAAAACCCATACAAATAATTATATTTGAAGTGTCCGTTTGTAACATCAAAATAACAGTTTTTAACCGACTTCAAAAAAGAGGTTATCAATTCGTCTGTATTTTTTTTTGTATGTTTGTTACACGATTTCTCCGTTTATTATGAATATTGTGGATTATTTTTGAATTGAAGAAGTAGACTCCCGATGTGGTCCCATTTCTACGAAATCAAAGGATCTGATCAGTGGAACTCAGGGAAATTGAGAAAAAAACCCTCGAATATTACAGATACTTACACATGTTTCATATATTCGTTTCCAAAGCTATCAAGTAGGCTTAACAAATATACCTAAAAGTACATACTTAAACTAGTAAGTAGAAAAAAAACCTTTAATATAATTAGTGACTTACTTTTACACGACTTTGTTATCCGTAAGCTGGCGCAGATTTCAAAATTAACGAAGCAGATTAATGTAGTATTATTGTTTATTGACTTTTTAGTGCATTTTTGTAGTTTATTCTTTGTAGGTTTTGGTTTTAATTAGAAATGTTTTTTTTTTTTAAATAAACACGTGAATGCACATACGGTACATATACCAAAAAAATGTATATTTGTAATTTTTTAAGTTTTCGCGTTCCATATTTAAAATCAGTTAATTTTAACGGGTTTTTTTTACGCGTTACCTTTGGTTTTTTCTTCCTATCCCGTCGTTTCGGCTGGGTTTATTTAAAATGTATATTTTTCATTTGTCTGCCTGTTCCATCTAATCTTTGAAACGGCTGGAACATTTATTTTTAGATGATAAATAAGGTTCTACGTAAAAAAAATTAAAACTCACGGAATAATGAGCAAAATCCGTTTCAATACACAGATTTATCGGCAAGTATTTGAATTTATAAGAAATATATTTGCTTGTCCTTAGTACCAAAACAGTTTTATGAAAATAATTAGGGTTCCGTGTAAAAAATTAAAACTCATAAAATTGTGAAAGAAATACGATTCAATGGACAGCGCCATCAACGCAGTAAAGATTTGTAAAAGGCGGATTGAGCCGCGGACACACAGCTAATTTTTTATATAAATATTGATTATTGTATCGTCATCATCGTATCATTCGAAAGACGTCCACTACTGGGCAGAGGAAGTTCAAGGATCTCAATAATGACCGGTTTCGCATTACTCCCATTCAGCGAATTCCCGTGACATTTACCAGGACGTCAATCCACTCTGTTGGAGGCCTACCCATCCTTTTTGTTTTTTTTTTTTCCTCGTGGGGAAATCCTCATGGACGAACCCCTCTCCCGGGATGGGGGTTGGGAGAGGGGAACAGTGCCGGACTCTTATCGGCTAAAACCCCACGGCCACATTGGCGCGTATGTGGAACAGGGTCACGGTATCTGCGTGAGCATTACTTCCGCAACCCTATCCACGCGCCCGGGTCGCCTGCATACGGCTTGCAGGGACCCTCATATCGGAAGAGATTCGGTGTTGAGTATCTCTTCCATGCTTCTTGTGATTTCGAAGCTGCGGCTGCAATAACCCTGCTTCTCCTTCTCAGGTCGCTCATCCTGCCTCAACCAGTATTTCGAAAAACCCGTTCTACAAGCCACAGTCACTTAAGTTTGGCAATTTTAAGGCTTTGAACTATCAAAGTTAAAAAAAAAAACTTTGTTGCTGCGTTTAAATCAGTGTAGAGATCAAATCATTTTGATCTGTTATGGCTGTAATTTAGAAACTTTCCGTGCATCAGCATAGTGAATATCTTACTTCCTATAACGCTCCAATATCGTTTTACATTTTTTTACAAAATCTCGAGAAATCGTCTTGGAAAGTTTTAATTAAAACACGTAATAAAAGTAACCCCGGGGTCGAAGGGGTCGAGAGGTATGTAAATGTTTACGGACGGAGAAATTCGAAGCGCGGCTGGTATTTTACTGTCCATTTGTGGTGCACGAAGGGAATATCTTTATTATCTGGACCTTTTGCGGTTTGACAGTAAATTCTTTAGAGAGGTCAGTGTTTCGGTGTTAACATGAAAATTTTATGAGTCACATTGGGCATTTTTGGGCAACACTTTCTTATCCAAATTCAATTTTACGAAGTAGGTCACTTAAAATTCTAATGGAAATGTAATTATTAACTAGCCGTACTGGTAACTCTAATAGCATTAAGCGGAATAAATTGCTTCCAAATGTTCACGGTGTTGCATCTCTTAAATATTGAATGATTTAAGTAAAGTATTGCAAAGAGTGGTGATTGAAAGAGTGAAAGGGGTGAAAGAATTTTTTTTTTTCAAATTAATTCTCCGTTGTCCTCACGACTTCACTAATATTTTATTTGATATAACAAAAGATACACTAAAGTTGGATAGATGAAATATCGTCTACCATTTCAAGATAATATTTAACTGTGTTGAATAGTTCAAAAAGTACCGTTGTTTAAATCAATTTGTGATTCTATAATTACAAACGAATTAATATATCAAATAGACAAAGATAAGTTCCCTTTTATAATATGCAAGGAGAATAAATGAAATATCATGTTATACATATATTGTGTTTATTATATAGATAATCAATATTGCCGAAGTTGGTAAAACACTAAGCTTAATAGTAACAGTTTTATTAAAAGAACGTCACCTCTAATATTATTTTCGTTTATGATCGACGCATTTTCGTTGGGTGGATGCTATGGTTGTATATTTTTACTGAGCAATTCGTTTTATTGAGCTGTTTAATTTGTTTTAAATTGTGTTCTGCTCAGACTACACGTATCGCGTTACAAAATTTTCTCAAAACTCCACCTCTATGAAACAAGAATGGTTATGTGGTAATCCATATACGCTCGAAGTACGCTAAAAGAACACAAAACTTTTATACCGGCCTGGGAAATTGTAGCAGAAAACTTTGAATCACTTTAAAACAAGGGACAAAGTTATGGCGTAATGAGAAACTTGAGGAAACCGTCGTGGTGCACAATGACGAAATTTGAAAGGAGTCTTAAAAATTGTTGAATGCATCATATTGTAGCGTAGAGATCATTGCGCGGTGCATTGTTAGTGCACACTCGAGTCAACGTCTCCAACCGTTTCAACCTCATGGCACACTCATAGTTAAACAAAACACGTAGCGAAATTAGAATTTGCGGTACCCGTTCAAACATGACGTCATAATGCAGTATGATTATTATTTGTTTTTTGAAGTGAAAACTTCTTTAGTAGCGTTAAGCGTTACAAATGCTATAACGTCAGCCGTCAACATGCTACAGTATGTAAAGTGTAAGATAGCGTTTAGGTCCTGGTGCTCAGAGATAAATAATAAAATGTATAATTACGCAGCCTATCGAATGTTTTCATTATGAATAAACTATATGTAAATGTTTATAATGATTGCTCGGAGCGCCAATAAATGTAAAAAAACAGACGATTGTTAGGTTATATTAATAATTATGAAATTTTAATTAATCATACTATAATTGAAATATTAAAAAAAAACAACAGTTTTTGCACAGTTTTCATGAATAATAATGCACGCCTAGGTAACTACAACCCCCAAATTTGAAATCCTGTCGCCAAATTACTGGACTACATCATCATTTAACATCAGGTGAAATTGTGGTCAAAGCCCTGAATCTATATAGTGATAAAAAAAATAGTATTTTTATTGATTAATTTTCTATTATACACATTAAAGGAAGTCGTTTTTTTCAGATTTGAGCCGGGCGATAGTAGTTGCAACCAATTTCTCAATTACAAAAGCTAATATCGTTTAAAACTTATTTTATACATTGTTTTTTATGTGAATAAATAAATTAATTAAAAATATATCTCAATTTAAATTAATTTATTAAATTAAATGAAAATAATTATTATTGAAAATTTTGAAATTTTAAATCAGAAACGGGGAGTTAATGTAATGTTAATAAATAAAACAATCAAGGTTTAAATACTTTATTGACTACCAGCCCTGAGAAGATACTTATGTAATATAGCTATGTTTATTTTTTGCAGAATTTTACAAGTAAATATAACATTAAGCATTCATAATGATAGGTGTTATCTACTGAAAATTAAAATTTATACCTACATACATATATTTATCATGCAGAAGTCACATTAATATTCATCACAAAATAGTTCAGCTCTGTATTCGGAGAGAGCTGGCGATCTCTCAGCTTAACTTCAGTACGATATTGGGCTAAGACAAATTAGTAATAAAACGCACCATCCGAGCCCTCGTAAAAGCTGTAGAACCTGCCCGTAAAAGACCCAAATTACATGAATACTTTAGAACTGTTTCGGTTTTCCGATACATAAACGTATTTTATAAGCCCTATACAGTGCACTGCTTTCAGACATTTTATATTTTACTTGTGACCGTCTGGTGGTCAAAATTTGTTCGTAATTCATTAAATAATTCTTTTTTTTTTACTTTTATGAAAGAGTAATAGTATAAATAATTAAAATGATGTGACTGAAACCGCATTGGTAAAATCGTAAGGGATAATGAATAAAAACAATGAATTAATTTTGATGTGAAATATTTAATGTATGATAAATGTTTGTAACACAGATACATTTCAGTTTTTCTGCACTTCTTCATATAAACTTTAATAATTTATTTTGCCTTCAATTATGCCAAATTTTACACATCTCTATGCGCGTGAGAGAGATCCTTAGTTTTATCCTCAAGTATTAAATCATAAATAACAAAATAAATAGGTCAGAAAATACGTCTATGTTAAAAAAATAATAGGTTTAATAGTTATCGAGTTATAACAAACGTACACGTACGTATATGTAAGAATAAAATAATATCTGTAATTTATATAATATCATAATGAATTGGACCAAAAGCTAATTTTTGTTTAATATGTATTACACATAAAATATTTCAAATCAGACAATTAATTGCTTACATTTATACTGTTAATTTGAACATCACCATCTCTTATAGGCTTATGGTTTACGCTTAAATAGGTGGCAATTGATTGTTTATATTAATTTCAATTTTAAATAGACCAGTTTTCGCAAGTATTTCACTAAATTTTAGCTAAGTCATTTGCCAAAATGTTTAATCCATAAGCCATGGCAACCGAGTGGGTGCGGGAAGGGAAATTTAACGAAAAATTAGACTCGTTCCTATTCTACATGTTCACTAAATTATAATATAGTTAACTCGCAACTTATGACTAAAGGGCTTTTAAGATATTGTTTACACGCTTCGTTTTTCCAAAATTAAGTTAATGGTACTTGTCACTTGTTTACGTGTAAACAGCCTACTACATCAGCATTAAAACTAATTTCGTTTATGTAAATATATTTATCTTTTAATTATGTACTAGCTGTGCCCGTAACTTCGCTCACATGGAATTATATTAGGAATAGACAACCTACAATCTCCTTTTAGATGCAATCTATATTTAACAATATATTCTTATTTGTGCCTATGTTTATCTCTATCTGTGTCCCGTCCCGTTTCTGCGGAGGACGTCACCTCGGCCTGACCAGGGTATCTCACAGATAGCCTTTCCAGTGCAACAGAATGTTAGGGCTTCCAGCCCTTTTCTCTCTTTGTTTGGAAATGCAGCAGAGTCCAGACCTCGTCGGTGCAGTATCCAGATTGAGTCGCTGTCTGCAAATAGCCTTCGCTCTATTAGGCGACCTGCACAGCGTACCCATGTGGTGACGAGTGTTACACCCATACGACCTTGTTACTATAGAGTGAAGATTACTGTAGAGTATAAACTGTACCATAGCAAATTTCATCGAAATCGGTTCAGTAGTTTTTGCATGATTGGCAAACAAATTAATAAACAGGCAGACAGACAAACCGACAGATATACATTTTTATTAAACTATGGATTTGTGTTCTGAAGTCTGTGTTTAAACCCCGCATAGTATTTTTTTTTCTTAACTATCTTCAATGTACAGATTTCGTCTCGTTAGCCTTTTATATATAAGTATAGATTATACAATCTGAAAAACTGTTTATTTCTATAAGTGGTAAACCTATGGTATACGCATCTGTAATGGAGACTTTTAAAAAAATATATTTAAATAATGTTATTCTTAAATGCTTTATTTGTGAATATTGTTGGAGTTCCCAATAAAAAAAAAAGAAGTAAAATATATGAGTGCGGACCCAAGGGGGATAACTAGCACACTATGGCTATAGATTATTCGACGTAATCTACGCGAGCGATGTGGAAATAATCTCAGGATGGATATTTCAGCGCGAAATCACAGTGGCGTTCATTCATCAAACGCTATCCTGCTATTTCATAGGTTTTCCCTCACCCATTTATGTTAGTATACTAGTTTTGCCAGTGATTTTACAATTTATCTTTTTACTCAATGCGTTATATCTTTTAAGTAATTAATCGATTTACGTAAAGTATGCTAAGATAATGTTCCGGCTGTTATTTTTAGTCTATTTCATTGACTAATATCTTCATATATTTACCTACTTATTGGTTAATGTAACAAAATATATAAATAATAAAAAAAATCTGCTCAAAGTTTCTATCTAAGATTTTAAAGACTAATAAAGCAAATTAGTTTGGTGGTTCTCGAGTTAGAAACCGATTAACGGACAGACAGACAGGGAGACCTTACCTTTTATTAAAAAAAATACTAGCTGTACCCGCGACTCTGTCCGTGTGGAATTTGCGTGCTTGTAAAAAACGATATCATTAAATTTTTAATCCTCCAGAGTGTTTTTTTTGATTTAGACTGAGATCAAATAAAAATATATAGTTTTTTTTTTTTTTTCCGATTGATCACTGAGACATAAAGAAAGGATATCAATTTCTGAAAAACATATTGAGATCGCATATTATAACCGGCAGTAGATGATAGAAATATTTTTGGTTTGAACTCAATTTAAAAATTAAGATTGGATATTGAAACCAGCCGATAGACTAAGTGTTCAATCGGTGCCAAAATCGGACATTATCACAGTAGAAAAAAAAATGTTTTCATTTTATTTTTACTTCATTGATAACATTAATGTCCGTTAATGTACTTATAAATGGCTATACGTTTTTTTTTAGTAAATTATTAGTATATTAGTATATTTTAGTATATTATTTAGTTAATAGCTACTGTTGATCATTAAAAAAAAACATCTACAAAAGAAAATCACTCATCAAACAGAGGAAAAAAAATCAACAAAAAATCTAGATATATATGTTTTGTAAAAATAGAATATTTCTTATTGCCTCGGGATTCTTACCGATGTTTTTCTTCAACGTCGGTCTTTGATGTTTAACTTCCATTCGAATTAGTTTATAGTGAGTGGATATGAATACCGAAAAATTGGTTTGTATATGTCTATACCTAGATAGGTATCGGTAAACAAATAAAGTTGATGTCCTTGTTAGTAATATCAAAATAACAACTTTTTACTAAATACATATGAACGTGTATATACGGTGCCTATACTAAAAAAAACTATTTTTAAATTTTTTGTCTGTCTGTTTGTTTGTTCCGGCTAATCTCCGGAACGTCTGGGCCGACTGTAACGAAACTGTTTCTAGCAGATATGTGAAATTACACGTCGTAACTAAGACTACCTACTTTGTCGAAAATGAATTAAGATTCCGCGAAGTCAAAGTAATGAAATCCAATTCAATACACAGTTTTACGGGCAACTATTTAAATTTGTGAAAAAATTCTTTGCTTTGTCTTAGCTCCAAAAAAAAATTAGGGCCATAAAAATTGTGACCATAATGAATGAATTGTGATCAAAACATTATTCTCCAATAGTTATTTAAAAATGTATTACGCAGTGATGAATTGTACGGAATAGAAAATGTGATACACGGGTAAAGCCGCGGGTACACAGCTAGTTTTTAAATACAATATGTTTCTCCCTTATCCCTACATTTTGTAAAGGGTAACGTCACTCTATCTGTCTATTAGTTGGCTTGAAAGTCGATAACCATTTCATTCAATCACAATTTACATGACAGACATATTCTCTGTTCAGATTTTTGTATATATTTTATTAAATAAGGTATAATATTGAAATTTTATACGTACCTATAGTATACCTATATATTAGCTTTAAGAAGTCGAGAGTCAAAAAAACTCCCATTAACTTTTGCTCTTACATCCTCTTACTCAAAGAATTGGATATTTAAAAGATTTATTGATTATAACGATATTTTCTTCAGAATATATTCTTCATTCTGAAGAATATATCGTTATAATGTGCACGTTATAATCTGAAGCTATAACTCACGGCGTGCTATAGTGATGCAATCTGCGTGACAAGCCTGAGTATTAATCCCTAGGCTTGGACCGTCCGCATCGACACTTAATTTATAACATGACATATAATAAATATTGGACGTTGTAAATGTACTATGTTGTTATACATATATGCCCCGTGGAAATGAAGTAAAACATCAATTAAAACAATAAAATTACTACATAGAATATTTTATAATCATACGTTAAAAAAAAAACATTCAAACTAAATTGTGGGTTAAAAAATTTTACTCATGAACATCCGGGATATTCATTGTGAGATCTTCGAATTGTTAAGTTCTGTTTCAAGAGGAAACGTGGTCAGCTTTTATTCCATTATCATATAACATATATCTACCATCACCCGTTTTTTTCAGATGTCCGTCAAACATATTTGATGAATAAAAACATAAAAAGGAAATCATGGAGGCATAGCCAGTCTTTCTTATCTTATATTTAAAATAAACATTAAAATTAGCGAATTTTTAAGTAAGTAATTCATATTACAGTAAATTAAAACAGACCTCAAAAATGATAACATAAATAAAAATAATACTAAATATAATCCTTTTTTCATATCAATGGACGGCGAACCGACAAATGGCTTATCTGATGGTAAATGGTTACCGTCGCCTACGGATAACCGCAACACCAGGAGTATTACTGGTGCATTGCCGACCTTGGTTAACCTGTAAATGTGCAAATGCAGGGCAGAGTAATTATTATGTGATGTGTTGATAGGTTTAATCGTAAACATTTACCAAAAAGATTTTATCAAGTCGATAACTTTTATAATGAAAATTAAAACTTAAGGTAAACTTAAATATATAAAGATTAACCCTTAAAATAGATATCGTGTATTTTTTATTTGTAAAAAAATTGCTCACATAAAATTATACTACGGAATCGGAAAAGTATTGTTTTCAGGCTCGTAACAAAAGAAAGAGAAATGACGCCACGCGCGGTGATGCATTAATGAAATAATAACGACATTAAACGTTCATGTGTATATAATCTTTCATACTGTATATTAATAGGTAAAATAAAAAAAAAGTTTTAGATATTTTTCTCCTCTTTCAATCAACAAATTTTCATTTTATTTTATTTTTGTTTTGTTTTGTAGCTATTTAAAGAAACTGGCTCTATTAGAACTAAGAGTTAGCGTCCTATCTTTTAAAAACCAGACGCTGAGTCGGCACCGACAACAAAATCCACCCTCAAGTGATCCGGTACTCTCTTAGTAATTTTAACCAAAGAATAAGTTAGTCTTAAAGTAAATGTCAAAGCTAATAAATGTAGTAATTAAAAAAGACATTCTTTTTTAAAAATAGCTCACTACACCACTGACTTGACTAGCTATTTTTGATTTATTGACGAGAAATGTCGACAAGTCTGTAACTTTTGGATGACTATTCCATGCACAGTCCATTATCTGCATCCGTTGTAAGGATGAGAAATGACTGCATGTAGCCGAGATGTCAATGTTGAGATAGATGTGAGAAGTTAGAAAGTGACATCATTGGTAGAATAGTTGAAAGAGATTCGTTTGCCGTGGTATGGACGTGTTATGAGAAGAGAGGAAGCGAATAATAATGAATATGAATGTAGAAGGATGCAAAATTTAAAGAAGAAAGAGTATTCGTTAATAATGTCTGTTTGTTTGTAGATGTCAATGTCACCCCACATGGTGTGTGTATTCGTACTGCTCGCACTAGCTGCGACCTCGGATGCGATCGTTTGCTGGAAGTGCGGCCAGTACAGCGATGGAGTCGGTTCCATAACGCCATGCAACAACCGCAGCGCGGCCCGCCTAGACGAATGTCCCAAAGACCATAAGTTTTGTATCGTAAGTACAATTACATGAAACTAGTTTGTACCGTTAGATAAAAACAAAAATTTTCAAAAATTATAAATATAATTAAACGATTAAGAGATAATACATATAGAAATATATTAAATTCGTAAATTTTCTACTTTTAAAGTGTATGTCTAGCATTGTCGGCCAATAATGCAATATTTCTACTATTATGGGCTGTGATTATAAATAAATCACTGAAAAAGTTAAAAGTACAACCATAGAATTATAATCACTGTGTGAACGATGGTGATATTTGAAAAGGAAACCCTTCTCTGTGCATCTATTAATAAAGTTTGGTTTGTATTGTAACTGTGAGTATAGTTCCATGAAAAAAACCAGATCGAGTTTGTTGCCGGTTCTTCTCGATGACTGGGTTGTCATCCGAACCAGTGATAGTATTTTGACGTTCGTAAGCGCCATACCAAGTCTAAATTGAATTTAGAGTTATGAAGCTTTAATAGTAATATATTTTTACCTATATTTCAATCATTCCTTATTTAACGGATTTGATTACAGTTTTTCGTACTAATACAAGACAGACAAAAAAATTGTACCTTCAAATAAACGAACTTTAATAAGACACACAAGTCGGTGATAAATATCGTGTTACGATAACCGAGAAACTTGGTTATCGTAAGTGATTGAAAAGATCGGATATCATCTCACAATCCGTGCCAATTCGAAAGGCGAATATCGGATATCGGCTTATCAGATAAATGTCCGTAGTTACGCAATCCGCCATTCGGTCGAGAGGCGCGTCGGATATCCGTACTCGAGCTTATCCGTCAGAAGATAGATAAAGTTTGTCGTAAAGATAATAGGCCGGTTGTGGACCCCGTCACCGTATGAGGATGATGGTTGTTCCCGGATCGTTTTCGGTAAATTGGGATACGACGAAACTTCGCTAATAAATTTAGGCGGCTATTTTGTTTTTGTGAAAGATGTTTTTTTCTATGTATGTCCTAATCGAAAGTACGTTACCGTGGCAACCGTTAAGATGACAACAGTTACTTAGCACGGACCGGTTGGAAGGAGTTTATATGTGGTGAAATTAAAATGATGAGAAATTTTTCGGATAGGATTTGCGTAAAATTCATATTGAGTGTCTACATAACGAAAGAAAATAACTATTAAATATTTCAAGCCAATCGGGTATATCATACAAACTGTCCTCACGGCGCTGCTTTGGTAACTCTATAACTTTAGACTATAAAAAAAAATTAATTTGCTTTACGAAAATAATTGTGATTTTAAGTTGACCTACCTTTTAAGTTGGACTAAGTGACACATGGTGTGCGAAATTTCGTTAAAATGTTGGGTGAAAGTAGTTTCAAGTAGTTAGTAGAAAGTAGGTTTGAAGTATATCCCGGACAAACAATGTGACGGGGTAATTTAGCGTTAGTTTTAGTTATTCGAAACGTTATTTTGTATGTGGTCCTACATCCAGGAGGAAGCTGGCAATCTTGTCGTATATAGAGTTATTTTCGACCAGCTTATTTTTACCCGATGTACCATATACTCTTCACTGCCTAATATAGATTTCAAAAAATCATTGGAAAGTAATGTTTTGATGGAGATGTCCCAATTAATTCGTATTCTGTTCACAACATCATGAGTTTGATTTTTTTTACGCGTATATAATTCGGTATCGTATGTACATTCATATGTATTTAGTAGAAAGTTTCATTTGTATTTCTAGATCACTTGATTTTATTTCAAATAAACTAAAAAAATGTGAAAAAAAATGACAACCGCCGATAGTGATAGTGAATTTATCGGAAGTGGCCATCATCATTCCGGATTACACCTCCTTACGGATTACGGATCAACCTTGCCTTCCTAATATATTCTTGATAACTTACTGTATGCTCGCAAAAGTTTAGATAAACTTGAATTTTTAAACGACCAGCATCATTTTAATACAAGGAATAAACATAGATTAGCAGTTCTATGTTTCAGACTTAGCAAAACTAATAAGAGTTTTCTAGGTAATAGTGTTAGGTTTTACAATAAAAACCCAAAGAACATTACTGATTTACCAGACAACAAGTTCAGGCACCATGTCAAGCAAGTTTTAATTTGCAAAGGTTATTATAGAGGGAATCATTATGTGAACGATGGTGATGTCACATACACAGCTTTCTCTGTACATCTACTAATAGACTTTGTACTATTAGTTGTTATGTTCCAAAAAAACATGTAGAAAAAAACCAGATCGAGTTTCTTGCCGGTTCTTCTAGATGACTGGATTGTTTTCCATACCGGTGGTTTTGTTTTGACGTTTATAAGCGCCTTATCAAGGCCTAAATTGAATAAAGAATTTTTGAATATGACCACGGTTAAAAGTTCTAGATATCTCTGATTATACAGTTGCTGGTCAAAGAACGTGATATGCATGTCTTATGTATGTTGTATGGTGAACACAATCCAGACGGGCATGAATGCTCCTCCACCACATCTTACATACACTTAGTTAGTGTACATGATTTTATTTTGCATATCATAGCATTTTATATCATATACAGTCTTCTTCAATGTGGCTTATGTTGATTAAATATGGAATGTCCTGATTTTATTATGTTTTTCATCGACTACTTGTTACCAATTTTCATACAAAAATCTTTTTATAATTTAAAAAAATGATATTGATATTCTATGTATTTGTATAGCCTATGAATAGGTAATTAACAAATACTTTATACACACAACATTTTATCAAAATCGGTTATCCCGTAGAAGCACATTTTTTAAATCCTTTTTATTTTTATTTCTTCTACAGATAATTATAATAAAAAAAAAACATTATTAACGTATCAATTGCTCCATGATATATACTTCTCGTGTACAAATTTTCGGAATCAATTTTTTTAAATCTCATCAACTAAAACAGACACACTGTCACGGGGTCAATTAAATTAAATTTTTACTCTAATAAATAAACGAAGCGAATATATTAAAATAAAATATTAATATATAAACCGAAGATTTTCTTTACAATATATAAATACATTACAAAATATAAAAAAAACATGCTACTATCAATCTTGGGAAGATCCTTATGATCATTCCTGGACAGATGCTTATCGGAGAGTGGGAACGTCCCACACGTTGCTCGTCACAGTCCTGGGAAACCTTCCTTTAGGTAATTTTCCTCAGGTTTCCTATATGAATTAAATTAAAAAATATAATAAAGATATATAATATAAATAATAATAATATAATAAATATTGCAAAAACAAATTATATTAAAACCAATCATTACAACACCTTTTAGAAAATTTCCTAAAAAAATTATATGGTTGATGTTACTTTGTTAATTCCAAAATCAAGCAAAATTAGCAAAGTAACATCAAACATATTTTTATAATGGATTTCCGTAAAGAATCGGCTTCATCAATCAAATAAAAAAAATTACAGACAAAACTTAAATTAAAATATATTCTTAATTTAACATATATCCTTTCATATCCCCTAAAATCTTACGATAACGTTGTAGATAAATGTTAAGCCTATCGTAAAAAATTACACGAAAAAAAAAAACAAAACAAAATACTAAGCTAAACTGAATAAAAATTAAATTATTATCCTTCGGTCTGGATGGTAATAATCCCTTTGATTTTGGTAAATTTATGTCTCGTATACACAGCCCCATGTCCCCGTAGGCACATACACGGGACCATTATTAGACCCTCTTAAATAACACTAAACATAACATGTCACACAAACGAAACCCAAACTGCCTCGCTTATTTAATACTAGCAATAATTAATTATACTTGGCTCTATCGATTCAGACTCGTGTCTCGACCCCCAATCTCAATTGATGTTAATGATTGTTTGTTTAACTGGCGACGTTATTAGCTTATTCAGTTTTATATGGTGATTGTATAAGGCTCTCAGTTGAAAATTACAACCAACAGACGAACCATCAAAAACCGTACGACATTTTTTTCCTCAGAAGTAACGATGTGATTCAAAATTCCGTCGATATTAAGTATCGGTTAAGTAATGTAACGCAGCACTCAATGCGTGTTTGTTGGCGTGCTTCAGTCAATTCATGCGTTACCCATTATATCGCTTTTTCACTTTTACAAATTGATTCAAGTTCATTAAAATTGTTTTATCATTCACACCGAAGTCTGCCACTAACTCTGACGTAGTTTGATATGGATCCACTTCTACGACCACCTTTAACTCTTCATTGTCAACTAAGGTCTCTGGCCGTCCACGGGGCTTCTTCTATAGGTAAAAATTTTCAGAACGAAAACGTTGGAACCAAAAATGTACCGTGCTTTCTTTTACAGTAGATTTCCCATAATGACATAATTAATTCTTCGACCAACAGCAGAAACATCTGCAGCTCTGGCACCACGGTAGAAATGGTATTCACAAATAATGCCATATTTTGAACAGAACGATGTTAAAGAAAATTGAAATGCGAAAATAAATGAATCACTAAATTCGAAACACAAATACTTGTGTAAAATGTGCCTATAATTGAATTTGGAATTCTTAACCTGACGCTATATATTTGAAATTAAAGTGGCCAGTTTCAATTTTATATGTAAGGACCTAATATTATATTGTATGTATCTACTATTATTATTGCTTTAACAGGTATTTGCAACAATTTTTTTTTACTAAAGCTTTATCAAAGCGAATTTTTTTAAGAACTTTTTTAACCGTAATGTTTCTTTAAGGAATCTAAAAGAGCGGAACCTTTTCTAAGTAATGGAGCTCGATTAGTTGTAGAATGGGGGTTTATCACGCCTTATCAGTTCCAAGTATTTATAGAGGGTAACAGCGATAAAACTTGATATTTTTTTGTAATCGTTAGTACGTATTATTCTTTTTTATGTATAGCCTGGACACTTTGACCATAATCTAATCTAATGCTTAAGTGATAATGTGGTCCAGGATGATAAATATACTAAGCCTAGAGTCTCTTATGTGTTGCTGCTGCAACACATTTATAAGTGCTTGGCGTCAGGCTTTCATATTTGAGGGTCGTAGCCACTCAGGCAAGTGTTTTTTCTAGAAAATGCTTTATCACCATGCAATGGCTTTCTTAGGATGTTTTCTTCACCGAAAGCTTAGACTCAATTACAGAGTTGGATAGATGGGTTCGATTCTGCGTTCATCGGAATCTAACCACACTACCGCTATCATCGTTCAAAGGAGACATTCCTCTGTCTGTCAGGTAATATTAGATTACCAATTTACATGATTTCACTTTTAAATATTAGATAAATTATCTGTTTTGATTTAGTATTTAATTTCTTACATTAAATAATACATAGGAAAAGAAAAAAGGCTGGTTCACAGCCATTTATTTCTTCCGATTCTTCAGCTCTAGCGAATGAAGTATGTTTCCAAATACCACTTTCAACTGTATGTTTATGTGAAATAGTAACTCGAGATTATCATGCGCACCGTGAAAAAATTGCCATACTGACACATTTTTCATGGGTCGTGTCCCGGCTTCAGCAAGCATATATATAGAGTCACTTAGAGACTTAGAAATGTAACCCGGTGTTTCGTTAAAATTGTCAGACTGTGCTTTATCTAACTTAAGATGAAATGCAACCATTATTTAAAAAACCATGGTGACTGCCGACAGAAGTGAAAACTTGAAACTTTGGTATGTTTTAATGTTTACTTTTCGTTTTTTTTTTTTTGTAAGTTTGTCTGATTTTTCATCTATCGGCGCTCCGAGCAATAATTAAGTACATTTTCATTTAATTTATTCATAATCAAAACATACGATAGGCTGCGTAAGTATACATTTTATTATTTGTCTCTAAGCGCTAGCACTTAAACGCTATCTTATACTTGACATACTGTAGCATGTTGACGACTAACGTCATAGGTAACGCGAATCTATAAGTTGTTCATCTACCGAGAATCGCTCAACGCCTGTAAAGATTTTACGTACGAGTGAAGTCTCGAGTATAACTAGTGACATACAAAATTCAGTGCATCAGCCGAGTCTGCAACTTCAATGAATATCGTTCAGTGGTCGGTATATATGAAATAAAAGTTTTGAAATAATTCCGAGTGAGTCACTCGTCCGGGTTAATTTCCCCGGGTCCGGCACTTTTCCGCAATATGACTTTTCGTATTTAAATTCTGGAGTTTTTGTTGTTGTGTGAAATTGTATAATTACGGACGCCTCGCCAGTGGATCGTAGAAGCGATGATGGTACAGTCATACTGCACTAGAACACCTCGTCGATCGACACAGGTTCTATTCCTACATTGAACTAAATTAAAAGGAAAACAATGTAATGAAATCATAGCATGTATTGTAATGCAAAAATCGATAGAATGAAAATTTTTCATTACATCAGTAATATGTGTAATAGGCTTTAATTAGCATTGTAAATGTACCATTTATAAAAAAGTCACACTGAAAAGTTTGTCCATTTTTCTTTCAGAACATTTATGATCCTATGTTTTAATGATACAAACTTCACTATACATAGAGCATCCTGAAAGCAAATTTGTTGTTACTGATACTGTTACAAATAGCTAAAAAGAATTGAAATATTATTTTGTTTTTAATCTAAAATTCCTAACAAAAAAAAACTTTTTATAAATAAAAGCTTTTGTTATTACAATTTTTGTGATAATAGTTTTAAAAAATTAACATAATTTTCCAAAATATAATATTAATGTAATTTCTTATCCAAAAAAGTAATTAAATATTTCTCAATACTATCTTGCATGACCAAATGTTAATTATATTTGTCTTTTTTGAAGTATATCTAAAAAAATCAATTGATTTATTAATCTGTCTATACTAATAACAGAATTAAACATTTCACGTGTTTGTACATTTTCATACAATCTTATAGCATTTTAGGCGTTGTATTAAGGAGTCATTTTTTGGAAGTAGTGAACTAAATTTCGTTAATAAAAGCAATAGATATGAATATGGCGCGGAACATAATATTATTTCATTCTTATTAATTGGACGGTTCATGATTTGTTTATTTTTTTGATTACATGGGGAACGAAGTGTTATGAATGTGATTATTTAAGCAAATTATGGTATATATATACTTCTGACGTTTATTCATAGATGGCGCTGTACTTGTACTTATTTTTTAATTACTTGGACTGTTCTAAAACATTACAATGACACAGAAATATTTGTTTGTCTATCTGACGGAATGGGACGCTTAAATTCCACGCGAGTGAAGTCCCGGGCACAGCTTGTCCGTAATAAGATATCAATATTATTAATGGTAGACATGAAAACAAAGGATATATCGAAGTTAGCAGAAGTAGATTAATAAAGTAATTATTTATTTATATTTTAGTGCATTTTTTTTCTGTATATTCATATGAAGTCGGTTTTGTTTTTAATTAAAAACGTTTTGCTATGTTATGACTACTTATTCCAATTCTTCTCGAAAGTTCCCTTGCATATCGGTTTATGTTTGTCATAATCCTATGATTTGGATAGTTTGTCAAGCGAAGTGGCTAATATTAGAATAGATACTCGTTACACTACGTTTCGTAGATGATTCAGGAGTCACCTTAACTTCAGTTTTTAATTATTTTTTTCTTTCGCGTTTGTTCGACGTCGCGTCGCTTCAAGATGACTCGGGGTAAACTTTTAATTGGCTCCAAGTGTTTTTGTCATGAAACTTTCAGATTGTAGATCGTCGTTCTCCATTTTACATCGGTTCTCTAGATTTCAATCGATAAAATAGCATAAAAATAATTATTTTACATTATTATATATATTACAATAAAGGTGTAAATGAAAAAGATTGA
This sequence comes from Samia ricini, assembly GCA_014132275.2. NCBI lineage: Eukaryota > Metazoa > Arthropoda > Insecta > Lepidoptera > Saturniidae > Samia > Samia ricini. The sequence goes on from AP028158.1 coordinate 29,405,626, forward strand.
GAGTTTAAATCAAATTCATATACTAAATAGGGATTTTCAATAATTGAGATAATTTCAAAAACGAGAATATATGGTATTTGTAAAAATTAGTTAACTCATAGTAAAATCAGAGGAACATAGAAAAATCTACTTGTGCATTTCACAGGATGAAACGAAAAAGCGACATCGTATCATATCAAGCGTACCTATTCTGAGTACGAAGTCGTTTATCCCCGCACAGACTTCGGGTCCCCTTCTGGTGGCGGCCTAAGACGTGTCTCTTTTTCCTACTGGAGAGGCTCTTGACGTCGCCACCAGCACGATACAGTGAGACTGAACATGCATCAAGCATTACACGCACAACACTGCATTCACACACTCCTGCACATAACACGGAGGTACATAAGTCCTGTAGCCTTTTTTATTATTAATAAATAAAAACTGTAGGTATTAGCTAGGATCAAAATTCTGCGGGAATTTTTACACACAGGTAGCGGCCAAGCCGAGATTAGGAACTACATTGTTGCCCTTGTGCTAGTTACCTTATTGCGGTAAGTGCCTTCGGTTCTCGACCCTAAGGTTATGGTGAAGCTGTAAAGGCCCTTCTAGTAAACAGCATTTGCTAGGTTAGAAAAAAAGTAATTTATCTAGGTAGGCTACAGAGCACCACACAAAAAGGCACCGGCAAATATAAAAACACTATATTATCTATTATATCGTATTCTCTCATATGTTAAATCCTATTAATGTATATCTGATTGTCTCTTTTTAGTGTCGCTTTTTCGTTTCATCAAGTTTCAAATCACAAATCGGCCAAATAAAATTTCACTTCAAAAAAATAATAAGGCGTCATTATGGATAGTATCACTAGAATATAAGAATTAATATTAACTAAATGCATCTAAGCTAATCTAAGAACATTTGTCAATAAATCAATGCTCTAGTCAACGCCCAACACAGATTCGAACCCGCAACTAGCTGAATATATTAACCATAATCGTTGTTGGGCGTTAGGTTAGTGGATTTAACAAGCCGCTGCGATAATTGATCGTACACTTAGAGGAAACTTGAAACTAATTTTGAACTCATTTAGCGAGATTATATATACACAGTACTCAAAATTTATTTTCGTCTTAGAAAAATGTGAAAAGAAAGTCTAAAAATTGTGATAATATTGCTTTCAGAGTTTCACAGTTCGATTTGTAAGATGGTTAATAATAATTGTAATCAACATGCTGTGTACTATAATACAAAGTTTTTTTTTTATTCATAAATAAGCAGCGACAATGTGGACCGACAACCTGGTGAAGGTCGCCGGAATCAGCTTGATGCGGGCGGCGCAAGATCGATCATCGTGGAGATCTTTGGGGGAAACCTATGTCCAGCAGTGGACGTCTTTAGGTTGAATGGATGAATTAAAGCAGCGCCCCTAGCGGACCCGCGAAGGGACTTAAATCGGAAATAAACACGTTTTTGTGCCTATATTTTATTATTATATATATTTTATTAATGGTTCGGGTTAGAACGCGCACTTAATTGGTTAATTTCTCGAGCAAGTAAGTGTGCGTTCTAGACCAGAAACATTAAAAAACAGGAATTAAACAGGCTTCAAAATTGTGTTTCAAACCGTTCAAGTCTTATGTAGGTATTAATGGAGATTGGGATCAATTTTTGCCATAGGAATGTCTGAACGGCGATGTAATCGCTTACGTAATTATGGGGGAGAGGGTCTGTTGCTGACAAGGGTTTTTTTACACGTTATAGGGTCAGTGCTTGGATCACAATCTCAGCTGATGTTAAGTGATTATGTGATCCAGGATGCTAAACACACTAAGCCTAGAGGTACTGAATCTCAAACGATGTTGCCGGAACAGACCTATTGATATTTGGCGACAGATTAACAAACTTGAGGGTGGTAGCTACCCAGGCGGGTATCATTAGAAAATGTCTCTACCACAATGCTATGGTTTCCTCACTTAAAGTTTTTAAACCTTATTCATAAACTTAAATGACCTCTTTACATTTAAAAGATATGATTTTCAAAATATCCTGTCAACAAGGTTCTGTTTTCCTAAAACCTATGGGTCTTTGTATTTCTATTAACCATATAAACCTTATCGTTTGAAATTGCTAAAACGTACAACATCCAAACGATGTAGGCAGGAAGGTGAGATTGTTACGTTCACTGCTTACCTTGCGTAAAGCACCTCTTCAAACGAGATTAATGAAACCTACCCCGGGGCCGTTTACTCAAGCCCTTCTCACAGATCAAAAATCTACAGATAGTCCATATCTATATGAGAGAAATATACTGTTCGATATATTTTATTCCTTACATCCTTATATTTCATAAAGGCAACATTAGATATCTGCCTATAGAAAACAAATTAACATTTTTTATGGTTTATTGGTTTTAACGTGTTTTCATCATCCGATCAAATGACTCAACGAAGCGTTGGTCTTGTGCTTTATAGATTACACCAAGGTGATCGATTGCGTGCAGTGGAATACGATGTTCAACAACCTTGTGGAGCTGGGCGTAACAAAATATCTTACTTTTATTACACAGAATCTGGACCAGGATAGCTTAAGCTTCACGAAACATAAAAATCAGAATCCAAAATTTTCATTCATAAACCATTTGAATAATTTAGTATTATAGGTTACACTTGCTGATTCTGGAACGCGATTCTCTGAAAAGTGCAATTTGGGTGGTTTTTTGCCATGTCTATAATAGTTGGGAAAACTGGTAATATATTGTAATATTGTCCACGCGTGGACGAAGTGGAGTGTCTGTGTATCTATCACTTCTATGCCATTGTACTGAATTAGTGTCTCCCGGAGACAACTTGTCTCCAATGTTTACGTTCTTGTCATATTGCTCACGCCTTATGTTTTTCGTTTATTTATGTAATATACTAGTGAATGCACGCGTCTTTGCTCGTATATTTGACTTAGAAATTATACAATTAATAACTGGAATATATTTATCTTAAATAATAAGCACGAGAATGTGCTGATTGTAATGTATTACTTAATTCGCTTTTACCTTCATAATATGATTCGTCTATACTCATCTATCTAATAAAATACACACTAAAACATGACTAGACAACATATTTATGATTTTAAAATAATAATAATTCAGTTCAGATGTTCTTGAGGTTTAAGATAATTAAGTAACTGACAGACAGACAAATAGACTATATACTAATATTATAGATATTACTAAAATACTATATACAAAAATATTATAACCTATACTAATATTAAATATATAGGCGTTGTCTGTACACCTAATTTCTTATAAGTACTGGTCTTGGAGATCTTATGAATGTATGTTGAGGTGACGTGAGGTGAGGGGAAATCGTAAGAGAGAATACAGGTACACTGTTCAAAGGCTTGTTTAATACTCGTCATACATTTTACATTAAAAGGATTACATAAGCTTATAATGTACCTTACTTACTATGTCGTATGACCATATGTTATGTTATACTATTAAGGTTATACCATCTCAATATAATATGATAATCAAGACGGTTAACGTGAAGTGTAGAATTAAAAAATATATACTCATTAGAAATGTATATAGCGTGTTCTCAATAGATTATTATAGACGTAAATTATTATTATTCTTGTTTCAGAAATATGTGAGTGAATTGACAACTGTGCGGGATTGCGTACCGACCTGTAGCGAAAAAGGTATTTATAGATCCTTACGTATTGTATTACCTAGACATACGGTATCCACACTTTTTTGTAGATATTGATATCCTCTATAAAATTGTAGTACATCATTTTGATATATTCCCAATAATTTCCACAGCATACGGGATATAACAATTTTTTTTTTGTTTTTTTTTTTCACAAGTTGGGTTGCATTATCGAAGTTTTCATACGGATCCCTAACTTTTTTTAAAATAATCTATCCGCCATATTCATCAGGGGTAATGAAGGATTCTAATGGTCACAAAATAGTTTAAATCGGTCTAGTAGTTTCAGAGCCTATTCAATTCAAACAAACAATCAAATCTTTTCTCTTTATAATATTATATTATTATTATAATTTAGATAGTGGTTTAGAATACATTTAGAGCTATGGCTATTATGAAATGAAAACATACATTTTAATGCTAATAAAATATTTTTTCCAAATTTATTTCACATATATATTAAAAAATAAAATTGAAGTGTCTATTTGTAATGTCAAAATTATTTTTTTTTACTAAATATATGCTTATACTAAAACTACTATTTTTAAATATTTTGACAGTCTATGACTATGTCTGTTTGTTCCGGCTTGACCGATATTGACAGGGCTTTTTTGGTAGCTAGCTGAAGTTACTCCACGTAACTTAGGGTAATTTTGTTTTTTTGAAAACAATTAGTTAGGGTTCTGCGTAAAAAAGTTTAAACTCGTGAAATTATGAATAAAATCCGTTTTTCTGGCAGGTTTGAATTTGTGAAAAATATATTTGTTTAATGTAAGTAGCAAAAAAAAGGTACAAATAATTTCTGCTCCGTATAATAATTAAAAACTAACGCAATGAAAAATATATGAAACGCGGGCGCACCCGCGGGCACACAGCTAGTTATGACAAATCGATCGATGAATCGATTTACATCATTCTCATACGCTGTTCCCAACTCACTTGGTGTCGGCGCAGTATGTTTTCTTCTTCCACACGTCCCTTCGAGCCGTCATCTCTTCGCTTACTTCTTTTTAGAGCTAAAATTTACTAATACTTTATTTTGATATATCTTTTAAGATTTAGTCTATATATTCCATGAAAATTGTTTTTTTCGATTTTTTTCTATTTACACAAAAGTTGTTGTTGAGAATATCTTATATAATATAGAAAATTCAATAATATTAATACAGGATATAATTATAAAAAACAAGAATTGTTACAGGGACAGTACCAGTTTTAATATAACACTAATTATAGCCGACGGCTTTACCCGTGCCCGAATGTGTGTTAGTGCTTTGGCCACAATCTCATCTAATGTTAAGTGACGATGTGGTCCAGGATGGTGAACACACTAAGCCTAGAGGTTACTAACTTAGTTACGTAGTTTGAGTATTGGCGTTTGTTCGATCAAAATTATTAGAATCTTATGCTGTCTGTGAAGTTTTTGTTTACAAAAAACTTGTTCGTCAACAATTTTATTATTATTTACCAAGTCGATGGTTACGTCAGATCTCAATTTCTCCAGCTTATTATGCTCACCGCTCACTTTGATCATTTGTTTTTTTTCTACAGTCTCTATCTTAATTGTTTTGCTTTTTTAGGCTTATATTCTTAATCTGCCCCCTCTGCATTCAATCTCAATGCCTCTTAATTTTCTTTAGGTCTCGGGAGCCTACAGTGGGGTGTTATCGCCCACGTTGAGAACCTACGTATCATATAAATAGACAATTGACCGTTAAAACTATAATGGTTCAAGTTTCATTTTCTTCTTTTTAGAAATTTAAGGGAGAGAAACGCATTAGTTATTTATTTATTTACATTAAAAATTCACAGCTTGTATAAAATAGAGATATAAACTAAACTGAACATTAAATAAAGAGCCAAAATTAAATTTATCATTATTTAAAAACTAAATTTCAGACTATGTTTACATGTGTGTATATATGTTTGTCGATATGCTAATTGAGGATATATGGCTGTGGATAAATTTTATGTTATTTGTTTACTAGAGAGACTTTCATTTGTTTCATTTGTTATGAAGTTTTTTTTATTGTAAAGACACATTTTTTATAATGTATAGGGTCAGTACTTGGACCACAATCTACCCTGATGTGGTGAGACCACACGATGTGGTCCAGGAAAGTAAACACACTATGCTTATGGGTAATGACACTGCTGGAACACACGTACCTGTTTGGCGTCAGGTTTTCAAACTCAAGCTACCCAGTCGGGCATTATTAGAAGATGGCCTACCACCATGCTATGGTTTTCTCACGATGTTTTTCCTTCACCGAAAGCTTAGGCTGATTTTAGAGATGGATTAAATTTCTCTATTTTGATATTACAAATAGATACTTCAGTTTTATTTATGTGCATAGACTGCATGGTGTTTGCCTCGCTTATTTATCTTCTCATAAATACTTACTGCGTCAAAAAAAATCTTAAATATTTAGTTCAAATAGGGAGTTACAACATTCCAAGAAAATAGACGTTAATGGTTTGTCTAAATTCATTTTAATCTTCATAATAATTTGTATCAGATGCACGATTTCTAGTGTGATATAAAACAAGAATGATATAAATTGATTTAGTGATTCTCGAGTGACAAGCTAACTAACGACCAGTCAGATTGAAATATAAACTTTGCCTTTTATGTAATGTATGTTGGTATAAGAATTTATGTAATATATATTTACACGCACATATACTGTAGACGTTCATAATAAAACATAATGCTGTTCGGTAATGTCCAATTTCGAGTCTGGTAATGAAATAATTAATTTTCTTTCAAACACCGTTATAGATGGTATTTCTCCTAGCGTAAGAACGATTATGGTAATAGACAAACAGAGAGACGAAATATTCAATATTATATCGTAAAACAGATCTTATTATTAGACACTTGTATGTATTAATAAATGAGCATGCCAATATACGTAACAAAGAATTTTAAACGAACTTGATTAAAACTATTATTATAAATCAAAAACCCAGCGCCGGTGTTCCGGCAGTTCTGGAACCATCTGGACTCGCCAAACGATGACGCCGTGACGATAAGAGACCCGACGGAATGACCATTATACCTTGGAAGATGGTTCGTCCCTTAGTGTTGGACGCAACATGCGTCGATACTCTGGCACCTCCATCATTCAGAGACTTCATTGCATGCTGGCACTGCAGACGCCTCTGCAGAGGACCTCAAGCGGTGCAAATATGCTGACCTCGACAGTGGTTTCATATTTAGGCCATTTGGAGTCGAGACTCTGGAGCCGTGGGAACCGAGTGCTCGTATCCTTCACAGGAAGTTCGTGGGTCATCAAGTCGAGACGTCTCATGGCCAGAGGGCTGGCCTGTTTCTTGGTCATAGAATCACCATTGCCATACAATGTGGCGATGCTTCCAGCCTTCTGGCTACGTTTCCTTGCGGCGGCGATTTGGATGGTTTTGACTTTTAATAATAGACACTTTATTATAAAGCTATTTTTAGTTAATTTAGTGTATTAGTGTCATTTCTTGCAATAATTCCAAAGTATTACAACGCAGAGTTACCCTAAAATAATACATTTAAAATGAATGTTAAGTTATAAATTCTAATAAATAAACAAAGAGTTTAAGCATCAGATAAAACTAATTTACGTAATAGATCACACTGAAGGAACACTATCGTTAGAATGGCAACGCTACAGAACTCCCTGACATGATTAAAGTGACGTCATAACCGCCGATAGTCAAATGAACGAATTTTAATGTGGTCTATGAAATGTAGTTAGGCGATCACTAAAAAACATCTATATTATCTATGAATTATATCTATCTATTAGTGTTACTTTTCGTTTATGATTAATTACTTTCAATTTTTTAAATTAACTAATACTATTGCCCCATAATTCCTTGACAGTTTCACGTGGTTTCTTGCAAGCGCTCAGAGTGCTCAACTGAAAGCCAAATTAGTACAAGCTAGTGATTTATATTTAGTCTTATTTATATACATTGGTTTCAGAATGGTGGGGCGCACGCACCTACTGCTGTGACACGGACGAATGCAACGCTGCCCATTCGCAGATAACACTCAATCCGCTCATCCTGTTTGTGATTATCTCTGCGACTCTCCTCTGGCGCTGACCGCACACGTAAATCAATTACTATTTTTCTGTGGTGTTTCCCTAGATGATCCCTGTTTCAAAAGTTGTCGAGTGGTCCTTATGCTCGATCGTAGCGAAGCCCAAGTGAAGGGTAAAATAAAAATTGTAGATGTCATTTTACTATTTTTTCTTAGACACCTTGGGAAATTATTGATACGGCTGATGAGGGGGTAACTACGACCCTGTTACTAGTGTATTGAAATTTTAATATATATTAGAAAATATTTCAGTGTAAAATTCTTAGAGAGGGTACTCCAGTGGGAAGATTCGGAAGTAACTAGGATGCCAGTCATAAAATGAAGTATTCCAGACACCAACAAATAGTAATTAATATACTCGAAGCGAATAGCGATAATATCTTAGTGTTTATTTGGTTGTGCATCATGCCTGTCAACTTATATTTAACTTAGAAGGAAAATATCGAAATCATAGCAAGGCTCTTATGACATTTTCTGTTGTCCGTCTGGCTTTAGCTACCAATCTCAACTGTTTTCCGCGTAATGTACACAGGACAAACTATAGTTGTCCGATTCTATGACGTGAGATAACGCATGCATACATTATCTTTTAGGGTTATATGCACTAATTTTGTGTAATATATAATATTGTTCTTGATTTTAGGTAAGGATTCGCAACAACGTGCAGTGGAGCCACCTGAAATTCTTAAAATAAAAACTAAACTAAACTAAATTTATTTATTTGTTTTTAGTAAAACATAATGACACCTTTAGTAAACAGATTTTAGTAGGTAATTAACTAGATTAATATGTTAAATAAAAATTACATTATAAATGTATTTTCTTAAATAATGTCTTCATTTTTGTTTGCGTTGTTTAAATAATAAAAGTTTTTTTTACACGGAATAGGCTCAGTGCTTTGAACACAATCTCACCTGATGTTAAGTAACGATGTAGTCCAGAACGGTAAACACGCTAAGCCTAGAGGTACTAATTCTCAAATGATGCTGCCGGAACATACCTATAGGTATTTGGCGACAGGTTTTCAAACTTGAGGGTGGTAGCTACCCAGGCGTGCATCGTTAGAAAATGCCTTACCACCATGCTATGGTTTCCTCACAATGTTTTCCTTCACCGAAAGCTCAGGCCGATTTTAGAGTCGGATAGGTGGGGATCGAACTCGCGTCGATTGACGCCGAATCCTGCAGCACTACCCGCTGTGGGATCATCGCTTCAATTGTAATTGAGGCATATTTGAAATGATACTTTCGTTTTCTCCCTTATATAAATGTCTTTAATGTAACAGTGATTTCATTAGAGAAGTAATTTCAACTTTGACATACATTTTCTTAATAGTACCAGTAATTAATTCTATATATTACGTGTTTTATACTAAACAAATTGATAAAAAAGTTGGTCAACTTATTTTTAACAATATAACATTTAACCAGTACACAAATCTAACTTAATATCTAGATTGTCACCTTTTTTTTGTTGTCCGAAACATAACAAATTTTTTAGCAACATTTCCAAAAAAAATATGTTATACTTTTCCGAAAAAAAAAATGTTTAACTAATGTTTTAATATCTAATTAACCTAATTTATTAAAAATATATATCTAATGTTAATTTAGGTATACACTTAAGACACTTATAACGTTATTAAAAGTAAGTATATTATTTGGAGGAAACAAACTAGAGCAAATAAAAGTCTTAAATACCTACCTAAAATTACGATTATAATCCTGTTTTCAATGAAAATTCATTCATAATATTTTAAAAAAAAAACTGTATTTATTCATTTATTGTCTCAATTTATTTCTAAATATTTCTCGATTTTTCAGTGAAAACTAATGTTATATAAAAAATAACGCTTTATAGTAGAATTAGATTCTCTTGTCACGTGTTTTTCTACATTGATCAAGCCGAAAAATATTCTAAATTATATAATAGTAGGTAATTTGTATTCTATTCATAGATAATTAATTAATAACTTATTAATAAGTTGTATTTGTAAGTAAAAATAAAGTCTAAAAAAATCTTAATGAATTTTATTTTTCTAAATTATTTCTTATTTTATTTAATGAGCCTAATACTCAAAAATCCAAATCATCCATATTTACCAGATCAAGTAATTAAAATTGATTTCGTAGTGTTGAGCCGTTCTCTTCGCGATCGGAACGGTACTGGATAACGGTACGGTATTGCATAGTCGCCAGTTGTGTGGCAATTTTGAACAGTCTGGGTAAAAATATCAAACTGACTCTGTGATGGGTCCCAGGACATGCAAGAGTTGCCAGGATTGAAGCTGCGGATGAGCTTGCAAAGGTCTATGAAAACACTAATTGGACCTGAATCGGTTTGTGCTATTTCAAAAAGCCTAGTTCGACTGACCATAAGGGATCAATAAAACTGTAAAACTGTAAAACTGTAAAGAGTAATGGAACAAATTGCCAAGACAAAACCATTTCAAAAATCTTAGCAGAGCATTCCCTCAGCGCAAAGCTGAAGAAGCCATGATGGTCAGTAGGAATCAGCCTATGACTATTAATGAGAGCACAGTACAGACACTCTCTGCCAAAAAGATCCTACAGTATAACCAAACTGTAGGTTTAGGCAGTGAGCTTTAGTAGTGTAGATCTGTTAAGTTGCAATGCTGGCTGTTCTAGTCTATCAAAGTAATAGTGCGTTACGTCATCTCTATATATGTAAATTTATAAATTTACACAAGAAAAGGAATATCAGATATTATTAAAAATTCTAGAAAACCCGGGTTGGGTCGGGAGAAATGTGACTCATAAATCACAGTATTTTACAAAATGTAGGTGTACAGGAACTGTAACTTCACTGATACATGTGAATCGGCATTGATACGTGTGAATCGGTCTCAACGAACTCAAGGCAATATGGTGACTGCCATTTGCACCATTATATTTTAACAAAATACTCGATAATCCGAATTTTGCTGATATGTGTTGTCGACTTTAAGTCATTATTTTTTTAAGTTTTATTATCCATGTAAGGTTTCAATCCAGTATACCGTACTCCTTGACTGTAATCTTAATGTAGAGATGACAGTTCTATGAATAAAATGTATAGATAATGGTAGATGTCGGCCGATGCGGATTAACTTGTTGTATCGAGCTGATACACCGTCTAATAATTAACCTTTCAGCTTATTCTACACTATATTATATTTTGAAATAATCTTTCATGCTCTTTAGCAAATTATTTTCACGCCAGAGGTAAAAAAACCTTAATACTGTTAAATTCAATAAACATACTGAATACATTCCTGTTTATTTTATGTCAATAATATTAAAAATGGAGGTAGCATGCGAAGCACTTGACGAAATTTCACGAACCCTCGACGCAATTACGTTAGAATTATAAAAACATTTTACATTCTCACTCACCCAATTTAAAGTCATGATTTTTATGGTTAAATAAAATATTTAAAAATTTAATTTTTTTTTTTTATTTAAAATATTGGACTTAACTTATTTATTTTAAAGTGGGCAAGTGTTGTCACAAAACAAAAACAAACAATAAAAATATTGCAATTTTATCGTTATTATGTTGAAAATGGGTATTAAAATTAATTCATGATTGATTCTACAACTTCATTTACGTTCCAATAATTTATATATTTTTAATAAATAAGTTGTGATCCGGTTTAAGAATGTTGTTCAATAAATAAATAATGTGGCAGAAGAAATTTAGTTTTAACTTGACAAATTATAGAGAACTTTTAAAGTTCTAGTCATCGCTCGGTACAACTATTCCTTCGCAACAAGTTACACCAACACTATAGAAAAGTAATAAGCAAACTAAAACTCGAACGAGTTTTTCTCACGTGAGACACAATGCTTATACGAGTATATGCTTCTTTAGGCACTATTTCCTTCCTTTAAATAGATGGTGACTGAAAATCTAATTAAAGATTCGTACACATTCTAAAAACAATTACACAACATTTATAAAGTCTTTGAAAAAAAAGAGGCTCAAATATACTCCGGTAACTTTTTATAATTAAGCAGATCATTTTTATTGAGTTCAAATCTTCAAGCACTAATTAATAAATATTTTCTGAATTGCACACTTACTATATTTTACGACCTATTAGGCTTGTTTTTAATAAGAAGAAATACTTGAACAAACCATGTGCACATAAAATGTTACTAAAAATCTCAAATTTGTATCTCTCTCTGAAAACAAGCTCGATAAAATGAAGTATACATATACTGGCTGTCTTGGCAATCTTCATATCACCTCGGAATAAATAAATGTTATTATTAGCTCTAATATGTTATTAACTGAAACGAGGAATCTTTACGAGGTCTAGAGACGAAAAAAAAAAGTGTGTCCGGGTCCCCCTCTGGTGGCGGTCCAAGACGTGCTCCGTTCGCCAACAGGGGTGGCTCTTCACGCCACTACCAGCGCGATATACACTGCCCAAGCATCAAGCATTACCCGCACAAAACTGCATACATACAAACATGCAATACTCCTGCACATAACACGTAGGTCAATGGTACTGTAAGGAGCTTTTTTTTATTATTAAGAAATAAAAAATGTAGGGTTTAGCTAGGTTCAAATTTCGCGGAAATTTTATGTCACAGGTAGCGGCCAAGCCGAGGTTCGAACCTTTGTGCTAGTTACCTTTTGCGGCGAATTCCTTCAGCTCTCACCGACAAAGATAAGGTGATGCTGTTAAGGCCCTCCCAGTCAACAGCGTTAGCTAGTTTACAAAAAAATGTATACTTCTTTGAATAATAGAAAATCCTAACGCGCCAAAACTAAAACGTTGGTAGCTACTTCAGCAACTTCAGGGTGTTGGTTTGTCGTGACGGTGTGCGCGCGCATCGTAAAAATTTACTCATCATTTTTCTAAAATAACTTTTTTTTTTTCTTTTTTATAATGGACAGCACAGTGACTGCACTGGACCTGATGGTAAGCACAGTGCAATCCAAAACAGCGATGACTGACACTGAACAGAGTTCACTGCCAGTCACCGCTGTCATGCTGGCCTGCTTAAATACCTCTTCACGCCTCTTTTGAAGGACCCAATATCATATGAAGGAGGGAACACGCTGACAGGAAGACGGTTCCATAACCTCACAGTGCGACAAAAGTAGGAGTCAGCAAACTTTTTGATTCTTGAAGTTATGGGTGTCACCATGAAACCGTGACACCGAAGTCCTGCCCGCGTGGTTCTGTTATGGAAAGGAGAGGAGGGGATCAGATCAAAGAGCTCAAGATAACTAGATTACATTAAATTTGTAAGGTTTATTTATAAGTTATTTTAATAACGGAATAAACATTACTATAGTACATTTAGTAAATTTATAGGATATACCTCACATTTTGTTCAATAAAGTTATTATTATTTTTATTATAAAATCGGTCCAGCCATTCTTGAGTTATAAATGGTGTAACCGCCTTTGATTTATATTATACATATAGCTAGATATGAGATATATCAGTCCTTAACTCCAAAAAACACAGGGTGATGATAAATTATTATCTCTCTTAAACGCTTCAGTGTCGCAACACTCGAAAATGCCTCGCGAAATCTCTATAGTGAATTATTATCTGTTCTCAACGCACCGAGAAATCGGTGTATTTTGTGCGTGACCCTCGTTATCACCGGATTTTCGACTTTATCTTTATACTTTAAAGTATGTTTTAGATTGTACCGTTTATTCTTATTTTTATACTGAATAAGTTTTCACTTTGGAAAACGATTTGCGTCTTGTGTAGCAATCTAATGTGTAAGGTTATTCAAGCATCTTTGTTTACGATGTCATATTTGTTTTATTATATTATGCGCCACCAAGAGTAACAATTGCATATGTACATACATTTTTATCATTTACAAAAAACTTAGGCTCCAAGTTAGGGAGTACTTGTGTCTTGAAAGCCTAAAAAATACGATAATGGATGCATGATACTTGTATTATGTAGTCTATTTTTTTGTAGTGTAATTTTTTATAAAGTTCTGTTGTAAAAAATAAAATAAGTATTTGATTTTTTATAGTGTGTGTCAATGATGCTTTTCATGTACCTTTGTTCATTTTTCAATTTGTCCAGATAAAACGACTGCCGACTGCTCAATAAAACTATGTAAAATACCTCTTTATAAATCTTATTAAAACAATTTCACGATTAACTTACACAAAACAATTACAAGTACAGTCGATACCACAAGTCATATATTAAACAACGGTAAAATTATACAAGTACAATGGATGTGATTTTATATTCTTTTGGAAACTACCAACCGCTTTATTCATGAAAATATTATTTACTCGTTTAGTTCATCAAACAGACTATAGAATAAAGAGACAGAACAACAATCACTACACTAATGAGCAGCTGGCCTATTTATAGGCACATTCACCTCGAAATAAGAATGGAGACATGACTCGACGAATTACCTCGTATTCCTTTATCTGTAGACTCTGCATATCAGAACCAGTGAGGGTCTTTTGAAAATCTTTTAATGTGTATGCTCGGTCTTCTAATACTTCTACTAAAAAGTATATTTTTGTAATGGTTGTTTTTTTATTAGGTACGCCTAAATAAGTCAGCGATAAAGTAATTCTTTTAGGATAAATAGAGGGGGTATTTAGAGCCATTATCCCAGCAAAAAGTTTAAAAGAACTAAATTAAATACTTTTTAGTCATAGGAATTATATGTATAGTTCGTTCACAGTTTAGAATAAGTCTCATTTTGGTATTTTTGCAATACTCTAGCTGTCACGTAGTCAAAATATTTTGTCAATCGTTTTGGATTTTTGCTTTTTATAGTACATTTAAATCGTAAACGTTTAAAACTAATTCAAAGTAGTGCTACAATATTTTTTCCTAGCTATAGACACATTCTCTGAAAGAGAAAAAATAAATAACGCTGGGTTAATTCCATTTGTCATCCGCCATGACTCGTACGTAACATAGTGTGATGTCATGTCATGTCTGAATATCAATTTTTTCTAAATTTTATGGACATAAATATCGAAAAGTCATCTTGGATTATTATGAAATAAAAAAAATATCCTTATTTGTATCACGTTGGTTAAATGAGTAAATTGAATAAGGTATATTTATTGATTTGATTGCAATAAATAAATGAATATAAAATTCATTTTTTTCGCAAAGGAGGAGAAGCGGCAGATTTTATGTCTCAATACAAGAGAATGCGTATTCAAAAAAAGGATTTTGATTGATTTGCGATCAGATATAAAATACATGTAAACTATGTTATTTTATTGATGTACAGATATAGGTTGTACATATATCTTACAACTGATGTATATCCGGCTCATCGACACACTAAAGTGGCCAGAATAGCAACGGATTTTCTTATGCTGTGATAACTCATGTTTCCGGTCGGTCCATTTTAAATCTGACACGTTTCTCAAACCTCATTCAAATTATATAATCATATTATGGCGAATAATACATATCAAACATGGTAACATAATATACGAAAACTTAACGACTAGAGGTAAAATTACTATGAACGGACTATAATTATATGATATTAATAAGATGTTGTCAATTATTAAAATACCCTTATATACTTTATTCTAGAAAATATCTATTCTTTTATATAATAGATAAGAAAAATAAATATCTCTCTCCATACAAACAATATTATTAATTCTAAAAAGATTATAGATTTCTGTACGTAAGTGTACAAACAATTTTCAATTTATTTTAACGGTCTAATATGATAAAAACTATTAGTTTTCTTGTCGTTTTTCTAATAAGTTATGTCAACAAAATTTACATTAAAGAAACCTGTAGTTTTCATAAATTCCTGTAGAATATTTTGTAAAAAATATAATGTGAATACGAGACTATATTTTATATTCTGTATGTATTATTTTGTTCATATTAGCATCGCTTCGAAGAATTGCAACATATTTATTTATAATTGTAGTACCATAAACCAGGAGGCATCCTTTATTATGATAAATAATGAACAAAATTAATATCCAATTTAGTAATCCAAAAGCGATTAACGCGTTTTTTCAACAAAAATGTATAATAATTGAAGTATACTTAGTGATAGTATTTCTTAAAGTTATAACGTGAGGTTGTTGTAAGATCTGATTTCTATTTAACTTCAGTATTCACTTTATAATTATTGCTGCACTAAATAGAACCTCTTTATTAACTTTAGTAAGACTAATATAATTGACCATGTGTTTATAAATTTAAATAACCGGAGCTCTGGTTCAAATCTGTTTTGTTAGGTTAACTTAAAACACAATGTTCTGTTTCGTTGGTATTTAACAGTTTTACTTTTGTGGGTACACGCTGTAAACGGACAAACACGTCCAAAACCTCCAGATCTGTTGCCTGGACCCGGACCTCCTAAAGACGACCCAGGTAATGGAAGCCGGTTGGTATCTTCAACTAATAAAATAATTATTAGTTGATGACGTCGTCGTCTGTATTAATATATTTTATAATAAATCTTACTGAAATATTCTCACTAAAAATGAAACTTACTAACTTGAAATCATAGAAAAGTTTATTTTTATTAACTGAAAACATATTAAAACAGTCTCATCATTCCAAACCTGGTGTTGTATGGTCACTTTAATATCAAGTTCAGCTAATCATTGGTTAAGGAAGACCCTTTAGGCAACTACTACTCTGGTGAAACATAAAAAACGAAAAGATACATTGTCATTACTTTTAGCAAATTTCACAGTATCCCATATAGTGGTAGCAATAACATAATTAATGGAGATGCAAGTTTTTCCAATTCTGAAAACTGCATTCAGAGAGAAAAGACTAAAATTAAATTGTAGTCAATTTTTAGGAACAGTCCAGGGGGAACGACACCAAGGGTTCACAAACGCACTCCACCGGTTCGGCTCCCCTTCGAAGAAAACTGCGATTATTATTTGAACTATTGCATGAAAGTCTATAAGTATGGTGTACATTTTCATAATTCGCTTTTGATTGTTAAATCAAACTAGTTAACGATAACTCTCGCCGCTTGATTATCGAAGTTTGTACTAATGACGTTCACTTGATAATCAGTTTTACGTTTTCCTATTTTCGCCCATAATTACTTTTATGAGGACTCTCGTTTTACTTGATAAAAAATAGTTCAAAATTCTATTTTTTTTATTATTTGTTGAATTTGTTAGCTACCGATACAAAAAGTTTTTTTTAAATTTTAAATCGATAATAAATCAATAAAGAGAGCTTGCCTATGAGTAGGTAATAAAAGAATACCGTAAAATTCAGTTGATTGTAAGCACTCACAGCAATCTGAAGCCTAAAGTACAATTCTGATTAAGGTAAGTCACTGATGAGAGGCTATTATAGAGGACTCAGTTGGAATGGCTCATGTAAAAGTTCATCTTCTTAATTACATTGGTAGAATTGTGTGTTTAGAAAGTCATGCTTAAGGTTTTGTTGGTTATAAAATACTTGTAAAGCCAAAAACACAAAGCTTAAAACATTTTAATGAAGCACTACACTGTTGCAACATTATTATATTCAGAATGGAATCGAATGAAATATACACCTGTTTTTTATAAACTCGTGCAATATCTTGTTATTACTAAACGAGCGCGCACATTATCAACTCCTTCATTATTTTCCATCAGACATGACTGATGCAAAGTATACTGATACTAAAAAAAAAAATTAGATAAAAACGTTGATCCTGCAATATTGTTTTTTTTTTATGTCTATCAATAGTAATTTAGGTAATATTAAAATATTCTTGATAAATTACAATGAAATTACATTTACATCAGGACCGGTGTGCTTTGTGCCCGTACACTTTACTATCGATATGCAAATTTTATGACATACTGTCAAATGGACTACGTTAACTGCATGGAGCGTTATGAAGGTATTATAGAATCATAGTAAAATATTTTATTATATATTGAACACAACTTGTAGTTTATTAAGCGTTGATTTTATAAAATGTGAATATTTACAACTCCTTTACAAAATTTAATAAGTCTAGCGTATCTAAATACGAACTCTTTGTGTTACTTAAATTTTAAATCACAATAAATACGACGGCTCATCTTGGTCGATATAATTGAAATTTTTTTCCTTATTTTAGACGACAATGATAGCTTACAATCTTTTAAGCTCCTTTTTTTAAATAATAAATAACCTGTTTTAGTGTGGCAGCTGGTACATATGGGAGAATGCTTTACAGTCGAACGTTTGAAGGACTATTTTTGTAAGTTCTTTTGACTCAAACAATTCTCTATACAGCAATAATGGATATCCTGCAATGGGCCAAAGTAGACTGAAGTCAACTCTAATGATACAAAGGAAATGAAAAAATAATAATCTGACATTCAAAACTTGAATCCCATTTTTATCTTATCTGTACATATTATGGACTTGGAGTTTAAACTGAAAAAAATTGGAACTAATAGATTAAACAATTAGCAATTAGTCATAATTGTCTATGAAATCACTAATTTTTAACTATTTTTAATTTAATATTTGTATGAACTTTGGTGCGAATAAAATATTCACGTTCTTCAATACACATGATTACACATGATTTATTTAAACACAATAAATAATTAAAGTTAACTATATATATAACTAGACGTAAATTTAGTAAATTAAATCTTATTGCACCATTCTATTTTTTCCCTTTTAAGGGAAAGGCAAATATACTAGACCATCCAGCCAAGTCTGGAGTGCTCCTAAGACCACTACTCATAAATGCCGTTACAAAATGGCGACCTTCTGTTACATTTACTTCAACGAGAGTGGTTGGAAAATCTCTGAATTCACGCTCCGTGTCATTATCTCTAGTTCATTTCACTTCTCTATTATAACTAAGTCATGTAAAATGCCACCAAAATTATCTATCTATCTATATATATAAGCAAAGTTTGTTTTCTTTGTCCGAGGTAAACTCGAAAACTACTGGACCGATCAGCATGAAACCACAACCATTCGACGCGGAATTAATCGTAGATGGTTATAGGCTATATATTTACACACACACACATATATATATATATTTCAAATTCTATGAAGCCCTTTGCCATGTTTTCTTAATTTGTTTGTTTATTAATTTATTTGCTCCCATTAAAACAAAATACAGGCATTTATCTTGGGGTTCCTTTGACGCACCATCAAAACTACTGAACATATCGGGATAGGACTAATATCTTTCAACGCAGTATTTTTCGTAGACAGTTATTTTTTGGATTCCACCGATCCTCTCTAATTTTTTTTCGATTTACTCTTTTGTACATTTTCCACTTCAATTTACATTTTTTAATATACATTTTTTCCGCTATGAAACGCGGGCGGAGCCGCGGGCACCAGCTAGTATAATATATAACCAAATATTGCAGATTAATTTATTTCAAATATGTACAATTACATGACAAACCAAAATCCCGCCTAGCACTCCCTTAGTGCACCAACAGAGACACGACTATTATTACACGATTTTATTAGCATTTTCTTGTCAAACTTGTCAAATACATGGTAGTGTGTGTAATGTTTTTTTTTATTGATTTAATGTATTTTTATAGATAATTTAAAAAAAGAACTAGCATTCTGCACTTCTTCTTTATATAAACTATAAGTGTGCGAAATTTATACTCTTCCGTCCGCGCATTTTTTGTAAAAAGGGGTACAAAGTTTTTTGCTTCACTTCTTAATCTTTATACATATAAATCTTCTGTGCGTGTGTATGGGACTCCCCCTAAACTGCTGAACCGATTTTAATAATGATATTTTTGTGGCTATTCCTGAGGATTCGAGAATGGTTTAGATACACAATTTGTTCCAATGGATAATGTTTATTTAATAAACGCGAACGAAGTCGTGGGCACAGCTAGTATATAGATAAATCTTATCTTCTATTCTTGTTTTTGGTATATGGCTGCAATGAACATTCACCATTGATTTTGATAACAGTAAATGTCAAAACAAGAAATTTTACCAACTAAATAGCCTGTCTATCTATTTGAATATCTTTAATTTTACCATTATTTTATTAATCTAATAATTTATTTACAGATTACGAAATAACAGATGATGACTTTTTGGACAGAGATTACGTTTCCGATGATTGAAGATAACTTTGAAAGGGCTAGTTTTACTTACCATATAAACAAAGATACAATTATTTTTTCTATTTGATTTGTTTATTTTGATATCATGTATATACAACGCTAAGGGATCAAGCGCTTATGAATATTGACATTTCTAATACATATGGTTTGCTTTAATAGGATAATAGTAGTGGTAATTATATCAGATTTAATATTATCAAAAACTGTTATGTCTTTATTTGTTGGTGGGTTTTTTAGTGGTGGCTTTGATACCTTCGCTGGTCTTCGGGAGGAACACTAAAGCACTCAACCGAATTTTTTTTTTTTAAAAGGGCACAATATAACGAATCTTACCGCCGTATTTATAGACAAATCATTACTTGCTTCTTAGTCATTACTTCATTGAGTAATTAGTTTAACTAACGCGATTTCAGAATTACATTTCATTTTATAGATAAGTAAAAACTTTTACTTACCTAAGAAATCTTAGAAGTAATACTCAGCACTGACGCTGTTCTCTACAGTGGCAATACCATAATACAACCGTTTTATTTCACGTATATGTTTATTTCCAAAACTATTGTTTTAAGAAACCAAGGGATATGTTGTTTTATTAGTAGTAAGTAACAAAAATATGCACAATGGTATAAAAATTAGCAACTATAATAAAAGAAACGTTTATTTTTCAATGTTAAAAAAATCACATGAACATGCTTAGCTCGATTTCTGTGTGCAAAAATTAAACGTGTATTCGTATCACACAATTTAAATCAAACCGTTTGTTACATATTAAAAGAATCGTTAACCAAAATATTGGCTTTATTTAGCATGAAATACAATTGTATATTTTGACATCTGTCACGTTAACAACTACACAATATAATAAAGAAGGTTGAACTTCAAACAAACAAATAGTTACATTATATCGTCATCAAAAGTTCCCTGGGCTTCGTAACTATTATTACTGTTAAGTGACTAAGATGGACAAAAAACTTATTAATTGGAGAAAAATGTATTTTAAACTATATTACATAAACATCAAGAAGTTCTCGACATCAATTAAAAATGCTTCGTGTGTGAAAGATGAATAATATACATCTTTACAGATAGACTTTTTGTTTAGAAACATATATTTATGTCTATAATTAAAATGGTATAATGGTTTTTACAACAACAATTTTTAAAGATCGATATTATTTTCGAAGAAGACTTTCTTCTTAAACGATATAAAATTTTTTACGAATGATTTCACTGCTGTGTTTTCAAATTATTTCAATTGCATTCAATGATTTTGTAATCATTAAAATTAGATAATAATTCAAAATACGCTCCACGTGTTTTACATTAACATTTAGTAAACACCTGATAAAAATATTCACAATAAAAGACCCGTAACTTTCGAAAATAAACAATGTAGCGTGCTATTCAAGACAAAAAAACGTGTTAGTTTTACTTAAGTAATGGCAATGGAGTAGTCATAGTAAAAAAAGTCATAGTAAAGTAATAGTTTACTCGTCTAAGAATTCTAGCTATAGACGTTACTTACTTCCTAGAGTTTCTTAACTATAAATACGGGGGTTAACTTGAGTTGCTATCTGTAAATGAAATCCAACATATAATTAAACAATAATCTTAAAAATTAAAACTTATTTGCCATGGTAAATCAATAAATAAAACAATTCTAATTTTAATATATCTCTTCTATGTCTTTTTTTATTTTTTATCCCTTAATTCATTTTACTAAGGAATGGCTTCTTGCCGAGGAAAAGGATCGCCTTAATAACTAAGCCAGATTAAGCGGTATTAAAGATTTCCGACGCAATTATTGATGCTTTTTTACTGGATTTTCAGTCAGGCTGTAGTTCCTTTACCGTCAACTAATACTTAAATATATATGTGAGCGAAGGAGCCCTGAACGCCCTGAAATTAATTAAGAAGAAAGTTTTTTTTTCATTACGCGCTCTCATGAAGTTTCCAACTAGAGTTACTTCAAAGATATAAGCAGTTACATATGTGATTGTTAGTCAAAATCTATCGCACAAAACAAATAAAAGGGTAATAATAAACGACATTTAATAGAAATATCAAATTAATGTATTTGGAAACAAATACCTTCGGCATTATTTCGCTACAGAGTTAATTCACTCCAAGCTTCTTTACGCAAAATCAGAATAAGAAAAATGAGTGGCATATATACATTATTGATTTCTTACAAAAAAAAATGAAGGCATATCTGTGTTCGTTAGTCTGTTTTAGTTTTAAAGTTACAATGTTTTTGATAGGTGAGTAGTCATCTAACAATTATTTGTTGAATATAATAATTGATTCGACACGTGATCAATAAATCAAATATGGCCGCTGTGCCATCCGGTAACATCGCCGATCGCACCTGTTCGTATCTTACCCTACGCCGGACATCGACCATTTACAATTACTAAAAATATTCCCCTGGATAACGGGAATGATTGTATTGAGTTATATGTCCTTCAAGTTTTTATAAAAGTAAACAAATAATGTTTTTATTGTAAAGTAAAAAATAACACAATCTTTTTTTATACGATTTGTGTTTCGAATATATATAATACGATAAAAGAAAACTTCTGACCAATTTTTTTTTCCAAATCGAAAGTGGTCGAATCCTACTATTATTGGTCGATTTGAGGTGGAATGATTCACATATTATATCTTTCTTTGGAATTGATTTGGCATGGCGACATAATTAATCATAAGTAGTATACATATTAAGTATGGAGTAAGTAAGTTTAAGAAGAAACTGATATTATACTTCCCTTTTACAGTTTTTTTTACTTTACTCTAATGTTTTATTGTAATTGAGATCTATGTTTGACATTTATATGATTATGCAATATGTGGAAACTTGACTTGCAGTCATACTGTTATGGATGCGAGAAGTTCGTGGCGAAGACTTAACTAGACCACCGCATGGGGAAGGAGGTCCGTCTAACAATCTAGGTCCACCTTCACCCGGGAGTGCTAACCGGTACGCACCTAATTGTGAGACGCAAATTACCTTATCGAATTTACAACCATGGAGGTGATGCTTATTTATACAAGAAAGTAAGAAGAAGAAGCAAAAATTAAAAAGAAAATTGCTTAATAGAGTTTGTTACTCAACTGGCAGCAATTGAGAAACAAACAGAGAAAATTTATTGTTTTCTAGTTTACTTAAGCCAGTATTACAACGGCTAATAAGATCATGTCATGATATTTACTGTTATTTGCTGTTACTGTTTCTTATGTTATTATAAAGGATAACGTTTGAATCCAGTTTCATTTGGTTTTAAGTGACGACATGATCTGAGATAGCATCAACCGATGCTGCCGAAATACAGCAACAAATGCGAGCTTCATTAGAAAGATAATTCGTAATAATATTCTTAGTGTGTTAGTAGGGCATTATTTAATGCTACCTTGGTTATCCAACACTCAAGTTGAAATTCTCTGTCGAAGTCCTCCAGGAATCAGCCCCAGAATCTAGGCTTTTTGAGACTCATTATATTAAGTAAGATCTCTGGCCAAGCTAAAGAGCGTATTAAAAAGATAATTAAATAATTTGATAACGTCAGGTACACACGGCCCCCTACACGTCCGAGAAATGAACGGAGAAGATCGACTCCGATAAGGATGTCTTTTGAAGAAGATTGCGATTACTTAGCATACTATTGCCTGCGAGCTTACAAGTAACTGAGTCGGCTAAAATCAAACCCGTTATAAACATTCCATTAGTTTTTCAATCTGTATAAGACCCAAAAAAGTCTCCGTTTGAGCTTAAAAATGGAACTACATATGAATTGGACGTGACGACTTAAATAAATGATGATAATCGAGTGATTATGGTTGGTGCAATATCCGCTGGTTGGAGCTATGGAATCTAACATTTAAGATTTTAATTCTACCATACACTATCCAATTTCAGTAATAGTTTAAGAATGAAAGAGAGGAGTAATTTCTTAGTGTGTTTAGGTATCACGTCAAATGACATGCCGTATGCGTAAGGTATTTTCTTATAGCTACCTAACTAGTTGCCAGTTTTAAGTTCAAAACATATTGCCATATACCTATAGATGTTACATGTTTCGATAGCGTGATGGAGAGTCGTTTTATTCTAGATGGTAGCTAGATAGGCGGGCATTAACAAATCCTCATATCATATTGCCTTGATTGCCATATATAAAAATACGAAAATTAGTTTAATAGAAAAATGTATCCTGTGAACTCTGATAGACCGTAATATGATTGCTATTTAGATTAAAAAAGATCTGTTTCCGCCCGGGATCGAACCGGGGACCTTGTGCGTGTGAAGCACACGTGATAACCGCTACACTACGGAAACTTGTCAACGCTATTTGAAAATACTCTATAGGTATATATCAAACTATATGTTCTATAATGTTATCTAACCTATGTGTGAAATTGGTTACAAATAGTATGGATATAAGATTAGCGAAAACAGCCTATGTCTATGACTCAAAGACATTATTTTTAATCTAAATTGTCGTTGTGAAAATGGTGCCTGATGGATGGTACGAGAATCAATGTAGTATATAGAGTGAAAGAGATAGTTATTCCAAGAACTGAACTACTTTTTAATTAAACGAAAAATAAATATTTTCATCATTCCAAAATACAGACGGAACATGTTAGTCAACGATGGGATATCTCCTAGGCATGTTTATGGTAAGCATCCAATCAGACAGGAGCGCCGTACTGTATTCATAGTCAACATTTTTTTCCCTTCGTAGAACAGGAGCCGTTTGCGGGCGGACGCTTTACTATAGATACCAGAATTTTACTAATTATTGCATGTTGGATTACGTCAATTGTATGGAACGTTATGAAGGTATTATTATCTATACAAATAAATAAAATTGAAGTGTCTGTTTATAACGGCAAAATATTTTTTACTAAGTAGATATGAATATGTAAAACGATACCTATACCAAAAATAAAAATTTTTGTCTGTCTCTTTGTAATAGGTAATCACCGGAATGGCTGGACGGATTTTTTTTTGGTAGATAACCGAAGTTACTCCGCGTAATTTAATTTATACTTTTGTGAATATTTTGATATAATATAGTACAAAAGGATGGTATGTCTTTTAATAACAGTGTAAATTCTGTACGATTGGATCTATTGAGCCCATTTATTTACAAAAATGCTATTCTGTCGTAACGGGGGTTTATACTATGAACCGATAGACGGCGGTACAGACGTTATTAAAAATTATTTTTTGATCAAAATTACTGATTTTTATAATTGTATATTGATTTAATTAATCTTATCGTTCAATAGCACAGTGTGTCAAAGCGAAAGCATTCAACCAGTGTGTGTTATCAATGCTGTCATATGCCACTAAGCGTCCTCACAAACATTGGTTGTCTTAAATCAAAATCGAAAATTCTTTATTCAATTTGAGCCCTTACGACTGAAAACTGTTTCGGAATCAGTCGAGAAAACCGGAAAAAAATCGATCTGGTTTTTTTATAAAAATGTTGTTATGTATATTTATACAATTCAAAGTTACAAACGGTTTTAAAAGAAAGACAGAGAGGGGTGTCATTTTCAGACATCACTATAGATCTACCCTGTAATAACCTTCGGACCTTAAAATCTGCTTAACGTAGTGCTTGAACTTATTTTCAGGTATATGAAGGTTACCCAAAGGCCTAAAATGCCCTGAGATTAACTTTGTTATCGAATCAGAAATTTATCTTTATGCCATACGAGCCGTTTTTATTACCAAGGCACACTAGTCGATGTTTTACAAAAATAAACATACAAACCACACTCTCTTCTTGATGCTGAGGATTATAACTTTTATACATTTAATCGCTTCTATTTGGTCATCTACAAACCATACGTCCTAACTTTAACCCTCCTGTCCTCAAATTACGCCACATAGGCATAAATTTCATATATAAATTACTAGTTCATTTGCCTTTCAGTTTGGCAAGTCGCCCACATGGGGGAATGCGTTAATGTGACAGCTTATTTAACCGATTATTTATGTAAGTACTTATAAATACAAAGCTGATAGGAAATTCATTTAAATCAGTCGTTTTTATAAAGTGCCGGCCCTAGCCCTTAAATGAGATAGAGCGAGATTATCTTTAGGTGCCTTTTGGTCGACGTTTTTTTACACCATTAATTGTATTTCAGTTCATGTTCAATCTATTTATACTAATAAATAAAATTGAACTGTCCGTTTGTGATATAATAACAACTTTTTACTACATACATATGAATGTATATACGATACCTGTACTAAAAATACAATTTTTAAAATATTTGTCTGTCTATTTGTTCCGGCTAATCTTTGGAACGGCTAGACCGATTTTGACGAAACTTTTATTTTAGATAGCTGAAGTTACTCCTACTTTAATACTTTAATTTTTCTAAAAAATTAGGGTTCCGTGTAAAAAAATTAAAACTTATGAAATTGTGATTAAAACCCGATTCAATGCACAGTTAGAAAAATGTTTGGATTATGTTAGTGCCAAAAATAATATCAGGAATAATATTAGCGTTCCGCTTAAAAAAAAGTTTGTAAAAAAGAGGATTCAGTGGTCAGTTTTACGGGCAAGTACTTGAATTTATGAGATATGTTTTTAGTTTATTTTAGTACCAGAATAATTTTACGAAAATAAAGTACCGTATAAAAAAAAACTTATAGAATTCTGAACAAAATACGATTCAATGGACAGCATCATCAAAAGATTATTTTAAACTATATTACGCAGTAAAGAATATATGAAACACGGGTAAATCCGCAGGCCCACAGCTAGTATTTATATACTTATATAAAACAAAGTCGTACTAGTTTCACCTAGCGGATTTTATTTCGCGTCCATTGTTCATGGTAACCGAACATATTGGCACTGAACCATCATAGCTTCAAAATACACAGATAGGTCCCGGAGCCCGCTCTGACAGCAGCGCAGGCCTTCTTCCAATCTCCAACTGGAAAGGCGTCTATACCCACCGCCAGCGTCACGCAATAGCGTACTAGCATAACATGCATTACACTGCAACCCCAGACTCCAGCACATTCACCCACACGCAGCTACATTGAGATCCTTACAATCCGTTAAAACCGTAGATATAGCTAGGAAGTTAATGTCTCGAGTAACAGCCAAAGGTCTGGAAACTATCATGGTAAGTGCTGCGAGAAGCTGTATGATTTAATTCTCTTCTTTCATTACCACAACAGAACCACACTTACACGGTATCTCTCATCCCGGCGCGAACCAAAAGGTTCGTATCAGCTTACCTCTACCGTGCCATAAAAATTTGGAACGTTGTCCCGTCCGTTGTGCTCCCTCCTTTCTACAACATTAGTTATTTTAAATGCAATGTTAAGAGACACTTGTGTTGGCTGGCATAGCAGTAGTTACCGGCGATCGATAGTTGATCTTTCGGTGGTCGTCGCTGTTTTTGTATTGTTCTGTGCTTACCAGCAGGCACAGTGCAGTCATTTTGTCAGTATTAAAAAAAGGTACGGCCTTGTTGTTCTTGTAGTAACTACGACTCAGCGGCCTAAGCGCGGTGAAGCTGTCAATATCTTTTTGATCAAGACCATTTAGTTAATTGTAAAAAAAATTACACAGACTTGAGTTTATTTACGTTGAGAACCATGATATACTTTTTGGGTAGTTCCACAAGATGACGTTTCCAAAGCTTAACAAAATAAACTATATTAGACAGTTTTGTTATACAAGTAACATCATCTATATAGTGTCACTGTTGCCTGTAAACAATTGTAATATTAGTTTAGGTTCAAAATAAAGACTGGTTCCACCCGGGATCGAACCGGAAATTTGTGCGTGTGATAACCGCTACAATACGGAAACTAGTTACATACGCTTTAAATTTATCTTTAACCCCTTGAGCACCTTCCCGGCGTTTACGCCAGCTTTCCATTGTTTTCCTATTGTCTTTCTATTGTTTCATTTTTATGTGGTTACTCGACACATTAAGTATTAAAGTGATTTATTTATTTCCAGATTATAGTCATATCGATGATCACCTATTGGAGCAATATTATCTTGTAGACGAATAGATAATAATATAATAACTTGGTTTATTGTTTATAGTACTATAATGTAGGCAAGAGACATGATCCTGATTCAGTAATAAATGATAATGTACATATAATTATTCGATTTAATATTATGTAATAATTATTTTAATTTATTACAATGCTTATAACAATCATCCAAATGAGTAGTTTGATTTTTATGTACTTAATTAAATTAAATTCTCTCGGTTTTACTCATAATAAAAAAGTGAGTTATTAAAAGACAAATTGTAGTTAACCCCTTGAGCACTTACCCGGCGTTTACGCCAGCTTTCCATTATTTTCCTATTGTCTTATTTTTATGGGTACTCAACTCAATTAAGTAATTGTAAGTAAAAGAAAGGAAATTTCCGTTCATTGGACAACTGCTTGAATTCAAGTAAGCTCGATATGTTTTTATAAAAATAAATATCTTGTACTTATTTCATTATTATAATATTACTACTAAAAAGGTATTACATAATACTTTTATGTATGTAGTATGTACTACATAATATCGGATCTATGTAGGTATATATGAAATAAAAAAAGAAAGTAAATTAACAAATTTTATTGTTAGCATAAAGATTAATTATCAATAAAACGCCATATGGTAATTTGGTAAATTATTTACCAAATT
The DNA here is from genome assembly GCA_014132275.2 of Samia ricini. NCBI lineage: Eukaryota > Metazoa > Arthropoda > Insecta > Lepidoptera > Saturniidae > Samia > Samia ricini. Next base: position 29,434,203 of record AP028158.1, read on the forward strand.
TATACTGATTAAAATGTACGTTAATACTCTTGATCCTTTATGGTCATAATTTTTGGGCATCTCTTCTTAATCTTGTATTACATAGTAAGAATCAAGAAAATGATCATCCAAATATTCATAATCTGAAAACGAATAATGACAAGTCATACAATATACATACAATAATATCAGCGTGCTAGAATACCATGATTTCAAATTATACGTGTACTTCGTGGTTTTTTACAGTATGTATGTACGGTTTTATGTAGTATTTAGAAAAAGAGGTTGAAAGACGGTTTTTTGTCTTATTCCATTAAAATTCTATTGTTTCTTGACGTTCTAAATTTTCAAATTTAGAATGTTCTTTCTTAGACACCCTCCTCAATGAAGCTATTAAAAACTCATGTTACATTAGCTGAACGCACGAGTAAGATATACTAACATTTGAATAAAATAAATAAATATAATGATGATACATAAATAATAATCATTAAAAAAAATTAGAAAAATAAATTATTTTAAAACCAATAATTACAACATGCATGCATTATAGCTGATGTTAAAAGATAAACTACTCATAAGCAACTTTGCAATCGCAATCCAAACTGAAGCCTTGTCAAAACTAATTGATTATTATTAATCCTAAGAACTGAGTTAGAGAATGACCTAGTGCATATAGTCAAGTGCATCCTTCAGATCGAAAACGTGTAACTTCTTTTTTTTATTTAGAACTATCCGTGTAGTTCGATGCAAACTGTATGGCGGCTAGAAAGTAAACCGCGAGCGCGGGTACGCGCAGGTACTCTCAAGTCGAAAACAATATTTATTTATTTATTTATTTATTGGAACACTAACAAGATTTACATTTTGATTTAGATATGTACAATGAACAATTTGAGGACACGTGATAAATGCAACCTTAATTATAAGTGATTACGTTGAATTATATATTGAAAACAAGCTTGTGCAAACCAAAAAGATACAAAAGAACAAATAAATCTGTTGAATATTAGAATTGATAAAGTTTAAATTACTCAAAAAAAAACAACTCCAAATTAAAAGTGGAATAAACTTACATTAATTTTAGGCTTTAAATAATATATATATAATAATATATAACATTAGTATCACTTTCGTAAGTAGTTAGATTTATACATTTTAAGGCTGTTTTGAAAAATGTCTATATTTTTAGTTTTAGATTTTTTGTTATATAGTGAGATTATTCTATTTAGAGGAGAGTAAAGACCTAAATTTGTCCGATAATAATTTGTGCTAAATAGATTAAATCGTGTTGCTCGAGGTAGTTTCCTTGGGACGTTAAATTTAACCCTGGTTAACAGTTCAGGTGTGTTCGAAATGCCGTTTACTAACTTATATAAGAATGTAAGATCCAGTAATTCTCTACGGTCTTCCAAAGAGTGCATATTAAAGTGATCAAGTCTATCATGGTATGTACGAAGTGTTTTCCCTAGGTGAAATCTATATGTCAGATGCAACAGAAAGCGCTTTTGCACTCTCTCTAATTTGTTCTTAAAAATATCATAGTGAGGGTTCCATACGATACTACAATATTCTAGACAACTGCGTACTAGTGTATTAAATAATATAATTGTTGTGTCTGCATTTTTTAAATCTTTACTATTGCGTTAAATGAAACCTAGAATTCTGAACCCGTTATGAACAATATTATCAATGTGAATATTAAATCGTAGCTTAGTATCCAGAATAACACCCAAATCGCGAATACTGTTCGATTTTGTTAATATATTAGAGTTTATGAAATAATGGCGATTGAAACAAGTTTTTTTTCGGCAATAATGAGTAACATAGCACTTCTCATTGTTAAGGACCATACCATTCACATCACACCATTCTGTTAAGGCATTTAAGTCATTTTGTAAAAACAATACATCGTTAAAGCATTTTGTCTGTCGTAACAATTTCAGATCATCTGCGAATAGATAAGACTTCGAGTTCTTGAAATTTGAAGGAATATCATTAATAAATATATTAAAAACTATGGGACCCAGGTTGGAGCCTTGAGGAACTCCAGATTGTATGTCGAAGGGTTCAGAGGAATAGCCATTAACAACTACTACAGGACACGTTATATGGACTAATATGGACACGTTAATATTTATTTTTACTTTACTTTCAAATGCAAACAAGATTTCTTTTTTTACACCGTATAGGCTCAGTGCTGTAACCATAATCTCACCTGATGTTAAGTGACGATATGGTCCAGGATGGTAAACACACTACGCCAAGAGGTACTGTTTCTTAAGTTTTTGTTTATACGGTATAGGCTCAATGCTATGACCACAATCTCACCTGATATTAAGTGAATATGTGGTCCAAGATGGTAACACATTAAGTCTAGATACTGGTTCTCAAGTGATGCAGCCAGAACATACTTATTGGTATTTGGCGACAGGTTTTCTAACTTGATGGTGGGCTACCCAGGCAGGCATTATTAGAAAATGCCCTACCACTATGCTACGGTTTCCTCACGAAATAATGAAATCATATTATATAAAGCTTTTTATTATATAGGTAGGTATGAAAGCTATGATTCTAGAAAGTTCGTTTAAAGGCTAAATCGGAAGTGCGCCAATTTGACTGGATGATTTAATGAAAATCTAATGAATGTTATGAAATAATATTTAATTTGTCACTAAGGTTGTGGAATAATTTACTTATTTATTTCAAGCGATCGAGTCCAAATAACTAAGTAATATACTTACGCATATAATCAGTTAATACAGTCACGTTAAAACATTCTCCCATATGGGCCACTTGCCAAACTGAAACAAATGAAACATCACAAATTACAATAACAGTATATATAAGTGCGTGGCTCTAGTGTGCGCTGTAGTTTTTATTTCATCTAAGCGAAGCGTGCAGCGTTTATCTGTTTCTTTTTTTAATAAAAGTAAAAAGGCTAGCTCGTGTGGTTCCGGCTAAGAATAGTACCGTGAATAGTAAAAAACGATAAACCAGGGAATGGGACAGCAACATCTTCTGAGCATTACAAACACGTAGGTACTGCGTTCGCCAACCCGCCAACCCGCCAACCAAGCGTGGAGATTATAGACGTCTTTTGGTTGAATCAAACAAAAAAGCATGTAGAAAATCGCGCAGTAACTACTGAAACTAGTATTATTATTATAATAGGAAATTGCTTTTTATTTACTTTCTTTTATACAAGCCCCCGAAAGAACTGTATGTAGGTACTTCATTTGTCGCGAAATAAAATACAGTCTAACAACGAAGATTATATAAAAAAAACATAAGTGTTCAAAGATGCCGTATCAGGGTCTAATTTAAGTAAAGATAATATTTAGATTTCTAGACGCTCTAGGCATAAATCCACCCATATCGCATGTCATGATATACCTAAATTCAGAATTCTGCCACTCAAATCGTACACTCTGACAATGTCTCAAAAAAATCCTATTATTATATTCGCCTAAATGGGAGCTGGAATATATTGTTTATCTACAACTAGCTTAAGCCTGCATTTTTGTCCGCGTTGACTTTAGAATTGGGTCCAGAGAGAAACCTTAGTGTTTTGAGTCAATCGTTAGTTGTCTATAGTATAATTCTCTTTGTAATTTTATCTTATATTTGAAGCTTAAGCCTATTTAAGTCAATTGATTTTCTACTTACACAAAATATCTAACTGAGGACGTAAATTGAATCAAAATCTGTGTCGTAGGAAAGGTTACAGATAAACATAAAGGCAGAGATTAAAAACGACTATGTTTTGTAGCAGAGAATAATGATAAACATATCGAGAACTGAGTAATGAGGTTCGCACTAGAGGATATGTAACCTTTATAGCAGCCTATAAATAAAAAGCATGCTTTGCCAAAAGCTAAATGTACTTTAAACGACAGAGTAAATGTTCTTCGCAAGCATAACCATGTTTTGTTCAACGCAGCAAAGTAATATTGGAAGAAAACTCACCCTCGTAACGTTCCATACAATTGACATAATCTAACATACAGTAATTATCAAAGTTCTGATACCGGTAGTATACAGTACGCCCACAAAGTTTGCCGGTTCTAAAAGGGAGCATGTATTGTAAGTACTGGCGAATATTGGTCTCTGGTTTGTATTATAGAAGTAAATATTACAATATATTAGTGCAGACTAATTTATGTTGTGATCTATTCTCTTTTTAAATCGGTTAAGCACTAGTATTAAATATCTTTCATCGAAAACTGGTTTCTTTTTAAGCTATTTTGTTTTTTTTAAATAAAAAATATTATTATGTGATCTTACGTTTGACAGCATTTTTTTTTTTATTTTAGGTATCGACACTTTATTGCTTATCTGTGTCCATATTGTAGTTTAGATATCACAAAATAAAACAAAACTACAAAATAAAATAAAAAATAAACAAACGACAGAACAAGTACCTGTAAGCTCTTAGGCAATAGTAAGCCAAATAGTCACATTCCTCCACAAACGACATTTGTATAGGGGTCGTGTGACGGTAACTCTTCTTTGTACTGCTCAGTAGCATATACCTAGAATCAACGAATACATTTCCTTAACTTAATCTTAAATAAGAACTTGGCTAAGTTACACGAGATGGTAGTAATTTAGGAATGATCTAAGTTTTCCATATCGCGGAGATATGAAATCGAATCTCGGTTAGTACGTGCCGAATTTCCTATAATATAAGGACCTTAAAACAAACCCGAAGTGGTATTTTCGCAAGCTTTTATGTGAGAACTGGCAATAAATCAATTGAGGGTATTCCATTTGGAATTGTTTAAAAAGTAAGTGCAAACCTAGGATAGGAAAAAAAACCGTGATAAAAAGTTAACTTGTGACTGACAGCGATACGTTAAGAATTTAAGCTTAATTTTCTCTAAGCTAGTATCTCTATACATAAAGAGAATAACACATAAATTAAAATTTCTTTGTTATCTTCGCGCAGCTGATTCACTATGGTATACCACAGCAAAAAGTATTGAATCCCAAAATAGTCCGTCAAATCAAAAGACTAGCTAAGAAACATAGGCAATGATTGTTGATAAACAAAGTAATATCTACTATTCTTTATCTGAAGTTTACTTACAATTATGCAGCTATTTTGTCGGGCTGGTATCTTACATATAACTAATAAATACATTTGAAGTATCTCTTTGTGATATCAAAATAACAACTGTTTACTAAGTACTTATCAATCTATATATGGTACCTTTACCAGTAACACAATTTTTGAATATTTTTTTTCTGTACATCTGTTTGTTCCGGCTAACGGCTGTACTGATTTTATGTTTGGATAATAAAAGACCCGCTTAAAAAAATTAAAACACGTGCAATTGTAAATAAATTTTTATTAAATTCACAGTAGTATCAAAACCTTATTTTCCAATTATTATTTAAAAACAATATTACGCAGCGAAGAATATAAAAAACGAGAGCGGAACCACAGGTACACATCTAGTCTTATAATAAAATCATCTATCTACAATACTTTCATGTTGTACTGTGTAAATAATATCTACTGAGAAGGATACAAATATATAAAATATAGATTTAGAAACCAAACTGACTCTTTATTACCGCCACCTGGACCGTCTTTCGATCCCGGTGGACCCATCTTTGATTGGTCGTCATCAAGATCTGGACGTGGTGTTCTTTGACCTTCACATACCGCAAGCAACATCACTAAAGCACGAAAAACAAACATACATCAAATAGATTTGTGAAATCAAGAGCCAGAGCTACATCCGTACTTTATTCTTTCAAACAAAATAACTTAAAAATTGACTTTCTAGATTATAGTCGACTTCCTATAGGACAGAAGTAAGAACTAAAAAAAGATAGAAGATGTATTAATACTTTATCCATTCTTACTTATTAAATAAAATTGGAGTGTCTGTTTGTAAAGTCAATTTTTTTTTTAAAATAAATACGACACAATAAAAAACACATAAAAAATACAATTTTTTAAATTTTTGTCTGACAGTCTGTTCCGGGTAATCTCCGGAACGGCTGGACGGATTTTAACGGAACTTTTTTCGTAGATAGCTGAAGTTATTCCGGGTAAATTAGGGTATTTTTAATTTTCGAAAATGATTATTGTTCCGCTTAAAAAAAAAATAAAACTTATAAAAAAATTCATAAAATCCGATTCAATGCACAGTTTTACGGGCAAGTGCTTGAATTTATGAGAAATTTATTTACTTCAGCTTAGTATAACACAAAAATGAGGGTTCCGTGTAAAAAAAAACAGTGAAGAATATATGAAACGCGGGCGCAGCCGCGGGAACACACACAGCAAGTCTGACATTAAATTATAGACTATTATACTCTAGATTACTTTATAGAAATCTATAGAGTGTCTTTCATATAATACATTGGTTAATAATGTCTAGGTTGTGATATAATATTGTTTTTGAAGTAGTAGCCTGTTTACCTGTTCTCGGATAAATTTACAGCGCTAACTCTCGTCAAAGATACTAACAGGCTTACAGTAGCTACTTATCTGCATGTCAATTAAAAGTTCGGTAAAAATGCACATTAGAATATTTCCAAGATTTACTTTGTATTATAATATTACTTTAAGGACAAAACCTATGAATAAAAAATAAATAAAGATAATTGAGATGAAGAGGGTAATGTATCAAATCGAAGTCTGAATAAACACACTTGTAGAAATAGCAAATTACGAGTCGATATTATGAAATCAGAAAAAAACAATGGGAGATAACTTACGTATAAAAATAGACCATGTTCTCTTATAGAAAAGATGTGACATGCAATTTTTATCCATACAGATAAAGTCTATAAATATCATCATGCCTTATTGGAATAAGGAAGTAAGATCATCACTGACACTTCAAGATGGATTTCCGTTGATGTGAATACACTCTCTCAATAGAAATTATCTATAGATATATTTAATAATTATCTATAATATTATACATAAGTTTTAAATGAAAAGTAAATGATAATAAGTCTGCCTGCAACAGTAGATTAAAAAACCGATTTCATTCCACTTTTCATTCAATTTAATATTCCTTATTCGTTTTAGATTGTAATTTTGAGTTTATTTATAACATTATTCCGCATTTAGTTGATCATTATTTGATTGTATTAATGATTAATACCAAACGTAAAGATATTCTGGTTTAGTCTCTTAAATGTATTTACAGGTAAGGACTAAATCACTTGTAGGTAAAGTTATAGTCATCTAATGTAGCTTTCATTTTAAAAAGTAATCGTCCATGAAATTGTTTCTTAGACCATTAAAATAATATAATGTTTTAAGCTGATATTTCGAAAGTGATTTTGTTCAATTCACATATACGTTCGTTGCCTATAAACATCTTAGTTTATTAACCACTTCGGTAATTAATTCAAGTAGTCTATCCGTAACATGCGTTGTAACCAGTTTGGGGAATATCCAAAAAATATTAAAATTAGAAATAATTTCAACAATCAAGTTTTAGAAGTAACAAAAATAAGAACTTATATTTCTTTGGCGTAATAATATAATAGAAAAAACTAAAACGTTGACAGCTAACTTCAGGGTGTCGTTTTTGCGTGACGGTTGCACGCGCATCATAAAAATTTACTCTCATCATTTTTCCCTAACGGCCAAAACAAATATAACTTCAAAAACTAAGCAGCCATGGGGACTGCCGGCAGAAGTAAAAACCCGAAATTTTGGAAAACTGTTTTTTAAATGTTTATTTTTTTATAATTTGTTAATTGAAATTATTAACATAACCTTACTCTTATCAAGCAACATTTGTCTGTTTTTTTATGATTTTTATAATTATGAACATTGTCATATAGTTTATTCATAATTAAAACATACGATAGATTGCGTAAGTAGGCATTTTAATATTAATATGTGAGCTCCGGCACTTGAACGCCATCTTATACTTGACACACTGTAACATGTTAACGGCTGACGTCATAGCATTGGTAAAGCGAATGTATACGTTTTTCGCCTACCGCCGCCAAAAATGTTTGCTATTCAAAAATTCAAGGTTTCGTTTAGTCAAATATTTTTTACTATATTATCTGAATTTTGTGATTTATCGACATTTTTAGTAAGCTATATTTGAAAATAAAATCTTCTTAATGAAATAATCATTCATAACTTATTCTATGGATCTTTGATAACTACACTTATAACTAAAGTATTTACATTAGAATACCACTAAACAGTACTTATATTAAAGCTACAACTCGGAAAATTGTTACAGCTAAATCAACTAGTACGGCTAACTAGCCGCAGTAGTTTTTAAACTTTAAATTATAACAATGAAATGGGCTTACAAAAATGTCGTTTCAACTCATACTGACACTTTTGACTACCGCCGCAGCCGGTTTTAACTCGTCTCTGAATAATTTAGTGGCCCCTGAAAAGGTGACGCCCCCGGGCCGTATCAAGACTTCTCAGTTACGTCGTTTGACCGCAATTTTTCTATTTAACCCAAGAGCTTGGACGTTTTTCTTTATTCAAACTGTACAAAATGACTCCGTTTGACCTGATCATATATATAAATCTTGCGAAAAATTTGAAGTTTTGATATATTCTTATGTATTCTAGGTTGCTATTTACGAGAGTGCGATCACCGTAAACTCCCTTTCAATCCGACTCATCAATCATAAATGTGTCGTTGTTTGGATACGAATATACATGCATAATGTATTTTATTTATAAACGCTATGACATATTTATAACAGAAAAATACTATGCTATTGATATTTTTAAAACAATAGGTATATGAATTTCTTTTATACAAAATATTGTATAATTTTATTTTTGTAGTTTTTGTTCATTAGATTTATCATTTTTTTTTAAATTTTGCCCGTAAAGTAAAAAATGCGTTTAAATATATGGTACAGCTATTTTTTAAAGATTGTTCTGTTTTTTTTAACACCCAACTTTGCTAAGTATTCACAATAGATTGAACAAAATAATGCAAGGTACTGTGCTGATGATAATCGCTTGTATCGACTTAATACATTTGTTCTATATATCGTCGAATGTATAGAATAGAACAATGTGTATACTAAAACCGCATCGTAAATTTGATTGAAATAATTTCGAACGTTGCTCCAGTTCTAAATACAATAAAAGACAAGTACGTTGCCTTTTTTAAAAAATAAGGGTTAATGATATGTTCTAACAGAAGGATATTGTCGTAATTGAAATAGATATCAAATGTTATATCTACGTAAGTCTGCACCTGAAGTACTAGTACTACTCCATCGGAGATCGTTTCCATAAATAAGGGTATTCAGAAACACTTAGAACTCATTAAAAGTCATTTTCAAAGCGACAATAGAATCCAACATTATTTCTTTCTTCGACGTGAGAAAAGTGGAACAATCTTTCAACATATTTCACAGTTACGGAATTTTTAAAACTGAGTATTTAAATCAGCAGTAGATATTTTATGTACAAACCTACCTACATTTAGTACTAAAAACTGGTAGGGATCTTTTGATGAACGAAAATATTGGTATGGGACAAAATTATGTCTCTCAGTAGGCACTTGCCTAGTTAAATAAGATGCAAGTTAAAACTATGACATTTATAAATAGACATTATGATATTTATAATTTTATAAATAAACGCGTCATAATATGACAAATTATACATATATTATATCTACTGAATTACCACTAAAAATGGCGGTATTAATCCGTACATCCAACCATAAAGGCGTTCACTGCTGGACTTGGTCTCCCCCAAAGATAAGGGGGGAATTGCCATAATCGCCACGCTTAGCAGGATTGGCGATCGCAGTAGATGTTTGTGGTTCTCAAAGGATGCTGCTGCCCATCCCCTAGTGTATCCCTTAGTAGCCTTGTACGACACACCCACGGGTAGATATGGAGTGGTACTATTCTTAAGCCGGCACCTCACGGAACATAAATATTAATCAATACCTACAAATTATAAATATGTCACTCATAAACTATCCAAGCAAGTCCTACATGGTCAGATTGTATTTTTGCTTTATGATCAAACTAGGTTAGGTCTTCATACTTTTTCAAAAATGTTTATATATTTATGCTAGCTGAGTGTGCCCGTGGCTCTGCTTGTATACTAACAGACAGATAGTCGCATGGTGATTGGGCATTTCTAACAATGCCTATCTGGTTAACTTCAACCCTCAAGTTCGAAAACCTGGCGCCAAATACTAATAGGTGCGTTCCGGCAAGCATCACTTGAGAACTTAGTGTGTTTACCATCCTGGACCACATCGTCACTTAACATCAGGTGAGATTGTGGTCAAAGCACTGAGCGTATATCGTGTAAAAAAAAAGATTGACGTTGCTTTTTATATAACACAAGCATAAGTATATAAGAAGGAACATGATAATTGTAATGTTTGGGAAAATTATATTTTATTATTTTGATTAATTTTCCTATATAATTATCATAACCAAATACTAAATCAAAACTGTAACCGCTATCATTTTTAAACCGAAATATAATTTTGTTTTTTGTGGAATAAATCCTATTTAATAACGATTTAGTACATATGTTTTCAATAGCAACCGTCTGTAGCGAGGTGCAGTAAACACATCGCTAACGATATCGCTTTGAATGAATGAGCAAATGCGTTTTGAATGGAACGTCTGTTTATTACTTATGAGCTAGAAATGTTTCATATTACGTAATATGTTTTTAAATTCGGATTATTCGGAAATCATATTAATCGATGTAGGTGTGATTTCATGAGCTTGGGTTTTGAGTAAACTAACACAACGGGCAAACTATTAAAAAGATGTAATGGCATTTTTGAAGTGAAACAACATTACGCGCAATGAGAGACAAACTTCAAGGTTACGTCAAGTAACATAAGTGCTGGGATTTAAGTCACAATTTTGATTATTGAAGGACGGATTAGAATAATGGAAGTACGTAGTAAGAGAGAAATAGGCAAATATAATAAGCACGCTAAACATTTTGAATGTAAAATAATTATTTTCGACTCCTTCTATGCTATATTCGTTCTTTAGGAATCGTGAGCATGTTTGTATTTTATAATGTAAAATGCATATTTATCTATTTCTTGGTCTCTGATATTTATCGCTCATTAATAACTATTGTTAGAGATTTAATCTTATATTTTCAAAAAAAAAAAGTTACTGACACGTGTACACTCTATCTCTATACGTGGTGTGCAGAGGTGTGTTCAGTAACAGCATAAAAAAATTAATTCCTCTTAAATTAGCATGAAACGATCTTCCAGGACACAATCGCTTACTGATAAGGTGAGACTTTTATTATACTCTGAAACTATATAATAAAGGATACATAAAAGGCAAATAAAGTTAATGATGAAAGAAAAAAATATTATTATAAATGTGGTTGATATTACTTTGATACCATTTCGTTTCAAATGGTGTTCACCTATCACGTCTTTTGAATGTTGATAAATTTATATATATACTAGCTGTGTCCCCGCGGCTGCGCCCGCATTTTATATGTTCTTCAATGCGTTTTCATTTTTTCATACAAAACCCTAAATATTTTCCTTCATAATTTTTTAGTACTAAGATTAAGTAAATATATTTCTCATAAATTCAAGCACTTGCCCGTAAAACTGTGCATTGAATCGGATTTTATTAATTTTTTTTATGAGTGTTATTTTTTTTACGTGGAACTCTAATTATTTTAGAAAATTAAAAGTACTCTTTGTTCCCGGGGTAACTTCAGCTATCTACAAAAAAAGTCGTGTCAAAATTCGTCAAGCCGTTCTAGAGATTACCCGGAACAAACAGATAGACAGACAGACAAAAATTTTAAAAATTGTTTTTCTGGTATATGTGTCATATATACATAAGTACATTCTTAACTATTTATAAAAAATAATAATTTTGAAATTACAAACAGACACTCCAATTTTATTTTTTAGTATAGATATACGAACAATTAAATGTTATCCATCATCAAGATTTCCACAAAGTAAAGCAAATTAATTAAATATTTATCATATAAAAATAGAATAAATATCGCAAAATAATCTAGCAATGTTCCAGCGGGTTCTTGCATGTGTTAGTTTATTTAGAGGTTTTATATGTTTTATTAACTTGCTATCATTTTAAAAAAGATTTGCGGCAAAAAACTGAAACAGAATTATTTAAAATAGATATGATAAAATTTACACCACTAAGAAATATGTGATTGTGAAATAAATAGCAACAGTTACAATGACCATTTTGTGAATAATATAAGGCAGATTACAATCCGTTCCATTCTCAAAGCAGCAGGAAAGAAAGGAAAAAAGTAAATGCGACGTTTGCAGCTCTATCCGTGTAAACGGTAAGTCCGCCTGCAGATGGCGCGATGTGCACTCGATCGAGTTTCACTGGGTACGATTGCACGCTGCCTGTGTTCCCTAAAGTGACCATTATTAAAATATCTTCTGTAACGATTGGATTTCATAAAATTAGTTTTTGTTATATTATTATTTACATATCTTCCTAATAATAAAAATTAAATATATATATTAAAATTAATATGGAAAATTATTAAAGGAAGGCGTCCCAGGATTGTCACCAGCTGCGAATATAAGCAGATGGATCTTCTATGTTGAATCAACTCATCTATCTATCAATCCATCCATTCAACCGAGGAAGGTCCACTACTGGACATAGGTCTCCCCAAAGATCTCCACGACGACCGGCCTTGCGCCACCCGCATCCAGCGGATTCTCGCTCATCATCATATACTCATCTATACTAATAAATAAAATTGAAGTGTCAGTTTTTAATGTCAAAATATTTTTTTTACTAAATACATATGAATGCATATAATATATCTAAAAAAATACAGTTATTTAAATTTTGGTGTGTCTGCCCGTCCATCTGTGTGTCTGTTTGCTCCTGGAAATCTCCGGAAAAAGTGAACCGATTTTGACGGTACTTTTATGGTTGATAGATAAAGTTACTCCGCGTAACTTAGGTTACTTTTGATTTTCACAAATAATTAGGGTTCCACGCAAAAAAATTAAAACTCATAAAAAAATTGAATAAAATCCAGTTCAATGCACAGTTTTACGGACATGTGTTTGTATTTATAAGAAATATTTCTTGTACTCATTTTTCTTAGTACTAAATTTTTTTAGAAAAATAGGGTTACGCATAAAAAAATTAAACGCAGTGAAGAACATACGAAACGCGGGCGCAGCCGCAGCCACACAGCTAGGTAGACATAAAATTTGTTCGAGTCGTCTAGAATTAAGTGTCATTATATAAATAGATACGTGGCGAAGAATTATATTATTGGTTAATTTAAAATGTAGCGGATTTTGAAACGAAGTTCCATTAATAAGCTTTATCTAGATTACCCAGGTAGCGGCGGTTAGGAAACGAAGAGTTTTGGGTTTCTTATAGGTAGTATAATGATGTAACGTTACTCTTCTTAGCAATCATCTCGCGTTCTCCCTTGCAGCTCGAGCAGTCTAGCAGCAGTGTGCCGTGTGTTTCCCTAACTTTATTTTTTTTTTTCTTTTGGTTCTTTATTCATATAAAAAATATTACACATGCAGTTTACACAACATAAAATACATATTATAATAAAATAAAAAAATAAAAATACAAAATAAAAATAGAAAAAATAGAACAAAGCTAGAGAAACTATACAGACTACACTTACTAACTAAACTACGAACTAATAGGGGACACGGGGAAACCGCATCAGGGCTATTCCCTTCGACGGTGGCCTCTCCTTTGTCCGCGCCTACGGACAAGTCTACTGGGTGAGGCACACAGGTGCGTCCCTCGTGGAGTAATCTTTTGAATTCTAGGAGCTAATCCTGCTATCGATCGGACTCTGAGGGGTCAGGGAGATGCATCCGATCTATACGGGTCATAGACACGGTCCTCCTTCAACTACCTACTCAGCTAGGCGAGGACCGGCGTATGAGATCGCGCGCCTGAGGCCTATGTATTAAAGACAAGCGATCACCTCTTCCTCTCCGACTGTCGGGAGGTCTGGCGTGCAACGGCGCGATGTTCTGGAGGTGAACGTGCGCCGACGTGTCCGCTCGGCGGAACATGTTGGTTGCAAGGCTGCTTATGAACGCATCCAGGCTCTCTACACGTAAGTCACGCGCAATTACGTGGTTGCTAACGTATCGCGGTGCCCCCGCGATCATGCGAAGCGTGATGCTCTGTTGGGCTCTAAGCCGTTTCTTGTTCGAATCCGATAAGCGACTGAACCATGCAGGGGCGGCATAGGTAAATCGTGACCTCAAATAGGTTTTGTATAAACCAAGCCTCGTTCTCAAGGGTAGCATTGAGGTGAGCACTGGACGCAGCATTCTCCTCGCCGCTCTTGTCCGCGCGATCACATCTCCTACATGACTTGAAAAAGTCAGGTTTCGATCTATAGTGACTCCCAGGTATTGGACTTTATCATGTAACGTTATTGTTCAACAAGAGATGTCGCTAAGTAAACTGGTTTCTTGTTGGTTGAGCGTCTTTATTGAATACGGGGAGGTGTAAGGCAAAAAAAAATATGTATCGTATTACTGTAGTATCTCAGAGATAATATTTGGTGATGTTCAAATAACATATAAAATGTGTTGTTTATCTTGGATTGCGCGCAACACGAGATGAGTAAATAATTAATAAATATTAATATGATACATGTAATTACATTAAGTAGATTAAATTCAATTTCATATATTGTATTTCATGGCAGTTCTTCTAAAACCCCTTGTTTGTTCTTGGATGTTAAATGTCGTAATCAAGCAGTTGCTAAAATTCAAGTCTTTCTAACGTATTCTTGTCCTCAACGAACCCGGATCATTACAGTGGATTGAAAAACGAAATCATCGAAATGGATGTGACGGCGTTTGATTTTAGATTATTAATAATTAATATATAATAATAAAAATATCCTTAAAAAACTAAAATCATAGCGACATTAATGAACGCCCGTTCGCCACAGTCCATTGGTTCGTTTTAAGCGAGTCCCGCCGTTCTTTGCGCAAAACACCTCTCCTTCCCGTCGCCCGCACTCCTCTCTTTCAGCATAGTCATTAAACTAAAAAAAAACAATAAAACTTTTAACAACCTATTTGAAAAGTTTATTGCATTTATGTATATGTTTACGTCAGGTTTTATTAGGTAGTAATATAATTTTATTGTCAAACTGCTTTGATTAAGTGCTTGTACTTATAAATCATGTGGAGCTTTTTAGCAACTTTAAACTCCCCCCTTTATCTAAAATCACGTAAATCACTTTTTTACAATGTATCTTTTTTAAATTTAAATACAGGCATAAACTAATTTAATTCTTGAAAATTTTTGAAATCGTTGCCTAGCAACAGCTAGTTACGGTCATGTAGTTACACATTGCACGTCCAACGAAAATATAAATAAAATATATCTCACTGTACCAAAGTCCCTTGTATTATCTCGTGATTACTTATTTTACGTATTTGTCAATACACTTCACTTTAGCATACTAACACTATATCTCGTAAAACATCACATTAATTACACAATATAGAGAGTCATACTGCATTTTATTGAAGTAAAAACAATGATGCAAACCAAAATGGCTTCAAGAACTCTAATACTGTTTATTACCATAGAATTAAAATACTCAGAACGGCAGTAGTCGAACTTTGCGTGCCTGTGATTAAGTAAGTACTTCTCTGTCGATTATACTCACATATACATTTTTTCCTTCAATATTAAGTTATTTTTTGTATCAAACTATCGTTATTAGCATTATTACTCTGTTTATGTGCCTGTTGATATGAAAACTTAATTTAAAAACGTGTTCTTTTCTTATCGCATTACGGTGTATTTTTCCTGTAATCATTGCTACCAGACAACTTTTCGAAAAACATTTACAATTTCAATATCATCTCTAAATGCAATCAGTCTATATCATATTTCATGAATTAACTAATTACAATTAGGCCAATGGATCCCTCGGGAACAGTCGCCAATTATCGATCAATTATATTAGATAACACCGAATCGAATTGGGCGATATCAGATATATGTATAAAGTCTTACGTACAAGTTTCACCAGTGACCCGGTACATCTAAATTTCAAGTTGATCTGTGGAAGATTATGGGGAATGTTTGACACATAAATGACAAAAGTCCTATAATCAAATGTGAAAAAAAATAAAGTAAGAAATAATTTGCGCATGATATTTTAGAAAAATATTAATTCTATAATTTACTTCTATATTTCCCTCCATCGAAAGAAGAGGAAGAAAATTAATATGCTATATAATCCGGCTTTAGATTATTTTAATATAAAAAAGAGAGAAAATAATAATTCATCCGTTAATATCAAAACCTGTTTTAAATAATTCCATTAAGAGACAATCTCGCTCTATCTAAATCAAGTCGCGCTCAGAAATCTCATTTTAAAAGAACAAAAAGTGAACTTTCCATAAATATTTAGCGATCGTCGAGCCCTTACTCTCACCTGGTGGTTCCATTTCGCTGGCAATCCCGAAAATGAAAATCAGATGAGGGCTTTGATGAGTTCCAATTCACGAGGGTCAAGCGATTTATTGCTTATGTCGATTCCTTTAATTAATTTACTTGTTAATGGCAGGAAGCGATGATGGCGATGGTAGTGCGGCCGTATTCGCCCGTAGTGCACGGATTCTAGCCCACATCTCCCACATTGAAATCGGCCTCAGCTTTCGATGAAGGAAAACATCGTGAAGTAACCATAGCATGACATAGTAGGGCATTTTCTAATAATGTCCGGCTGGGTAGCTGTCACCCTCTAGTTTGAAAACCTCTCGCCAAATACCAATTGGTGTGTTCTGGCAGCATCACTTGAGAACCAGTACCTCTAGGCTTAGTGTGTTAACCATCCTGTACCACATCGTCACTTAACTTCAAATGAAATTGTGGTCAAGCCACTGAGTCTATAACGTGTAAAAAATATGTCCTCGTAGAATTCAATTATGACAATAATCACTTGATTCTTGCCGAACGATGTTCTCAAATGCCTTAAAAATATGAGGATTTTTTTTTCAAAAATGTACTTTATCCGCTGCCCTTAATCTCGTCAACAGCCATTAAAAAGAAAACCATAAAAAGGAAAGGGCAGGTATTGAACTATTTTATATTTTCCTATTTATATTATTATAATAATGAAGTGCGTTGGATTAATTACGGAATTATATAAATTAATAAGCGTTGTTTTTTCTAATGGTTTCACCATACAGCGGGCGGAACCAGCGCCATGTTTTTGTATAAAACACCACATTGACGCGACCCGGGCGCAACCTCTATCTATAGTAAAAGCGCGCTGGCGTCTCGCCCCGTCCGGAGTGTGGCGGAATCATAAATTATACTATAACTTACTATATAACCTAAGTGGATGTATTGTCTGAGATATGTTAAGTTAAATAACAAAAACCATACATAACTAAGTTTTTTTAGCTTGTAAAGTTATTTAAAATAATTATATATACTACGTAGATAATTCGACGGTGGAAACAAAGCTTACATACCTATTTTTGTCGCAAAATCGCAGTTTCCACTAAATAACTTTCAAATTATAAGCTAATTAATTTACAGACATACAAATATTTTTACACACATCGACATCTATTGATTAATAATGTAACTGGAATTCGTTACACATTTTCATTTCATAAAATCCAATTCACACCGTCCCATAAGAAGTTTTATTTCAAAAACGTGAAGGAGGACTGAAAAAAAAATCACTTGTGACTTGTACCGCTAGCAGTTGGGCGCGCATTGCCCCGGTAAAACACGAATTATCAAAATACCCTAGTGAATATTCATAAATTATTGTTGGAAACGGGTGTACATCCGCTGACACGGCTCCAGGATCCGACTTTACACGACGATTTACATCGCAACCTACATCATTCATTATTATTATATCAGAGTAACATTGAAAGTGGCGTAATGGTAGAAAAGTTGAAGGGGAAAAAGTTACATTATTACGAAACATACTTTACATTCTAAATGATTAAACTTTCATTTATATTAAATGAAACAGCTTCAAAGAAGCACTAAAAAGTTGTAAATAATTTTTAGACAAGTCAATTAAAAACTCAACACGACGGCTTTAGTTTACAATAATTTTAATATACGGGTTGGATTAGATCTAAAATTAACCTACGCATCCATATGAATACATACGAGTTTTTGGCGGAAATTCATTCTGTCATGTAGCAGTTATTGTCTTTAATCCATTAACATGCGTATTTGATACTATATTTTGTAATTTTGATGGCGTTTTGTATTATATAGTTTGATTATTATGCACAGGTAGAATTGTAAATAATGACACGAAAGGACCGGTTTTGCTGGAGCTACGAAATATTGACATTAGATTGAATACATGATTTATCACATGACGCTGACAGAATTGTGCATGTAAATCGCAGATTGCTATTAACCAAGAATAAAAAGAATCAATGTTAATAATCATGTTTTGGTCTTAACTAATTTCATTGTAGATTTTGTTCAAGCTTCTTTTGTTAATTCAGTTCTTTTACAAGTACAGCTTAATTTTATTTCTGCTTTTTTATGTTCTACCTATCGATAATAAACAATTTTTATAATGTATACTTTTAAATCTTTTGCTAATAGTAATTAAATAACTATAAAAATTATCATGTATTACATGATATTATAGAAACAGATGTCCTCTCCTTTTCATACACTTATTTAAAAATAAATATGTTTGAATTAAAAAAATTATAACGTTAGCTGTAACATAAAAAAATCAAGTTTAAATTTTTATATAAACTTGGAGAAATATACAAGCGAATAAAAGTTGCAGTAATAAAGTGAAAAATATATGACGCAACCGAGAGGAATCTGAGAGAGTGCCGCCCTCTGGGAAATACGTGCGGGAACTCGGCAACGATAGCCTTAAATTTTTCTGTATCCAATATAGTTAGATATAGATGAGCTCACCTGCTTTCTAATCTTTAACTTCTATCTCCTCTCCGATATCCTAGATTAAATTTACTTTTGATGCTAGTTAAATATATTTTAATTCAGTTGACAGCTATTCATTTGTTCACTCTATAACTTGAGAACGGCTACACCGATTTCATTCATCTTTTTTTCAATGTTTTTTTAATACTTCGTAGAAAGTTCTTGTATTAAAAAAAAAATAAGAAAATTGCGCATAAACTTAGTATATTTAAGAAAACGTAACGACCATATTAGCTTATATTACCTATAAGATTAATACTCTTGAGCTGTTTAAATGTTTAATAAGTAAATAAATAAAATGAACTTTTCTAACGTAAACCTTATGGCGTTCGGATATAACTGTTGAGTTGTTTGACAGTTTACATGATTGACAGAATGCGCGCTGCAAATATCGGTTATTAAAACAGATGCGTCGGTTGGAATGATATAAATAATTAATTTATCATTTCTTGGTGCACATATTTTGGAACAATATTTTTTAATGAATTATACAATTTGAATTCAATATTCACAGTCAAGACAAGACAAAGTCTGTTGGGTCAGTTAGTTGAAAATGAATTGCTACATCATCAGAGAAAAAAGTTCGATTTATATTGTGAAGTTTTATAGGTTTGATATTTCAACATATTTTTCTTGAATAACATTTTTAATAAAAAAAATTATGCCATAAATTAAATAACAAAAAAATAAAAAAGCTCAAAGTTGCACAAAGGGCAACGGATAGGGCTATGCTTGGAGTTTCACTGCGTGATCGAATCAGGAATGAGAAGATCTACAGAAGAACCAAAGTAACCGACATTGCCCGAAGAATTGCTAAACTTAAGTGCACTTAAGTGGCAGTGGGCTGGGCACGTTGCTCGCAGAACCGATACCCGATGGGGCCAACGGATTCTCGAATGGCTACCACGCGCCGGAAGACGCAGCGTGAGTAGGCCCCCCACAAGGTGAACCGACACCCTGGTGAAGGTCGTGGGAATCCGCTGGATGTGGGTGGTGCAAGACCGGTTGTCGTGGAGATCTTTGGGGGAGACCTATGTCCAGCAGTAGACGTCTTTTAGTTGAATGGATGGATGGATGGAATTAGGGTAACGCGTAAAAAAATTAAAACTCATAAAAAATTGAATAAAATCCGATTCAGTGCACTGTTTTACGGGCAAGTGTTTGAATTTATGAGAAATATATTTATTTTATCGTTTTAATAAAGAATTTTTAGGAAAATAATTAGGGTTCCGTAGGAAAAAATTAAAACGCAGTGAAGAACACAAGAAACGCGAGCGCAGCCGCGGGCACACAGCTAGTTTATAATAAAATGAGAATAAATTAACCTTTTAACATTTTACCCGGTAAAATATGAAATCTTTTTTTATTGATGCACTTAAGCAAAGCCCTTTTCCTTCTCTCAAGTGACCCCGCTGAAGGTCTGCTTAAAAAGGTCGGAAATCCGAGACCTTTTCGGCTTTCTTAATTCTTGTGTGATTTGCGTAATAATTTTTATTTTTACGCAAAATGTAGAAAGGACCTAGGGGGTGTATTCTGACGTCCGTCATCTTAACTACAATAAATCTTCAAGTATAATCAATTGTGAAGTTAGCAGAGTAATTCATTTGAAGAAAATATGTTATTTTTTACGCTTTAAAGACTCGAACCACAGCCTCAACGTTAAGTGTCGTTATGGTCCAGGATGGTAAACACACTAAGCCTAGATGTACTGGTTTTCAAGTAATGCTGACTAACCATTAAAAATCTGTCGTTAAAACCTATAAAATATGTATTCCGCCAGCATCACTTGAGTACCAGCAATTCTAGACTTAGCCTATTACCATCTTAGGTTACATCGTCATTTAATGTCAGGTAAAATTGTACTCTAGCATTAAACGCAAGCAGTAAGTATAACATTATTATAAAATATTATAGTATTGACTGATAACACTGTGTCTCTGGGATAAATAATAATGTTTAATAACCATAATATATTTAAAAAAAATGTTATTCCTAAAAAAAAGACAGGAATTTTAAGAAAAATCTAGATATATACATACGTATTTCAGAAATCAGAGCAAAGAAAAGTTGATATAAGTGTAATCCTATTTGTCACTTAAAATCATATAAACTGCATACCAGTTTGCGACCATGTACAGTTTCTATCCCTATACGAGGATAAGAGTTTCTATTCCTGAAATTTTCAATAATGATTTGAATTTAATTACAACCACTAGACGGAAATTGATTTATTTTCAACGCTGTAAAAAGGACCTGTAGGAATTGTATTAAAACCTATTACCAACACCATAACAAAGGCTTATCTACGAATTAAACCCCGTTTGACTTATCTGTACCTAGTACGTCCATAAATATAGCTAAATAGCTATTACTTTTCTTAAACGAAATAAGTCGGGACAAGATAACAAAGACATTCTCTCTCTCGCCGCCAAATCCATTACAAGTAGAGTAGGCACTTGTCACCAAAACGATACAATATCATAAATTATTTTTTCTACCAACCTACTACCGTTGTTCATTTTGCCGACCCTATCATATATTTTCTGTCCTACTCTGATATACGCGTCGTATATACACGCGTCCCATTTTTAGGGTTCTCTCTGCGATCACGTTGAAACTGGATTTTTGTAAATCTGTGTTATAAATTAGTTCTATCTAATGGCCGTCATGATAGGTAGCATAAATTTTCAAATTTACAGTTATGGAGCATTAACATTAGTTATGGGTTTAGTAGACAGTTTAAAATGGCGTTTTCGTTTAAAATCACTAAAACACGTGTGTTATATTGTAGAATACGTATTTTTTACAAAGTGGTATACAGAGGCATCGATATAGACATTTTGAGAGATGATTTCGTTATCTAAATAATCTTAAAAGTAAACATGATTATAAATTTAAAGGATTTACTATTTAATCAATTAAATATGCAATATTTTCTTGTTTGTTGAGTTGATATTGATATAAGTGGTTTATGTCATATTCTTACTGACTAAAGCCACACAGTGGTTTCTATTTGGTCAGAATAGGGTATAGCATTGGCCTTGGTACGGCCTATATCTTGGCAGGTGCGAGCCCTCGTAATGAGAGCCTTCATCTTCGATCAAAGGAATTGGGTATTGGGGATCCTTCTGACGAACCGACGAAGAGGCACTTTGAACACTAATCGCCTATGGACTT
This sequence comes from Samia ricini, assembly GCA_014132275.2. NCBI lineage: Eukaryota > Metazoa > Arthropoda > Insecta > Lepidoptera > Saturniidae > Samia > Samia ricini. The sequence goes on from AP028158.1 coordinate 29,456,334, forward strand.
CATGGCAAGAGCGATGTATATACTCGCATCGTCTTGCACGACCCTATATTCGTCGTATGGTTCGTCCACCACGGCAAGAAAGATTGGTCATCCGCTCTTTCTCCCACTCCATCAACTCTTAGTAAGTTAAAATCAGGATACGGAGTCCCACTCACCCTCACTTTTAAGCATCAAGAGAAAGGGCCTGTTGTTGCGTTTAGGTAACCATGCCTTATGACCTTGGGGTTACCGCTGGACCGCTGGAGTGATCAAGTCGTTAGTGTCGTTCTCCAATAGGATCTGATGGATTGGTTAATCAGTAAATGTTTAAAGTCACTACAAACGTCTGTTGGTTAGTACCCATTTTTCATTGACTAATAAGCGTCTATAACTTAGCTTTTTAAAATAATATTTAAATTTTATGATAGTTTATTTACGGAACCCTACAGAAAATTTCGATTCGTTCTTGACAATATCTTATTAGAAATAGAATCAGGTGTAATTTACGATATTGTGTTTATTGTAGTAGAGAAACCTATGATTTGATACTGCGTTTACGATGTTTCCCTTTATTTATTGTATTTTTTTAATATATTATAATGGGTAGGTTTTACAGTTTGGTTACAATCTCATCTGACGATATTAAGTGTAGCTTAGGATAATACTACGCAAACTCTAGAGGTACTGGCCCTCGACTGAGGCTACCAGAACAGGCTTATATATGCTTGGCGTCTCTTCCTCGATTTTAGATTCCATTCATTAGTGTCATTCAAGTCTTAGGTAAGCAATAATAAATATTTTCCTTTTTATTTATTTTCAAAATTACCACAATGCTTACGCTATCATAGGGGAGGATAAGAGTTGTGTTTACTATTGCTGACAAGAGGGGTGGGTAGTCAGAAATGTCAAAAATTTTGCATACATCATTTTTTTTCTAACCTATCTAATGGATTTGACCGGAAGGGCCTTTACAGCTTCACCGAACTTTGTGGCTGAGTGCTGAAGTGCTCAAAAGCCGCAAAAGGTAACTAGCTCAAGGGTTCGAACCTCGGCTTGGCCGTTACCTTGCTTACATCGTTCTTGAACGGCCCCTTATATAGGTTTACAGTTTTACCTGATGAGTAACAATGTCGCCAAAGATGATAACAGGTTAAGCCTAGAAGTGCTTAAGTGATGCTACCAGAACACTACAATAGGTGATAGGTAAAACAGATTCTAGACTTTAGCTTAGCAGCTACTAACGCGTAAATAAAAACATATGCCATCAGCAAGTAATCCCAGTGTATGCAAAAGAGTAAATATAAAACTTTCAAACATAATTTTATTTAAAAAATACACATTCAAAGTAACTTCAGTTACTTATTCGTACGTACAATTACGCTACTGAAGAGCGAAAGAGAACGTATACAATCTCTCTCTCTCACACACTTGATTAATGACGTCTGAAGGGACGTAATTCAAGAAAATTCTGAGACGTTTTGAATAATTACCCATGTAAATTGAATATTATACAAAAAGCTACATTAAATTTTTTTTTTACTTTTTTATGAACCATTTTATTTTTAAATTACTTTCTATAGTTAACAAATGACACAATTCAATTCAATCCAATTTTTAATCCAATTTTCAAGGAATTTCACTTTTCCACGTATAAAATGTTCCTCTATCAGCTAATAACAGTTGAAACCAGACGTGATTATTTGTAATGCGGGTGAAAGAACCAATTCTATAGAGATTAGGCGTAAACGTGACTTGCTTTAGTTCCTATTCTTAAACCTTCGACATTCAATTATCACAGTAGTTCTCTATCAAACGCAAAGCGATAATGGTTCCATAGAAGCGTATTGGGTTATTGAATTAATTTTATTATATTATGAGCTGGAAATTAAAAATAGATATCGTGACAAAACCATAGAATAATGATAAAGTAGGTAATCTCTAATGACTAGGGATCTTATATGGAAAATCTTTAGCCAAATACATACAGGTGTGTTCCGAGTGTAGCATTTGGGAACTAGATATTGTAGGTTTTTAGCATCTTAGTATTTTGGTGGACATTGTCATTTAACATCAGACGAGATTGTGGTCACAAGCTAAACCTATACTTATTAATACATTAAGGAATCACTTATATTTTTTTTGGAACGAAGTTCCTTATATGGCAATGCGGAGGATTACCCTTTTTTTGAGTCGGGGGGAATTGCATTTACGCACTACCCTTACCTATTGCATTAGTGAGACCGGAGTCCCCCAATGCAATACGTAAGGGGGCACGGAGGGACGAACTGCGTGCCAGTGTAGGACTCACCCGGGCGTGAAGTGCCCGGAAATATCCACTAAAACCCCCCGGCGCCGTCCGCCGCATTTGGGATGGGGGCGACACGGGGTGGCTTTCGCAAGCACCGCGTCGCGCGGAGGATTACCCTAGCCAGCAAAAAACGTCCGTAACGTTAAAAAAAGCGTAGCCTTTTTGTAGCTGTGATTAAATTTCAGCAAAATAGATATCGCCTCCGTGGCGCAACTGTTTAGCGCGTTAGGCTGTTAACCGAAAGGTTGGTGGTTTGAGCCCACCCGGGGCGCAATTTTTTTTAGTTTTACGATACATCAAATTTTTCATAACTCAATACAAAAATCTAATTTTATCACTTTATTTTGCACAAAATTTATCTACATAAATCATAAAACATTTCAGTATATTTATCTTTTCTGCATGTTTTTTTGTTTAATATTCCCTTTACCACTAACCTGGCGTTTACAACAGCTTTCCATTGTTTTCCTATTGTCTCATTTTTATAGGTAATCGGCATAATATTGACCTACTTTAAAGTTATTTCAATAACATATTTAGAAATAGATTATTTTTAAAAACCAAAGTTTTTTGAATAAATATTTTGATCGAATTTTAGCCATTACGCAAATACTAGATTTACTCGACACATATTTTTTTGTTTTTTTCCCTTTCATGTATAGTCTATGTATGATGTATTGTGGTCTAATGTATAGTCTACGTGATGACTGTTATTATTATTGCAGTTTATTATTATTCATGTAAATAGCTGTTTCTTTATAAATTATTGTTGTACTAGAAATCAGAGATGACGGTTTATGTTATAATATCAAATCGGATTCTCACTGAAATAATTTGTTAAACGTTAAAAGTTTGAACACTAGATGACGTCACACAATGTTTTTTTTTTTTTTGTTAAGAAGGTATAATAATAATTTTAGATATTTTCTTCATAACGAGTCATTTTCTAACTATTACATGTAGGCCTTATATAGTTTTGTTTTTTATATTTCTGTTTTAACTAAGAACTACGTTCCTGAAGCCGGTCACACGACCGCATAATTTTTTTTGAAAAATAAAAGTGTAATTAGTATTATTTGATTAATTTTGTCGTTTCTAAAGAAATGTCTGATTATTCACGTACAAGGTAAGCAGTATGAGTAAAAGGTACATCTAATTAATAGGCCGTAACATTCCATCAAACCAAACACTAAATAGGACTTATCATTCAAAGGGAACGACTACAATTTTTTTGTCCTTAAAAATACTATGCTGTTAAATTTCACCACTGTCTTGACATTCTAAACGTTATTCAAAAACATGAATAAGCAGCATAAGGAATACCCCATGCTTCTAATAAGAAACTACAAGATAAGTCTGTGCGTTTTAAATGAATGAAATACCGTACTAAATGACTTAATTATTTTGGTAAAAAACTGTTACATCATAATCCCTATGATATGTTATATACCTTTAGTAGATAGCAGATTGATAACCAATTTTCAGTATGTAATTTGAATAAAACTTTATTTATCACATAATTCAAATAGCTTATAGTTAAATACCGTAAATATATATCGTCTTATTTTTGACCAGTTACTTCGAAATTAGTAATCTTACGTCTCATTCAAATACGTCAGCTCAAATTGTAAGGAAATATGTTGCCCAATATATCTAAGCGTTCCAGAATTGTAATCAATGAAACAAGATAAACATAAATATCGAATGTGTTAGAATAAGACCACTTGTTCCGCTCACGTATGACGGATTTACTCCTCATATATTATATAAATAGTATGTTTTATTTTAACAAAAGCTATGTAAAACTTTATTACCTTTAAATATATTTAAGATTAACATGTGATGTCCACCTTAGAAGACACGTGGATTTATTTGTTTAATTGTAAATGTCGATTTTTGCATTACTAATTTATCCTTTTTACTTAAGTTTCTCTTAATTATTTATATTCTGCAGAATTTGATCGCAGATAACAAACTCATAATTTTTAACAATTTTTTATTCTATATTTTTGTTTAAATGAAATTCACAATAAAAAATATAATGTTACATTAGTTGAAATAAAAACACGGACCAATCAATAAGTCTTAAGAACCAGTATACCAAAACATACACCCGTACGCGATAATGCTCAGCCACAACTCCCTGGTTTGACGGTCAGGTCTGAGAGACTTGAAGACCTAGGTCCGCACACGACGACGACCAACATTACTGCTCCTCGATTTCCGTTGCTCTCTGCTAATATCTCGTTAGTGGTGATTTATCTTGCTAGATAGTTTAGTTGTCTCCTTACTTCGAGTTAAGTTGATACAATCACTTCAGATTCCGTTATGTTGAAATCTTACATTGAGCCTCAAGTCTTTGGTAAGAGAAAACTATCATGCCAAAACACTAGTTTGTTGATAGGGTATTCTTATTAATACCCCTCTGATTAGCCAGAACATTAAATATCTTGCATCAGTAAAGAGATAGTTTATACTGGCTTAGGAGAAGGTGAGATTCTGGTCATATGATACAGTATACAAAAAAGTTGTCGAATATTCAGTTACTTAAATATGTCCCTTTTACAATATTCAATTCTATAATAAAGATTCTATGAAATACGTTTTATAGTGATAGATGGATTTAAATTAATTTTTGACCTTTGAGTTTTAATTGAGGCTACGTTGAGCTTATCAAACGATCCGAGTGAATCCATTAAGGGTATATAACGAATCGCGGCCTTGTTACAGACGCGCGGAACGTGCGGATGTGCCTAGCGCGTATGGCCGACACCGTCCAATTTGGCACCTCTCCAATCCGTCAGGTGATACATAGCCTATGAATACACAGTTGATATAAATAAACAGTAGACCAACTCCAAGCAATTCAGCCTAAAACATTTTTTAAATATTTATATTTAATTAAGTTATGTATCGTATAAGTTATGAGTGAATGAATCCTCATGCGTGTGCAATACGAGGCACCAAAATTTCATCACAATTAGATGATTAGTTTAGGAATTAATAAAAGACAAACATACGAATAATCATTGTTATTTGTAAATACGAGTAAATGTAAGTTTGAAATTTAATGCCAATAACCATATTATATTCAAAATATTTAAGAATCTTTCTTATAAATTTGTTGATAAAGGTGGGAACCGTCGATGATAGATTTTATCGGAAGTCGTCACCATCATACCAGCCTTCTTAGATTCCTCTTCACGCCTCTTTTGAAGAAGACGATATCTTAGGAAGGAGGGAACACGCTGGCAATGAGTTCACTCCACATCTGCAAAGTACTGTAAAGATTTTTAAATACTTTATGGGTTCAACGCTTTGACCACAGTCTCATCTAATGTTAAGTGATAACGCGCTCAGAATATTAAATACGTTATGTCTACAGATACAGATACTAGCTCTGAAGTTATGCTCTCGCAACACACCTGTTGGTGTTTGGCGACAAGTTTATTGTAAGATTTTGTGAATTTTTTGTTTTCGTGACAAGTATATTTGTTTGCTTTGTTGTGATGTTCCTATTTTCCTGAAAAGGCTATGCAAATTTTTAGAACATACATAGTAGTAATACAGACAATAAAAGATGCGCATCAAAGAAATGTCGCTTCGTAGCAATTTTAAGAACATTAATAATATGAAAGTTCCATGCCACTGTAATCTATTCAGAAGAAAGTTGTTCACCTACGGTATTTTATCCACTAGCCTTAATATTAGGCAGTGTGGAACTATACTATTGCATGACCTCTACTCTGTCTGTTGAAATGTCCATTTTTTAGATCCAGTTCGAGAAAATGTTGAAACATAACGTATGCGGTTATGACTAAATAAAGCCGTAATAGCTATAATAATTTAATAGGAGTCTATTGGCGAGGTTACAAATACAATGAAAATTTAGATTGCTCTTGAAAAGCGTCAAGAGTTATCCAACCGAATCCGAATCTAACCATTTATGATATGATCTCTGATATGAATCGTATTTCATGCACAATAAAATACATTTTTCGAATACTGTCAAACGCTTCCTATACATGACAAAGTTAAATTTAGTTTATTAAAGAAACAATTCTTTAAAATAGAAATGCAAGATAAAATAGATCACTTCCAGTCACGTCACGTCAGATCACGTCAAATCGCGCAAAATGTTATTTCCCACTCAGACAATATTTGTTACGACGAACGGACGACCACTTACATGATTCCTAGAGTTGTAAGTTCTCTACCTACATCTATACGTAACAAAATTAATGTAAAAAATTGCAAACATGTAAAGAAATTTTACTCGTCCTGTTAGTAAAAACTCTAATCACCTTTACCTATTTGTAACTGAAGATCCATTGTAAGTGCTGCAAACAAAGGTTTAAGTGGCATTATACACAGATGTAAATAATTTGTAATATGTTTTTTCTATATAATAAATAAACAAATAAATCAATGTAACCCAATAATTGTATTCTGTTTTGCACCGTAGAGTTATCTATACTAATAACATAGTTAAAGTATCTTCTGTACCTTTTTTTAAAAATTTTATGACAGATGTATATTTTTGCTGTTACTCATCTTGAATATGACATTACATAAAACAGTTATTGTATGTCTGACTGCGTGTATGTCCGGATTAAGTCGAAAACAGCTTAATCAATCTGAATAAAACTACTTATACGCGAAGTGTATGTCAAGGAGCTTTTTATAGGCTATACATATAGATTTTCGAAACTATTTTTAGAATTCGTAAAACAAAAATACATTACAAATAAGTATAAAGATAACGAAGAAACGAATCTTGTCTTATTTTAACTTAAAAACGGATTGACCGATTCTGATAAAATTTGGTGTGTATAAATTATATGTCACTTAGCGATTTATGGCGCTATAATAACTACCAATACAATTTTTGGTATTAATATTTTTTTTTAAACTAAAAAAGGGTTCATGGATTTTGTGTACGGACCCATTTGTTGTTTTCGGTAAAAACAAAATAAAACCAAATCAGGATATCTCACATTCAATCAAGATAGTAAGACACGTAGATGAAGTCACGGACGACTAACAGTATTTAGATATTTTGTCTTTCTAAAAATGAAATAACTGTAATATATAATATAATTCCATAAATGGCATTATTTTCTTACTGAGATAATTGGAATTACTAAATATTCGTTGTAATTTGAAGGAAGATATTCGGTATTCCAATCCTTTGAGTTAAAAAGGCATATCTACTTTTATAACAAACGACACATATGTATGTAATTCCAAAACATTAAAACTAGCATGGGTTTAAATAAAAACTAACATGGGTTTAAATAACACCCTGGGAACCCGGATCTACAACGATATTAGTCATTTACCATAGGAAATTAGCATAAAACTGAAGCAACTATTAAATAGAAGGATAAGTTATTTGATTAAATTTGCGTTGATTAATATTTTAGTGCGCAATTCGGTTCAAATCTGTTTCCAAGTATCGAAACAGGTGCTCTAATGTATTTCTAACGAGAATCTACATCGACTATTATTACTACTATTATTAATAGAATATGCTATTGAATCTCTAAAGGGTTACTTATAGTAAGTACATTTTAAAATGGCTCGAGAAATTTCTGAGAGTGATATAAAAATCTACTGAAATGAGATTGAATCAAAATTTAGATTTTTGAAATTGATTTTTATCTATACTACTTACTAATAAATAAAATTCAAGTGTCTGTTTGTAATGTCAATTTTTTTAAGTACTAAATTGATATGAACGTATACACGATACCTGTACCAAAAATTGTAAAATTGTTGTCTGTCTGTCTGTTTATTTATTTATTTGGGAAACAAACAGTACATTACACTTAAAACTAAATACATCATATATTAAAATTTCATATTCCAACAAAGTTTCCACGTATTACTAAAACATACAAGCCAACGTGTATACAATACGTAGTATACAAATATTAATTTGACAATAAAAATGGTTAAAACAAAAAAAAAACTTTAAACACACACAATAAAATGGAAAAAAAATTAATAAAAAAATAGTCCGACAATCAAATTACAAACAGCGAGCCAGTTAAATATTAAATAATTACTTTTGCAATCCAATCTTAACAATATCACTCTTAGTTTGAATTAGTTTTTTAAATGTGATAAGCGAGTGATTAAACATTAAACATTGAACGGCTAATCTCCGGAACGGCTGGACGGATTTTGACGGGACTTTTTTGGTTACTCCAGGTAACTTAGGGTACTTTTAATAAAACAAATTAAAACTCATTAAAAAATTAATAACATCCAATTCCATGCATAGTTTTACGGGGAAGTAATTGAATTTATGATAAATATTTTTACTTTATCTTAGTACCAAAAAAAATGAAATCCAATGGAGAATATATGAATCGCGGGCGTAGCCGCGGGGACACAGCTTGTTATATAATAAATTGACTTCGAAAATAAGTAAAAGGAAAAAAATCTTCGTTTAAAAAACAATAACCGTATTAGAACAAGGTGACAAAATAAATAATTTAAATTAAAAAAAATACAGATTGTTTGGGACATAAAAAAGGTAAGCTTTTACAATATTTCATGAAGACTTTTTTTTTGTTAAAGTTACAAAAAAACTTGATTATTGGAATTTATTTCACATAAATTTTGAGGTAATCTGAAAATAGAGTAAAGACAAAAGGAGTAGATCTTGTTATTAACTACAACTTTGCCATGGGACTTTTTTCCATAGGACTGTAGTTTTGCCGGAAATTGAGTAAAACCGTTTTTACCCTTAAAAACTCACCCCTTTCCATTTTGTGACCTCAGATCGTCCGTAAATTATATTTCCTTTCATTGTTGTTATAACCTCTTCCAATGGGTTACATTCTACTATTTCTTTTTTTCTTTAAAAAAATTATCGAACCTGCTCTATATGCTTATGTAGGTATAATATATAAATAGGTATACCTATTACTTGGAACTGTATGTATAACTGCTAAGAAACATATAATCATGTGTTGTCTTTTAATCGACTTCATTGTAAACAATTTTTTACCCTGTTTTTAATACAATTTCATTTATTAAAAGATACTTCCATAATAAATTAGTATTAGTATATGATACAGTTTCATTCTAAAACAGTGATGGGCAAAAGAAACTTCTAGAACTTTGGCTTTCCTTTTGTATGATTATGGTAGAAAAACATAAGTATTGTAGTGATAGTCACAATCACTATCAATATTCTACTGTGAAATAGTAAGTAAATTAGTGTGTTTAAAATATTTATATAAGGTTGCAAATAGACATGCAGTTCATTTGATGATAATCGGTCATATCAATCAAATAAACAATAAAATATATTCGTCAATAATTTCATAAAACCACCCAAACTAGTAGCTTCAAAGTTACGTGAAACCCGTAAACTAAAAACGAAATCAAATCCGGTCAACTGTGATGATTTCATTTTTTTTTAGTTCTATTGAAATTCTGGATAAACGCAGATATTTCAGTTTGTATGAAACATTTTTGGTGTTAAACTTAAAATATGCTAAGTTTAGTAAGGCGTTTTTTTTATTTATATTATATAAATGACTACGTGTTTGCAGTTGGAGGCTTTGTCCTACAAACTAGGTATGTAAAATATTAGACCTATGCTACTATCTAATTACAAAAACGGTAATGTAAAAAAATTAAAAATAAAAGCATTAAGTTAAAATAAATGGGATACATATCATTTTTCCCGGCGAAAGAATTGATTATAGAAATAACTCATAAACTATGCGTTGTTATGCCACGTTAGTTTTTTTTTTCACCAAATATGTGTGCAAGTTGTAAATCGTGATATATATACACAAGCATACATGATTAAATAAACGAAATCTTCTACTTTTTTATGGAAATATTCATTGTAAAGCCTCTTCGTATGCAACATTTGTGTCCTAAACAGAAAATAAGACACTGCAAAGTACTAATATTACATCCCTGATAAGTGTGCAATTTTACAATATTATTCGACGTTTTGAAGACAATGAAAATTGAGTTTGTAAACTCCGTTACTACTAAATAGATACACACACACACACACAGATCACCTATGTTATATAATAAAAAGAAACTATATTGTAATATTCCCTGGCCTGATGAGACTCGGCGCATTATATCGTCAGTTTGTATGGTTTTAAAAATTCAGCTGCAATGGCGACTTTTCGTGCATTGAACTAAAAAAATTCCACTATTTTCCCCGACCGGCCAGCGAGCCTTTTGCTAATTTTACGCGCCACGTTGCAGTATCCGTATCGAATGTTACGTATGAGTAGTTTTTGTTATTGAAAATTGTTTATTGCAGTTGGCGCATCGGCTAACTGCAAATAACAATTTTATTTTATTTTTCACATAATATCTGATATTACTAGTATTAGCTTTTATTTTATCTAAATTGTATAATATCAGCGATTTGACCATAATCGCACCTGATGTTAAGTGACGATGCAGTCCAGGATGGTAAACATACTTAAGTCTAGAGCTACTGGATCTGGAGTGATGCTGCCGGAACACATTTATTGATGCTTGGTGACATGTTTTCAAACTTAAGGATAGTAGCTACCCAGGCAGGCATTATTAATCCTTGACACATTAAATGCATTAGGTAGTTTTTTTTAATAAAGCAAATCTTGATTTTCAACTTTAATAAACACATTGTAAATTGTTAAATTAAATATATGGATGCTCCTATCAGACCTCAGGTGTGCCCTTAAGACCTTAAGAAATCACCATAATCCTACAACAGTTTGATTAACTTTGAACTTAAAGGGTCAAAGGTAATTTTCACAGGTTTGAAGAGTTAGGAGTTTCGAAGTTCGGGGTGCCTCACTTATAAATACCTACCTATAAATTGTACAAGACCAGGAGCGTAGAGTATTGAAATTTAATTATGAATTAAAATTAATTTGAATCAATGTCACTCAACTGAAATGGTTGAAAACGTACTTTAAGCTTTTATTCATAAGTATTCAATGTTTGTTATGATTTTAAAAATTCAGACAGTTTGCTACAGAAACTTTGATTTTTTAACTGACTAAAGTCTTCAACTCATCTCTTAGCCTAAAATAGAAATATCGAAACCTTATTAAAATGATTTATTTTTATTCCAGTTAGACAAAATTAATGCACTTAATTTGATTATATAAAATACAGTCTAACAATAACGATGACAATGAAATTATTATTTTATACAACGCTTAAAACAGATATAAAATTTGGAAAAAAAAATAAATGTTTAGATATAACCTTATTAATATATAAGTAGATAATCCACACAGTATAGATACACAGACAACAAATCATCCCTTAATGAAATTAAAATAGGTAGATATTTCTGCTATAATTTATTTAAGCTCTTTTCTAAAAAATAATGACTTAAAAATCATGACATAACAATTGTTATCAAATTTTTTGTTTACGTTTCAAAAGAATAGTCAGTTAATAATGAGACTTGTCACAAACAGAAATGTAATTAAGAACTCTTTTTGGTAAAAGGGCCATGCTCCTTTTGAAGGCGAATAAAAATAAAACCCGAAACCCTTTTAAGGTAACATTTGACGTATGAAATGATTTTTATTTGAAAATCCATGTTAAACAAATTTAAAGTATGAGGGACTACTTTATAATTATTACAAAAATAATTACATATAATTATTACACACAAATTAAGTAAATGCATAACTATAATTAATTCCGTATTAAATAAAAATGTTTTTAAAAGTAAAACTTGAACAATTATTACAACACGATTAATTTTTTAAGTTAAATATAAAAAAATACACAAAAATGCATAGAGAAATTTCGTTTTTTGTAGGAGAAATAAAAGAAAATTTGTTTTATATTGGTGAGATTCTTCATAAAACTATACGTAGTTACATTTAATGCATATTATATCAATAAAATACCTATTGATAAATGCCATAGAATGATATAAGCAGTTATAACGATATTACCACTTTTAATTAACAAAGTCACTATAATGGGCGCACTGAAACAAAAGAGACGCTCCATATAAAATGGCGTCCCGCGCCGCCATATTATTTAACACGCGTCATTTTGCCGCATGATAAGTTAGTTTTGTTACAACGTATGAATAAAAGATATTTATTGTAATCACTTTATTGAAATGAACTATTTATCATACGTAGAATAAAAATTCAGATGCTACACGTCCGTACGTATGCACACTGTAATTCCTGTTGCAAGTCGATTTAATTATTTTAATTAGACCAACAGTCAAAGGGAAACATCCATTGCAAACATTTATTCATTGAAAAAGATTCAGAAGAGGTTTTTTAATTAAAACTTTTTCAAATTTATCACGCGTTTGAATGCTATCATCGCACTGGTGAATACGAAACGAGATTTTTTTATTATAACTAAATAAAAAAAAATATAAACAATTTAATTTCCTTAGCAGATACCGATACGCTAAATTTTTCCATTAGATTTTAAATTAATAAGTAATTATCTGTAAATAATTTGTACTTTGAAACTCTAATTTAGTGTATGTACTAGTGTTAGGTATTGCAAAAACATTTCTGAATACAAAATAAATTTTACATGTAGAAAGTTAAAATAAATATACTGCCCAAAGCCGTGATATTCATCCAAATCATATTTACGTTTTTTTTGCATGTTTTTAATTTTAAAATTAAACTGGCATAATAATGAATTTATGTCTCTTATTTAGTATGATTGGTCAATTTTCATGCTTCTAACAACTTCTTACACACCTCCGGCGTTCCACAAGGATCCCATTTGGGTCATATCTTATTTGTAATTTTTATAAACGTTATTGTTAAAGTAACCACACTTTCAAACTGCCTTTTATTTACCGGTGATCTTAAAATGTATAAAAAATAAAAAATATTACGACGACGCATACCTTCTCCAACAAGATCTGAATAGTGTATATACTTGGTGCAAAAACAATTACATGAATTTGAATGTTTCAAACTGGGCTCATATACAGTTTACTAGTAAAAAGAAAAACATTAAAAACGTCACCCGTATTAAATGGAACTATTTTGAAAGAATCTAAGGAAATTTGTGATCCTGGTGTAGTACTAGATTCAGAATACTATTTCCAGTCACATACATGCGATAACAAATAAGTCATTCAGAATGTTAGAATTGTTTTAGAAAAATTTTAAATGCTTGACCTTAATAATGATTACTTATAACGCTCTTGTAAGAAGTCAACTGGAATCTAACTCTCATATGAAATCGAATCGCCGATCGTACACAACATCTGTTGACAAAATACCACATAGACGCAATGCAAGAGAAGATCAGGCGATCGGATTTCTCACTAGCACAGAATCCACATTTTCGGGTATAAAAGTAAGAACATTTATTAAGTTTGTTCTTATTAAGTTCTCTCCCACACACTCTCCGGGTCCCCCTCAGACGGCGATCCAAGACGTGTCTCGTTCCCCAACTGGGGAGGCTCTTGACGTCGCCGCCAGCGCGATACAGTGATACTGCCCATGCATTGAGCATTACATGCACAACACTGCATACACACTCCTGCACATAACACGCAGGTACGTAGGTCCTGTAAGGAACCTTTTTTTAATATTTTATTATTAAGAATAAAAAATGTAGGGTCAGCTAGGACACAACTCGCGAGAGAGTTTGAATACTCAGGTGACGGTCAAGCTGAGGTTCGTACCACTTTGGTAGCCCTTGTGCTAGTCACCTTTTCGCGGCTGATGTCTTCAGCACTCGCCCCCAAAGTTCGGTGAAGCTGTTAAGGCCCTTCCGGTCAACAGCATTAACTAGGTTAGAAAAAAAAAGAACAATATATTTCATGTTCAACCTTCTGATTGAATGTATCATTTCTACACAAACAACAAACCCGAAGTCACCAGACTGGCACTAGATTTTAAAGTTCTTTTAAATAAATAAACAGTATTATAATTATGTTAGTAATCATAAACTGAATCTGATGACATCTTTCTTCTGTCCTTTCCGTGAAAACCTTTAATCATAAATAATTATTATTATTTATTTCTGTCGTAAGTGGTTATAGTAAATATTAGAGGCTCTGTCTTACAAATTAGATTAGTACCCGTATCATGTAGGCCAGTGTAAAAAAACGCCCAACAAACGTAGTCAAGTCGGTGGCGTAGTGACGCGATATAATAAAAGACATTCTTTTAAATTTAGACTATTATTTGCTTGAACACTTACCTTAAGACTAACTTATTAACTACTTATTCTTAATAAGAGAACAACAACCCACCTGAGGCAGATGCTCTTACCACTGCCGACTCAGCGCCTGATTACTCAAAATACAAGATGCTGACTCTCCGGTCTGGTAGAGCCAGTTCTCATAACTACGTACTAAATATAATTACAAAAACGGTTTAAATAAACAATATAAAAAATATTTTTGGCTAAGTTACTTAACGATGACTGCATACTTGTTCGCCACTTCATACAACAATAAAAAAAATTAAGTACGTACCGAATTAAGCTGGTACCATTCAAAAATATTGTATCATTTTAAAAGGTCAGCGTGAATAAGAAATTTACAATACTCGACCTAAAACAGTTTATTACCGTCAAAGATTATAAATGTCGAGGGACTGTTTATTAAGCAAATGAGACGCTAAAGTCATAGACGGGCGAGTTTGCAACGGAAATTAGCCGCTTCTGAGAGACGACGACGTAAAGTGTGGACGTACGTGTCACATACGGACTGACCGAACGTCTGGTTAAAAACACATTTTCCTAATCACGCCTTTAAGAAATATTATTAGATTTTGTGTAAGCGTATTTATGAAATATTTTCTCACCTTTGCCATGTTAAATTGCAATAATTTATTATCATAATAGGCTTAAAGTATCTTCAGATCTGACTCAATGCATATTATTCGCATACGGCGTGTACCCCGTATGAAAATATATTAATAGACTAGTAATAATAATAGACTCCTGAATTCATGGTACGTGCCGAATTATTATTTTGGCATGACCATAACGCGTTCTTTGGTTAATGCTTCCAACTATTTATTACATTGCTCTTAGCTTAATTAAGACCACTATTGATCTCTTTCACGTATTACAAATTGGAATTTGTATTTATTTGTTTTCTTTTTATACTATTATGTAATTTCTTTAAGTTGTAACCGTTGAAAGGTTTTACGATTAGAGCAGTCAAGAAAATCGATAATCTGGAATGCGGAAGGTTCACTTACTTGGCGCTCGTTAAAAATTGTTGTTAACTAAATAAATATAATAAATGAACTATGCAACTGTATAGACTAGCTGCATTCTTCATACAAGACGTATCCATTAGATCATTCAAGAGAATTCTAATTCCTAAATTGTATTCTATTTAAGTATCTAAGTGATACTTCAGTGTTTTAACGGAAAATGAAAATTCAATTATACAGCACAAGTAAACCAAATGCTAAGACTGTGTGTCACACTAAGCTAAAAAAAAAACATAACGCGTGAGTGAAATATATTATTTGCTAAACGTACGAATGTATGTTAGGAGATAAATGGCCGAGGGACACATGAGAACTTTTTCTTACATTATTTACTGAAACACGCGATGTTTATGAGAGATCTATTTAGCTTAGTATTTAAGATAGAAACAAACAGTTTTGAATAAAAAAGGACTTCATGTAGCACAGAATCTACGCCTATGATAGAACTAAAGCAATTTATTATATCCTTTTGTTGTATTACGTTACCCTTACACTAGATAACATCGTTTTGTGTTTGTTTGTCTATTAGTTGACTTATAACGTGATCCGCTGAATCAATTTAATATGGAAAAGTCTCAACAATAGTTGGCAAATTATTACGGCAGTCTGCGTAGTTTCATTTAACGGAAGTCTATAGTCATTGTAAAATCTAAACATGTCTTTGTTTTGATGAAAAAAAAAACAGCACAAAATCTCTTTATTTCATAGTCAATTTGTTATCAACAGGCCTAGATCTGGACGAATAGTATTGTTTGAGACATTTAAATTATTAAGAATTGTAACATTAAAACTGAAATCAATGAACTGAAAATTTATTTAAAAAAACCCGAAAATGATAATGGCACATTTGGTACTGCGGCGGGATTCCGCGTCAAAGGATGCGAGTTAGTTCCCACCTATCCCCAACTCTGAAATAATCGGTCTGAGCTTTCTGTGAAGGAAAACATCGTGAAGAAACCATAGCATGGTGGTAAGAACATTTTCGAATGATGCGCGCCTGGGTAACTACCACCCTCAAGTTTGAAAACCTGTCGCCAAATATCAATAGGTATGTTCCGGCAGCATCCCTTGAGAATCAGTACCTCTAGGCTTAGTGTGTTTACCACCCGGGTCCACATCGTCATTTAACATCAGGCGAGATTTTCCCCGAGACAAACAGAAAAGAACTATTCCATTTAAATTATTCTTAAACGCTGTATCAATTATCAAACTAAACGATTTATACGTAACT
Source organism: Samia ricini (assembly GCA_014132275.2). Classification (NCBI taxonomy): domain Eukaryota; kingdom Metazoa; phylum Arthropoda; class Insecta; order Lepidoptera; family Saturniidae; genus Samia; species Samia ricini. The sequence continues at coordinate 29,473,084 of AP028158.1, forward strand.
TCTGATTTTCGTAAGAGTCATGTACATAATCTTAGACAGGTAATTCTAATTCCTCTACTAACTAACTTCACTTCAATTTATTAGCTATTCCCAGCTTAGCTAAATTGATTTTCAATTTAGTTTATCAGTTTATTAAGTAGGGGCGTCTTAACCCTGTAAGCGTTATTAGATACACCACGCCAGAGCTTGAGGTTATTTTTATACTACACGGGTTATTTGGGTTTGACCGTAATTTTCACTTCATTTTAAAAAAATAATTTAATAAATTTCACGGAATTTAAATCTTAGTTAATTTCTAAAATTTTTGTTTAATACTAGCTGAGAGGCCGTGGTTACGCCCGTTATGTTCTTCACTGCGTTTTAATTTTTTTTAAATGGAACCCTCATTATTAATTATTTTCCAAAATGTTTAGTACTAAGATAAAGTAAAAATATTTCTCATAAATTCAAGCACTTGCCCATAACACTGTGTGCATTGAATCGGAATTTTTTTATGAGTTTTAATTTTTTTACGCGGATCTCTAATAATTTTCGAAAATCAAAAGTACTCCTCTAAAGTTCTACGAAATAACTTTTTTTTTACACGCTAAAGGCTTAGTGCTTTGTCCACAATCTCACCGGATGTTTTTAAGTGACGATATGGTTCAAGATGGTAAACACACTAAACCTAGGTACTAGTTCTCAAGTAATGCTGCCGGAACACACCTATTGGTATTTGGCATTATTAGAAAATGCCCTACCATGCTATGGTTTCCTCATGATGTTTTCTTTCACCGAAAGTTCAGGCCGATTTTAGAGTTGGATAGTTGGGATCGAACCCACGTTGATTGACCCGGTATCAGGTTGCCATACCCACTGCGTCATCATCGCTTCAAATTCAGTTGTCTACCAAAAAAAAGTCTCGTCAAAATTGGTTCAGCCGTTCCGGAGATTATCTGGAGAAAACAGATAGGCAGACGGAAAGACAGATATAAATTTAAAAGATTGTATTTTTGTTGTAGGTATCGTAAATACATATTCATATGAATTTACTAAAAAAATGTAATTTGGACATTACAAACAGACACTGCTATTTTATGTATTAGGTAGTAAAGATTATTTTTTTGTTTAGTAGGTTGTTTACAGGACCTATATACCTGTGCGCTATGTGCAGTGTGTTAAACGTGTAATACTCAATGGAAAATCACTGTCACTGTATCGTGCTTGCGGTGGCGTCAAGCGCCTCCCCCCAGTTGGGGTAGCGGGAAACACGTCTCAAGCCGCACAGTCAGCAACATATGCTTACACATGTTGCCTATTGGTATTAATAACTCGGTTGCATATGGGTATAAATGGATTGCATTCACACAATATGTGATTTAGCGTTTCGTCTGTTGTTGTCAGAACCTACATTTCCTCGTTGTGTTTATTTCAAAGTTGTGCATATGTTTACTCAAACAACAGCGCATAGTTAGTGCTCTCACTAATACTAAGCATCAGGGACTTTAAAGCTTTCCGCTTCCTTGAAAAGCTATGTAAAATGAATTTTCGCAATATTACCTGAAATATTCTAGTCTAAACGAACTGGCTGTTATTAAGAATACACCTATAACGGTATCCATAATAAGAATTTATCACAATGACTTATTTTTGACAAATTTATAAAAACTCTCTAGTTGATGGTTTCTCAATATTTCGTAGAAATATGTAACAAATGTAACATTACTTTTTTCACAACAGGAAGTATAACCCAAAACTACCCGACAGGAAATTGCATGTTATTCAATGTTATTTTGAGTTGGTTTTTTCTTTCCCTTTGCATCCGACTTGTGTAAAAATATCAAGCAAACCTTAAGTATTGAGTTTGATTTCTTGAATTAATTTTATCTGTTTAAAGCAATACGACGCATACGACGAATTAACGATTATATATGAATCATGAAAATAAACTTTTATTATGTATTTTGATTATCAAAGTGTGGATACGAAACTCGTATAAAAGCACACAAAATCTCATCCGGTTTCGCAATCTGTGTAACAGTCTCAAGATTTAAATAAACAAGAGGAAATATCACTGTTTACTGTAAAGGTGAATATACACGTGCCTAGGATTAAAAACAAAAAGAAAAAAGAGCAAGTGTACTCAAACTTCTTTGGCAATAATCAGTTTAAATCTCTAAGATAAATTATAAGTAAGCGGATAGAGAGCAAAGGTCGAAAAATAAATAAAAAAAGAGTGCTCATTATATAAAAAATGAACATGAACGAATTTAGCAAAAGTGGAGAAAATATTTCTACAGTCAAAATGTATATTGCGCTAATTTTTTTAAATTCTTAGGTCTATTTAATTCGTACTACTAGCAGTCCTTTGTTATTGTACGTCATGACCCTAATTGCGTGATTCGACGTTGAAATTTTACTGTTATCGTGCACAAAGAAGTTTTAAAATTAAGAAAACGTATGGAATTTAAAATATCTCTAATTATTTTTCGTACCTTTTGTTGGATAACATTGCTTTCGAAGAGTTATTAGTTGTTGTAGAGTTCAAAATGTTAATTTATTCAAAGTTGTGAATGTAAGTAAATATTTGTTGAGGCTTCTCGTGAAGTATGATTTACGCATCACCGTTAATGGTTTGTGCTTACTCCATCTCTATCTTCCGAACCTTTTGTTAAAATAATAGTTGATCTATGGAAATAACGACTTAGTCCAAAAAAGCTTTAGAACGATTATATAATATTTCCTGCTTTCGTCGAGACGACTCCAAGATTTAAAAGTTATCGCGGCCATTTATTTCGAAAATTATGGATCAAGTGCGAAATAGAAGAGAAACTTAAGTTGCTATTTAGACCATATCGATATTATTGACCGTGTATCCGGTGAATAACAACAATTAATTTTCTTTTAATTCCACAAACATTGGTAAATGATAAACAATCTATACTAATAATGAAAATTGAAGCGTAGACTATTTTTTTTTATAACCTGGCTAATGCTTTTGACCGGAAGGGCCTTTACAGCTTCACCGTAACTTTGGGGTGAGTGCTGAAGACACTCACCACAGTGTAGACTGTTACGAAACATTTGTATATGTATAATGGAAGATAACAGAACCATAGCGCGACGTAGAATCGTTCAAAGAAAATCAATTTTTGTTGTTGTTAATATATAAAATTGAAGTGTTTTTTTGCTTAATACATATGAATGTATAAATTCGATAAAATCCGGAATAAAATCCGATTCCATTTTCACATTTTCACAATTTCACTGGTAGGTATTTGAATTTGTAAGAAATACCTTTGCTTAATATGAGTATCAATAAAAATTGGAAAATAATTAGGATCCCGTATTTAAAAAAAATAAAACTATATTATGGAGTGAATCATATATGAAAAGCGGACGCAACCGCGGGCACACAGCTAGCTAACATATACAATGTCAATTCTATAAAATAAAAGAATCTAGATTTTGGTGTCACACGCAAGGTCACAAAATGACGAACATTTTACAAAATAGTGTTGTGTGTGATAATGTAATATTATTTTCTATTTTAAAAAGCAAAGAAGGTTAAACGAAACCAGTTTCCAATCAAAACATTTCGTACTAACATATTACATACCTTAACAAAATCATTTTAATCTATCTATCAATGTTTTAAATAGAAAGATACGTTAAAACATAAGATATAAAAAATCGAAACTAGTTAAATATCTATATTTTAATATTTTTCTTGAGCTGATACTATATCGTAACAAGGTTAATAAACCTGGTTGCTATTTTCTGTTCATTTTCTCAGATAAGACTCAAACACACTTGTTTAAGTATCCGTCTACAATAAATTTACAGACTTTGTACAGTGTGCCTTCTCTTTAACACGAAAAAACCGTTAGAACGTTCTAACGCTGTGTAATTTTCTAGAAAAAATCCTTTTGCAACTGATTTTCTTGTTTCGGGTAAATATAAACGCGGCCCTCCGTTCTCCCCACTGTCAATATTATTCCGGTAATGTTTCCGCCTATATATTGTGAGTGAATTCGTTGCCTATGCGACAGATTTTTATATTTCTTTCTACGAGTATAAGATTTTGTTTCTATTCGTTATCTAGTAAACTTATTCTTATTTTACTTAATACAAGAATATATAAAAAAAAATCAATCAAAAGATTTTGATTACGCTTCGCTGCGAAATACGCTACGTGTAAAGTTTTCATTTCAGCGTCAATCTGATGGTATTTCAGCCTCGATGTGAGGCCATTCATCATAAGATGTGATTCTTCCATTATGACCTGGTGAGAAAATTATTAGATATAGTGTTGTAAGCTAGGGTTAGTCGACTACGATTATAGAAAGGACTGTGTCGAGTGCAATCACCAGAAATCAACTTGCGTAGTGGTAATAGGGCCAAAGGGTTTGGTCGGGATCGAGAGGGGTTCCCTATCTCATTATTGCAAAACGAATGTTACTATGAAATTTCTACGAAGAACGTAAAGCGTGACTTCATATTTTAGTACAGTGTCCCCTATTTGCTCAATTTTCGTCATCATTATCATCTCCAAATACATTGAAACTGTTCACAGGTTATGACGTCACGTTCTATCTATCTAATGTTGGTATTTTGGCGAAGGTTACGTTTTACGGAACTCATTTCTGTTATTATATTTTATGTATTTTAATCAGTAAAATGGTTGGTTATTTTTAAACGTGAAGTCTATTTCATAGAGACATATATTTTATTCACGCAGTAATTACGTAGTTGACTTTCAAATAGAAAAAGAACGGTAGTATATTTCATTGATAAATTTTTGAAAAATTACCTGCATTTCTTGGAGTGGTTACACTCTCATAGTCCAAATAAATGTTGCCTGCAGATAAAAATATAATATTACTACACTATTTATGTTTAATTCTAATAATAAATAATATACAATATCCCATAATCATTCTTGACAGTGTTTCATTTAGTTTACCTGAGTTTATATTATGGTTTGTGCAACCTACAGTTAGCGGGTGATAGGTTAATTAACCCGATTGGGTGTGGTAAATGTATCCTTACAATGATGTCGACTGTCAATAGATCATCTATCAGATGTCGTCATAGTTCTTGGACTCTACTTTATTTAAGATGACATAAAATTCAGTCATTTTCCAGAACTTTAAGTAGTCTCCCTTTCTGTTTCTTATCGTATCTACCATTACAATAGTTAGTAGTTGGTTAATCAGTACTCTTTGTTCCTAGTATTTTATTAATCTACATATGTTAGCTTCATACTATCCTACCAGATTTTATGACAACAATATAGTCGAAACTAAAATGAAAAAATAAAAAATAGTAACACAACCAAGTGTTAAGTCCTCAGGCGTCTTAACTGCAAAAAACATTGTAATAGGTACGTACTTGGCAACAAATGTTCTAATTAAGGATGCTATACAACCTAATATGAGAATAACGATGTACCATGTTTTTCTCCAATGAGATATTTTGTCTTAACGATGACGGACTATGCAGTTAGTATTTTTCACTAAAGTGGTAGTCTTTGTAGCATATTTAGTATGTACGAGATGGACAACGCCTCTTACACATTGAATTATTACTTTTTAAATAAAATGATAATTTATCATCCAGGAGGTCCTTACGACTTCATACCGTGGTTAATACTCATCGATTATTTTGATCTGACAATAAATACATATATAGTGGTAACTTACCATCTTGATGAACTAAAAAAAAACATAAAATAAAATAATTATGCAATGATATAAATAACTTTAAAATTTATGCACTCTTATAAGAGATGATAAATCAGCTAACTGCGTGGTCGGATTCCGTGTTGATGAATATAAGTTCGAACCCTTCCATGTAATTCTATAATGAGCCTCAATTTTCGATGAAGGAAAATATCATGAGGAAACCATAACATGGTGGTAGGGTGTTTTGTAATAATACCGGCTGCCACCCTAAAGTTTGGAAACCTGACTCCAAGCATCAATAGATCTGTTCCAGCAGCATCACTTGATAACCGCTAAGTACCTTTTGGCCTTATTTGTTTGTCCTCGTGGATCACATTGTCACATAATATCAGATGAGATTGTGATAAAAGTAATCACGCCTACGCAGTATAATTTTTTTAATGATTTAACTATTTGCGTAAAGCTTTTTAACAGGTCTGTCAAAAAAATAAATAAGTAAAATATGACGAGATTTAAAAAAAGTATATTATAAATTACCTTGAACTTGTTTGATCACAATGTTATATTTTTTCTGTATCTCTAAAAATCGAAAAACGTGGTAAATTAAATAAAGTTGAAACTTTAAACAAGTTACTTGTTAGCGACATTTTTGAAATGATTTTAAGATTTCTCACCAAGCTAAGTAGATCAGGGTAGTAAAGCGATGAATAACTATTATCTAATTAATATCTATAAGTTAGAGTATATTTATGCTCAACCAACTGTGTGCCCGCGGCTGCGCCTGCGTTTCATATATACTTCACTGCGTTTTAATTTTTTTACACTGAACCTCAATTCATTTCGTTACTAAAATAAGGTGAAATAATTTCACTCAAACTGTGTCTTGAATCAGATTTTATTCGAAGTCTTATGAGTTTGAATATTTTTACACGGAATCCTAATTTTTTCAAAAACAAAGATACCGTAAATTACGCGGAGTAACTTAAGCTATTTAACAAAATAAAACCCGTCAATATCGTTTCAACCGTTTCAGAGATTATCCGGAACAAACGTCTGTTTGACAAGACAGGCAAAAAATTTTGATAGGACTTTTTAGACAAATATTTGCAGTTAGTTACTCCGCGTAATTTAGACTACTTTCATTCGTAGAAAATAGTTAGGGTTCCAAGTAAAAAAAAAATAAATCCCGTGAAATTGTGAACAAAATACGACTTAATGGACAGCACCATCAAAACATTATTTCAATGATTATTTCAAAAATATATTACAAAAGTCAAGAATATATAATTCGTGGATAATAAAGCAGGCGGATCCGCAGGCGCACAGATAGTCAAAAATGAACAAAGGGCCTCTCAAACCAATTTTTAAAATACTTAAATGTGATAATTCAGACCATGCGATACTAGAATTTAAAGATAATTAAAAAATGTATTAATTGGACGTACCAGTAATAACAGGGAATAGATTATTAACGTTAAGATGTAACTTCCCATTGGACCATAAACGGTCTTTAATTAAAGCTTTGACGTCTTCCAACCACGCAGGTTCCGACCCAGACGTTGGTTCTCCTTGGGATACTGTCATAAATTTTAAAATATTGTTACAACCCGGATGGTTTAAGAGTTCACCATCGTGAACCAAAGCACTGTAAACTATTTTTTCTTGGAATCCTGTTTTTTTTAACTGTTCTTAACACTTTGTTAACAAAATATAATTTCTAAAATATGATATACACGACAATTAAATAAAAAAAAAAAGCAAAATCAATAAATTCAATTCAAAAAATTAATAATACCGTAAGGAATACAATGACGGATGATTTTGTCTTAACTTTATTCACAATTATTCTTTTAATTTTTTTATACAATATTAAAGACTATATAATATTTTATCTATGGTAATATGTAATGTAACTAAATGTATACCTACTTAAAACCTAGACCTAGACACTTCGATTATATAGATATCTAATTATATACTTAAAAAGAAAAACAATTTGAATCGGCTTAGTGGTTGTCAAGTTACAAACCAAATAAGGAACAGATTAACAGAGATACGTTTTTTATATCATGGAAAGATGTAAAAGGTATCGAAATTTATACTTACAAAAGCGTGATGACACTGAAAAGTATTATGAACAACAATAATGTTACGTATTTGAGTTACTTAAATGTCGTTGCGACACTATAAAAGTTACAAACATATTGCGTACACGATAATTCAAACTGAACTGACTGGGTTGACCCGCGATCTACTTATACGAGTATACTGAAACAAAGGGGGTTATAGAACGGCCTTGAAACATGTATGGTTAATTACTCTATTTAGAACGATAACTTTTTTTTTACTAACCATGGTAATTATGTGCTTTATCTCTTTCTCTTTCTTTTATAGAGCGTCATAATATGATCAGAATATCTAGTCGTTTAAATATATTAATAAGCTTATTTTCGATAATATAACGTCTAAAATCCATGTTAGACAACTTAGACTTCTTAGGCGCGCCTTTCTTTAGCCGAAGTAAGGACTCATAGCTTATTTATTAATATTTTAGCTTCCTAGCCAACAGTTAAATTAGCGATTCGTAACTAACCGGAAACTTTTTTTACACGATATAGGTTCAGTAGTTTGATACAATCTCACCTGATTTTAAGTGACGATGTGGTCCAGGATGGTAAACACACTAAGCCTAGGTATCAAATGATGTTGCCGGAACATACCTATAGGTATTTGGCGACAGGTTTTCAAACTTGAGGGTGGTAGCTACCCAGGCGGTCATTATTAGAAAATGCCCTACCACCATGCTATGGATTTCTCACGATGTTTTCCTTCACCGAAAGTTCAGGCTGATTGTTAGAGTTGGATGTGAATGGGTTTGAACCCGCGTCCATTGACAGAAATCCATCCGCTCTACCAACTAAGCTATCATTGCTTCAAAATACTGTTTGAACAGTTGCGCTAAATCTTATATCGTTACAAGAATAGTAAAAGACTGACGAATGACGTTGAACTATACAAGTTTACAAGAACTTTTACAAGTTTTAATCATGATATATGGAAATTATGATATCTTTATTAACTTACAATATACTTAACTTACATTTTAAGTTTAAATGGATGTTACGTCTATTCTCCATTTCTGTAATAGAAAACCCTTACTTAAAGATGAACCTTTTAAGTCGCTTTAAGTGTTATATTTTTTTAAGTAGGCGCTTTCTTAGTGTACTTTTTATTTTACGTGGAAAATCCTACATATGGTAACCACCATCACCGGGCAGCGTAGGGTGGTTTCTATCAGATTTGAGTTGACTAAAACCCTACGGTAAAGATTCGTTCACCTATTTGGACAGGGAACTGCTTTCGCATTATCATTACTCGAAAGTTGTTAACAGTACAAAGAAACAGGTGTACAAGCAGACCAACGAGTTCTTAAAATACATAGCATCACGCCATTTTCTCCCAAACTATTACTTCCAAGCTCTTTCCACTTGCTATGATCTTGACACACCTCTTTTGCTTTGCTCTTGTTACTTTCATGAACGCTTTCATACATGCTCGTCGTTTATGGGTCTTCGTCTTTCCTTAAGACATCTTCGACCTGGTCGAGGTCCTTACTGATATGCCTAGTCACCTGCCCTAGTAAATTAGTTACGTCAATTTGCTATTATCCATCCGCGTCATGAGTTCGACACAACTAAGCATTCCTTTCTCCATCTTTGTCACTACACTCTACCATACTGCAACGTTTTGAAATGCTATAATCTCAGAATCTCACCTTCAACTAGCTCCTGTATGTACGTCCTTGCTTTCCTGTATCCATACCGATCGACGTAATTTTCAATGCGCTTTCTTAATCCATTCATCCACTCTGGATCAACGATTTCCTCAGAAATATTCGAAGGCTCTATAAAATATATGACTAAGACTACAAATGAATACTTAATATTTGTCTTTGTTTATTTAAAAGGCTTTGTCACGATGTAACCATGCCACCCTTATTGCAGAACAAATTTTACATAGAATCCATAGGTATACTAGCACATACAGCATCCTGGCCTCATTCGATAACGGTGATGCCAAAATACTGTTACATTATGTAGGTTTTTTTTTTTTTAATTATATAATAAATGTTTTTTTTTCTCCTTGTTATTCCTTGTTATTCCGGATACTTTCCACAAATTATTGGTATTGTGCAAGGAGGTAATCGTATTTATTAAATGCGAATTTATTAAGTGGAATATCTCTGAAACGAAGCCTCAGCTTTATCAATCCAAGGGGCCTAGGGAGGACTACTACCCACAATGTACAGTCTTTGCACAACGAAGCTTCCCTGGCTTTTAGTACACAGAAAAGTATTAAATTGTTGGACATTTTTTACGATATTCGTTCAGCAGGAAAACATATATAAAAAAATAACTTACCTCTTTCTTCCTTTGACTCTTCAGGATTGATTCTAAGTATCGGTTTACCTTCATCCATGACGTCTGGTTAAACAAATCATGTAGTTTTTAATACAGATTTAGCTTATCATCACAATCTCGCTTGATAGTATCAACGATTTGGTCCAGGTTAGCGAATGTTCTCTAAACTTAGAGGTGTTGGCTCTCAAGTGATATATCTATAGGTATTCGGAGGTTTATCTTCAAGTTGCATACTATGGTCTCATTGTGATGTTTGTTGATAAAACTAAATAAAGAACCGCACTAAAGTTTGAAAATTTGTCGTCAATTGGTAGATATGTTCCGGCAACATCACTTGAGAGCCACTACCTCTAGGCTTAGCTTCTTGAAAAACACATCGTCAATATCAGATAAAATTATGGTTAACGCACTATATCTATAAATATTTTAAAAAATACTTCTTTTATAACATTAATTAAATAGTTCTGTTAATATCAAAGGTTATGTACTTACAAGATCGAACAAGTCTGTCTATGTTGGCTGTAACCTGGAATATATATTACTCATTCTTTGTATGAAAATCATGTTCCCTAGTCATTTGTTTATATCGACTGCTTCAAAAGTGATTATTTATACGTATATAATTAGGAAGCTATTAATTATGCTGTGATCTATAGTTATGAACTTTAAAGTGATAAGATTATGATGAAATCACAGTTCTAAGACATTCTTGTTAAAGTCATCACCTTCAAATTGAATTAACAAGCACATATTGATTTGAGACAGCCGATCGTGATTCAGACGGACTCAATTGCCTTGCCTTACGGGGGACATTCAAAAGTAATGCATAGGGAAAATTTTGGTCATCTTTGATCAAAAATACCACGTGTAATTTTTTGTCTGTATGGGGAAAACTTATAGATTTTCGTTACCAGCGCTATGACGTCAGCCGTCAATATGCAACACTAAGTCAAGAATAAGATGGCGTTTTTAAGTGCTGGTGCTCCGATATAAATAATAAAATTGGTATTTAAGCAGCCTATCGTGTGTTTTGTTTATGAATAAACTATATGAGAATGTACATAATTATTTCTCGATGGCCAATAGATGTACAAATCAGACAAATGTTAAATATTAAGTGTTAGGTTATGTTAATAATTTCATTCATAAAATGATGAAATTCGAACATTAAAAAAACAGTTATTCTAAAGTTTAGAGTTTTCACTTTTGTCGGTAGTCCTGAAGGTTCTAATTTTTTTATTATAAGAATAATTTGGAAATTCGTTACCTAGCAACGGCTAGTCAACGCCGCCGCTTCTATTATATATCGCGTTTCATAAAAAAAAATACACTGATGATATCTTACTGCACCTCCCCTCCCTCTTGTGGTATTTACTCCTATTCAAACCTCACGTGATTAACGGACGATCAGTAATTTATGAAAAAAAAAACTTACCAAACATATAACTAAGATAAATCTTGTAAACATTATGCCTCAACTTAAAATCACTTATAATCTCTTTTCGATACCCTTGCAATGTTACAGTCACCGGACCAACTAACTGGGAAATTAATTAGAAATTGTAATTGAAAAGTTATTGGATAAATCAATACATGATTGTAATAATTGCGATGGTGGCTTTGTAGTATTCTAGTGCTGTTGCTTTGTGACAGAACTATGAATGATGATGCTGTTTCTTTTTCTAGTTGTAATATCGTACATATCTCGTTGCCCTACTTTTAGCATATCGCGGCTAACATTACACACACACTCCTGCGAATAATACGCAGGTATATAGGTTCTGTAAAGGACCTTTCTTGTTCTATTAAAAATTTGCAAGTTAGAAGGTAGAAGCTAAGATCAATACCGCGTAATTATTTACACAAGTAACGGCTATCTGAGGTTCGTACAACTTTAGACACTCTTGTTACCTCTTTGGGCCGAGCGCCCTAAGTAAGCACTTACCCTAAAGTCCGGTGAAGCTGTAAAGGCTCTTCCGGTCAATAGCATTAATTAGTCAACAAGTCATTGCCTAATTCTGCGGAATTTTTTACACTAAGATAACGCCCAAGTCTATAGGTTCATAACTTCGTATCACTTTGGTAACTCTTAAGCTAGTGACCTTTTTGCGTCTGAGTGCCTTCAGGACTCCCCCACAAAGCCACGGTGAAGCTGTAAAGGCCCTTACAGTCAACAGCATTAGCTAGATAGAAACAAAACTCATCGTATAGAGTTTAGAATCTTTTTTTTTATACGATATTGGCTCAGTGCTTTGACCATAATCTCACCTGATGTTAAGTGGCGATGTGTTCCAGGATGGTAATCACGCTAAGCCTGGAGGTACTTGTTCTGTTGCTGCCGAAACAAACCAAAACAAAGTATTTGGCGATAGGTTTTCAAACTTGAGTGTGGTAGCTACGCAACAGGGCATTCATTAGAAAATGCCCTACCACAATGATATGATTTCCTCACGACGTTTTCCTTTACCGAAAGCTAAGGCCGATTTTAGAGTCGAATAGATGAGATCGAACCCGTGTCGAATGTAGCGGAATTTGGCCGCACTACCCGTTGTGCCATCATAGGTTCAATATATGATGGGGTTTCTAACTATAGTTGCAAAGTCAATTACATATACTGTAGTTTTAATTGAAGGCCCCAGTAGGCAGTAGCGGGGTTAGGAAAGGGCGCGGTTGGGCGACTGCCCAGGGCGCCGGACATAAAGGGGCGCCGAAAGTGCCTCTTTATATCCCCACGCTCATTGAGTGAGGCCTACTTACTCGTAAATTGTTGGATCCGCTATCCAACCACTTGGCCAATGATTCGAAATACCAAAATAATGGACCATATATAGTCAATAACTAGTGTCTCAGTGCAAATTCACATTGATAATTATCCGAAGTATGATACAGGGCGACTTTTCACTAATTCTCATTTCCCTGTTACACGAACGAGGTATGTGAAGAACACATATTTATTTCGTTCGTGCGATATACATAGTAATATTTTTAATAAAGTTTATGTAATATTGTTATGCAATTCCATATGTGTATTTTATTAACTGTGTGTTTTCCAAATAAATCAATAAATAAATAAACTAGCAAACAATTAAACAATTCAGCGTCGTTGGTTAATATACTCCGTTTCTAAGGGTCGAGTTGTTACCGGTTGTTTGATAGTAGCTCAACGTCGAGTTTTGCGAAGGAATTGGCTGAAAAACTAAAAATTGAACCTGTGTTTAACGCTACTTCAAAATGTTTAAGCGTCAAGTTGGCGAAACTACCCGTGGTGAGCCTATAACTTCTCCAGAAAAAAAAATTGAGCTTGAATTTTCAACTCTCTCTTGGACACTACTTTAATTTCAGTTAATGAAAGATTTGAACACTTAAATGAGTACTCGGAATCTCGGTCTTTTTTGTACAATATAAAACAAATTCCGGAACAATATGAACTTATCAAACACTGTGGTGATCTCCAATTGAAATTAACTGTAGACTCTAATTCAGATATATGGTTGTATGTTGTATGATGAACTTGTAAGCCTGATATATTTTTGGCCTAATCAGAATGTGGTTACCCCTGCTTGTCTTAAATTTTATCAAAAATCGCAACTTGCAAGAACTGTATCCAAATGTATGGATAGCATTGCGAATATTATTGATTATATCTGTAACGGTTGCTAGTGGGGAGAGAAGTATTTCTAAGCTTAAGCTGATCAAAACATAATTGCGATTGACAACATCTCAATCTAGATTGACGAACTTGGCAACTTTGTCAACCTTATCAAAGAATTCGCCGATAGAAAGGCGATAGGAGAAAAAAAAAGATAAAATGTTATTAGTTTTATAAATAAATGTTTTTTTTTTTTTAATAAATGGTTATTTTATTACATACATTGCCATTTTTCGTATAAAATTGAATTGTAGTTAGGGGGCGCCGTAGTAATCTCGCCCAGGGCACTGGTAGTGGTGAAACCGGCACTGCCAGTAGGTATGACAGGGAGTGCTTATATCTTGCATTTTGGGTTATTATACTGTTATTTTAATTTTTTGTGTTGTATTTCTTTGAGTCACTCACATACTAAACTGATTTTGCCGTCCTGTATTCAACTCACGCAGTTTAAATATTTCATAAGCATAAATCCCCTATTGTTTATGTTTCTTTATTTTTGATGATATAGGAAGAGGGTAGGGTCTTATTAGTGATAACGTAAGCAATATTTATTTATTAATCTTCGTTTCTTGTTCATAATTATGCCGATGCTTACGTAATCACAGATGGAGGAAAGATTTACTTATTATTGATGTCAAGTGGGGGGAGGGGGAGGTAAAAAATGACCAAAAATTTATTTAAGTTGTTGAACGGCGTACTGTATTACAAATAAGTAAAGTATATTAGTAGTTGTGTTTGTAGGAGATAGCAATAAGCCCTAAGTCTCTATGTATCACTCAATTTACATATATTGATACTAAAATTTCATTCTTGGTTTTTAATATTAAAATGGCTTTATAATAATACGATATATTTGAAACTGATTATCAAGTTTCCGTAGTGTAGCGGTTATCACGTGTGCTTCACACGCACAAGGCCCCCGGTTCGATCCCGGGCGGAAACAGGTGACTTTTTGACAATAATTTTTAAAGTATATAAATCTCAAATATATAGTCTACTTGTTAATTTTATGACCTGTTTATTAATTATTTTTAATTTCTCGATAAATTGCTAATACCATCAGACCCTAGTTTACGAATAGGATGGAAGTTAGTGTTTTTTTTTTAATAATTTCACTTAAAATATTCATAATTACATGTACTTAAGTATTGGTAAGGTTAGAGATGACAGCTGAAAATGCAATAATCTATATTTGTTATCAAAAGATATATAAGAATCAGACGTTTTGATAATCAGACAGGCAAAAGTAATTTCTTGATTCCCTCGTAACCTAAACAGTATCGATAGTTTAGAAATATTGATAACAAAATATTGGCAACACTATTTAATGCACCAAATGACATTCATGTTATATCATGCATGTTAAATCGATCAATAGCCCCAAATAACCTCTTTGAAATGAACAAAGGTTGATTTTGTAACTATAACAGTTTTTCGAAATTTGATACGTTTATAAGTTTGCATTACTTTAGAAAAAAAACCCGTGGGTTAACGAACGAAACCAATTCGGAATGGGTCGATTCCAACTTTTGATCGATTTATCTTGGAATTGCCATGTTACATTATAATACAATTACTCTATAAAGGTATCTTGGGATAGTAAGTTATGACGTATGTCATAAAAAAAAACCTCGGCGAATTGTTAATAAGACATTTATTACAAAAACAAAAGAACGATGTCTTAAATAATTTGTTTGTCTTAAAAAATATTACAAAAAAGCAATGTTTTTAACAAGTTCATAAACAATATACTCTAAATATGAATCTCAAATATCGATGGTTTAATAATATATCAGACACCTGTATAATTTACCATTAGTAGAAACCAGTTCTCAGTGTCTGAGACTCTCGAAGAGGCTTTCGCCTGCGTACCATATATCTAACCCTGATAATAAACTAGACAACGATCAAAGTGGATCCAATCATTTCAAAGTTTTAATATTGTTATAAATAATTCAAGAAGTGTCTCATGGAGGGAAACAATGAAAACTGATTTTAAATTGAAAAACGCTATGATTTCAAAAATATATTGGGTTGGGATATAATAAAGACTATGTTACAGTTATACCAGTACATAAAACATGTAACAACGCAAAACAAATCTTAATAGACTAGAAATACGAATAGCATTTAAATTAGTGCATTTCTACACCACGAATTGTGACGTTTTTGCTTTTATACCTCTCATATGAGTGGTACCATTTATTTAAATGGTTCAAATACAGTCACTGTGTCTCGCTTTAGCGAGTCACAATACCTCATCCACCAGTATATATATCTGAGTCGTCAGTTCATCGATTATTATGAAGTTTATTTGCTAATGTCATTTTTTTTTTTTTCAAAACATCGGCACCTTGACTTTAGTATGAAGTGAAGACTATTTCTTTTTGTTACTGCTTCTGTGGTATAATTCCAAAATTTTGCCAGTTGCATGTAGCAATTAAAATAATCCGAAGTTTCAAATAGAGATAAATAAGAAAAAATTGTTAACGACAAAAACAGTGACATGGAATATGTAACAAAAGATATAGTGTCACAGTTGACACCTGTCAAATAAATGTCAAACGCACAAACCAGTCATCAAATATGGTTATTTTAAGTCGTAATTTAGGAATTATTACTTACATAAAACTACATTTTACTTCGTAAAAATTTAATGTAATTTAATTAACCCCTTCAGCACTTACCTGGCGTTTACGCCAGCTTTCCATTATTCTCCTATTGTCTTATTTTTATGGGTACTCGACACATTAATTAATAAAACAAAAAAAAACATTGTAACTTTAAAACACAAAATCTTTTGATAGGCTTAATTACGTCCTCGTTATTTTTAATTTAATTAATGACAACACACTTTATGGGTGATACGTACAACTTAACAATATCCTTTACATTGTCGCATAACATTCAACTCTGGTGACTGTTGAATATTTAAGACTTTTTTTTAATTTTATTTATAAACAAAATCAATGCATCTCGGGCACGATAGTCAAGGTTATTTTTTGTCTCCCTCTAACAACGTCGATCCGCAAACTGCCCGTGGTTTTCTCCAACATATTATATACATCGGTAGCGCTGTGCACTTCCTGACCGTTGATCTTTGTCACTATATCGCCCGGTTGAAGTCCACCGCTGGGAAACAGAAGACATTAGTACATATAATAAAACTAGCTGTGTACCCACTGCTGGGCCTGCGTTTCAAACGTTTTTCATTTATTTATACGCAACCCTAAGATAAAGTAAAAATAGAGAAGTGTAGCGTTTAAGAGAAAGATTCAATCTTCCTTTAATAGTCTATAACACATCACAATCACACGTTCTTTCACAAACACACACACACACGCGTGTGCGCACGCCCGCACACACACATAAACATGCACACACTCATATATACATAGACATATACGCGCATACCACACAAAAATTACGTGAACTATTATATATTTTTTTGTATTAGTTTTGATGCGAATATTCTTATTACTTCAATTTAATTATTTCCCCTATTTTTTTTTATGTAATAGCATATAGCTTTCCGATATAGTTCTGTTTTATAGTAAAATGTATAGTTGTATAATATTGTGGTGAGATCATGTTGAAAACAATTGTATTGTATTCAAATAATTTATTTTATTATAGGTGTTTCGTTTAGATTTTACTGTTTATCTTTTTGAGTAAATTTAGAAATCGTCTCTGGCTAATCCAATATGTTAATAATTATTTTAGTGAATGTTTAATTAAGAGCTGTTGATTTCTCTAATAAATAAATGTATTTCTCATAAATTCAGGCACTTGCCCATAAAACTGACCATTGAATAGTCTTTTTTCCATACTTTTGTTTTTTCTTTTGCGGAAACCTTATAATTTTCCTAAAATTGTTTTTGCTATTAACTGAAGGCAAATATTCAAACTCCTGGGAGTAAAACTGTGCACTGAATCGGATTTTATTCACAATTTCATGAGTTTATTTTTTTTTACGCAGAACTGTAATTGTTTTCTACGTTACGCGGAGTAACTTCAGCTATCTACTAAAAAAAGTACCGTCAAAATCGTTCGGGCGATTACCTACCCGGAACAAACAAACAGACAAGATTTTGCTCAAATAACACTTAATAGGCCATTTATTATTTTCGGATTATCGGCCGGTTTCAATTTGCGATCTCAATCCGTTTTTACAGTTCTATAAAGTGTCGGTGATTAGTCAGATAAACCCGATTTATTTTTGCTTTGATCTCGATTTAAAAGTTAATGGTTTCGACACACAGTGGGCAAGACGGGGCACCAGCGCGCTTTTACTACAGAAGAGATCGAGCACGGCTCACGCTCGTCTCGCGTCGACGCGATGTCTTCTATACAAACATGTCGCTGGCCTCCAGTCCCGCCCGCTATGTGGTGAAACCATAAGATTCGATATTCAAACTAGCCGTATATCGTCCTGGATCCTAATCATCATACACTGACTTTATTATTCTCTCAAATTACTAATCCTTTGAAACCTTGTCCCTTTAACATCTACGCAGTAACAATAAAATCCATTAATTATTTCTTGTAAATACAACAGTAAAAGTATCAAGATATATAGTAAAGAAACATATATTCAAATTTGAGATAGAAACTTATAAATAACAATGGTTACATGACTTATTATAGACTAGTTGTGTGCCTGCGGCTGCGCCCATGCTTCATATATTCTTCACTGCATTTTATTTTTTTAATACAAAACCATATTTTTTTTTTAAATAAGATAAAGTAAAAATATTTCTAACATATCCAAGCACTTGCCCGTAAAACTGTGCATGAAATCGGATTTTATTCAATTTTTTATGATTTTATTTTTTTACGAGGATCCCTAATTATTCTCGAAAATTACAAGTACCCTAAGTTACCCGTAGTAACTTTATCTATCTATCAAAAAAAGTCCCGTCAAAAGTCTGTCTAGCCGTTCCGAAGATTACCCGGAACAAACACAGACAAAAATGTTAAAAATTGTATTTTTGGTATTATATAATTGTATATATGTGGTAACGCCACCTAGTGTGGCTTCCTAAAACCCCCCTTTCCCTGTCGTGCACTACTTCTGTGTCAACCGCGCCCGCGCATACAGCGCTTATACTACATTTCGCAATCCCGCTATACAGACTTGTAATCCTAACCGCGCCCGCGCCGCCACGAAATCGTGGCGCTTTTCCACAAATAAAATAACCGCAATTGTGGTGACGTCGAGTGTTGGCTGAAATGTGTGAGGTGTCGCAAGCCCTTGTGTGTTATCTGAGGCTGCTTTTGGGCGGCTGCGAGCGGATCTACACGTCGAAGGCGCTTGCTGCTGCTGAGGAACAGGTCAGTGCACGGCTTCCTTGTTCCCGCATCTACCACACTTCCCTTGCCATTTTGGCCTACTGCGCCAGCTCGAGGCGTCTCCAATAGGTATCGTATATACATTCATATATATTTAGTAAAAATATTTAATTTTGACATTACAAACAGACACTTTATTATACTTTATATTATTATATTATACTTTATTTATTAGATCAAACGTGTATAGAAAATGGTTTTAAAAAAACTCACTTGTAAGCCGGCGAGCCAATAATCACTTTCCAGACAAGAATCCCGTTTTCAATGTCCGTGGGCATCTGCAATGTTATACATATTATTTTTGTAACTGGAAACACTTTGAAACATATTACAATCAACTATCAAGACATGTTACGCCGACTTAAACATTTGCAATGTCAAAAGATATGTCAATTATCTATACTAATAAATAAAATTGAAGGGTCTGTTTATAATGTCAAAATTATTTTTGTTTTACTAAATAGATATGAGTGCATATTCGATACATATACAAATAAAAAAACAATTTTTAAAACTTTTTCCGTCTGTCTGTCTGTTTGTTCCGGGTAATCTCCGGAACGGCTACAAAGATTTTGACGTGACTTTTTTTTTAGTAGATAGCTGAAATTTCACCGGGTAGCTTAGGGCACTTTTAATTTTAGAAAATAATTAGGGTTCCGCATAAAAAAATTAAAACTCATAAAAAATTAAATAAAATCCGATTCAATGCACAGTTTTACGGGGGCAATTGCTTGAATTTATGAGAAATATTTTTACTTTATCTTAGTACCAAAAAAAAATAGGGTTCTGTATAAAAAAATGGAGTGAAGAACATATAAAACGCGGGCGCAGTCGCGGGCACACAGCTAATACAAAATAATAGCAATGCTTACATAATTTGGGAGGGTGGGAGGGGAGGGGGAATTTAATAACATCAGTGTGGATTAGATAACACAACTCCACAGGTAAAGTATAAAACACCAATGGCACCCGGTATATAAATTTTAATAATACTTGAGTAAAGTCACAAGTACAGACATACAGTTTATTAGATTTAGATAAAGTAGTGAAATACCTCGGGATTCCTCATTCGCAGTTCCATAAGTATGTTCGGTGTGAGGGAAAGCATCGTGATGCCGAGGTAACGTTTTGATACTAGCGGTGACTTTGTTTGCCCTGTAATTTATACCTATATAAAAAAAACTATCCATGCTTTATATGTATATATAATCTATCCTAATAAATACAATTGAAGTGTCTGTTTGTAACAAAATATCTTTCAAAATTTTTTGTCCGTCTAGTCTTTTTGTTCCGGGTAATCCCCGGAACAGATTATGACGGGACGTTTTTGGGCAGATAGCTGAGACTACTTAGTGAAACGTTACTTTTTTTTCGAAAATAATTAGTGTGGCGCTTAAAAAAAATTAAACTCATGAAGTTGCGAACAAAATATGATTTGAATGTACGTACAGCACTGTCAAATCTTATTTTACAAAGATTAAAGTAAAAACTATATTACGCAGCGAAGAATATATGAGAAACACGGCGGAGCCGCAGGGACACATCTAGTTTTCCAATAAAAAATATGCCAACAGCTGAAAAACAGCGCAGTTTTATGACGTCAGTCATAAAGCGTCAAATTCTGACGCCAGTCCTTATTTATATGTTCTTTTATTGTTTATATAATTGTATTTTTTTTTTGTAATCTACCGTAAATATGGTAACAAATATTTTTTTTTTTCTTTTCTTTTATCTTTCAAAGAATAGCTGGTTGAACGCTCTTCAAAATATTACAATTACTATTGAAATGCATGGCTATTTCTCATAAAACAAACATAACATGTTTATAAACTAATTGTTCCCGTGGCTTCGCCTGTGTAGAATTTTTTCTATTCCGTACAACTATTCACTGCGTAACATAAATTCAAACAATAATTGAACGAGAATGGATCCCATTTTGTGTACAGGCGCAAAATTACTTTTGCTTTTAACAGAAAACAAAAATATTTGTCACAAATTCAAGGACTTGCCAGTAAACCTGTGCATTGAATCGGATTTTTTTCAAAACTTATTGAGTTTTAATCTTTTATGCGCGGAGCCCTAATAATTTTACAAAATGTAGCCTAATTTACACCTCCAACTTCAGCTATAAGCCCGTTAAAATAGGTCAAGCTGTTCCGAAGATTAGCCGGAACAAACAGACATACAAAAATTGTGCATATACAAATCTATATGTATTTAGTAAAAAGTCTGTTTTTTTTTTATATTACAAACAGACACTTCAATTTTATTTACAGCTAGTTTAACATACAAATTGTCTTTACTGTTTGTTACTTCAATAAATAAATAAAAAATCTTTAAAGAATTTATTTAACAAAAGCTCTTTTATACACGGTACAGACTCATTGATACCATAATTTCACATGATGTTAAGTGACGATGGTAAGCACAATAAGCCTAGATACTGGCTCTCAAGTGATGCTGCCGGAACAGACCTATTGGTATTTGGCGACAGGTTTTCAAACTTGGTAGTTACCCCCAGGCGCTACCACCATGCACTATGGTTTCCTCACGATGTTTTCCTTCGCCGAAAGCTCAGGTTGATTTTAGAGTTGTATATATAGACTCGAACCCGCGTCCATAGACGTGGAATCCGACCGCACCAACAATTGCGCCATCACAGCTTCAAATTCAAATCGCTTAAAACTGATATTAACAACAATAAACAAATGATATAGAAAATTGAAAACTAAGGGCGTTACACATCGATGATTGCATGATCGTAAAAAAAAAATGTAACTTACTTTTGGACAAAAATTCCTTGACGTAATTGATGGGAATCGCGAAAGAGATCCCCGAGGTCACCTTCATACTGTTGATTCCTATCGCTTCCCCATCCAAATTAACCAACGGCCCACCGCTATTCCCAAACGTTATAGGCGCGTCTGTTTGTATGTAAACCATGTCTTTACCTGGAATTTGTGAGGAGATACTTTTATTGACTTTCTAAGAATCAGACTAACTGTGTTCGCGACTCTGCGTTGAACTATTTGGAATTTATTTGTAAAACGGCGATTTCACTAAAATACAATTTTAGCTTTTATATGTGTTATAAAGCGTTGAACAATTAAATATATTTTCTCGATAAGTAAGAACTTACATACAACGTTTCATGTCTGTAAATGAAAAACTGACTTAATTACCACGGAATATAAAATGTTATCAAAATCATTCAAGCCGTTTTTAAGTTGAATATTTTCTTAATTATTTTTAATGAGTAATAAATGTTACAAATCTTTATAGACTAATAATTGCAGTTGCAATTAACATTAAAATTAAGATCGGTTAGGCTGAATTAGTAGGCTGTAGGTTAGTTACAACCGGACATACATACAAACAGACACACAAAACAAATTTTAATATTATATTCGAGATTTGTACCGGCTAAACTAGAAAAAGTTATATGTGCAGACAAAACTTCAGTTTCATTATTATATTAGTATAGATTATATTATTTTAAGTCTGTTTACAATAAATGAAACATCAATAAACTACCATATAATTTGTTTTGGATAGTGGAAAATATCCAAAGGAAACCAAAGTATGAAAATAAGGCATTTTCTAATGCTAACTCATAAATTGTAACAGTATTTTCAGAAAACGTCGCTTTGTACGTACAAATACTATTTTTAAGTTATGCCTATAATTTACAGTAAGGGACTGTTCCAGTATTACGTAGCAAAATTATTGGATATTTTAAACCCCTTGTTAGTAATAGAACACAACGCTTTTAAGTAAATATTGCTGCACCATTCAGACCACCCGATGTCATTAAATATAACCAAAGCATATAGACCCTTCTGCAATTGATGCTTACATGAATGATACATAAAAACACTTGACATCAGGCTACGAGATTATAGTCAAGCTGGCCTTAAAATAATTTTAAAAAAGCTAGGCAGCCACAGGGACTGCCTGCAGAAGTGAAAACTTTGAAATACTTGTTTTTTGTTGTTTAAATTATAGTTTGTTTTTTTTATAGTGTCTCGACAAAGTGACAATATTGTACCTGACGGTAAGCACAATGCAATCCTAAAACAGTGGCGGCTGGCGAGAGATCGGTTATCCATCGTCAGCCGCCCCAGTCACACCGGCCTGCATAATTTGTTCATGGAAATTATTAACATTTATCAGATTTTTATATCTTTATTAAAGTTAATCTGCATAGAATTAAGACATACTCTTTATTACTTTATATATTCGACAATTTAGATGTGGCAACACAAAACCTTAGGAATCTGCCATCATACTTAACATTCCTTTCATTCAGAGATATATATTAAAACTCTGGCAAATGTTTCTACGACGTCAAGAAAAGAGAAAAAATAATAAAACTTTCCAAGGAAAATTCTATGTAGTTTACAGCAGTTTTAAAATACGCGCGAATAATTTTAACTTTAAAGCGAAATTATAAGTTTTTCCCCAACCGAGAATTTCTCAACGCCGCTAAATATGTTTTCAATTCAAAAATCCCCTAAAGTCACAGATATGTATAGTTTTACCTCGTAAACCAAGCTCTTCACTACCTCTCTGGGTAGAGCTGATAACTCCAGCGGTGACTGTATTGCTTAAAGCTAAAGGGCTGCCCATTGCCACTACCTGGAAATATTATATATGTACCTTACTTAATTTATTACAATATAGTGTATTTTTAAAGACACTCTACTCTAAAATGCTGATACAAATATTAAAACCATTATTGACTGTTATTTATGGATATGCTCTTATTAAGTGGACCTCACATTTCTCACTTGTTAATTAAATATAATTATTTTATTGTGAAGTACTAATAATTAAACTGTGAAATAGGTTTTTACAATTTCTTTTTCTTGAAGTCATTCAAATTTTCCTGTGTTAACTGAGAAGTTAATTAATAGGTTGATAATAAATAAATACATTTTAGTTTGGTATCAGAATATGAATAATTAAAGAATATATTTTTTTTATATTCCATTATTATATTTCTAATGTTTTGGTTGAAATCAATTTGTTTTTTAAATTTTAAAAACAGATTTAGCTCCTAATTTTATAGGTAGTGAGTACTTCAAAATAAAATAATTGAATTAAAATTCCATAGCAAATGGGAAATGAGAGGACCAGTTCATGTATATACCCCCATGTTAACGCCATCTATTAACGTATATAGTCTCTTTTTATTCTAAGTTATTTCTTGTCTATATTATCTATACGCCCCCGCTCTATTTAGTCTGTGTATGCATTATCCCTTCCTCTTCCTATTCAAAAACGGAACGCCAACACGCAACCACCGCTGCTGTCTCTCGTATGTTTAAAAGTGCACATTAGTTATCAAATTATATAGAACATTCATAAAGTGAAGTGAGGTGAAAAATAAAATCTGAACAAGCTTAATCGAAGGCTAATAATAAGTTCCGTTTGCTCATTCAACATCATCCTTTTAGATATTTCCACACCACCCCATTTAAATAAAATAATGTAGCGCAGTCAATGTGCGTGCATCATTCAAAATAAACTGATGTTTTTATTCTACTTCTTGTGCACTTGGTTCCTATTTAATTATATAAAAATATCACTATAACTTCCTTTCATATATTTGTTAAGGTAATAAACACATACACAAAGATCAGCAGAACATTAGTTACAATACTCTTGGCATAGCAGATGTTCACATATGACAGTATCCATTTACCATCAAATCAGCCGCTTACATATTTGTAAAAATACAGAAGAAATGAAGTATGTTAAATATATTTTATCCTTGTCTATCACTAAGATTCAAATACAAACCCACTCGCCGGGCTTGATGTCTGAAGAGGATCCTAGCTTCATAACTGGTAAGTTTTTCACTGGTATTCTCAATGTTGCTAAATCTGATTTTACATCGAAATCTTCAACAAATCCCATGTGTGTTGAACCATCCTGAAAATTTACCACAATATATTTTCAAAACAACTGCATCCAGCAGAAATACAAATGTTGAGATGGATGTATAGAGTGACCAAAATGGATATGATCTGGAATGAATATCTTAGAGGATGTTTGAAAGTGGCTTCTGTGATAGAAAAGACGAAAGGGAATCATTTGTCTTGATATGGACATGTTTTGAGAAGAGATGATACACATGTGACAAAGAAAGTGATGACTATGATAGTTGAGAGATGGAGGGGAAGCGGACACCCAAAGAAAATATGGATGAAGTGTGTGGGAGAAGATATGAAGGCAAAAGGGGTGAAGCAAGATATAATGGCTAATAAAGATGTATGGAAGAAGAAGACAAAAAAGGAGCAGGACAATGATAATGATGATATACCAATTCAAGTTGTGTTTGATGTGACACTTTGATATTTTTTTAATACCACATAAGCTTAGCGCTTTGACCACAATCTCATTGTAAAGTTGGATAAGTAGATTTGAACCTGTGTCCATCAATGCAAAATCTGACTACATTACTAAAAGAGCCATTTTAGCTTCATCATATAATACTTCATACAGGTTATAAAAAGAATGTTGTAATGAATACATATCAAATCACTTAGTATTATAATAATAAAATTGAATTCAATTATAAGTTGTCAAATATAGAATAAAAATGTAAGTTAAATAACATTTGTTTGGTTAGGACTTGTAGAGAGGATGGATAACAAAAGATTGATGTGACAAATCTACAAGACAAGTGTGATTTGACAAATCATCCAAGATGTTCCAAAGATAGGTTAATTTCAGTCACTAAAAGTTCCAGTTTCGAAATATTGCTCTATAATTCTTTCAATTCTATCAATTTTTTATGAAAAAATATATAGACAGATAAAATAAATGTAATGAAGTTATGTTGGTTATAGATTTTTTTAGAAATTGTTTATTTTTAAAATTATTATAGATTTTTTAGAATAATTCGATTATTTTTTCCTTTAACAATCTAGAAAAGACTATGCATATTATAGAACTGTTATTGTTCAGTATTGGATAACCAAATTGTTATTTTATGAACAATGCACTATATGCACATGCACATTATTAAAAAACCTATATTTTTAAGTATAGTGCAACACTACAGCATTATCATTGTAAGATTTGAACCAAAATTAATAAATAGTATATATGTATATATAAGTATTTGCATTACTTACCATCAACCGGACAGTAACAATAGCGTTTGGTTTATTAACCACAACGTGAGCATTCGTCAATATCAACCCATCCTCTTTCACTATAAACCCAGAACCATTGGAAAGCGTTATCGGCTGTCCAGAAAACAAATCCATCCGTCTGCCATCTTTTATCTCTATATATACAACTGAGGGTGCCGATACCGCTACGACGTCCGCTATGAAGTTATACTTCTCCCTCCGTCCTTTCAGATCGTTTACCACTGTAGCCGCGTAATGTTTTTCTTGTACACTAAAGTAACCTATCACAGCCATAGCCGACGCAAGTATACCTCTAAAATAATAACTATTACTACCATCTTCCTTATTACTATATTTGTGAAACGATGGAATGACACGACTAGAACATCTGGAGTTGATGTTTACTATAGGTTTTATTTGAAATATACGCGATAATCTTATAATATTCATTGTTGGTAATAAACTGACATATTACGATTTTTTGGAGGTGAAATTGTAAATGTCATTCCGGGCTAGCGTTGTGCTTACTCATGGATCGACTGTCGATAATATTAACTAGCAGAACATGCGGCGCCGCTCGAATTTTAATGTTTAATTTCCTAATAACATTATATTATTAGTGTTGATGTGATGTTGTAAGAATACATACTACACCAGTGGTCATTTTGATCGATATAATTTACTATGATTCTCAAAACTTTCAGTTTAGTACTTTTTATAATAAAATGTACATTAAAACATGATAAAAGAAAAGATTAGCATTCAGTTGTTTATATTAGATTTTTTAAGGTAGAGCGTATGAAAATCACGAAAAAATGCAATACAAAGAGTAACATTTTTAGAATTTTGTAAGAAACAGTTCTCATAATAATTCTTAAACTTAAAAATCAAATAATGTTATGTTTTTATTAAATATTTATTTTATTAAATTAAATTAAAATTTTAAAAAGGGAAAAACGTTTTCCCTGGTCTTGAAAGTGTTGAATTGAATGATATAAAGTGATTCTTGAAGTTGAAACTAACGGAGATACAAAAAGACTGTGTTATAGAATATTTAAGGATAATTTATGTTAATTTTATAACTAAAAAAATTGACCGAGAATAATATTTAAACAGATTTACTCTTTATTAAAATTACCCTTTAGTTAAATAATATTAAGACAAACTTATTGCAAAAGCTTACATCTATGTTCCTTTCATTTTGTGTTTTATAGTGAACTAGCTGTGTGCCCGCATTTTTATATGTTCTTTACTGCGTTATAATTTTATATAAGGAACCCTAAAACTGTACATGGTATCGGATTTTATTCCATTTTTTTAAGTTTTAATTTTTTTACGCGGAACCGTTTTTAGTTTCGAAAATTAAGAGTACCCTAAGTTACCCGGAGTATCTTCAGCTATCTACCACAAAAAGTCCCGTCAAAATCCATCAAGCCATTCCGGAGATTACCCAGAACAAACAGACAAATATTAAAAAAATTGTATTTTTGGTATATGTATCGTATATACATTCATATCTGTTTTGTAAAAAAAATAATTTTGACATTACAAACAGACACTTCAATTTTATTTATTAGTAAGTATAGATCAGATATAATTTAGCAAAAATCCGAGTATAATATATTTATAGAAACCATCAACAGAATTAACAAATTGAACGGCATTGTACAACATAACAGTAGTCAAGTGGTAATCAAGAACCCCGAAACGCTAAAGTATTTTCTGTTTAAAATTTGTGTATTAATTTAATGGCGATATTATGACCCAGACCCATCACTACCACATTCCTTATCAATGTGACACTGACAGTACGATCAATGTAGGAAACCTTGATTATAATCTGTCGAGCTATAGAGATGAACAAAATTTTAACGGTATAAATATTTAGCGCAAATAAATTCATTCGTTGATTTCCGATAATTCTCATTATTGGTTTAACTAAGAACTGCTTTAATTTTCAGTGTACACGATAGCATTATTTTAAGTAACTACGATACGTTTTTTTAATCCGATTTGTTAAAAGAACATTCAAAGTTTAATATTAATTTTATAATATTGCAAATTATTGTTGTGCTTATTTTTCTTGTGGGTTTTACGCTATTTTTCTCTCGTATTATATAATGTCATTACAAATTCTGGAAATGCAATAAAAATACCTCTAATGTTTACTATAATGATATGTAATAATTAAAACACATTGTATTTAATTCTTAATATAACATTAATTATTAGGAACTAAGCGTAACTTAACTATTTACAATATAACAATAAACATTTATAAAAATATTCTTGTATAATAAACAGATAACTATATTATTGTTGTATATAACAGACATTTATTTTAAAAAATCAGATCTAACATTTTCTTACATTTTAAACAACAGTTTTTTATTCTTCAAAATATGTATATGTTTAATTTTGAGCCTATTAACATCAAAATGTATATTTTTATAAGAGGTTTACAGATATTATTTTAATACCTATTAAATATAAATTTAAGACAAGGTCAAACTGTTTAAAACATTTCATAGCTGCATTACAATTTCTATGATAAAAATTATTTCTGCTTCATCATTTGTTGATGTTGGTTTAAAAATTCAATACAACATTTCGCAAAAAAAATACATATTAGTTTATAACTATAATGTAAAGGATAAATATTACTTCATCGATTTGGCACACTATGAAGATTTTTAACTGGTCCCATATGCAGGGGTTTGTTTAATTTTTAAGTGACTTACAACTTATTTTTTAGCATTTCACCCTTGTAAGTCTTGAAAGATGATTGATCCCTGATGATTGCTGGAAAACATTAATAGCTAATTTTAAATCTCAGGTAATTTATTAAATTGCTTTATTCTAATAATACATTTATATGAATTGTGGAGTTTTTTTTGTTTTCAAATTTCGAGTAAAAAATTGCTTTTGATATGGGAGAATATTTAAATCCTGTATAAATATTGATTTCTGTTTAACTTTTTATCTCAAGTAAAAAAGATAACAGGTTATCTAGACAACCTTAATACTGATATCGAAATTAGTTCTATGTAAAGAAAATGACAATTTAAAAAATAAACGAGACTTGATTAATTGTTTTCTTATACGATTTAAAGGATTTTGTTAAAATAACTGTAATTAATTATAACAGGTGTTTATTAGTACTGTCTTTTTAACCAATCTATGTGCAACTCTTTTTAACAGATCATTTCTTTTTTAATTTACAAGCAATGGAAATTCATATGGATGAATAGAAGTAATATTTAAAAAATGATAATTGTTCTCGTTTATTTTTTAATTTTCATAATTTCATATTGCGTTATATATCTATTACTTGTTAGTGATTTTACCTGTCGGATACAATAAATTCAGAATTATTATGAAAGGACGGTGAGAACTATTTGCCCAGCAGTTGGGCAGCTCAGCTAAAATTTATGGGGCTTTTGTTTTGTTTTAAATATAACTATCAAATTTACTTACATGTTATGTTTAGTCCACGAGCGTTTTAAAAAAAACGCTCATTAATATAATATTCTTTTTAATGATAGTAATTAAGTCGGATACGCTTTTATAACACTATAACACCTTTTTTAAATGTGCGTTTTAAAAACGCCCAATTTTATATAAGCGGTTTTAGGATTTTTGATTAACACCAAGCGGCGAAACCATCACAACCGCAAGTGTCTACACCGTTACGGTTACCGTTCGGCGTACCGTTCACCATTTTACCGTTGACGGTCGCCGTCTCCTCGGGCCGGTACGTGTGGAACACTTGGCAGAAGGCGGAATCGTCCCGCGGTAATTGGTAACCGATGTGTTTTGCCGCGAGCCAGGCGGCTCCCATCGCGCTGGATACTCGAAGACGTACCAGCTCCAACTCGACCCTCACCTGGTGGTTATAAAAAAAATATGAGATTTTTTATACTTTGACAGCTCTCTCACCTTATGTTAAGTGACAATGTGGTCTAGAATGGCAAACACATTAAGCCTAAAGTTACTGATTTTGCAGTGATGCTGCCGGGATACAACTAGTTTTCAAGCTACCCAGATGGAGATTATTAGAAAATGCCCTAACACCATGCTATTTATTTACTCAGGATGTTTTCCTTCACCGAAAGCTCAGATTTAATACAGACTTGGATATACTTTTTCGAACCCGCGTCCATCGACGTGGAATCCGTCTGCACTGCGACATCATCGTTTTAAATTTATCTTTAGATAGACCTATATTCAAGCAGTTCTTCTTGCATTACATACACAATACTGAGTGTCATATCGATAAATATATTTCTCGAGCGTTGTATTAGTATTTAACGTTGCGACACTCTAGCAAGACGGCGGCCATCTTGCTTGAACTTACCAGGGAATTTTTGTGACACCACAGAAAAACATAAATTTCTGCAATATTACTTTTAATACACTTGCTTACTTTTGTTGACATGGAAAACGGGTCTGACTGGTAATTACTTAAGTAATGTTTGTTTGTTTTCTTTTATTTAACCTATCGACGGAATCTATCTCGAGTCGGCATCATCATGCAGGATACGATCTAGCACGCTTGAACCCTGTGACATATATAACATCCAGCAATGATGGATGGATCAGTGATGATCTAAAAGGGGGTTAGTTTCTCACCTTTCTCTGCGTGAGTTCGCGCAGCATCCCTGGTCGTAGAAGAGGCCAGCTCCTCCAGACGGAGCCGACACAGACGACCCGCAGGCTGCTGGTCTCGCAGCGCTGGGCCAGTGGGACGGACGGCGTGGGCTGCAAGCGCAGCGCCAGCCTCAACGAATATATGCCGAGCTAGCTCGTCCCCTTCTTCTGCGATCACCGACAACTTTGACGTCACACCTGTGAAATGGCGCCAAAATATTAACGTTAACAAGGCCCTCATGAAGGCATCGTGAGGGAACATTTGAGGACACTTTTTAATAACGCTGACCTAAATAGCTACCAGTCTCAAGTTTGAAAACCTGTCACCAAGCACCGATAGATTGTAATCCAAATGAATTTAAAAAAAAAAAAACATTTCATTTTTGGTATTCGGCAGGTTTATTGAACATTCATATTCGACCGAATATTCGGCTAAATCACCTAATAATATTCGACGAAACATTAATCAAAGTTTTCACTTTACTAAGTTGTATATAATTGAGCCAATGTATCCATTGTTTTGAAAGGTCTAAAGTGTTGTATTTTTATTAGGCATTTAATTATAGTTCTACGAAAAATCTCAACATTCTTCGAAACAGATATTTAAAATAAAGTAACGAAAACCAAAAGTGCGTATGTGGCTAATAAGTTTTGCTCTGAACTATTTGATGCAAGGATAATTTGAGGTGAATTGGAGGAGTGAACGGAAAGATTCAAAGTCGATCTATGCGCTTTCCGTAAACAAGGTACAGTTTCAGTATCGGAATTAAATATTACAAATATACGGCCGAATATTCGTATTCGGGGAAACCCACGTTCGGGTCATCCCTAATTTTTAAGTGCTAAACACACAACCCAGGGCAGTTATAAAAACCTTTGAAATTAAGAGCGTAGTTACTTCGGAAAAAAATAATAAAATACAAATAAATATAACCTATTGCAAAATAAAAGGCAATTTACATTCCACATACAATCGCACCATACAGCTGGGGTAGATAGATACCGTTTCTGAAAATCAGCTCACCTGCAAACTGTGACTTGTTGAAATCCTTGTACGCATGTGGTAATAAATCAGCTCTTGTATTGGCGTTGAAATGTTCCTTGATCACCTCCCACACCCGGTCTGTGGGGTGGGGAGCTGGCCTTAGACCATCCACGTCATCTATCACCGTCTTCACGGCTTTATGCGCTATCCAGTACGCTGGAACCAAGTAATTATAAACTTCCAGATGCAGAATAAAGCATTGAAGTGACCATGGCTTAAAAATAATGTCGTAGTTCAAAATCTGTCGTAAAAAACCAACGTTAGAATTAATGTAAACTGATTATTTTTTATTGTCTCATTTAAAAAAGACCATAAATAGGGTTGATCGTTGAAAATAAAATTAAACATTTTATTCTTACGCTAGAGAGAAAGAGAGCTAGCTTACTCTACTAAAATATGACGTCACACTTTAAGTGTTTCGTACAGACTTTATTATATAGGGGTGTATAGTAAGTTCGTTTTGCGGGGTAGAAATAGATCATCCCCTCAATCCCCTCCAAAAACTTGAAACGCTTGTATTTTAGAATTTTACAAGTTGAATTCGTTTGTCTGTTTTATTAATTGGCTTATAACTCGAGAACCACTAAACCGATTTACGATTATTTTTTAATAAATAGTTATATGATACACAGTATGTATATAAGAAAATTTATGAGGATAATAGTGTAGTAATTAAGTCTACACAATATTGTCCAGCATCGTATGCCTTGCAATATTTATGATATAGATAAATAGATTTCCAGAATCATTATTTTAGAAAAACCAAAACAAATATAAGTAATAAACATTTTACTAGAATAAGAAAACATTGGAAAAAGAAGACAGAAAAGAAAGATATAAAAGAAAAAAACGAGAAGAAATAAGATGGAAAGAGCAAACAGAATAAGATAAATTGTAAAGGTGTACATATTAATTTACTAACCTAATGTCTGACAAAGGTCTCGGGTTAAGCTTGACGAGTGGTAGAGGATTAGAGAAAGAAAAAATATATTTAAATAATTTAAAAGAATAAATATACACTATATTTATTTAGAATCGTCATATTATATACACAGAATTACAAGCGGACGGAGTCGCGGGCACTGCTAGTATTATATAAAATGAAACCAAGTAAAATACCGTATTCTAGCAGATGCTCTTGAGAATCACTTTTTTAATATGTGAGTCACCTTAGGCCGGTAAAAAAATAAAAAGTGAGACCACTTACCACCACCTTCGTCTCCCAATAAATAACCCCACCCACCGCAACCATACAACTGTCCATCCGGTGTGCGTAACAAGGCATTAGAACCTGTACCTGTGAATGTGAATAGAAAGTAAATATCTAATTAGATAACCAATGACAGCGTAAACGATTTACCGTAGTCATAAACATACGGTGATAAGCAGTGTTACCCCTAAAAAGCAAAACACAAAAAAAAGAAAAGAAAAACATCTATAACATACTACATCCTAATAATAAAATAAAAATTATAAAAAATCGTAACATATATAATATTATAGTTATAGTTTAGATAACATATAAGTAGATTTAAGCTCACTCAATTATGAAAGAAGGTAACTGCATAGCTGCATGTAATATTATAAACAATTTTTTTTCTGACGCAAGTCGAATAAAACCTCCAACATAAAAAATATGTGGACCCAGAGGCCGCAGAATGTTTTATTTTACTTAAAAAAACCCTAAAGAACAAGATGTCCGAGATTTTGTTGTCAAACAGAAGATCATACAATAACGTATATTTTATAATATACTGATTTACAGAATTAAAATATTTCTGTTAAAAAAATGTTAAAAAGAATCTAATTCCTAGTGTCTGCTGACCGAAGTTCGATTTTTGGCCGAAACTAATTAATAGGCCATCACCAAAACATTCGGTCGAAACTGAAGGTTTAATAAAATAACTCTAAATTATATACTATACTTTTTAATAAGTTGCCTGCTTTAACATAACGAAATGACTACAATTCCCTGCAAATGGTTATAAATAATAATGATTTACTTAGAAGTAATTTAACAATCTCTATCAGTCTCAGTTTTCTCGACTAGTGTAAAACTAAACTAACAAGTAGACTATTTAAAATGTTTTTAAACCTTGCTTTTTTCTTTTAGTATTATGATTAAAAAAATTGAAAACAGTATTTCTTCAAATAAAAAAAAAACATTAAGATCAAATATATATGAATAAAATAATAATAAATGTCCAAAGATAATCTTTGTAAGTTTTTATTTAATCTTTTTTTAAAATTTGTATAAAACCTCATTCGAAGGTGACGAACCGCGCAAATTGTACACGCACACGTGTATGGTAATTACTATCAATAGTTTATACATCGTGTAGTGAAAGTAAATGTCAATGAACTCTGCATCATCGATATGAATTGCTTGCTATACTCGTATATACCGTATTGTTTTCTTACAGTAATACATAAGGAAAATTAGTAAAATAAACTAGACTTATTATTGGTACACGTATAGATTAAAAGAGTGGAAGTGTTGTCATGAGCCAAAAATAGTATACCATTTGAAAAAAGTTCTATATTTAAGAGTTTAGTCATTTTAGTTATCTAGTCTCCTTTGCTGGGTTGAGTCTGTACTGAACTCTATGTACTCTGCAGAACTTTTGACAGCCCTTATTTGTTAACCTGCCCAGTTAATTATCTATTCTTGGTTAATAGCAATTTACGATTTACATCATGTGATAAGTTATGTTGTCAAGCTTTGGCACGTTTCTGAGCTCCACCAAAACGGATGGCTCATCTTCCCAAAATATGGAGTTTTCGTAGCACCTTAGAATAAATGATTCGCGTCCTTACTTCTAATACACTGCACTTGTGCACAATAACTAAACTATATCCGATTTATTAAAAGCGATAGTACAAAGAGGATATTTTACAAAAAAATCGTGCAAATATTATTTACATCGTACCTACACGGGAGGTATTGAATTTATGGTATTATTTTTTTTGTTATAATCGGAAAGACTTATGCCATCTGGTAACCTTAATACCCAATGATTTGGGTTAATTATTTAAGCAATTACTCACATTAAAAATACATGTTTTCGACCGATCGTTAGCCACATATTTCTTCATTATTAACTTTTGTAATAGAACACAAAGAAAATCTTGGATAAGTAATAATTTATAAAATTCATCGGATATAAATCTTCTTTTTATAAAAAACGAAAGATTTTTCGATCATATGCAAGAGTCTCTAGCATTTCAATATATTAACTTTTAAGAAGTTAGAACATAAGTCTTAAGGTGTACTAGTCTTCTGGATTTTCGACAACCTATGAAGTAATACTGAATACCTTATTATCTTAAAATATAATGGAGATGCTAAATAATTATTTAGAGTCTCGGAAGATTCCTACCATAAAAATTAAAAACATGTGGAAATTATGTTCATTTCTTATAAAGTGATTTAGGCCAAGACTCAGTCGGGCCTGAAGATAGCCTCTCACCTCCACAGCTGATATGTAAATAAATACTGCTTATCATTCATTCGTGTCGTTGAATCTTGACCTACTTAATTTTTGCGCTAAGACGTCCCTAACAGCAATTGGTTCGCTAGAAAACGTATATTGTTTGTTTATGACTGATAAGTCACCAAATATTTTTTTAACTCCAAATTTTGTAATCTATTGATCACGTATACGATGTAATTTATATAGTACCATTGTTAGCTATATATAATTTAATATAAGACGCCCATAAAATTACTGTTTATCTGATGCTAAATTAAGTACAGTCCAATAACGATGGACCACCGCTGATAGATTGGAATCTGTCAACCATCATTATGCCGACCACGTCTACCACTGTTATAGACTTTACGTAGCTCTTGATATATACTTGGCAATAAAACCCTCCCTACCAGCCACCAATAGCTAACTTGTAAGATGAAAATGTGAATACATTACCAATACTTTTACCCCTTCAATTTAAGATGATTGTTTTTCTAACACTAATATGAATGAGGAGCACTGGCAAAGCGCTCATAAAACCTGATTCCTTATAACCTTCCAAAAAATCCCAAAACACTTCGCACACGCCAAATACCATCATAGTAACCACACACTTAGAGCAGAAAAGATTTTAGATGATCGGCAGTTTGGTTTCACGAAATCCAAATCTACCACTGACGCTGGTGCAACGTTAATAAGTCACATATTGGGAGCTTGGGAGATTTGGCAGGATGCAATAGGTGTATTCTGCGATCTCTCAAAGGCCTTTGACTGCGTTGATCACAGTACACTTATACTGAAACTAAAACATTATGGTGTTTCTGAAACCTCTGTCTCCTTCCTGGCCTCTTACTTAACAAACCGATGTCAGAAAGTAAATGTTAATGGGGTTACCTCCACTGGATCATTAGTTAGAATAGGTGTGCCACAGGGGTCGATTTTGGGACCGTTTTTATTCCTGGTTTATATTAATGACTTACCGCTAATGGTTAATAACTATCTGATATGGTTCTATTTGCAGACGATACTTCACTTATATTTAAAGTAAAAAGAAAAAATTCAGATATTAGGCACTTAAATAATACATACACTATCAAACATTTCCAAATGGTTTGCCTTAAATAATTTACTTCTTAACACTAAGAAAACGAAATGCATAAAATTTATGTTGCCCAATGTGCAACATATTGATTGTAAGTTAGAGATAGAAGGGAATTTAGTAGGCTTAGTTGACAAAACTCTGTTTTTAAGTATCACACTTGATAATAAGTTACAATGGGGTCCGCATATTAAAACTTTGGCAGGAAGGCTTAGTTCCGCTGCTTTTGCGGTTCGGAAAATTCGCCAGTTGACGGATATTGCTACTGCTAGGTTAGTCTACTTTGCTTACTTTCACAGCTTAATGTCTTACGGTATTTTGCTGTGGGGTACAGCAGCAGAGGTAGACACCATTTTTTACGTTACAAAAGAGAGCTGTTCGAGCAATATATAATATGGGACCTCGCGAATCTCTAAAGAGCAAGTTACAAGAATATGATATCTTAACTTTGCCCTCCCAATACATCTTCGATAACTTAATGCATATTCGTAAAAATTTAGACAAGCTAGATCTAGTGAATGATCGTCATAATTTTAATACTAGAAGTAAAGACAAGTTGGCCGTCCCACGCTTTAGGTTAAGTAAGTGTAATAAAAGCTTTATAGGTAATAGTATTCGGTTTTACAATAAGATCCCAAGTAACATTACCGATTTACCTGACAATAAGTTCAAGTATTATGTCAAGCAAGTTTTAATCTCAAAAGGTTATTACAGGGTGGATCATTACGTGAACGATGGTGATGTCTGGAAATAACCCACATCTCTGTGCTTCCACTAAAAACTACGATTTGTATAGTTTTTTATATGACAAAAAAATGATATATATTATATTTATGAAAAAAAAAAGAACCAGATAGAGTTTCTTGCCGGCTCTTCTCGACTGGGTTGTTTTCCAAACCGGTGGTAGTGTTTTAGACGTTCATAAGCGCCTTCTTAGGGCCTAAATTGAATAAATAAATTTTGATTTTGATTTTTGACTCGTAAATAAAAACATGCGTATTAAGAACGCATATACAAACCGGTAGAAAACGTCTGAATTGAATTCAACATCCATCCACATTCTACTATAGTCAACGCACACAATGAAAGCATTAGTTAATCTATTTTGTGAACGTAGCGCGCGTTTATGTAGCAAATAATCCGTTTCGTCTCGGCTTATTCCATTTAATTATGCTATGGTTTTAAAGGGTTTTTTTGCAAATGGCATTTAATTGCTAAATTTTGTCACAAATAAACTTATATCAGTATTATTTTATTGATCATACAATTAATTGTTATTTTTCATTTCGCGTAAGTTACCACTTATCTCGCGTCGTTCTATAATAAAATAATTAAAATCTACGATTACGAAATTTAACCCATTTCACGGTTTATTACATTCTAATAATTACCTATAGGTATATGTATTACGTGCGAAATGAATTTGGCATTTCGTACTTAGCGTGACAAATGAATATAGCAATACTTTTCAAACTTCTACATAAACGAATGCAAACGGCTGTTTTCAAAACCACTTTTCAATTGTCAAAGTTAAGTATGGTAAAGTTGGTTAACGCTAACAGCAATTAGATACCTTCAACCAGCAGCACAAACATCCATAATTGTTTACTGTAATTATTTTCAAGACGAAGAAGTATGATTAGTACTAAGTAATTTTTTTTTATATGCTCCAACTTTACCAACGATTTTTTCACGCTACGCCACTGATGAAGACTCACATGAATATAAATAATAGATATTGGTTAACAATTAATCTTTTTAAAGAATCTCGAAAAACATAATTTAAAAAAACAATCTATCAAAAATCAAACCTGCAACCTCTTTTGGATTTTAGTTCAAATACTGGGACGACTGTCCATTTTGTTACAAACATAGTCACCCTATAGAACCTCAATACGCAAGAAGATAAAGACGCAACAATTTAACAAATTCAGGTGTGACTTTGCGCAACTCCAAATTAGGCGTTAATGGTTATTTATTTTAGACTTTATCACGATACGAATCGGTCTGTGGAAAATATATACGACAGGTTTGATGAAACGCAATTATATGAAATTCTAGGAAGATAATGCAATTTGTAAAGGGATAAATCAAACGGAGTAAAGTTTCTCGAAGAATGGGGAACTACTATTTTGCTATAAATTATAATATTTTGATTACTTTAAAGACTTATTAACTCATGTAAACAGTTGTTTGTAATATTGCTTTTGATACTATAAGAACAATTCTTTTTTATTTTCCTTAAGATGTTCTCTTTTAATATTAATTAATCATCATTGTCTGCAAATATCCTATATAAACATTTATTGATTATTTGAACGCATTTAAAATGAAAATATGCGGATATAATATAGTTACAACATCAGGAAATCTAAGGAGCCTTGACATCAATATCGCGTTAGATGCAGTTTAAAATTTTCAATAATACTGGTTGACCTCTGTTTGTGTTGATGAGGTTTGTACGAGCGTATATCGCCTTCCGCCAATATAGAGTCCAGGGTTCGTTTCTCTATTGGATTCAAAAGTTAAGTTGACATTTAGATATTAGCTCATTTGATCGCAGCTCAAAAAAATCACTAAGAAATTTCACACCTTAGAAGATATAGAAATATTTAGGTATATTATTTATTAATTACGCATATTAAAACCGGCCGTTGAAGGTATTCGCAGTGGTATATTGATATGATAACAACCATTGTCAATGAATTCACGGTATCGAACGTATAGGCGCTGTAGATTTAATAGTGCATCGTATTTTTCATCTTCTTGACAAACCATTATAAATAACAATATTAAAAATTTAACATTACTAAAACCACTGAAAACTATTAACTTACCCGCAATAAGAACCATACCCCCATTAGGAGCACCGGTGAAGAGGGACCCAGCTGTATCTGACCCGACGTAGATAGCGCTAGCACACGTTGCGTCCTTTTCTTTCACTTTATTCGCTAATTCAGTGTTGCTACTCTCCTGCTCGCACCCAGACAGCGTCAAACCCTGAAGACGATAGATTAGGGGTAATTGGTAAGGTCAATTGAAGCAAATACCATTTAAATTTATATCAATAGACATTGATTTGACCGCTTCATTATCAGAATATCAGAATCAGATATCAGCTCGGAATATCTGGAAATACTACAGCTAATAAAGCTCTTATGATATCTATGTCAAACTAAACCAAAAGTTACGCTCCAAACACAGAAAATGACTTAAATAAATTGTTGTGTGTAAAAGGATTAAGGAAAGTATCGAATATATTTATGTTTTGATACTTGTTTTAGGATGTATCAAGTTTTCCTCATTTATTCGTTAAGCGAATCAAAAATGTTAGACCTCTTCCACGATAAAACTAAACTTGAAATTTCAATGAAAACTATTCTATTTATCATTTGTAGATAACGTAAGTTTTCTATCTACAAATCCATAACATGTTACCCTTGAGAGGACATGTGGTCGGCAACAGATTTGAAAGTAGGTATTTTAGAAATCTATTGCTATCGCGTTGCGCCCTAAAAAAGAGTTATAAAAAACGAAAGAGACAACTGCAGCTCGGGCTGATTTTATCTATGCAAAATAGACGAAAATATTACTTCGCAGTACCGTATCCTCCTCCAAAACTGAACCGATCTTTAATTTTCTTTCTAGTTGTCATCATTATTATACTTCCATAGAACATGGAACAGTAATTGATCACAATAGTTATATCTGTCACATCAATAAATGATGAACAAGCCGAACGAGTTCTTATAATAGAAACTACTTCAACGCGTTCATCTTAATGTCAATTCAATTGAATTCAATTGGGTTTAATTAAACATTCAATTGGCTAAATTAAAGCACTACAAATCATAGTTTAACTTTAAACTATTGGCAACATAAGAAATTGTGATTGCATTCGATTTTGAAGCGATGATGGCGCAGCGGGTACTGCGGACGGATTCCACGTCAATCGACGCGGGTTCCATCTCCACCTATCTGACTCTAAAATGGGCCTGCGCATTCAGTGAAGGAAAACATCGTGAGGAAATCATTGCATGATGGTACGGCATTTACTAATAATGCCCGTCTGGGCAGCTACCACTCTCAAGTTCGAAAACCTGTCGGCAAATACCAATAGGTGTGTTCCGGCAGTATCACTTGAGAAGCAGTATCTAGGCTTATCTAGTTTATTTACCATCCTGGACCACATCGTCACTTAAAATTTGTAGTCAAACACTGAGCCTATTCCATGTAAAAAAACGCAGTAACATTTCTAGCTAAACTTTTGCTTACTGCTGCTGCTACTACTTATTGCTGACAAGGGAAAGAGGAAGGGGGAGGGGTCAAAATGACCAGACCAATATTCAGTTTACGTAATATTACCTTATCTAGGTTCGAATCCACCTGTTCTATTTTCTAATTAGTAAGTTTGAGCTTACACTGATAGAAAGCACTAAAGAAACCACAGCCTGGTAGTGGGACATTTCTTAATGCCCACCTGGTTCGCTATTGAAGTATTTCTCAAGTTTATCCTTCAGCAGGATCACTCGGGAATCAATACATCTAGGCTTAACTTGTTTTACCATTTGATCTACGTAATCATATAACAACAAGTGAGGTTGTGGTCAACACACTGATCTTATATTTTATACCTTTAAATATATTGTAATCACATCTAATAACAGCCCGTTCTCAAAAACTTTGTTAGTACCACTTCAACTTCACACAGCAGCAGTTCAATTCCTCAGATAGAATTCTATGTTTAGTTAACATTTTGATCTAATGAATTCTCTATTGCTGACGCTAATGAAACCAATAAAATTAACTCACCAATGAATCTAACGGTCTGTCTTTTGGTATACCGGCGTCTTCTTTGGCCTCTTGCACCATCTTCAATATCCTGTTGGCACATTCTTCTATACCTAAAGTCCAGTGGTTTGTACCAGGACCAGTCGCCTTGCCGACCACGTCACCTTTCTCGTCGCATATAACCAAGTTAGAATGTGTTGCACCTCTGTAAATAAAATAACAAAGCATGAGACTATGCGCTGAGTTTTGTGGTACTCATTTTTATTATAATGGAAACGGTATAGAACCTAATACGTGTAATAGAAAGTTATTCCCCACATTTAAGCTTGAATCACTACATCTTTGAACCCGACATGACATGCACAAGGTAGGTAAAGGAAAACTGTAAGTTTACCAACATATTCGATGAGTACTTGTGAATCACTTGTGTATACGTTTACAGGTAATTTATTCACTTGTTAGTAACGTATAGCTTATTCTACAGTTAAATTATCCAGAACTCTACATACAAGTTGATAAAAGATCGACCAAAATAACCAAAAAAGAATTTAGTTTTCCAATAATATGACTGTGAAAGAAAAGGTACCTAGTAGAGTTGTTGGCGCGATTATTAATTGTCATGTAGTCAAGTCCATTTTTCAATTGATTAACTTGCAATATATGACTCCATATTATTTTATTTTGGTGGCATGATATGTCTAGTTACACAAATGAAGTATATTAAAATTAACGACACGCGAGTATGAATTCCGTGATCTCACAACAACTACCTTACAACGCTCTTTAACAAATATCCACCATTTTATTCGGGCGTTGAAGATTAGGAAAATAATACGGAAGTTGGAACGAACATGACGTTTAGAGCCGTAATAAATTATACAAAAAGTGTTCTTAATATGAAATAGTTAAAGTAATCTAATATAATATCTATTCGAATTGGTAACCCAGATAGACGTGCCATATACCAAAGCCTTTTGATGTGTTGGCTTTTACCAGAAAAGTAGTAGCTGGAACTTTGCGACCACACATCACATATGTTGTAGAAAACCCAATTACAGAGATTAATTTCTACTTGTTAG
This sequence comes from Samia ricini, assembly GCA_014132275.2. Lineage (NCBI taxonomy): Eukaryota > Metazoa > Arthropoda > Insecta > Lepidoptera > Saturniidae > Samia > Samia ricini. The sequence continues at coordinate 29,515,454 of AP028158.1, forward strand.
GCCTAACAAATAGTATATATCTAGTAACAACTAAAATCTGTTCTAGACCGCACACGGCAAATGCTTTGTCTTACAAAATAATAATTTCCGACACTAATATGAATAGAACCGAATGATTTTGTACGAAGCACTTCGTCGAGTGGGGTACGAATATCAATACGCTATTCAATACCGGTTTCTAGTAATATAAATAGAACGTAATAAGCTAGCTAGTGTTCGATGCCGATTTCCTAGTAGCGTAATAAACAACAGACACGTTGAACTAACCTTATCAATGCAACAGTGATAACGGGAGCGTTTTACATCACAACATTGGCAAACAAACGCTTGTTCGGAATTATCAGCGAATTACGATAGCATCATTAATAAACCGACCGATATTGCTTTACTGAGTTGTTATTGATGTGTTTTAGCAGTTTTTCGACTTGTTTTGAATTTTTATTCATAATTAGTATTCTTGCAATTGTAGGAATTAAGTAATGATCATCATATTAAGATTTGAGGATAAAAACTATTTTTAAATTGTTTATTACAAACTAAATCTCGTCAAAAGCAAAAAAAAAAAAAAACAGTTGAAACAAACAGGAAAAAGGTACCAAATTGTTTTATCTTTGCCTACTTACATATAAAGCCATATAAACAAAAACATATAATGTATATAAGATACATGTCGTTCTTTGAAATCTCGATATCGATCTCGAAAATAATGAGAGTGGACATGTACGAGTATATCAAAGGTGTATAGCGTTTCCTTACAAGCATATCAAAAAACAAGTGACATGATTTTAGGATTGGTACCACGCTCCAAATAGTCCTGACATGCTCAGCGTCCATCGGCTACAGAGGTTGCCTATCATCAGGTAAGATATTTGTTTATCATCTTAGTGGTATAAAAATACATTACAAAGAGACGAAGGAAATTGACCGCAAAACTATTAATTAACCGACAATTAATTAAGTGAAAAACTATTTTAATTATAAACAAAACCTACTACAAAAGAATAAGCAATAAAAATGCACTAATAAGGAAATAAATCATTACTATTTTAATCTGATTCTGTTTACTTCAATATGTCCTTTGTTTTAATATCATTATTAATTTTGAAATCGGTGCCAGCTTACAGATAACAAAGTTGTGTGTGTAAATGTGTGTCTTAATCTCAAAAGGTTATTACAGGGTGGATCATTACGTGAACGATAGTGATGTCTGGAATTAACCCACATGTTTGTGCTTACGCTAACATTGGTTAAGACTATGATTTGCATTGTTTTTTTATTTAAAAAAAAAGATTTATATAATATTTATAAAAAAAAGAACTAGATCGAGTTTCTTGCCTGCGCTCTTCTCGAGTGGGTTGTTTTCCGAACCGGTGGTAGTGTTTTAGACGTTCATAAGCGCCTTCTTAGGGCATAAATTGAATAAATATTTGTACGTCGTTAACTATATTCAATTTTGATTCATTTTTTTTAATCACCCCAGTTCTTTATCTATTATACACATATAATATGTAATTGTGATAAAGTTTAGACAGTTATTTCCATTTATAAATGAGTACATTGGTTAACTCTATCTGGCACCGATTCCAAAATTATTAATAATATTAAAACAAACGATGTATTGAAGTAAACAGAAGCAGATTAAAATAGTATTTATTTATTTCCTTTTTAGTGCATTTTTATTGCTTATTAATTTTTTTCCTACTTTTTACTTGTAAGTATATACTTTTAGGTATATCTAGTTGTGAAGCCTACTTAATAGGTTTGGAAACATATATGAAGCATCTGAAGTGTCTATACTATTCGAAGGTTTTTCTCGATTTCCTCGAGTTTCACTAATCAGATCTGGACTTGGCGGAAATAGGACCAACACAGGAGTGTACTCAGTCGATTAAAAAAATTTTGAAAATCTGTTCACAATTGACGGAGAAATCAGGTGACAAACATACAAAAAAAAAAGAAAAAAATACAGACGAATCGATAACCTCCTTTTTAAAGTCGCTTAAAAACTATCTATCATTTTTTATTTCTTGTGTTCGGTGAAAAATCGATATAAAATGTTCCAGAATACTTTAAAGAATAATTTTTATAGCAGTATTTTATCTATTTTGTTTTTAATTGTCTATTCTGTTATATAAAGTATTTGAGAAATCGAATATTTGGACCTCGAATTTTATTTCTATCGATTAACCTAACTTCGATTTTTTTTTATAGTCCCCCGCCGGTTTCCCTCTGGCATGACCAGAGACCTTTTTATTACTTTTTGTTTATTGTGATCTTTTTTTTTGTTTTGTTTTTTTTTTTCTTTTTGAAGCGTGTTCTTTTTGCTTTTACTATTTTTCTTTTATGTTGCTTATACTTTATTTATTTACATGTCACATTCATATTCATTACATCTAGCAGTAATAACAATAAGTCCGATTTACTATACAGCATTGTCAAAACCCATGGTAGTCACTTAACTCTAGTAATATAATAAAGATTTAAAAACTTAGTCGAATTAACATTAATTAAAATTAGAAGTATAATTTATATAAAATTAAGTAAATTTGTAAAATTTGTAAAGAATTTTTGTCTGGAACTCGGTCATAAATTCAAGTTAAAACAAAATTGAAATTTTGTAAAAAAGATTTTTTTTAATAAAATCATAAATTAAGTGTAATTGTAATTTGTAAATAAATCAAATAGTGAAATTGTAAATATTTTAAGTTTTAACAACGATAACGATAATACAGCCCTTGTGCCTCGGTTTCTCAGAATGAAACGACGAAGAATGAAAAATCAACGGCGACACTACTACCCTGACGAAGCTCAGGAACAGCCCCACCCTACGGACGACCACTGTTATTTGTTCCTTTGCCCAGCTCTTCTTGCTACATCTTCGATGTATCGCAAGAAGGCTGGGCGGTGGTCGTCATCCAGCAACAGGGCCGCCAAACTGTCCGCCGTCACCCCGACCCCTGTGCAGCACTCAAGGTTGAATCTGGACGAGCCGAATCTAGGACAGTCCACTAAAAGATGTAGGACTGTCTCGGCGGTATCCGGATCACAGGCGCACGCGGGACTATCTTTAATTTTGAATCCCTAACTTCGATTTGAATCGGTTCGGTTCAAAAATAGATCTTCAGAAAATAATTACATTCCTTGGTTGTTGTTTCGTATGTAAAGTTTACGTTAATTTTAAAATTGAAAAGACGTTTTAGGGCACTTAATGTTATTGAAAAAAAAATCTATCATTGAAGGATCAAAATAAGGTTGAATAAAAAATCATGTAATACCATATATTCTTTAGTATATCATTTTGTCATATCTCAGAAGCCTACGTAAAATATAAACATTGAAGACTTGGAAATATTTTTTTTCTACTTATTCATAAACTTAGTTTAGACATATCATTAGTATAAAAATAAAAAAAAAGAAAGAAAATGAAGTGATAATTAAAACTGCACCAAAATCCGTTTTTAATGCCATGGAATAGACTGTTTTATACTGTGTATCTATAGCTAGCTAACCGATATCTGGTATATTGCGAATGTTTTATCTTGTTTTGCCAAACTGATACTCAAATGACAACCATATTACCCTTTCTGATAAACTAATCCCTATCGCTTCATTTTATATGATATGCATACATAATACCTTCTATTAATAACCAAGTAGTTCGTCAACACTGATTATAATATATTTGCAAGTATTTCAATGTGTTCCATCGATTATATATCCCCTATTCCGCACACGTTTACCCAGAATTTGGTTGTGAGTGTTTATTAGTGGATCACAGGCAGAAAATTCAATTTGGTGTCATAAAGATAATAAAACAATAGTTTAGAAAAAACATGAATCTGTTCAGTATTATTTAAAACATTAGCACAATCATAATTTTATAGATCACACATAATAATAAATTACCTGTTATTTGCTGTTTAGCTACATTTTTTTTAAGTAAGTAATAATGAAACATAAACAGAAAGTTAATCCAGGAAGTAAAATATATCAACTTCGATAGTAAGAAACCAAGGACAAGTTCAATACATATTTTTCAATATACGGCATCGAAAACGACTTATATGTAGATAAACTATTTTCCTACTCCACTATCTATTGATAACGTAAATAACTTATCATACTAGACCTAGACATTTATCAGTGCACAGTTTGTAATTATATTGAAGACGGTTAAAGGCTGTGGCAGATAAAAGATTCTAGAAAGATAAAACAAATGAAATAATAAGAAACTATAAGAATTGTATGATTTAAACCGATGACCTATTTTTTAAGTCCGGATGAATCTCGCTTAACCTCTTGAGCACTAACCTGGCGTTTACGCTAGCTTTACATTGTTTTCCTATTGTCTCATTTTTATTGGTAATCGACATATTAAACTGTTACGAATTACCAATTAATCGTAAAAATTATTTACATAAGTATACATATTTTGTGATAAAATGTGAATTCAAGCCCTAATCATCCAGGAAATTCTTCGTTCCAGCATTTCCATCGGCACTTTATAAAAAAATAATAATTTTAGACACTATAGATACAAATACAAGTTGAAGTAAGTAAATATGAAACATTTACAACTCTACATTAAAACAATGACAATTTGATCGCCGCCGGCATTTTATCAGTGGAATGCGGGTGATAAGTATCATATTATAAGGGAAATAACCTTTATCAAATTCGCAAAGCTACGTGACCTACTTTTAACCCGTAGGAAGTTATCAAAAACATTCAGCCGTTGAAAACGTACAAATAAGTTACTTCAATATTTTCGAAATATTAATAACAAACTTGTTTTTAAACGAAACGAAAAATACTTTTGTAATAGATATAGAATACCAATAATTAAATCTCAATAAAATATATTCTGTTATGCACTTAATTAGTTACGTATTTTAAAAAAGTTCGCGACAATTTCATTATATTATATTATTTATACCTAGTTTGTAAAGTGTAATTACATGGTTATCAAATACCGGTTTTACACATATTCTGTCTACTTTCCATATGATTAGCGTGATAAACAAAGTAATAATAATAAAAAACAAGTTTATTGAACGACTGACATTCGCGGGTGTGTTAACGGCGTCAATTGAAAAGTAAAGAATTCAAGGTCTCCCACAACCACTGAATATAAATTGCATACATTCTTTACTAAATAATTAACTAACAAACAAACCTCTATGGATTAATATAAGGTTTGTTTTCATTTGCCACAAAAACCGTCGGCGTGTCCGACAAGCCGCTCAAATTGAGCCCTCTTATTGGTTAAAAATAAGCTTTGCAATCATATGGAATGTTCAGGTTACTGTCATGTGCAAGCTGTTTATGTTCTGTTAACACGTTGGTATGTAATTTGTGAATTTTGTTTTACGTTCTGCTATGGTGAATAACGATTAAGTCCTCAGTTTTAATTACTATTATGTTGAATATTTATTGCATACTTTCCTGAAGTTTTGAAAAACCTCCTCAAACCGGCTTGATTCTCTTTATATAGCAGAATACTTATTTAAGTTTAATTTTTAAAAAATCAACAAGTGAGTACCGAGTACTGTAGTAACATGTCAATTTCTTAAAATATTTTTGTGTGTTAAACATATGATTTAAAAGACTCGCCGAATAAGTTTCCTTTGGCATTTTAGAACTCGTCAAATTGTATACAAAACCAAAAATATTAATAATGATTACCGTGATATAATTCCCCTCACTCGAAGTCACAAATTTGTGCTAGATAATATTTACATGATTAATTTATAAGATTAAATATATGTATAGCATTGACATTTATACGAGCGAAACAGCTGTAAAAAATAGCAAACATATTCTGTTTGTTGTTATAAAGAAAAATAAAACGTTTGACATAAAATGCATAAAATTACGAAATATATATTAATGTTCAAGGCGGGCCTTTTCACTTTCAATTCAGGTGTCCAAAAAATAAACAAATCTCTGTACTTACCCTTCGATACCACCAAAATACATCTTTACAGATAATTCACACGAAAATAAATTTCTAACTATTATTAATATAAATGTATAATTTCTAACGCGCAATTATTATACTTAATAAATTATTCGCGTTTATTTTTATAACAAACACAACATACACTCTCGAAATCGATCGCGATACTAAAACGAGCGGTTTGCCGTTTACTATTATTAAAGAATGAAATGAATGGAGGGAGCAAGACTGAACGATAGCTCAAGTAGAGCTGTGCACGTTATTCGTTTAGCGTTAAATATAGCGTTTAGGATACTATCGTTAGTAAGTATTTGTCGTGAATATAACTTTTTCTCATAAAATAGTTTTGACATATTAATTGTGCAATAATTACTACGACTTGCTATACCTGGTTATATCCCTTCAGTCCACCCCTAGTCTTGTATTCCAAAACTCTACCTCAGCATTACGTAGAGTGCATAGGATAATTATCAGTAATGTATTAGTCGGTAAATTTGTAACTTGTAATCAGTGTTTAATAGCATCTCAGGCTTCCAAACTAACTTCAACCATGTTTGTCAACTAACAAAAAAGTTGGGTTAGTTACACCATTTATATTTTAACGGCAAGATTGATTTGTATGATCTGTGATTTGTTGGATTTGTTTCTGGGTCGAATAGAAGAATAACTATTATAAAACAACAAAAATTCACGAAAAAAAAATCATTTCGTCTTAGTTTTTGAACGCATCTTTTGATGATAATATCTATCTATCAAGCTTCTTGAGAGAAGCTTGAAAGAAATTTGTAATCGCACATTGGAAGAAAACTGAATTTGTTCATTTAATAACACACCATTTTTTGTTTCTGAGGCGGTACATTTGGAATCATAACTATAAGTAAATTATTTAGATGGTTTTATTATAATATTTTCAGATTTATTTTCAGGTACGAAGGCACGTAGATAAAATAATTGATTAGCCTTCCGCTAGTAATTATTATTCCTAATTTGTCAAATAAACTAATGTCTGACGAAAAAATTGCAATAGTTAAGTTATCGCATATTCAAATGAATGCACATAATTACTATTCTTCATTTTAAAAAACTTCAACTTAAGAATATTTTTTTCAGCGACTTGGCAACTTATTAGTGCATATACAAAATAAAAACTCTTTCCTTTATGTAACACATCGTATATTTATAGTTACATTAACTTATTATTCACAGGTAAACATACAATACTCGTCTAGTACGATAGTAATATTATGTTTAAAAAAATCGATTACACAGTCGAGTAAAGTTTGAGAAACGTTGAGATCTTTGGATTGCATATTGAATAAAATAACTTCCGAGTACTGATGCCGTTTTATGCACATTTTCTGTAATTTTACTACACAAGGACGGCTCCAATAACATTGAAGATAGTGAAAGATTTACTGCAATTTATTTACATTACATTTACACATAAATTTGGAAAACTCTTTAAAAAATATAAATCAATTTGTACTTTCAAGACTAGTTGTTCAATTTAAATGTTATGAAAACGTCTCCAATATTTATTAAATTAAAAACAAATGACTTAAAAGTTGTTCTTACTTGTGATAAAATTTGCATGTATTTTAATGTAAAAACTTTATCTTTGGATATTATGACCACATTTTAATATACCTGTATTTAGATTTTATCATTTTCGTTTAATCTTTGAAAATGCAACAATATATTGAGATATTAATGATATAATATAAGTGTAACTAATTAAATCACCTTTTACGGTACATGCTCTCAGTAAATTTACAAATGCAGTTACTAAAATAGCTCATGTTTTGTTTAAGTACGCCAGCATATGAATTCGATGAGATCAAATAGTTAAACTAAAGAGGTAAAGATCAAATGATTTGAGAAAAATAATATCACCTTTTATTAACTACTAGTATTTATTTATCTGTCTTTCATACTCATGTTATTCAACTTTATTCTACATACAGGGTTGAGATAATCTGCTGTTAATATGATTTTCATTTTATCAGGCTTGCGTTAACAAAATCATCTGCAAACGCTAAAGTCGTTTTAAAAAAATAATATTCAATATTCATGTATCTAAAAAGGGAAGATTAATAAAAATATCTAACAATTTCACATGATATCAAACTAATATTATTCAATAATTTTTTCGTTACAACAACAACATGATTATTTATTATCTAAAATTGATATTAATACAACAATACATTAATAAGTAAAAATTATTTTCAGACAGTCTTTTTTATTAAAAAACAATTTACTCGAAAAACAGCGACTAAAAGTTTACTATTATTTACATAATACGTTTGAATTTCATCCACAATATTTATAATGTTTCATAATTTACTTATTCTAACATTTATAGATCGTTAAAATTTATTAACAAAAAATCGTATAAAGTAGTTGTTTATTATGAATGATTTTTATTAATAACGTTTTTCAGGAATTCTTTATCGTTCTCATTATATTTTGTCCTGTTGAATCACAACGATTATTTAGAACGTTAATTATAATTAACGCTATTAACTAAACGCATGCGACGGTTGACTGGAACTGTATATTATTTTGCCGTCGCATGGCTTGACGTCACCTGAAAAAGAAATAACTGTAAGTTTATGTTTTGATGATAAACCGATAAATAAATTACATAATGTTCTAATTTTATATTAGATATGCCTATAAAAGTAAATTGGACCGTTAATAGTTATATAGTTGAGATGTTCACACAGAAAATGTAGAGCGACAAATAACTCCGGTGGTTAACAGAGGAACTATCGTCGCCATATTTAAATCAAGTCTTTTTATTAATTATCTCTGAGACTCCCTTTGTTGGCATTTCTCCTGTTGGATTATAGCTGCGTGTATTTATTATCTATATTAATAAATAAACATACTTCTTATATATGCTTTTAACATATAACTACTTTATTTATCATTTAAATTAAAGCTTTTTATAATATATATAATGTTGGTACCCGCTTTATTCCAAATAGTATTTTACTGGGAAGACTAAAAATGATTATACCATCACTATCACCGGGCCAGATAAGTTTGTGGGACTATACATTGATGTTTTATTCGATGCATTAAATAGAAATATCGACGTTATAACAAAGGTTAGGAAAGTGTAAACATGTTTCTTTAAATTATATTTCTGACAAAAAGATGTGAGATATCTGGGGTTTTCTAAATGCCATCTTAAATTTATTTCATTGGTAAATAATAATGCAGTTCCCGAAAATTTAAAATAGTCAAATTTGTTTTTGTTAAAGTTGAGAAATATGATTTTTTTTTGTTTATGGTGAAAATAACATATTTAAACTCATTTGTAGAGTTATAATTTGATATATTTGTTTTGCTTTTAATATAATACAATCAGATTGCAAGAACGCAAATGTTCTTTTTATAAATAGAATGATATTCATTGATGCATCGTTAAAAAAGTAAACGATGCACCATATTTGAAACGACGATGGCGCAGCGGGTGGTGCGGCCGGATTCGCGTCAACCTACACTTGTTCGATCCCCCCCTATCCAACTCTAAAATCGGCCTAAGTTTTCGGTGAAGGAAAACATCGTGAGAAAACGTGGGATGGTTGTAGGGCATTTTCTAATGATGCCAGCGAATAGCTACCACCCTCAAGTTTGGAAAAAAAATCTGTCGCCAAATACCAAGAGTTGTGTTCCGGCAGTATCACTTGAGAACTAGTATCTAGGCTTAGTGTGTTTACCATCCTGGATCATATCGTCACTTAACATTAGGTGAGATTGTGGTCAAAGCACTGAGCTTATTCCGTGAAAAAATGATTAGTACGATGCATCTGATTGATGCGATGCATCGTATAGTAAACATCAATTTATATCGAGCATTGCTAACACATAGAGGTAATAAAATATTTTTAACTTGTAACTAATTCAGAGAGGTGTATAAAATTCGCACAGGAAGTTTATTTACAAACCTATCTGCCGCAGTTATTTGCGTATTCTGGGAGTCGTTCTCCTCTAAAGAGTGAGAGTGAGTCGGTTTGTTAGGTCTCCGCGCTGAGCCCTCGTCGGACTCTCTCCGGGCGCCGCCACCGCCGCAAAAGCATTTGCAGATAATTCGTTTAAACGCGAATCTGAAAAAAGTAAACTTATGATTTCTTCACGGATACTCTTGTAAAGAGTTGTTGTTTCCTAATTTATTACCTATAATCGAATACAAGATCACAAGCTTGGAAGTTACGCCGTACCCTGTGCACCTAAGTGTAGTTAAAAAAAACATTTATATAAAACTAAATTAAGTTTGTTACCGGTTCTTCTTGATGACTGGTTGTTCCGAACCGATGGTAGTATTTTTATGTTCGTAAGCGCCTAAGGGTCTAAATTGAATAAAATACCTGTTTTTTGAATTTTAGGCCTGTTCTCGATTATCTTTATTATTCTAACATTTTTTTACTGCTGTTAAAACTTTTTATAGAGTTTTTGTAATATCTTAGCATTACTGTTTCTAATAACCAACAACTATGTCGCATATACGACAGTATCGACAGTACATATCGACAACCAGCACTACATTATATATATTCAAATATCGTTTCACTGTATTTTTTTCTATTTCCAATGTTGCCAGATGTCAAAATGTGTATCTAAACTGGCAATTTTAATATGTTTAATATTTAGAACATCTTTTGAAATGCCTAATGTAAAGAAGATTATGTTTCTATGGGCATTTAACTGATTTTGTTTCTTTTTTTTTATAACGTTTCATTTAAAACATTGAGAGTTATGATGAAATAAGTAAAGGTGTATAACATCCTAGTACGAATTGTCGTTCTAACGGTTTTTTAAATAGAAATAAAATTTTATATAATACAATATTATTTTGTAAAATTTACGTTGATATCTGATCTTGAATTTGATACCAAAATCTTTCTGAGTGTTAACACTTTATTGCTTATCGAGATCCAAACATTATGTTAGTTGGTAATCCTCACCTGAAATCCTTAGAGAATAACGCGTATATGAGTGGGTTGATGGCCGAATTACAGTATCCCAGCCAGAAAAGCACGGAGAAGACAATTGGAGTGACGCAATCACCGCAGAAGGCGCGCACCACGTACATGCTGAAGAACGGCAACCAGCAGAACACGAAGCCACCGACAATGATGCCGAGAGTCTTCGCTGCCTTCGTCTCCATTCTGAATCGTTTTTTACCTGAAAGAAATGTTAAAGTGTTTCTTTTTAGTCAGTAATGTAACATAATTTAATTAGCAATTCTGGGTCTGACAGAAGAAAAACACGTGAAGCGGATGGTTTGAAGATGATTGCTAACAAATTTGCAATGCGAGGGTGACTGGACAAGCTGGTAAGAGTGTGAAGAAGTCTTAGGTGAACGTATCTCGATCAGATCGAGGCCGTTCTGGAAAAAGGGCGTAGTCATAAGTATCCGTAACAGAACAGCATGTAACTGAAGCGCTTATGAAACTAGACGAAGCGAAATGTGGAAGCGAACGATGTGGTCTCTACCTACGCTAATGGAAGAGATGCGTGACTTTTTGTATGCCTTTATTACTACAATATAAGCTGAAGCGAGGAAAACCTCGTAAAGAAACCGATTTACCTTGATCGATGATATTTAGTATTATCAATTTATAAATTTTGGAAAATGTTTTTAAATATTGATTATTCGAATTTCAACCAAAGAGCGAGAGCTATATAGTATATTTTTTAATTGATTCGTAAATTATCTGCAGCACTAAACATAAAAACTAAACTCCAATATTTTTAGCTTGAATGCAAATAAATCGAATATATAAACCATTTAAACTTTATAAACGATTGTTAAAAAACTTCGATCTCGAAGTTTTAGGATTATGATCATGGATTATCACGTACTTGAGCTTTGATGTTCCTCTTCCCCATCCTTCTAGTGGTTCTTGGCTTCTCATCACATTCGTCGTAGGAAGGTGCCGGCGCTAGATGATGCGATGGTCTCACGCGCAGTCTACTCTCAGTCAATTCCCTTCCGTCTCTTTCGTAATGGACCGCGTAGAGAGACGGGCTGGGCGACCGGCTCGGTGACCGGGAATTATCGTGTGTCGTGCTGCATATCTGTTCTGATGATGGGTAGGAAACTGATATCTTCACTTTTTCATGAGCTCTTCGGGCGCTCGAGTGTCTGAAAATTAAGTTTCAGATATCTATATCTATACTAATAATAAGTTTGAACGTTTATTTTTTGGAGAGATTTTATGACAGATGTATTTTTAGGACTTACTAACACAGAGTACATAGCAAAATCTCTTACTAATCTCTGTGGAAGATTTACAAGAACATAATACGACCTGTCGTCTTGTATGGATCCGAATTTTTTACTCCATAAAGGTGACGGACGAAATAGGATTACATGCAGCTGAGATGCGAATGTTGAGGTGGATGTGTGCCGTGTGGGGTAACAAGAATGGACAGGATTAAGAATGGATATATTACAGGAAGTTTGAAAGTGGCGCTAATAACAGACAAGTTAAGAGGCGGTCGTTTGTCCTGGTATGGATATGTGATGCGCAGGAAGAAAAAAGATGTTGTAAGAAAGGTATTGGATATGAATGTGGACGTGTACATGGGAAGGGGAAGACCAAAGAAAAGATGGATGGACTGTATGAAAGATGATATGCTTAGGAAAGTAGTGAATGCGGAGATGACAATAAATAGAGAGGAATGGAAGAGGAAGACATGTTGCGCCAACCCCAAATAAAAATGGGAAAAGGGTAGAGAGATGATGATGATGATGTGTATATGTTCGGATTTACCAGGAACCAACTGGATTCTGAAGAAACTTTATACAATAGAAGTATATCAATTACCTATAGTTATAAATATTTTTCAAATCGTGACAAGAAAGGACAGAATATTCAATTGAAAGTGGCACCAGTGGCAGGAAATCTGAATGGGAATCGTTTAAATTAGTATGGACTTTGTATAAGAAGAGAGGAAACGCATGCGGCGAAAAAAGTAATAAATTTAAATGTTGAAGAATGTAAAGATAGAGAACGGCCAATAAAAAGATGAATACAGTAGGTATAGGAAGATATGAAAGCAAAAGCGGTGAACGAGGAGACGGTGGCTTATAGACAAGCGATTCGAATGATGATGATGGTTGGTATTACGAAAACACGAATAGGAAAATAAAATGAAAAATTTAACTTTTCGCTCGTAATAAAGAGTTTTTTATACTTTCAGTAAAATATATTAGCTGCACGGTAACAAAACCATGGTTTTAGAAATATTATTTTATTCATTTATCTCTGGATGATCACCGACATTTATGCACTGCGATGCCTTAAGCTGTAATATATACAAAAATATTCGTCATCTATACTAATAAACAAAATTGAAGTGTCTGTTCGTAATGTCAAAATATTTTTTTTTTACTTAATAGTTATGAATGTATATGCGATACCTATACCAAAAATACAATTTTTACATTTTTTTTGGTGGATGGTTGAAGTTACTCTGAGTAACTTGGTGTACTTTTAATTTTAGAAAAAAATTAGGGTTCCCGTAAAAAATATTTAAAACTCATAATGCACAGTTTTGCGGGCAAGTGTTGCATTTATGAAAAATATTTTTACATTATCTTAGTAGAAAAAAATATTAGGGGTCCGTATAAAAAAAATAAAACGCATTGAAGAATATATGAAACGTGGGTGCAATCGCGGGCACACAGCTAGTCTAGAGTATAAATAGTTAATCTAAATATTCTTTACCTGCGCAGTCTTTCCGGTGATGCACTTAGAGACGTACTAGTAGAATGGTTTGATGCAGTTGATAGAGGAGATCCGTGTGGTCGAGCAGACCCTCGTCCTCGATGAATTCTAAGTGTGAGACGATTTTCATCAAACCGATTGCCCATGCCTTTACCTGTAAAATAATTTTAAATAAATTATTTATTGAATCATTCTTCAAGAGAATTCCACTTGTATTGTTCTATGGTACATTTTTTTTTTTTCTAACCTAGCTAATGCTGTTGACCGGAAGGGTCATAACAGCTTCACCGAACTTTGAACGAACGAGGCAAGCGCTGAAGGCACTCAGCCGCAAAAAGGTAATTAGCACAAGGGCTTCCAAATTGGTACGAACCTCGGCTTGGCCGTTACCTGAGTATACAAACTCTCTTGTGAATTGGATCCTAACTAATCCCTACATTTTTATTCTTAAATAATAAAAAACAGGACCTTACCAGGACCAGGACGTTACAGGACCTATGTACCTGCGTGTTATGTGCAGGAGTGTGTATGCAGTGTTGTGCGTATAATGCTCAATGCATGGGCAGTGTCACTGTATCGCGCTGGCGGCGACGTCAAGAGCCTTCCCAGTTGGGTAACGAGACACGTCTTGGGTCGCCGCCTGTGGGGGTCCCGGCGGCGGGAACGGCGGTTACGCGGGCGTGGAAGCTGACACGCATATGTTCGGGGTAAGTGAGGAAAGATCCCATTACTGCGAGTGATGGTATCGTCGCGACTGTTCTATGGTACAAACGAGAGGGAAATGCCTATAAGAGCGAATGTCGACGTATACCTAATTGTATCGTATTGATCACCATTATTTTTACAATAAAAATACTTATTTGCATTTGAAATGCCGGCAAAAAAATTAAGCTACAATTAAAGTTTAGCAGAAAACACTTACTACTATTATCTCCTGTGTCGTGTACGCGTTTGGCCAATCTTAAGACGATAATCATTTCTGAAGTCTTTATAGATGGATTCCGTTAGCCATACTTTGGATTTATTATCGATTCTAAATCTGTATTGTAGTATATCGTTCCGTAATATTTATAAAACATTTGTTATGAAAGGTTGGTTCTAAAGATATTGTATATCACGTTATCTACGAAATGATTTCTTGTTTTGGAATTAAATAATTTGTTTCAGTTTTGTCTGTATCTATATGAAGTTTACATTTTTATCTCATCTTTAAGCTCACCTTTAGTTGTCCTAAATCCTTGGTTGATAGCTTTTTCGTCGTTCGCACGGCAGCTTTGTATATTCTCCAGTAGAAGAACAGCATTACGAACATGGGTATGTAGAAGGAACCGAGAGCAGAGTAGACCACGTAACCGGCATCGTTAGTGAGTTCGCATGTCCATGGGCATGGTGGGTTTGGAGTCCAACCTTCTTTTAAGTCTGCTTCATCAGGCTAAAAGAAACAGACTTTTTCACTTAGTTTTCACGGGATTTCAGTCTATCACATAGTAGTCCTTATATTGAGTTCATTAAGTTTATAGCTATTTGGTCCTGTATAATATAGTGTTGTGGTGGCGTTTTGCGTTATATAGTTTGGTTTATTTGCACAAGTGAAGTGTATTGGAAATATAACATGGAGCATTTATTCAATGAGACCCACAAAAACTCTTATGAAAGTTCTAATAATATGGCTAGAGCAATATGGCTGCCGTTAGAGTTCAAGTATTGATTCGCATCTTGTGATTGAAAATATATCTGACTCACAGATTGCCATTAACTAAAAACAAGACTTTTTTATTTTCTTTCTAGCTTGTTTTTCTATGGTATTTAGGATTATTTTGTGTCATGTTTACACTTTAACCTATGTCACCAAGAAGTATTTCATGGTAAAGAAATAATGATCAGAAAAGACTAAGCAATAAAAAAGTTTCCAAACTATTTCTGTAATTCACCTTTTTGTCTTTCCAACCGACAAGGGGTGGGAAACAGATGACAAAAGATAACACCCAAAGCCCAGCGATGAGAGCCTTGGCTCGCTTTCTGCTCATGATGCTAGGGTAGCTGACTGGGCGAGTCACAGCTACGTATCGATCCAGGGATATAGCGCACAGATTGAGAATGGATGCCGTGCACATCCAGACATCTACTGCTAGCCACACCGAGCACCAGACGTCGCCGAAAATCCATATCTATAAAAAATAGAAATTCGATGATAATAATTTTTGTGTTTTGGGATTACGAATCGCGGTGATCTGGTAGGCAAGGCTAGAGATTTTTGAATTATTTTTTCACAGAAGTAGGGCATTAATAAGTCGGTATTATTAAGCGGCTTACATTTAAATTTCTGCTTTTAATATTACAAAACCTTTGAATTCTACCTGAAATCGAATTTTCATGCAAGTATAAAACTCAAATGCGGGACAGAATTAAAGAAGTAGGACCGAGGTAAATTTTTCCTCAATTATAGGTAAGTAGGGATGAAGTTTGCAAAAAAGTGGAAATTTATTAGTAAAATTAAGAATTCTTTTTTGTAACAATTCCTGTTTAATGGGACACGCTTAAAGAGGAACGAGTCTGTTCACGCGGCACGATCAAATGTTATAATTATGATTTAATATTTATTTATTAATAAATATAGTACGCGTATTTTAATTGTGCCACTCTGAAGTATGCTACATATGGCTACGCAGTTGACTATTATTTATCATCAAAACAATATTATGCATACGCTCAGGCATGGCTTTGCTTACGTAGTCACTTTTAATGTATGTTCACGTCTCGTTGGCTTTACGTCTTACGACAATTTTTGTTTTCCTAATGTTTTCTTCATAAGTGTACCCTTCACCGCCGTCGTTCTGCCTCGATTTCAGAGCGGCACAGTTAAAATGCGTTGTGACTATAAAGTTAGTAAAATAGTTCTAGTGTGAGTATTGCATATATATATATATATTAAGGATACTTAAGAACATTTCGTGAATCAATTTTCACAGTAAAGTCTTAAGTACTATACTTTGATTTTGATTTCATATGATTCTGATTGGATTTGACATTGGTTCTTTATTAGCGTGCTTGGACATAAATAGCTTTCGTGGTACTTAGAAAAATATCACGATAAATTACGGTAGATTTTTTTTTTTTCTGTTTTTGCCTAATTAACTACTACCGTCACGTTGAACATTTTCAACTTACTAGTGAATTCAACATGTATGTATATTTTTCTTAACTTATCATATCTTATCTTCAATTGACCATCACGTAATATTCGTGATCCTGTTAGAAATTGATGAAATAAAGTGTTCGCTGAGCTCAGTCATTTTCCTGAGTACCATAATAAATTTGGAATTCAAAAATACTTTACTCAATTTAGGCGTTGATAAGGCGCTTATGAATGTCAAAACACCTATCACTGGTTCAGAAAACAGCCCAGTCATCGAGAAGAACCGGCAAGAAACTCATAAGTGTTAAGCTTTCGCGTTTTGTACTCATATTTTCTTAATGTTTCGGGTCCAGAACGCGCATTTACTTGGTTATTTTCCCGTCGTTTTGGCCTGGTTAACACAGGCCATGATCAAGAAAATAACCAAGTAAGTGCGCGTTCTAGACCCGAAAAATTAAGACAATATAACAAACTCATAGTTACAAGCTTTATTAGCAGATAAAATATAGATGCACAGAGAAGGGTGTGAATTCCAGATGTCCAGAATTCCAGATTCAAGCAAGTTCAAGCATGGTACCTGAATTTATTCTCCTAGTACTCTCAGTTCAGGTGCTGTTCCTGCGTGCAAATACCACACGACATCAAACTATGAAAGTACGCAAAGTAGACTAATCTAGCAGTGGCAATATTAGTAGACTGACGAATCTTACGTACCGGAAATGCAGCCAAAGTTTTTATGTATTGATTTCATTGTAATTTATCATCGAGTTTGATATCCAATATCACAGTATTATTAACTAAGTCAACTGGAATAAAAAGCTACCAAACCAAAATCAAACCCTGAAGGACGCAGATTTGAACTAACGAAACCGTGGAGATTCCATTTTCACTAACATTCTGACATCGATCTTTTACATAACATATAAGGTCGGCAAGAGGAGTTCTAGAAACACCATAATGTTTAAGTTTTAATATTAGAGTACTATGGTTAACGCAATCAAAGACTTTAGAAAAATCACAGAACCCATCAATAGAATAATGTAAAAGGCCCTAACAATAAAAGCTAAGTTTTGCTGTCAATAATAGCATTTGCAGTAAATGGAGGAGCAAAATAAAATAATATTGGACACACTGTATATCGACAACCGATACGTAACTTATTACGTAACTTAAAATAAGACACTGTGACTGGATTTCTAACATAACCATCTTGTAAACATTTTTCATAACAAAGTGTGTAAAAGAGTAATGATAACCGCCAATAGATGAGAATGGACAATGACCATCATGATAGTTTTTCATAAAATAACTTGAAGTTATTTTAAACATAACTCACTCAAACTATTCATATAATTGCGACCCTTGAGAATAATCGTGATAGAATTAATCCGTGAAACTAAACGCCATTTTAAACCCTACTCAAGCTGACACATCATTAACGTGTGTTTATTGTGACACGAGCGACGAGCAGTGGGTCTGAGGGGCCCAGTTTACACTTACAGTTTTGTGGTTAAGGGGCTATTTAGGGCCAGGTGCCTTCGTTAACTAACAATGATTAATGTGCCATACCGCCCTGCTAATGATTTCTCGAGTTAATAGCATCTTTGAGTAAAGTTCAAGTTCTGTTTTGTTCTAGTCTTGAGTAATATAAATGAATTTTTTTGAAAAGTATCGTCTAATGTCTGAATAAATAAAAGTAACAAGAATTTCGTAATAAAATATTAAGAGGAAATGCTGGCGACATTTATGCCATACAGACGTATTCCCCTATTACCTTCCTGATAGTAAAAAAATTTAAACCGTTTATAAACACTATGGCCTTTTCCTTGCGTTTTAATATTTTGTACATTAATTATTATAGTGATTAAGGGCCTTAAAAAGGTGCAAAATTTAACGAATAAAACAAAAAAAAATAACCATAAACAAAGTTTTGCATGTTTCATAATTGAAAGAAAAATATGAATCGGTCCAGTTTTGGAAGAAGTGATGATTTCGTCTATTTTGCATAGGTATAACAAGTCCGAGCTGCAGTTGTCCCTTTTGCGCTTTATAACTATATATGTTGTCGATCAAGATCCTCTTAACATTGAATTTCAATTACTAGCCTAATTTTGTTTATAACATTAACCGGTGTGGTGCCGGCTTAAGAATAGTACCACCCCATATCTACCCGTAGGTGTCGTAAAAGGCGACTAATACACCAGGGGATGGGCAGCAGCATCCTCTGAGCAACACAAACACCTACTGTGAACGCCAACCCGCCTGCCAAGCGTGACGATTATGGCATTTCCCCCCTTATCTTTGACGGAGACCAAGTCCAACAGTAGACGCCTTTACGGTTGGATGGATGGATGGACATTACAAGTAAAGTACCTAACCTTGAAATAATGCTGTATGGGTATAAAATTTAATATTTTATTGAACACTTTTATTTTAAAATAAATATAGTATCTATTTAATATGGTTATATTTTAATTGCAGTTAATTATTGGAAATGTAATATGCGTGTAATTAATATGAGGCATATTGACGGTTGTGACCAAAATTAATGAAAATAATATTCATATTAATTTAGAGTTTTAAAATTTTATAAATATACTTTACTTTGAATAATATAAAGCTATAGTTACATTATGTATTAAAAGAATGTGAAACTTAAAACTAAATTGTGTAAATTCGTTAGTTGTTTTGAAAAAAGGCATATATCGGTGTACAGAGACGTATTGTTGATTGAAACATTCTGTCACCTTACGTCGATTTGCAAATTTGAAGAAGCCCGTAGATTAAAATCCCCTCCTGTGCAGTTTTTTTAGTTGTGTTCATTGTTCATTTAATTGATTAATTATGTATAATTTAACATAATTATGTAATACTAACGACATTCTAAACTTCGTCACTGTTTTGAACAGAACACAGACTATATACGCAAGACTTCTTCTTCTTCTTACATAATGGTAATCTGTGTACACAAAATTTGTGCCAGTGTCGTGTGGGTAAGATTTATTTTCAATCTTGTATCAGCGTTACAAAGCTCCAGCAAAACGGTGTTTCATCCTGCTCGAACTTTCCATGGAGCTTTGTCTGCACCTCAGAATAAATATTACGCGTTATCTTCTATAATAAACTTAACTTGTACACAATAACCACACTATATCACACAAAACGCCACCAAGATTACATGATATCGAGTCAAATAGAAAAGTTTAATGAATTAAAGAAAATAACAGCTACCTGACAGATTGAGATCCCGCTAAAGTAGTTTTTTTGGTAATATTCGTCATATTAAGATAGGCAACGATATTAGACCCTGCAGCCAAGTCTGAAGCTAGGAACATTGTTCATAGCTGCAGTAACAAAATGGCGGACTTCTTTTACAACTATTTCAACGGGAGTGTTTGGAAGAGACAAGAAATTACGCCCCGTGTCATTATTTTATCACGTATTCATATCACGTAAAATACCACCGAAATTGCATAATATATAGTCAAATACTACGGAATAAGGAACTAACCGATTACATGACAAACCATTATGACTTAGTAGTACTTCCTTTGTTTCCATTTATTATTTTATAGAGTAGGTAAAGATAAGAAGAACATGCAGCCAAGTCTGACGTTTACAAAACTTTTCATACAACAATGTAACAAAATAGCGGCCCTTTGTTAAAACTTTTCTTCTAAGGAAGTGCTTGGGAGATCTCATAATTCACGTTCCGAGTCATTATTTTCAATATACTTCAGTTATAATAATCAAAATTATATAATATGTAATCAAATAATGAAAAGTAAAAATAAAAATCGCTCCAAACAATACAAAGACATAGACTACTGAACGTCACTTCTTAGAGAAAAAGAAATGAGTTGAAAATTTAGTTAACCAGGAAATGTTAGAAACGCATTCTTTCGTTAGTCACATTATAGACGAGAAAATTCAGTGTTTGATTGATTAATGTATGGAAAAAAATTAACTCACCGCTCGTCTCTCGTGTGCTATCTCTACAAAAACTTCTACTTCAATGAATTATTATTTAACTAGATGTGCCTTTTTTTCCTTTCTGACTAGCTAACGCTGTTGGCCGGAAGAGCCTTTACAGCTTCACCGTGACTTTGTGGGCGAGTGCTGAAGGCACTCAGACGCAAAAAGGTAACTAGCAGAAGGTTTCCGAAAGGGGTGGCCTTGGTCGTTTCCTGAGTGTAAAAAAATTCCGCGAAATTTTGAACCTAACTAAGCCCTAAATTTTTTATTTAATAATAAAAAAAGTTTCTTACATGACTTCTGTGCCTGCGTATTATGTGCAGGAGTCTGTATGCAATATTAGGCGTGTAATACTTAATGCATGTTCGGTGTCACTGTATCCTGTGTGGGATCCTCCGTTTGTAAAATGATGATTTTTATAATTATTTACTGTAATTAAATACCTTCATTCGACTTAATTCATTGATATCATAATTACTTTTCTTGTATGCTACTTAATAAAACCAAATATATACTAAAATCTGGCCGGATAACATGTCTATGTTAATAATTTTGTGAATCGGTTCAGTGGTTCCCGAATTATAAGCCAACTAACGGACAGCTAGACAGGCAGAGAAACGTTGTCTATATAATGTAAGGATGAGTACTATCAACAAGAAATAGATCTATTTTAAGATATTATTCTCTTTGTTACCTATTCATAAAGAAACTATCTATTTTAAACATTGTCATAGAGACAAAAGTATCTCGAAATAGCCATTTACTGGCGCCAATCCGTTTTTCTATCCCATTGTAAAATAATAGTCGGCGACTTGTATAATAAATGAAATTGTACTCTATTCCCAACTAAAATAAGTTTCAAATTCCTTAAAACGTGGAACGGACTTCACTAATCTTCATTTTCAAGGAAAATTAACTCTGCAGCGCTCGTGACAGCGTCGATTGTCGTACGGAATTATGTTTTGATAACGTTAAAAGTAAATTATAACTTAATATCAGAGTGAGTGGGTCGGTATTTAAATGTACTGTGTTTCTCCACCCTTTAGCAGAAAAGCATCTGTTCGGGGAGGCCAGGTTTTAAGCGTCTAATTAGTAAAACCGATTCATTCCCGACACAATGTTATGGCTGTTTTAATTATAACTATGTTAAATATTTCTATTATTGTATAATCCTAAAGTCTGATTGTTTTTTTTTTTTTTAATCTTTATAGTTAACGAGAGTATGTTCATAAAAACCATGCCGCCCTCATTCTTTTAATAATCACAGATATCATAACTAAAAAAAATTTATTTCGTCCTAATATTCTGTCAACCAAATCATATATTGATTTGATTTCTTTCGATATTGAGCAAGCCAACACATTGCACAATACATTACAATACAATACAAACAATACATTGCACAAAATTCGTAAGTAATATGAAAGAATAAAATAATATTAAATTTTCCACAATAGTTTGAATAATAATATTTTGGCATTTTATCTATTTTGTTTCTATTTTTATTATTTTTTTGAGAAATCTATCTTATGGACATTGATTTGTATTTCAATCAATTCATTCAGCTTGACTCGAATCGATTCAAAAATCGATCTTATCGGAAAGCGTTACTTCCCTGGGTTGTTGATTAATACGTGACGTCACTAACTAAAGCAGCATGAGGGCTAGTGTTTTTGCACTGGAATTTAAATTTGAAAATTAAAATTTCTTTTTTTGGGCACTTAACTCTTTCGAAAAAAGAACAAATAAAAAATCTAGTAGTAAATTATAATCGAAGGAGCAAAATAAGGTACATTAAAAGTTATAGTGAAATACTCTATTATATTATGTAATATATCTTCCTGCATATATACTACCGGGGTGGTTCGTTTTCGACTGGATACCACATTTACATTTGTGAAAATTCGAATTTTTGATTGACCAAAACTGCCATGGTACTGTGCGTCGCTTGGTGTATATCCAGATGAAACTAGATTCCTTTTGAGTTAGATGCTTTCCGGAATAATGATGTCGACTGTCAAAAGAGTTTCATTTATAGACTTTGACAAATTCACTGGCCTTTAGAGAGAGCGCTTTCGGCCTCAGCCGAAAATGGGACGAACCTCAACTTGAGTTGCTACCTGTGTTAATTTTTTTTTACGGAATTTGCACGAATTATATTCGAAAGGTAGTGTATATCTATAACTATAGATAGTTTTTATTTATATGTATGTACGAAACATCAAATGTTTTTTTTATATAGATTGTTACTTACCTAGGTTGTTACATTTGTATAAAACTGCGGCAGGAAGTACGTATTTGGAGCAGAGCGATCGACTGAATCGGTTGTGTGTGGTTCAATTTATAAACAACTAGATTTCCTAATATTTATTAGTATAAGAAGGAAAACAGTTTTTTTTTTTTTCAAATAATAATTTATTTATTTATTAACTTATTAGATGATCAGTAGTAAAGTTTCGAACGTATATATTTTCCAAACCAATGATTGTTCAATAGTTTCGTAGTCAGAAATTGCGTCAATCGTTGTGACTACGAATCCTAACAGATTTGAAACCAATTTTATCATTATCTTATACGAAAGGTTTCCAGTACAGGCATAGTCCTACCCTAAGATACTCCACAACTACCCGTCTGCTGCCATCCGCACCCACCGTATTCCCGGGACCTTCACTAGGTCGCCAGGCCGCCTTATTGGGGACATTCCCTCGCTACGTCTTCCAGAAATAGGTTGAGAGCCTGTTGGTTCTCAAGAAATATGCCTTTTTAACGAGGGGAAATGCATTCACGCATTCTCCTCCCGCATTGGAGCTGGTAGGAGGTATGTGGGACTTGACCGGCGTGAAGCACTATAATAATACCCAGTAAGCCCCACGGTGCCGGGAGTCGCCATTCACGCTACCGTAGCGCACGTCCGTCAAGTCCTCCTCCCAGCGCCGGAAGGTGACTCACCTCATCTTTCGCCTTTCGGCTTTATCCTCTGCGAAGCTGAAGCAGAGCCCGCCACCATTCCTCTTCGCCTCCGCGAATCTATACACGGTGGCGAGTACCTTCGCTTCCAGCTCCAACAGCAGGGAATCCGCGAGCATACAGGCCGTGATCGTAGATACCGTGTGGTATCCACATATCGCACTTAGCGCCACCGTACGCTGTGCCTACAACAGTGCCCCGTAGACGCCCATGCTGCACACGATCCTTGCGTGGACCTGGTAAAACATCTGACCGAGCCCTCCCGTGATGGAAGGATCCGATTCAGAGCTATCGCTGCACCGGGGATGCGCGGTCCAAGCCCCTTACAACTTTATATTAGAATTAATTATTTATTCGCCAGCTGTTCTATTCTGCATTCCTTACTTAAATTTAATTTTTTTTTCCGTACAAATTGAGTTTTGTACTTTTGTAATGTGTTGATGTTATAAAACGTGTCTCACAATTATGTGATCGCGCAACACATTACACGAATCTCGTCTGTTCGCTTCTACTGAAAAAGTTCCGTGTTTGTTATAATTGCGTTAAATTTATGACTTGTACCAAACGCTATAAGTCTATATACAAGAATCTAAGGGAAAAAAATTACATTAACCGGCTCGTGCGGTCGATCGTAGAACTAATAAGAAGCTTAACAATGATATTGTGAGTTGCTGAGTACAAAGTACATAGCATTATGTTCTGAAAGGTACAACTGAACTGAGAGAGGATATTTGGAAAAAAAAACCGCCACTACGTTTTGCTAAGGCAGCTACATAGAGGATTTCGTCATAGCATAGTAATAATTAACTCTTCATTTTTTTATTGTAACACGGCAAGGTATCGAACGTCCATTATCAGTCACTGCAATGACATACATACTACATGCATTTGAACTGTGTCGTTCTGAAATATGCTACAAAAGGCTGCGTTGTAGATTATTATCTATCATAAAAACAATATTGCGTATGCGCTTTGCTTTCTCAGTCAATCTTTTACGTTCAATATATGTTCACATCTCGTCCGCTCAAGGTTTTACGACAGTTTTTGTTATGCTAATGTTTGTAGTTGTTATGTAATACGTGTACCTGCATTGATGCCGTTTTGCCTTGGTTTCAGAGCTGCATAGTTAAAATACGCATAATACAAATATAGGCATATGAAGCCTGCCAGTATTTAAATTTCAACTAGATAATGTTGGCAACCTAAATCGAGTAACTATGATTGATTATTTTATGTATGGTGATCGCGATCGATTTGAGGACAGAAATTGAATCATCCCATAACCCTCGTATTGAAATATCCATTGCTAATTACACTATCACGTTATAAACAAATAAATAGTAATTACCTTAAATACCTCCCAGGTAGCAGAGAATGGTAGAACGGCGACGCCCACTAGGAGATCGGCCACAGCCAAGGACACAATGAACAGGTTGGTGACACTCCTCAGCTTTGAAGAGCACAGCACTGCCGCTATTACGAGGCAGTTACCTTTCAGACATGAAATGAGATGTATTATTAAGTTTTCTAACAGTCCCAACGGGGCAAAGACTGTATAAATCGCAAGTCCCACTCCATACGGAGTACTGCGGTCATTTTAGGCCGGAGCAGCGGTAGCCAACTTGAACCATTTGATTCTGCCCAGAAACGTGCTGTTTCTGAACCACTGACAATCCCAATCTCATAAGTGATTTAGAGCCTGTAAGTCTGAAGACAGACTTCGCCTCCTTTTGATAGGTTATGTTCTGAAAAATTGCTCGATATAATGCTGATCTCTATTTTCTATCATCACACGGTCGGCCATCGGCTGGCAGTTCATCCTTATATTTTAGAGCTTAAAGTATTACTGACAGTGCGCTTCTAAAGGAGAGAGAAATACCAAGTCCGATCAATCCTTTTTTTTACTAGATAGACTCAGTGCTTTGATCATAATTTCACCTAATGTTAATTGAAGATGTGATCCAGAATGGTAAGCACACAAAACCTAGAGGTGCTAACTCTCAAGTGAGGCTGCCGGAATACACCTGTTGGTATTTGGAAATAGATTTTCAAACGTGAAGGTGGTAGCTACTCAGGCGGCCATTATTAAAAAAAGCCATCATCGCTTCAAAAATCTGTCAACAGGAATGACGTAATATAGTAATGAGTAGATTTGAAACACGAGACACTAAAATGGTGTAGCGGATCCATTAAGTCGCGTTACTGGTGGATCTACTATCCTCAGTAACAAGGATAGCTTAAACGCTCCTTGAAAGATAAGACTCATTAACGAACAAAGAACTTGTGGTACGCCCCTTTTAACATGGCTGCATGCGACGACCAATCATATGTCAACTCCGGCGCATCGATGGTCGTCCATGATTTATAAATATTATTAATTACTAATAATTATAGAAACTTTGTAGCTGCGACTACACATTCATTACACATTTCGCATTGTAAAAGGTAGCTCATTATACCGTCAAACAAATATTGTGTTTCCTTTCATCTTGCCCACGAATAAAATATAAAATTTATAGATATTCTAGTATTCAAATACTAGACCACGTAATACGCCCACCACACTGGTGACCACCACAATGGTAAACAAAATAAAATCGTTTAAATTAAAAAAAAATCCATATCAGTTAAAGTGCGATATCATTCCTTCTAAATTGCTTATTTTGTGTTGTTTGTGTAAATAAATTTACACCATTGGTATAAATTTATTAAATTCAATACAAACTTTGGTATTTCGTGTATAAGAATTATTAAGTTCATGATCTTTCTTCATAAAATGACAGAGAAAGCAGATGTCTGTGACAATTCATTTATAGGATGATATTGAAAAACTTTTGAATGGATCCCGGGCCATCAGCGAGACCCTTGTTAAATGTTGGATGGCTTTATTGACGAGAAGTTTTTGTTATTTCTTTATTATTTCGAAACGGAAGAAACGAGAAATTATTTCTTATAAATAGATTTAAGTGTTGTTTAAAAATTATTTCAAACTAGTTATGCGCTTACGAAAATATATTTTTTATAATCGTATATGAATTAAAAAATGTGCTTTTTAAAATTGTAATTTTAATGTTAATGCTTTATATTATAACACCCTGAATAAAACTAAAAGAGAGAGAGAGCACATCGTTTCCGACTACCTGGTCATACTTAGGCTATTATCTAAGATGGGAGTGGCTTCATTACGCTTTAGTGATTTTACAGACTATTATTAAGTTTATCGTCAACTCGAGTGGAAACGGGCCGAAACGATTAAAATTGCGTTTCTTCCGAGGGAATTGGTTAGTCCATGCAAGCGATCTTGGAGGTCGATAGTAAAGGTGGATCAATTCTGTTTTTAATACTATAGAGATTCAGGGTTTTGCCCATAATCTCACCTGATGTTAAGTGACAATGTGATCCAGTATGGTGAACACACTAAGGCAAGAAGTACTAGATTTTAGATGAGCTGCCTGAACACAACTATAGGTGCTTGAAGACAAGTTTTCAAACTAGAGGCTACTCAGTCCGGCGTTATTATTAAATGCGATACCAATATGATATAGTTTCCTTCCGATATGTTTCTTCACTAAAAGCTCAGGCTCACAATAGAGTTAGATAGGTGGTTTTGAACCTGCGTTCATCGACGGGAAATCTTGGAGCAGTGCCAACTGGGCCATCATTGATTTTGTTGTATATTCAGGTGGATAAGTGATTACAGTCCAATCAGATCATACTTACCACTGTAGTGAGAATCGAGGCTGCCATTACTGAAGTTTTTATCAGACTTACTGGCTTGTACATTTATTTTTCAATAACTTAACAATTATTTTCAATATTTTCGAGTAATATAAAAAAAAAATTAAACTACATATCGTCGGCAACACGCCACTCTCATGTATATCGTCATTAGTAATCACAGGTGTAGTATATGTAAGCATAAAACAAGGTATTCGCTGTTTGTTCACTTTAATTGTATTTCAAAATACTTACATCATTATTACTGTCTTAAAAAACTTACAGTAATAAGTGTTTGACGATTATATTTACGCTTCTGATCCACTTCAATCAGATCTTCAACACAAACAAATTTATACCCGCCAAAATCAAGATTGCGCTTCAAAGTCATTCGTGGCTCCACATTATGAGACGTTGCTACGCAACACACAATGGTTTAAAATGAATTAATAATACTTTTAAAATGATACAAGAATGTAACAAATTTAGTTAAATAATATTTAAAAATATATTTCTTTAGTAAAATAATTATTGCAAGAAGCATCATATAGATCCCGAGTACTTCAATTGATATTTAAAAAAAGTAAACTTAACTCACGATAACAATACAAAAAAGTAGATATGTTATTGATTTTTTTCTCATTGTCATCTTTACCTCGAATATCCGTTCTCTTGTTACATCCATATTGCTTGACTACACGCGTTGACTGATTATTCCGTCACATTATACGACAGTGCGTATACCTAGTGACGGGCTTACGTGACTCGACTTCACCATACTGTGTTTATTTAAAACTCTTCGCGTCAAATAGAACCGGCTGGGAAATTCACGCGCGGAATGGTATACGATTATAAAGATTCTATTTGGCAATACACGATTCACTCTAATCAACGCGTCTCTATTTAAATGTATGTGTAATAGAGGTTGGTTTTGACAAATACACTCTTATTATACGCAACTACACTTAACATTTTTTAACGCTGTTCACTATACCTACCTACCTTCTTCATCACTATTACCCTTAAGCGGTTTACACACGTACGGACCGGACCGCCGATATGGTACGGCGGGCGGCCGAGGTTATTAGTAAGTAGCCTTAATAGAGATGTTTTCGAAAAAAATATCGATTTTTAAACTTGATGACTCGATTAACAAAATATCGCGGACTAAAAGACCTATCTTTCAAACTTATAAAGTATCTATTACTAGAGTATTCTTTTTCTTTTCTATCATATGATGATTTTCCGCAAGTAGGCGTAAAACGTTCTTCATTTTTTGATTAGTTGCTGACTTTAGTGCTGTTAATAAATACAATTGGAAACAGTTTTTCCAATATTATAGTCCGATTTCGACTAATGCAAGAATACTATTTGTGAATAAAAAATCAAATAAAATAAAATGAAAAATATTGATGTCTTAAACCTCGATAATTAGTGAATCGATTCAAAAAAATCGTTCTTATTCCTCATTGCTATTTAGGCGACTGATGACCTCGGCCGCTCGCCATACCATGTCCGCGGTCCGGTCCGTATGTGTATTAACAGATTTATTCATTCAGTCTTACGTTCCCTTTCTCACATAAGAGTATAAATTATAGAAAGACATAAAACAAAAAATCTTATTCATTGTGAAACTCAACACTTGAAAACTGCTCTACCTCTCAACAATTTTTATAAATATTCGTAATAAGTTGTATAAATTTAAGGTCTTTTTTTAACAAAACATGAAGTTCGTGTAATCGGATAAGTCTCTGAAAATCAATAAATAATAATTTAATGTATAAAACGATGGGTTTACGTAATTTATTGCGTTAAATTTATTACCTTTTTGAAAAAGTTTGGAAAATTATATTTGAAACAATTGCAGAGGAAATTAGACGACAATGTCTAACACGTCTGCTAGTAATATTACTCGTATGACCGTGAATATTTCATATTAAGCCAAACACGATCAATTTTTTTGGCATACAATCTTGTCAAAGAAATTAGCAAAAAATATTTTTTATAACTGCTGAGTTATATCGAACGTATTTACCTTACAATTTCAATTTTCGTATAATTACTGAATCCATTTCAATGAAATTACTGAATTAAGAGGAGGAAGGATGTAATCTTCAAATAAAAACTTATTTATTTGAATGAATGGATAAAGATATAATGATTACGTGTAAACTGTATAAAAAACTGCTTGCAATTCCATCGTATGTAGATATGTATTGGATGGCGTATGAAAGAGATGCTGGATAACTCCATTGGAAAATTACGACGGACGTTGAAAACTGATACTATAATTTACGTAATACAGTGTGGAAATGTTTAAAAGATTTCTTCACTGGAACAAAAAATAAACTTTACGTTATTAAAACATGTAATGTCACAAATAAGTTATAAAAATAAATTAAGTCTGCGAAATATAGCTGGAGTAAAGATGATTGACAAAGTCAGAAATAGTACGAGAGAGTAAGAGTAAGAGAAAACTGTGTTATGGTAGAGGATGTGGTGACCAAAATAGTGAAATGTATGCTTGGTAGGTTCATGCATGTAGAGTGGATAGACGACAGAAGATTGACAAAACGAATTTATAAGGCGGTGAATGGGCAGGTCGGTAAGGGTGGACTTTTTTTTTTGTTGGAAATGCCTTTACGCCTTCCCTATGGCCAGGAGAAAAGTACTCACAACCGAGAAGCATGTATGAAAGCGCTCATGAAAGTAGAAGAAGCGAAAGAGGTGGTAAGATCGTAGCAAGTGGAAGGACGTAGTCTCTGGTTACTCCCACTAGAGAAAAACATGATGATATATATGTATATGCATGTACAAGCGTTGCAGGCGCATTTGCCAATTCCACTATATTTAATTATTATTTTCATTAAAGTGATATATAATGGATTTCTCTTATTAAAATTCAATTAACAGAATACCTATTCCCGATATTCAAATATATTTTCTAAGCATATTTAACGCGATCAAATAGCGATATAGTAAAGGCAACATTGGTAGAAAATTCTAGTGATATTTTGCCTCGCCTCCATCACATCCGTCGAATATAGACTGCTGTAATAAAAGTGTATGTGTGTATGTAACCCGTGATGAATGAACGAAATCGAATGATTTATAACTTCCGTTCTCATTTCCGTTCATCCCGAACAACACGTCACTCGTAGCGTAAACTTATTTCCGTTCAGAGCTAGCTACGAGACTACGTCGTAGTACTTGCTACGTAATCTAAGAGACTACGTGGCTGTCGAATTTGGAAATTAGATTACTTTGTTTTTTTTTTTTTTCCGTAGCACATAGTTAAATAAAAACACACGCAATATATTTATTTTTAATTTTGTCTGAGGGCTTAGACACATTAGTGTATGCCAGCTCTATCGGATCTCAATCCAATATATAATATAAAGTATCATCAAAAAAAATTAAAATGGGTATATCTCTGCTAATTACTAGTAATAATTGATACTACTAGTAGCAAGTTGCAAAGCATACTAGCAGAATCGGGTGTCGGGTTTTCTATTAAATAAATCATGGAACATGTCTATATCTAAATAACGTAACACCAAAGCGCAATTTCTGGCACAGGTCTTCAACTTTCTCATAACCTACATTTCATAGTTGGGTGGATTTACTTTCTTCATTACGTGACCAAATCTGTTAAATGTAAACATGTCTAGAACGAAATCTAAAAGCTGTTTTAATTTGACTTTATGTCAGCTTGCATCTAACACACCAAAGTATGCGGGGTGGTTCGCTTTGAATTGTCCACTACACATATGTTCTGATCTGATTTAGTAAACGATCGGCATAATTTAAATATCAGAAATAAACATACCCACGCTTTAGAGTAAGGAAGTCTAATAAAAGCCTTTTAGGTAATAGTGTTTAGTTTTATAACAAAAGTTCAAAGAACATTACTGATTTACCTGTCAATAAATTCAAGCACTATAACAAGCAAGTCTTCATTTCAAAAGGTTATTACAGGGTGGATCGTTACGTGAACGATGACTGTAAATGACACCCCTCTCTGTACTCCCCTTAACAAGGTTATAACTATAATTTGTATACATTTATATATAAAATGTATATTCACATTTTAAAAAAAATACCAGGATGGATTTCTTGCCGGCTTTTCTTGACTAGGTTGATTTCTGAACCGGTGTGTTGGAATTAATTAATTGCAACACTGGAATCAATACGTCACCTAACTTCAATTATATGAAATATTAAACGGCTCATACTTGTCATAATTATTATTGACGTTAATTGTTGATCTGTAACCGTTTTTTGATGTTGTTTTTAAATATAGAAAGTTTATTGCTCAGTTTGCGTATTTTATGGCGCAGCGGGTAGTGCGGCTGGATTCCGCGTCAATCGACGCGTGTTTGATCCCCGACTATCCGACTCTACAAATCGGCCTGAGCTTTCGGTGAAGGAAAACATTGTGAGGAAATCATAGCATGATGGCAGGGCATTTTCTAATGATGTCCATCTGGGTAGCTACCACCCTCAAGTTTGAAAACCTGTCGCCAAATACCAATAGATGTGTTCCGGCAGTATCACTTGAGAACCAGTACCTAGGTTTAGTGTGTTTACCATCCTGAACCACATCGTCACTTAACATTAGGTGAGATTGTGGTCAAAGAACTAACCTATACCGTATAAAAAAAAGATGTCAC
Source organism: Samia ricini (assembly GCA_014132275.2). Taxonomy (NCBI): domain Eukaryota; kingdom Metazoa; phylum Arthropoda; class Insecta; order Lepidoptera; family Saturniidae; genus Samia; species Samia ricini. The sequence continues at coordinate 29,547,629 of AP028158.1, forward strand.
TTTAATAGAATTGAATCTTTTTTACATCTCACACTTTATTTCATTTTTCATTGTAATAACAGTCATAGTGATAGATCTTTTGGAACTCTCGCACTCTTATTTTGAAAATCAGTTAGAAAATACCTTTCAGTTTACCATAGCATTAAAGGACAAGCTGGATTATTATTAAATGATAGTATAAGTGACGGTGTATAAGTACCTGCGATGACTAGTACATCAATGAGCGCGAGCACGGCAAGGCTCGCGATGCTGGTCGGCTTGTCCCAGCGCACGTCGTCTAGCAACGCCGCGCAAGCTGTGGCGTTCAATGAGCGCATATTACGTGGCTTGGCCGACGCAGCGCGCTCCTCGCCGCGCGGACCATCGCCCGTCACCGACTCACATTACTTCCATCATGCACACACAGTCCTGTGAACAACGATATTCATGTACTATATGTTATGTCGCAGCATCAGGTAAAGCGGGCGCCAATTAGAGATGGTAATCATCTCCACTACTCTTCGCTATATATTTTTTTTCTTGAGAACTGTAGAACAAGATATGCTTGCTAATACGACTAAGCCTAAAATAAAACTGTACTATTGGAAATCTCCGACATTAGTATGGTAAATAGTATAGTTTAAAAATTGTAAGATAAAAGCGCACGGGAAATAACGTCGCATATCGCTTAGATAATCGCCCGCGACGATAACATCTCGCGCGATAATAGGCTCTTTTCTTCTGTTCCTCGTACATATGCGTGTCAGCGCCCACGCCCGCGTAACCGCCGTTCCCACCACCGGGAACGAGTGGCTAATTTTGCTCCCGCACACTCTCCGGGTCCCCCTCAGGCGGCGACCCAAGACGTGCATCGTTCCCCAACTGGGGAGGCTCTTGACTTCGCCGCTAGCGCGATACAGTGACACTGCCCATGCATTGAGTATTATACGCACAACACTGCATACACACTCCTGCACATAACACGCAGGTACATAGGTCCTGTAAGGAATCTTTTTTATTTTTTTTTATATTAAATAAAAAATCTAGGGATTAGCTAGGATAACAATTCCGCGGGAGTTTTCACACTCAGGTAGCGGCCAAGCCGAGGTTTGAACCCTTGTGCTAGTTACCTTTTGCGGCTGAGTGCCTTCAGCACTCGCCCTCAAAGTTCGATGAATCTGTAAAGGCCCTTCGGGTCAACAGCATTAGCTACGTTAAAAAAAAAACTAAGGGTCATTCTACTATTAGTGGTCTAACAGGTAACAGTTTTAGAAACTATCTTGTCTTCTTTCTATCTACACTAATAATATTATGAAAAAGGAAAAAAATTGTATTTTTGTATGTAAAAATGTAATATCATTTTGTATTTTTTATGTTTATAAGTTTATTACTTATAAACTGCTGGACCGATTTGGAAGAAATTTGGTGAGGAGATAGTTTCAAATTCAGGGAGTGACGTAGAGTTTACTTTTTATTCCGAAACTTCCACAGGAACGGGAACTATGTGGGTATAATTGCAGAGAGCAGCTAGTCACCCCTGTTATCCCCGAAGGGTTAGGCTACACCACTTACATTTCGCCGAGCTTAGTTCCGTCCCTGATGTGACAGGGGGCAAGTCTTTTGCCATCTCTGACACAAATTTCAGACTCCGGGATGATACTAAGTAAAAGAACCCAATATCACTTGACTCGACCTGGGAATCGAACTCAAGACTTCAGAACGACAGTCGAACCGTAATACAACTGCGCCACCGAAGCAGTCGATTATATTATAATATAATATAACATTATTATATTGTAATATGTAATATTATAATATTACAATGTATAGTAACTAACGTTCTGATTCTATATTTACATTTAGCTTTTGCTAAAGAAAATCATATAGCGTATGGTAGCGTGTTTTCTAATGCATGTCTGGTTATCAACCACTTTGTATTAAGTATATGTACATAGATATATCTCTAAAACCAGTCGCTCTTTGTGTTGCCATCTACTACTACATTGTCACTTAACACCAGGTTAGATTTTTGTCAGATGCTAGAATCCTAGAAAACTTTGTTTTGTACCCCCATAAAGACATTTTAACAAAAATCTATTTTATTAAAGAAAATGGCATCTAAACATTTGCCGGTTGTCATCTTTGTCGAGTGAACTTATTACTATCCGTGTAAATTATTTCATATATTATTTAATGTAACAAAATCTGCACCAAAACCTAGCTTGAAAGTATTTCTATTATTTTTAAATAGTATCATGCAAATATATACATTTATTCACATCAAAAAAGTACATTAATTTATACAGTAATTTATAATTAAATAAAAAGAACTATAAATAATGAATGCCGTCCAGCTCGCCGCCATACGGGAAGATTCCCAGAAGGCTGGCCATGTTGGATAGCAATGCTAATTCGCTGTGCCAAATATTGGCCGGACCTCTGATCACGAGACGTGTTGACTAGACGACTCGCGAGCTCCTTAAAAAGGCTATGAGCACTCGGACCCCACGGCCCTAGAGTTTCGAGCCCAAATGGGACAAATATGACTCTAACCAAGGGTAGCATATTTGCGCCACTTGAGATCCTCCGCTGATGTAGCTGCTGCGCCGGTCTTCAAAGGGGTAACTGGAAGATGTGACGGTGCTAAAGTATCGAAGCAAGTAGCATCCATACCAAGGACCGCCCCATCTTCCAAGGCATAAGCATAAACCTATTCGGTCTTTTGCCATCGTCACGCACCAAACCAATAGGTTCTAAAATTGATTCAGTATTTTTCGTGTTATAACCAAATTAACGGACAGATAGAGAGAGAGAGAAACAGTCGTCGCCTTTTATTATACTATTATTTAGGATAAGTTTATAAATAATTCATTATAGGCACGATTGTCTGTGGGCGTAATTAGTTTTTGTACGCCTTGCCGAGCAATATAGTTTAAAAGGGCAACTCAATATCTCTTTACAATAGAGCTAAATATACAAACAACTCATCGACGATTCGTACTATTGTTACGTCACTTACAAAAGATATTACATTCGGCCTTATATTGAGGTATTGAGGTTATTGAGAAGAATTGTGTTCTTGTTACTTTATTTCAAACCTTCATTTCTTATATAAAGAAATCTCTCTTTTTAGAAAAAATAAGATAATTTTACATTTTTCTAAAATACCTTTAATAATTAAGTGAATAATCCGATTGCACTAAACAGTCTTATTTACGTTCCTAGTTGTGTGCCCGCGTCTGCGTCCGCATTTTACATGTTCTTCACTGCGTTTTAATTTTTTTATATGAATCCCTAAGTATTTTCATTATTTTTTTACGTTACTAAGATTTCTCGCAAATTCAAGCACTTGCCAATCAAACTGTGCGTTAAAAAGGCTTTTCATTCGAAATTTCATGAGTTTTAAATTCTTATGCGGAACCCTAATCATTTTCAAAAACAAAACTAACCTAAGTTACGTGGAGTAACTTCAGCTATTGTTAGGTATAGACAGTACTGTTAATTGACAAAAATAATTAGGGATACGCGAAAGAATATATGAAAAGTAGACGGAGCCGCGGGCACAAAGCTAGTCTTTCATAAGAACTTTCATATAAGCTCGTCTACTATAGCTACTTTTGACCTTACCTTTCTTTAGAACATCTTTGATCTGGTCGAGATACGTTAACTTACGCTGGCTTTAAAAGACTTGATTTATTTAATCACAGTTTAGCTATAAAATAAACAATAAGTTTATATGTGCTATGTACGAAAGAAAATCGTTTGTGAGACAAGTTATACTGCTATATACTTTAACTTAGTCTGGGTCAGACGCCTGCCGCAACGTGATATTTATTTTACGACAACTAATACGACAACTGTTTAAACAACTCTAGTAAAATCAATAAAAATAAGGAGTGACTATTCTATACCTGTAAATATTTTTTTTTAATTCCATTACGCTTTTCCCTGCCTTATATCCAATGTAGCAATATATGATTGAAAATCATATTATAATAGAATTGTATGTGTTATGTGTTACGTTTATTCCTTAACTGTTAAATTTCTGGTTGGACTGATTCCAATGAAATTTGTAATAAATGTACATTGAGATCATTCAAATATTACATAGGAAAATCATTGGACATTTTTGAATCACCTCTCCCTATAAATAACTAATAATTAATAAGTATATATTGACTACATAATCACCATTCTGATCGCACGCGCACTTTATGTTAACAAAAATATACAAAGCTTACCTAATACTTGGATGGGTTCATTCTGTCAACCTTTATTTAAATCGCTCTGCGCTTATAATTTATGCGACATCCTCAGTAAGCCAAATGCACTAGCTGTAATTAATAGACTACGCTCGCGTGTCTTCACCATTCGCTTATCTAATCAAAGAACTAGTTACATCTGCCGCGATTGCTTTGGTTCCTGATCTCATTGACAACCCGTAATTAAATCCTTTGATACAAACGCTATGTTTATTATAATAGGTAATATTACTCTGTTTATATATCCGTTAGTTAGTTTATAATTCGAAAACCATATACACGTTTCTCTAGATCTATTATTTGGCTAGGTCATAGTTTATATTCTGGTAAGTTAGGTATAAACATTGCATTGTGAGAAATGCAATAGAGTCGAAGACATGCATCACGATTCATGGAATGTGTCCGGAACAAAGAAGAGAGGGAAAGACTTGCAGCAAACCTTGGTCTTAATATGTGGAATCAGGGTACGTTTCACGGAATCGTTTCAGAAGCTAACAGTGATAACGCCCTGTTGGTATACAACCTAGCTGCCAAATACTTTACATAAAATTAAAAATATATAATACAATGAAGACGGCGTAACCCAAAAGGATAAACGCAAAAAAAAAATGAAATGTATTATAAGATTTACTAAGAAATAATGCTGTCTGTATTATTATATCATACAATGCCTTATTAAATCTTCTAAATTCTAAACTAAAAAATATATTTATTAAAGAAATCAACTGCTCTTAATTACAGATTCGCTGAACAATAATTATTAAAATACTAGTTCAGCCATTTGGTGATGTATTTACATCACTTGAGTCAAAGCGGTTTTTTTGGCATGTTTTAATTTGCAAAGGGCTGCACCATTATATGAACTATGTTGATGTCAGAAAATGACACCCTTTTCTGTGCATCTACTAAAAACTTCGTAAGTATGAGGTAGTACTATGGACGTTCATAAACGGCTTACCAGGGCTTCTAAATTAAATTAAGTATGTTTGACTTATGAATATAATACAATTTGTAGAAATTATAATCCGTTAAACTATGAATTAATAGTTTTTGAATTTATCATAACATTAATAACAAATTTTCAACATGACAAAACATATAAAAAACAAGAACGGAAAAGTATTGCGCGAAAAACATTTGAATAAGAAATAAAAAGAAACAGGACGGAGCGTTGAGACCAGACGGCGCTTATATGCACTTGTTTACCACTAAATTAATTGGACGATGATCTTTAACAATAGAAATTACGTTACACTATAATAACAAAATATCCATCCATTCAACCGAAAGATGTCCACTGCTGGATATAGGCCTCCCCCTAAGATCTCCACGTCGACCGGTACAGCCATTCGAGAGCCCGTTGGCCGCATCGGTTCTGTCCAGCCCACTGCCACTTAAGTTTAGCAATTTTTCGAGCAATGTCGGTTGCTTTGGTTCTTTTGCAGATCCACTCACTGCGGATGGATCACGCAGTGAAACTCCAAGCATAGCACTCTCCATTGCCCCTTGAGCAGGTTTGAACTTTCTTATTAGGCCCATTTTAAGCAACCACGTATCAATGCCGTATGTCATCACTGGTCGAAGATTTTCGTCTTGATACACTGCGTTATTTCGGACGAGAAGATTTTGCGTAGCTTCCCGAACGCGGCCCAGCCGAGTTGGATTCGACCGTTAACCTCTTTCTCGAAGTTGGATCTAACAAAACTGGATGTCTTGTCCCAGGTATATATATATAACTACATATCTGTATACATCTATAATATTCATATTTCTTACAAAAATATGAAGTAAAACATTACCAAAAAGTTGCCTAAGCTAGTCAGACAGATATTGGAAAATATCTAACCACCACCATATGGACACGTCACTATCTTTTCCTTCAACGAAAGCTCAGGGCTCTGAATAAGATGGGATAGGTAGATTCAAACCCAGACATTCATCTATATGATATTAGATCACACGATCACTGAGCCATCATTTCTTCAATAAAGCTGATTTTCTTATGTAACTTCTGGTTGCTTCAAAGAGAAAACAAAAATGTCTTATAAACTAGCTATTCCTGCAGCTCCGCTTGCGCATCATATTTTATACACTGCATAATATCATTGGAAAATAATGGACCCTAATTTTTGTACAGACCATAAATTATCTTTGGTACTACTACTAACAGAAAACAAATAGATTTCTCAGTAATTCAAACACTTGCCAGTAAAACTGGCCATTGGATCGTATTTTGTTCACAATTTCACGAGTTTTAATTTTTATCCACAAAACTCTAATTATTTTCCAAATAACAATATTTTGGAAATGTACCTATTCTTGAAAAGCTAATTTATTTCTCACACTTTCAAAAACTCGCCAGTAAAACTGACAATTGAATCGGGTTTTATGTTAATTCCATAAGTTTTAATTTGTTATTTGGAACCTTGATTAGTTTTTGATTTGTAATTTTTACAAAATTATTTTACATACTGACGTTCCGTGATTCGCTCTGGGCTCGCTGAGTATCTCTTGGTACTTCAGCATATGCTGAGCTGGAGACCCTTTCATCTAATGAGATGCGTTGGTGGGTGACACCCTGTTATGTGATTTTTTTTGGGTATCATTTTTTCATTGTTGTTATTATTTTTCTAATTTTTTCAGTATGTGTTTTGTATCTCTTTTGTGAATAAATATTTTCTTTCTTCTTTCTTTCCAAAAATAAAAGTAACGCCCAAGTTCCTTCTTATCACTTCAGCTATCAGCCAGAAAGTATTCCGTCAAAACCGGTACAAACATTCTCCAGATTAGGCGGAACAAACAGACCGACAGAATATTGTGTTTTTGCTATAAGTACCGTATATCTATACTTATAACAAAAAACTAACGAGACGAAATCTGTGCAATGAAGATATTTAAGAAAACATACTAAGCGGGGCTTCAGAATCGAGTCCGGAACACGTTTCAATTGCTGTAAAAAAATTTGTCTGTCTGTGTAAACTACTAAACCGAATTCGATGAATTTTGTTAATGACATATATTCGCCAACGGATTCTGGAATGACTAGACGTAGCGTAGATAGGCCCCGCACAAGGTGGACCGACGACCTGGTGAACATCGCGGGAATTCGCTGCATGCGGTTGGTGCAAGACCGGTTGTCGTAGAGATCTTTGGGGGAGACCTATGTCCAGCAGTGAACGTCTTTCGGTTGAATGGATAGAAAGACATATATTGCATCCAGGCCGAGAACATAGGCATAAAGACATAGGCACAGCTAGCACAAACATATTTACACATAAATGTAAACATTTTTTATGTAGATTATCACATACTTAGACACGTTCTGCCGAGCCATTATCAATTGCCTTTCCTTAAAATAGAAATACAGGGTTGATGCCTATATAAAACTGTTCATTTACTATGACAACACATCCTACCTCACAACCTTGCCCCTCCCTCCCTGTCTATCCCACTCCCTGAGCCAGTTCTCGCAAATCCGTTCGATTACACTAGCAATTCAATTTCAGGTATTTTCATACATAAAGCTGACTTATAGATAAGTCCTATATTTGGAATGATATACACAGCCAAAGCTTTAGCGGATCGCAGTAAAAATTATTTAAAAAAAAAACTGTGGTACAACTTAAACATTGGAACAAATCTACTAAATAAATGCGTTTTTTTTATTTATTAATTTGTGAGCGATTCTGCATCAACGGATTTAGGTTTGAAGCCACCTATTTTTTTTTAGTTCAATACAAGTAAATAAAATTCAAGTGTCTGTTAGTAATATCAAAATAACATCTTTTTACTAAACACATATAAATGTGTACACGATGAATATAACAAGACACAAATTTTTTAAAATCTTGTCTGTCTGTCTGTTTGATCCGACTAATTACCGAAATGGCTGGACCGATTTCAGGAAGAAAGCTGAGAGTACTTTTATTTTTGGAATATAATTAGAGTTCAAAAAAATAACACTCATGAAGTTGTGTGTGAAATCCGATTCAATGCAGTTTTATTAGCAGGTGTTTGAATTTAGTCTTTTAGCGGAAAATTTTTATATAAGAGTAAATTGAAAAAAAAATGATAAAGGTACGATTCGGAAATCTAAAAAAAAAATCCGCGTCGAATGGTAGTAGTACCATCTCGATGTGTGCAGTAGTTTAGAGGTGATGGTGCCTCAAAGGAACCCCATTTTCCTTTTATATATAGAAGATATTTCACGAATGGATGTTTGTTACGGATCAGTTGAATATTATGTTAATTTAGTTTGTTCTTAGTTCGAGTTTTGTTTGTTACGAGGTTTATTTACTTTCTCCTAATTGTTGTTTGATTTTAAAACGTAGGTCTGTTTGTGTATTTGTTCGGTTTTTTACCTCATGTTTTATTTATGATAAAAATAATAATACACTTAATATTAAAATGGAGTAGATTAGGGAGTTATACTAATGTTTTTTTTTTTTGTTAATACGTTACCTCGAGAAATACTTATTTGATAAGTTTTTTGATTTATCATTATTTCTTAAATATGAACTTTGTAGTTATAATATTATCGATATCAATCCTTGCATTACTCCATAATGTTTGGTAAATCATATAAATAAAGCCTTTATTACTATCTAATGTCTTTATAATTATTTATATACAATATTTTTTAGTATAACAACAAAATATATACTAAAACTGACCAGAGTATACATGTGTAATGAAATAAAGAAATGGTCATATTAATCTGCTCGGTCGTTACCATATTATAAGCGAACTAACGAACATAATAAATTCAGTTGTTATCATTTGCATAGATTACCAAGAGATAACACCACTGGCAAGTTTGCTCACACTTTTGTTTGTAAACGTCTTTAAGGTAAACGCAATATTGAGATACTATGAAAAGTGTTTGTCTCTTGTGATCTTGTATTTTTTAGTCGTGGCTTTGTCTTTATTTTTGGTCACATCCATTTTATATCAATGAATTGTACCCATAAATTTTTGTTTATAATTTTTTTATTCTTGGTTAGAAAATAAACTAATAATTATTGGAAGAAATAATACAATGACGACTGTGAATCATACTTTGATGAACCAATCAATGGATTGCGAAGATGAAAATGAGGCTAGAATATTATATTTTGTTGATGAAGAAGCATGATAGTATTACTAAGAGACTGGTGGCAATCGAACTGTTCGTTCACTACAAACCCAGAGTATTAGGGCGCAGGAGCAAAATGCAGTAATTAAAACAAATAGTTGTTATCAGACAGTGCCCTCATTATCTTCGGATGGCAGCAGTGATGAGATCAGCTACTACGTAGTGGTCGTGATGCTAAGCCACTCGTCAACGATGACAGTTAAATGGATCAAAATGAAGAAAAAACCATTGGTGGTGAATTGTGTCTCACTAAATACGGACGCAATGCAGACTTGCGTACACAATTGCAGAAACAACACACATCCGACAAACAGTTTAAATACAAACGATTTCTTCCCAGATAGATATTTCCGCACAATTCAAAACAAGATCCACAGAGGTGTAAATTGCACAAATGTGAGTTTAACCCATATGTATCGGCTACGTTACTCTATCTGAAGTCCCACATGCTGAACCATTCAGACGAGAAATCATTCGTATGTGACTACTCCGATCAGTTTTTTGAGGCAAAAACAACTCCTGCCTGCATCTTTAACTTCACCACGACCTTGATAACGTACTCAAACCACCTAGGAAGAATATCCATATGTTTTAAGAATGCAACAAGATTTTCATCTACAAAGGCAACCTAAACTTTTTTTTTTCCTGATTATCTTTTATTTTCTACAATGTAGAACTCTCGACGATATGGTAAATACATGAAACAACAGTAAATCAATCAACGCTTAGTAATGAGAGTAATAACAATTACAGATTCCTAATTTAACAGACTTTGTTTTATTACATTACATTGCACTTTGCGAAAATTGTAAATTCAAATCGCAGAAGTTTTCTGAATAACTTTTCCAAATGAAGATATATCGTCTTCTGAAAACTTAATAAACTACATAGGTTATAGATTTTGAAGTTAAAAGTTCTTTATTGTCATTGAGTAATTCTCGGTGGGGGAAAAACTTACAGATCCTCGTTACGATGACTACGACGTCAGCTGTCAACATGCGGCAATATGTCAAGTATAAAATGGCGTTTAATGGTCTCGCCACACAGCGGGCGGGTCAGGACGCCAGCGCGGGTTTACTATAGATGAGTTCGTGCACAGCTCGCGCTTGGCTTGCGTCGACACGGCGTATTTTATAGAAACATCGCACTCGCGTCTCGATACGGCCGCTGTGTGTCGGAACTATACGGCCAGTCAAAGATAAATAATAAAATTTATACTTACGCAGCTTATCGTATGTTTTGACTATGAATAAAGTATAAAAACAAATACATAATTATTGCTGGAAGCGCTAATAGATGTAATGTTATAGTTAAATGTTAGGTTATGTTAATAATTTAAATTAACAAATTGTGAAAATTAAACATAAAAAAATATTTTTTTGAATTTTTACATATGTCGGCAATCTCCATCGGTGACTAGTTTGGTTAAAATACTGTATATGCTCAGCACTTGACCATAATCTCACCTAAAGTTAAGTGACGATGTGGTCCAGAATGTCAAACAATGACAAACACGATAAGTCTAGAAGTACTTATTGGTAGTGCTTTTGATCCTTAGCGATAGGTTTTTATGGTGGGCATACTAGAAAACCTAACCTAACACCATGCTGTTGGTTTCCTCACGATGTTTTGAACCCAAGTTCATCGACGCAGAATTCGACCACACACCACCAACCAACGCAGCGTTTTTGTTGTGTTTACGTTTAAACAGAACAATAGTCGTAGTTTCGGTGTGCGAGCGCTGCCGGTTTCCAATTAACTCTGCTGGTAATGGAAGCGAGGTACGGTCGAGCGAGCGCACGCCGCCGCCTGCGTTTAGCGCCTTTATCGATATCTATGTGATTGCACAACACTAGTCCAAGGCTGCAGTTTAAAACGCTAAAAAGTAATTTAAGCTCAGTTTAATGTGAAGTCGTTCAAGTTTTACTTAAGCACCAACGTTTATACTTTGAATATTTTTTACGCAATCAATGCTAAATTATTGACTTTTAATGATTTGATTGAAATATATGATTTATGTGATAATAATATATGGATAAGGAGAGTGGAATCAAAATGTTCAAAATGGAAAGACCCCGAAGCTAGTAGGTGAGATTCTCCTTTCGGAATAGACTCCATCAAATCAAATAAAAAAACTCTTTATTCAATTTAGGCTCTGATAAGGCGCTTATGAACGTCAAAATTCGAAAAACAATCCAGTCGAGAAGAGCCGGCAAGAAATTCGATTGAGTTATTTCTATCTTTATATGTTTTAGGCTTTCGTGTCAAATGTTTATAAAGATTTTTTTACTACTGTCCACATACTTTTTATTCATATATAATGTTAGGCAATAAAATATATACTAAAACCTACAGACAGACTGGTAAACTTTGTATTATATATAAAGTAAAGGATAAGGGTGTAACATTGGTAATGATAAATTCAGTGAAGTTTTTATTTATTATTTTGATTACTTTACATACATTTAATATTTAACATTAAAATATATATACTGAATTCTGACCAAAGAATATATGTACGCTTTGAAAAAGAATCATATAAATGGGTTTGGTGGTTCTCGAGTTAATAGCCAACTAATAGACAGAAAAACAATTACAACTTGCCTTTTATATAATGTAAGTCAGTACTAGTGACCTATCCCGATCTCTCACGGGTATTCAGGAATACACACCAAATCATTAAAAAAAAACTTAATAAGTTATGTATGTGTATGTATATGTACCTAAATCTTTTTCATGAATCACTGGTGAAAACAAAATTGAAAATCCGTTCAGTAATTTTTGAGTTTATCGCATTCAGACAGACAGACGCTACACAAGGTGAGATTATTTTATAAACATAACATAACATAAGCTCACGCCTGTTATCCCCGAAGGGTTAGGCAGAGGTGAAATAGCGAACCAAATCACCCACATTTCGCCGAGCTTAGTTCCGTCCCAGATGAGACAGGGGGCGAGCCTGTCGCCATATCGGGCACAAATTCCAAACTCCGGGATGATACTGAGTAGAAAAATCCAATATCACTTTGACCTGACCCGGGAATCGAACCCGAGACCTCAGAACGGCAGTCGCACCGTAATACAACTGCGCCACTGAGGCATGTATAAATAAGTATGATAAATAACGTAATTATAAGTTTCACGACCTTGGATTAAAAAAAATAGATAACATTAGCTGTGTGCCCGCAGCTGCACCCGCGTTTCATCTATTTATCATTGGGTAATACAGTTTTAATTTTGTTTCATATGGAACCCTAATTATTTTCCAAAAAACTTTTTATTATTAATATTAAGCAACGATATTTCTCATAAATTTAAATACCTGCCAGTAAAATTTTGCATTGAATCGGATATCATTCGCAATTACATAAGTTTTACATTTATTACGTGGAACCCTAATTATTTTCGAAAAGTTAAAGTACTCTAAGTTATGCGGAGATACGTCAGCTATCTACCAAAAAAAGTCCCGTCGAAATTGGTCCAGTCGTTAAAGAAATTACACGGAATAAACAGACAGACAAACAAAAATTTTAGATATCGTATATTATACATTTATATGTATTTAGTAAAAAGTATTTATTTTGATAATACAAACAGACACTTTAATTTTATTTATTAGTATAGATTGTTGACGACATTAAATTTCTGAAAATTAAGATTATTCAAAAATATCAGGAAGAAAGTTCACTTAATTTTGCAATTTTTCTCTCAATTATTGCAGACATTTTTCGGTATCGTCTATTTCATTCAACCACTGTCTTTAGATATACGTGTATATATATATATTATTTTCTACGGATATTCTCAGGGAAATTTCCATGGCAATTAATTTGAAGCCGTTCGTTCCCCTCCTATCGTTCTTACGTAAACCTGAGCAGTCTCCCGGTACACCCCTGGTCATAAATTCACAGAGATAAGGCATACCTTGGAAAAAATTAGCCTTCGGCGGGAAGGAAGTAGCATTTTTCCTAGATTACTTGAACTCCTCTAGCTCGGAGGTCATTTTTTAAGTCCGGGGTCATTTTTAAATTTGTTTTAATGTTTTTTTTTACTCGTAGTACAAAATATTGTTCCTAGAATTATTTCAAGATTAGTCAGTTTTGCCTTCCTGTGATATTAGATTTGAAAGCTACGTTAAGGAAATTAGCTTCATCCAATCCTTACAATACATGTGACGGTTTGGTAGAACCACTTAACTTGAATATTTCCTGCCATGAACCAACTGTTTGTAAAATTTACATTATTATGTGATCTTGAATTTGACACCAAAACGATTTTTTTTTGCTTTTGAAGGTTGAAACTGCCGCCTGTGATACAGATAGTCTTGGTTCAGGTGGCATAGTTTTTAGTCTTTAAGATTATTTGTATCTGGCGTAATAAATATAACAGCGGTAACATATTATGAAAATAAATAATAACGTAAACCAGTGGTTTTCTAGTTTTAACTTTTACTATAAATTATTTTGATATATCGATTACAAACATTAAGTAAATATTATTGTTAGGGTAAGACAGAAGAATATAGAGAATTTACATATGTATATAATAACATAAATGAGGTTATCCCAAACACGATATCTCGCTTACCCGTTCAATAATGTACCAGATAACTGACTGCTGGAGCTCGTAAATTATTTACAGTAATCGCTCGCACCTACCCTATTGTATTCAAATTTCGTTGAGTTGTTTTGTTTTTAATTTCACGTAAATTTTGAACGTGAATCACATTTTTATGCAATATAAGTTATGTCGCAACGCTTTTGCAGCTCTGAAAAAGATAAATAAATAAAGAAATAGATAGATATCGTTTTTAACAAAGCTTAACATCTTAAATAATAACATAAATGTATAAAAAAATTTAATAGTTTCTAATTTCGCGAATAATATTTGCTTAATTACGCGACTCCAGTGCTATAATAGTAGCTTTTTTAAACATCGCTATTCAGGTAAAAAAAAATGAGAAAGCTTGCCTCGCGACCTTATTAAATGTAATTACAATGAAGAACTTATGTTATTACAAACTTGGCCTAATTTCAGAAATAATGTACTATTAAATTAACATTTAAATTTAATTAATTAATATTTAAAATTAAATAAAGTGTGAAAATAGTAAGGGATTGAAAAATAATCGTGGCTATATATACGCGCTCCATTCGCATTCAAAAGATTCTACGTTTTTTTTTATATTACACCAATCTTATATTAATATATGGACTTTCTCATGTGTACAAAACACAGTGAACTATAAGCAATATTTTTACCAGTCTGGTAAAAGTTCATGGCTAAGTTGAGAACTCATTGACAAACACTGATCGGTATCTTCCGGCAGATTCATAGTTCACAGACAAAGTTCCTGAGTTCTTGTTCAAAGTTTATTGTAACGCGGTGCTATGATGACGCAACGGGTAGTGCGGCCGGATTCCACGTCAATCGACGCGGGTTCGATCCCCACCTACCTGACTCTAAAATCGGCCTGAGCTTCCGGTGAAGGAAAACATTGTGAGGAAACCATAGCATGGTGGTAGGGTATTTTCTAATAAAGCCCGCCTGGATAGCTACCACCCTCAAGTTTGAAAATCTGCCGCCAAATACCAGTAGGTGTGTTCCGGCAGCATCACTTGAGAACCAGTATCTAGGCTTATTGTGCTTACCATCCTGGACCACATCGTCACTTAACATCAGGTGATATTGAACAAGGAACTGAGCCTAAACCTATATATATCAAAGCACTTGATATGATCTAGTCGAAAGCAATAAAAAACTCAGATTCAGTTCACTAATAATTATTGAACTAAAATCGTTAACATTTTATAACAATACTTGCTTAGTATAAACAATTAGAATCTCAATCATTGATTTGTTATATTAATGTATTTGAATTGACAAGTGCTATTAAGAATTCGAATCGCTATGTATAATTTAAAAATAGTAACCTACAGAGTCGATATTGATTGTTCTCGACCTTGGCGCATCACTACCATTCGAACAGCGGAATGGCGATTAGCATGAATTAATTAAAATTAGTATTAAAAAAAATTGGTTATTCGACTTCAGTAACATGATCCGTGAATAATATTTAAAAAACGTACATAAAAGACGGTCGTATGAATGATTAATAATGAATGCATATATAAGATCAAAGTTACCCCTCTCCCTAAAGGGCGTCCTCCAGAAATGAGGAGATCCGCAGAAGAGCCAAAGTAACCGACATACCCCGACGAATTGCTTTTGTAAGGACAAAAACTAATTTTAAAAGCGCAATGAAGTTTTTATTTCAGATCTACAGTTTACGTCAGAATGCAAATTAAAAAAATGCTCTGATTATATAACAAAAAAGATGCCATTGGCACTTCAGTGAACTAACTCGGGATGCGTGAAAGAAAACATAAGTGGCTTATATTATTCAAAGAGTAAGAGAAATGGCATATACGCATATATGTATGTGTGTATATTAATATATATAAATGGGGTTGCTTTGTCGCACCATCACCTCAAAACTACTGTCAATGTCGGAATTGGTATACTACCATTCGACGCGGATTTTTTCGTAGACGGTCATAGGCTATTTATTTTTGGATTCCATCGACCCTTTCTAATTTTTTCCTTCGATTTACTCTTATGTACATTTTTTTCCGCTAATAAAAAGGAAACACTTATTCTTCTTCATTAATTTGTATTTTCAGGTTAGGTATAAATTAAATGTTATATGTACTTTTTCACTCACACGGCACACCTAAAGAATGAGGGCATCTAGTATTTACAAAAACATACATTTAAATGTTTAGATACGCCACCGATGATTAAAACTAACATATATAAAAGATGATATGATTGCCATTTCTCTTACTCTTTACCTTACTCTTACTCTTTACTTTTATATATATATATATATATATATATATATATATATATATTTAGTAAAATGTACGTTAATATTCTGTAATTCAGTGTTTGACATCAAATTTTCTTCTTTCTTTTGTGGGTTTACTTTATTTTATTGCTTATCAGCATCTATATATAACTTATCCTAGCTTTTTGTAAAAAGAAAAAAAAACAAATGTCATAATCGTGACGTCAAAATATAAATTTTAATGACTTACATAGATTAATTTAAATCTTAATTAAATGTTAATTCTTAAGAGATATTTCTCCTATAACTGATTCAAGATAACAAAATTTATGTCAAGCCCAAATTCTTAAACCAATAATGGAGTAATAAATTAGGTTATAAAAACAATAGTTTACAATAATTGTAACGTATTAAAATGTGACTCATGACTGTACGCAGCGATCTCGAAACACCTGAATACAGGCATGAAGTTGAAGGAGGGGCTAGCGGGGGGGAGTCGCGTTGAAGAGGCGCGCTTTGTGCATTGAGTGGTACTCGAGAAGCCGCGTAGGCACGGCGACCCACGCCTCTCACAATCGTCTATCGCTTTAAATACGCCTTAATTACACTATTATGTTGTAGATATGCTTTTAATCAAAATCATGCCTGAAGTTAAATTATGATATAATTTAAGTTGATAAATACACTAAATCTAGAGATACTGACTCTCAAGTGATGCTGCCGGAACACACCTATTTGTTTTTGTCGACAGGTTGTCTAAACTTTTGGGTGGTCTACTCAAGCAGACATATGTAGTATGCTATGGTTATCTCACGATGTTTTCCTAAAGGACAGGCTGATTATAGAGTTGACTAGGTACGTGGGTTCGAACCTAAACCCATCTACATGGAATCCGAGTGCATTACCAACTGAGCTATCATAGCTTCAAGTATAAAACAACTTCCTAAACCAACTGACGGGTTTTGATGGGTACTTCATCATCAGTTAAATATTTTCCAACGAAAGGTTTATAAACATAACTAGCGAACGTCCACGACTTCCTCTATATGTTTTAACTGGATTATTTAACTATACATGCTTCTCGTACACTAAATTTCATTCAATCGATCTAGCCATATTTGATAAAAAAAATATATTCTAAAAATGATATTAACTTCAAGCACATAAAGTTTTATAAAAATCGGTTAACACGTTTTTTAGTTAAAGCCGATTAACAAAAATTCTTGATTACTTTTTTTACTATTTATAAAAATAATATTAAACACTTTCCGCGTATTTGCAAAGTTTCATCAAAATGGGTTACGCCGTTTTTGAGTTAAATCCTGGGTATACGCACAGGCAGACAACTTTTTTTAAAATGTCAGATTCCAGAGAATTGTAACCATTCGGAAATCCTAGAAAAATTTTGCGGTGGCTATCTATATTAACAATCAATTTTTTTTTAAATTTTCGCCTGTTTGTTTCCGGCAATCTCCGGAACGGCTGGAAGGATTTTAATAGTAGATCGCTGAAGTTACTCCGCGTAACTTAAGGTACTTTTAATTTTCGAAATTGGTTTGGGTTCCGCGTAAAAAAATTAAAACTCAAAAAAGTTTGATTAAAATCAATTCAATTGTGAATGTTAAATACAGGGAAACAGAAACGAATATATGGTAGATTCCTGAATTAATATTGTACAAGGTCATAACGCGAGCGAAACCACGGTCAAAAGTTAGTTCATGAAAAGAAAAGTGGTACGTTCTGTAGCAACTGTTTATTTTTCGAACATTGAATTATGTACACCAATGATACGGATATCATGTTATATTCTCTCAAATTTGCAATTCGATTAATTTTTATCCGATCGTTGTGTCATACATGAGTACTAAAACATTTTGGTTCGGATAATAAGTTATAATAATTAAATTTTATAGGTAATAATTAAATTAATTTGACACCACGTAATTAAATTATTTTATCGTCCATTGCTTATAAAGCTCGCTGTTCATTAAAAGCTATTCTATGTACGCGTGATTAATTTATCTAGGTTAAATTATTTTTATTATATGACGCAATAAGTTTGTTTTTAATGGAAAGTTCCTGCGTACTTTACCATACTAATCGCGGCGCAATTAAAAGTGGGCTATTTCAGACTAATAGTGACGTTACAAATTTGGGTGGTAAGCAGGAAACACTTGTGAATTAATTTTACTCTCAGGCAGATTTCAAAATAATTCATCTTTCTATTACATTAAAAATCTTTCTAAAACCTTTCTTTGAAATCTGTTAATTTTGAAATAGTTGAACTTTTTTTTCCACTGCCTTAAATTTTTTCGTCCATCTGTCGCATTACATCTGGTCGCGGTAAAGTATAAGGCGCTAAGCAGAGCGGCCAAGGCCGGGTCCCGCACACACTCTGGGTCTCCCTCAGTCGGCGACCCAAGACGTGTCTCGTTACCCAACTGGGGGGAGCTCTTGACGTCGCCGCTAGCGCGATACAGTGACATTGACCATGCACTGAGCATCACACACACAATACTGCACACACACTCCTATACACAACGCGCAGGTACATAGGACCTGTAAGGAACCTTTTTTTTAGATTACATATAAAAATGTAGGAATTAGCTAGGATTAAAATTCCGCTGGAACTTTTACATACAGGTAACCTTTGTGCTAGTTACCTTTTGAGTAACTGCCTCCAGCACTCGGCCACAAATTCGATGAAGCTGTAAAGGCCCTCCTGGTAAACAGCAATAGCTAGCTTAGAAAAAAAATAAGCCATAGCGACGCCCATAGCTCGCATCGGCTAACCATGTAGGATTTATTTTCTCACTCATTCGTGCAAATGTTCCGCGGTATTTGTGTGTTTTGAAATATTTTATGGTACTACCTAACTAAAATAAGTAAACAATTACTTGTTTTCTTCAAAATTTTCACGTGCGTCGTGGTGTCATAACACCACACAATGTTTTTCTTAGTACTTAGACGCCATAAAAGGAGCCTTTTATAAATATTTCTGGTTTGTAATTTCAAGAGCGGCGACTACTTCAAGTGGCAGTAAAAATTTAAACATATTTTAAAAAAATTTAAAAATTAAAAATATTTCTATTAACTAACCTAGCATTATCAACTAACCGTCCGTTTTGGATCACCGTGTAGGTGAAGTTTGGTAGAAGAAGACTGCATATTTGTTACATTAAAATTCACTAAATTACGCAGATTTTTTTATTTTACTCTAACCTTTTACAAAAGTTTTCCAAATTAATTTTTGCACAAATGTTTCGAATTACTCTAGTCGTACCTATTTCGAATGAATCGCGTAATAATAAATAGTAGAGTGTGTTAAACTTTATACATTCACAATAATTAATAAATAATCGATTACTAGTGGGAACTTTTGCTCAAGTTTATCGAGGATAGATCATTAAAATAACCAATTACCCGGACAGAGATATTATGTAATTGATTATTCCATTTTCATTCGATAGCTTTGAATTATTACTAGAGCACAGCCTTAATAACTACCTGTGGCCAACATTGCCGACAATCAGATGCGAAAAGCGCTTGGGTATATTTCATTTTAAAATTTATTGTTCGGTATTTTTCACAGTCGGAGTGTTATGAAGGGTCTTTTAAATAATTCAGTCCAAATTTTGAAATTATTATTATTATTAAGTTTTCTCGTGAAAATCTTATTATATTCTCTTACCTTTTTATTTACTGTAAAAGTGCTTAAGGACGGTTTTTAAGAACGGTGCTTAAGAAGAGTTTTGTGAATTACACTTTGAAGAGAATTTGTAATCTAACGCTCTCTTTAAAAGTACTCGTAGAAAGTGTTTGAAAATTGAAATTTTTGCACTTTTCAAAAATACATCGAAGTAATTTTTTTTTTTACACATTATGATTTTGGGCTAAGATATCTTCACAGCTACACCAGGATTCCCTCTTTTTGACTCACTACAGTTCTAGAATTTAAATTTTACCAAATAAATATATAGATTTAGATATAACATCAGGTTCTCAAGCAGATTACTACTTTGTCGAACAATAAGTTCTATGATTATGTAAAGTGTGCAATACAATTGAAGGTCTATTATTTATTACAGGATCGATATTTGAACGACATTGACGTGTAGAATGTAATGTACAAAGTATGTAATTGAAATGTTGTATTTGTGTGCAAACATTTAATAAATCATTAGATGAAACTCAAAAAAAAAAATCACTAATTATTTTTGATGAGAGGTATTTATCCATTAATTGAGGCTCAAAAAATATTTATAAATATACAAGGTGGCTTTAAAATCAAGGGCAATTGTTAAATGGGACCTTATAATTATGATTCTGAATAAGTACAAAGCAAAAAATAATGTATTAAAAAAATTAATGAAATTAAAAATATATACTTAATTGAAGTATCAAAACCGTGCGATGCGCGTTCGGCGAACGATGACTCCACTCGCGCTCGCGCACATCAGCTAATAATTTTATCTACTTGGTTACCGGTTTATCGGCTACAGCAAAACGAGGCGATTTTATACTTGTATTTTTTATACTTTTTTTTATTTTGTATTTTATTTTATACATGTAAGTATTTAAAGATAGTGTTCCAAAATTTGTTAAGATACTTTGTACTCAAATCAAATCATCCTCATCATACCTCATCATATAACATACAGGCGGGGAGGGTTATTAAAACTATCACGTTGTTAATGGAAGACCCCTTATCTGGAATTCCTTTTCAGAGTCACCGCAGATACTCCTTAATACAATAATACTTCTATTACAGTCAATACAATAATTTTTTTTTTTGCTTTATAAATTAGTGGTTCTGGTTAAGAATACCGTGTGATGCCGGCTAAGAATAGTACCACCATTCCTACCTGTGGGTGTCATAAAAGGCCACTGAGGAATAAACCAAGGGGTGGGCAGCAGCATCCTATGAGCGGCACAAACACTTGCTTACGATCAGTAATCCACCTGCCAAGCGTGGCGGTTATGGCAATCCCTCCCTAGGGAGAGATCAAGCAGTGAACGTCTGTTGGCCTAATGGATGGAACTGTTCAAGCCACGATTCGTATCCTAAGCGCTCATAACAAAATCCGTGTGAAATGATCAAAACCTAGGCAAATCAACAGCGTGAGACGGTTTGAAAAAAGAATAAAACCATATTTAAATTGGGTAAATCTAAGTCTGAGAAACAACCAACAGTTGATGATTACAATTGTCCTTACTATCAAGTAACAATTGTAAACAAATTTGCAACTTGGCAATAGAAACTCTAAGTACAATATAGCATGTTAACCGCCTGAATCAAACACATCTCCATTAGTCATTATGATCTTTAACTAGTTAGAAGCCCCTCAATCGAGATTCCCATCAAACAGAGTCTCTAATTCTTAAACGTTCGATATTAATGTGGGAACGTTAAGAAACTAAATGTACCGTACTTCTGTTTTACATATGTAACTAGAATTCTATATTGTTATGGTAAGAGTAGAAAAAGTATATTATCTTTCTCTTTCTCACTAAAAAGGAGATTTTGTTACAAAGGAGTTACAATGTTTGTTACGGTGAATTCATAACACAATTTATTAGAATTTAAGGGAAATATTATAAATGACAGCACTTACAATTTCACCAATATTTAAATTATATATTTACATGTTGATGTAATATAATATATATTAAAAAAAAAACATTAAGAAAAAGCTGATAAATTTTCAAATAAAGCACCTTCAGCGATAATGAATAATGTTGATATTGGCCTTTAGTCCATATACTTAATAACAGAAAGAGCTTGATGGCTAATACAGCTACTAGACTCTAATCTTCATAACACACCCACTGATGTTTGGCGACATATATTTGCTATAGTAAAAAGAGAACACGGAAAATACCGTAACGTTATGCTTTCACACCTTACAATGAATCTGAAAGGAAATAGAAGACGTAATATACTTTTTACTGTAAAATAACTATGGATTGCATGATAGTAATGTGCAATTTTAATAAATAATGGCAGTCACAGAGGCCATCTCCAATCTAGACGAACACAAATAAATGTTACTTAAATAAATGTAGGTCGTTGGTGATATGATATCGATTGTTTCAGAATATGATACATTGGTATTGACGAGAGCTACGAGTGTGTTGTACTAAATCAATCAATAGAGACTACTGAGGTTGGAACTGCGTTGGTTGCACACCCTATTAGCTTTGAATCAACTTGTTTTCACATATCCATATGTTATCAACTTCGTTAGTTTTCACTTCATTATTTTACGGCTTTTATCATAGTTCTCTTACAGCTTGTATAATGGCTTCCTTTTTCCAAGAAATAGTGATAAAACTTCTACTAGGCCAGTAGATGTAAGAAAGTAGAATATGCAATCAAATTTATATATGAATCCCGCTACCTTAATTATATTATATGTTTGAAGGAAATCATTATATCCGATGGCAGTTCAGAAGTGTCTACTACAAAAATCATATTGAAGATAGTGGTACTGCAAATCTTGTATAATCATGCTAAGTATTAAGAGATTTTACAATCTTAACAACAACCAGGCCAAATTTAAAAATATTTTGTCATACTCTAGCCCTATTGTGTTAGTGTATGACCGGAAATATTATCACTACATAAATCCTACTAATAATTACATATAAACGGAAATGAATTAAATTAAATAAACAGATAAACTCATTTAGGTGTTTGTCTGAATTTGAATTGTTATATCAATGCATTACGTGTAATGGAATCGTATACGTATCTAAACGTTGCTATTAGAATTACAGATTATGGGAAAATTTATGGGCACTTCAAATGCTACGTGTTCAAACGTGTTTACTGAAGATTCATTAAAAAATAATTATTTATAATTTAATAAATTATGATGATGATTGAATGTGAGTGTGTGGGATTACGCATCAATTGACGTTGTTTCGAATCCACTTATCCTGTTCTATAATGATCCTGAGCTTTCGGCGAAGAAAAACATCGCTGAAAAATCATAGCATAATAGTTGGCCTTTTCTAAAGCCCGATTGAGCAGAGCCAACACAGTTAGGCTTTAGTCTGTTTAAAAAGAACAAAATTTAAAAAGGTCAAACTGTTCTCTGACTGGTGTCTTCTTCCCATGGACCACAGATTTAATACAACCGTTCTATGTATTTTGTATTAGTATTATTCATCTCACATTTTTTTAAATGCTATCAGTTGAAATGATGATTATTTAGTTCTCTAATTCGTTTTTTAGTACTTTTTTTAAATCTTTATGTAATCAAATTGTATTTTTAAGTTCTGTGCAAGTCATGGCCACTATCAACTGAACGGTATTTTTTATCTTAGTATATTTTAAGTTATCATCATCTTATCATATTATCATCTCGTCAGATTGTGGACAAAGCGAATAAAATCAATTATATTTATTGTGCTTAGGCAAACTTTATATAATTTGATAACAGTCAAAAAGAATGCATGTAAAGCTTTACTCACAGACATGTTGAAAGGTTTTTGGCAAACATTTGGCATACAAGGCTGGCAACTTACCAAATGATCGGTAAAATGTAAGTACTTTTGTATGTGTTTTAATTTTTCAAAGGATGTATCAAACACGCCGATAACCGATATCTATAATAAAACCTAAAATTGTTAACTTAACGCGTTAATAAGTTGCTATTTCTGCGAACGGAGAATTTGAAACAGCTTGTTATATAGCTTGTTACGAAGTATTATAAACCGAAGAGTTGTGCATTTCCAGACACCATTAGTATTAACATGTAACATGTGGTATTAACGTTGCGTAATAAAAAAATAGTAATAAATATATAGAAGAAAAATGATAAACAGTGCCGAAAATTTTCCTTACGTTGTGTTCCAAAAAACACACTATAAATTGACCCAAAGCTGGTATGCTAAAATCCTAACAAAGCCGAATTGCTAATTTTTCAAAATTGTTAACAATCCTAGAAAATATAAAACAAGTATTTCAAGAAAATTGGCAAACGTACGAACACGGACTACCTAACTCAAATATTCACTGGAAATCAAAGAATCGTAAAATCCCTAAAGCAAACCTGAATTCACCCTTTAGCCAAAAGATAAAGAAAACGTAACAAAAAGTCTAAATTATTCACAATATCCTATAACGAAAGGTTCTTTGCCCAGTGTCTAATAAAAATCAGACCCTTTTTAACCTGTCCTTTAATCGTGGCGCAATTTTAGATTTGAAATATTAAAAGTCGGATACGCAAATCATCTTTTCGGTATATGTGAGCGTTTAACCTTTTTCAACGAAAATATTAACCGATGTTGAAGAGTGAGATTCTGTAGATGACATTCTTTTTTGAGGTATTTTGTTAAAATTATTCTATGAAATAATTTAAACTTAGACCCTTATACTTTATTAACATCTATAGTATATAAAAGGTGTATACGATAATAAATGGCAACACAAAAAAAAGAATTAGTCGTTGATTCCAACACTTTTATGTTCCAATCTCTAGCGAGTATTTTGAGAAGCCCATATGACTATAATCTGTAATAAATATTTCGTAACTTCGGAAACAATGAAATTTAAACACGATGAAAAATACATGCATATAGAATTAAGAGGTATATCCAGAAGTGACTTCAAGGTCAAGGCCGTGTGTAGAGTGCTGAGTTAAGACAGCTCCTCCAAGGTTCTGGGAGATGAGAACTATCGCCTAGATCTGTTGTCTTTTATGGCAGCTAGAAGAGCAAAAGTTTAGAATAATTTGACAAGAATAATAATAGTAAAAGGTCAGCAATAATGTAAGCATAGAAAAATCTCGTATTATATTCGAAAAGTGCTGCGGAATTTTAAAATACTGAAGCAACTGTTGAAAGTTAGCAAGCTCTTAAAATATCGTAGATGAATAAATACATTAATTTTAAGACAGTGATATATATTTTGCACGGTAAATTTACAATGTTGATCTCTATTCCTACAATCTGTCTTATGTATCTAACATTGCATCATATATATATTTACTAATAAAAATTTGAGGTTTTGTCTATACATTTTTTTACAACTTTTATGACTGGTGTCTGTCTATATTAAGCCCTACTACTACTTTCAAATATGTTATTAAACATTTTTTTTGTCTTTCTTGCTGTATTTCTGTGTGTATATCCGAACATAACTCAAAAAGGGCTTTAATAAAACTTTGTTCACGGGAACTATTTACTTGACACAAGTCAAAGAGTATTTTATTTGATAGGCTATATAGATTTTAAAGAATTAGCGAAAACAGATTTAAAAAAAAATCTTCCTCTCAAAAATGGGTGGACTTATTTCGATAAAATTGTATGCATTAAGTATTATTTTTAATATTATAAATATTATTATTTATGTATATATAAAAGGAAAATAGGAGTTCTTTGAGGCACCATCACCTCAAAACTACCGAATGTATCCGGATGGGACTACTACCATTAGACGTGGAATTTTTCGAAGATGGTTATAGGCTAATTATTGACTCTTTCTCATTTTTTAAGTTACTCTTATGTACATTTTTCCGCTGAATAAAACTAAAGACTCTTTTTTCTTTATTAATTTGTTTTTTAGGTTAGGTATAAATGAAATATTGTATGCCCAGAACATATAAAACGCGGGCTGACCCGCGGGCACACAGCTAGTATTATTATAACATAACAGTAGTATAAGAACATTAATTTTATTAATAGTTATTTTTTAAGTATGTTATTGTATTTCTTGCCGATTATTTCTAATAAAAATAGTTTGTGTAACAAATTAGAACGATTATACTAATGCGAGGCCAATTTTCAGAAGTATTTTTTACGGGTCAATGAATTAGTTTCATTTTATTTGTTTAATTAATAAATATACCCTGCATGTTTGTCAAAACTATAGCTGGTATTAAAAGCAATATTACGTGATATTTCTCTTTTCCTTATATTATGATGAATTCACATTATAATCTCGTTAGCC
The DNA here is from genome assembly GCA_014132275.2 of Samia ricini. NCBI lineage: Eukaryota > Metazoa > Arthropoda > Insecta > Lepidoptera > Saturniidae > Samia > Samia ricini. The sequence goes on from AP028158.1 coordinate 29,573,812, forward strand.
GTATCGCGCGTCAAACACACAGGTCCTATATACTCCAACGTAACATAGATGAAAATACGAGATAGTATTATGTCGTGTAACTTTATATCTTCGTCAGCGTTTGACCCCTTTCATTATTACGTCGGTTCGTTAGGCAGAGGCATGTATCCATAGTATATTTCAGTCAATATCATTGAAATATAAATTTAAATATATGATCAGATTTCTGATGTGAAAACCTGAATGAACTTTAAGTGATTCTCGGCAGGGTAATAACTTATAGATCGCGTCACCAATGGCATGACGTCATCCGTCAACATGCTACAGTTTGGCAAGTATAAGATGGCGCTCAGGGATAAATAATAAAATGTGTACTTATTATTGTTTATTATTAAACTATATGAAAATTTGCGAAATTATTGCTCGGATCCCCAATAGATGCAACAAAAACCAGACAAATGTTATATGTTAAATGCTATGTTATGTTAATAGTTTTAATTTACAAAATATTATGACATTTGAAAATTAAAAAACAGTTTTTCAAAGTTTTGAGTTTTCACTTCTGTCGGCAGTTCCTGTGACTGCCTAGAGCTTTTTTTAACCATTTTAATCATATTGTCGTGTATTTAGGCTTAAAATGTTAGAGAATCAGTATAATTGCGATTGTTTACTTTTAATCTGCCACAGGTATTCTCTAGGTTGATAAGCGTTTCAATAAAAAGATAGAATTTTCTTTTAATCTATCTACGTTTATAAAAGGAATACGGGAGGAGAAACCTCAAAACTGCTAAACATATCGGGATGGGACTACTACCATTCGATGCGAAATTTTTCGTAGATGGTTATGGACTATTTTCTTTTTTGGATTCCCGAACCGAACCTTACTCATTTTTTTTTCAACTCACTCTTATTTAAATTTTTCCGACAAAAGACTAATTTTTCTTAATTGATTTTTTTAGGTACCCAATGAAGAACATATGAAACGCAGGCCGAACCGTGAGCAGCATCTAGTAAATTTTATTATTATAATTTTACGTTAATTGCATCATATGTAGCATCATTATTTTTTTATATTGGTTACCCTAACGCTTGACGGTGGCAATAAATGCTTATTTTCGCGGTGGTAGTTGTTTGTTTCAACAGCATTTTTTTAAACAAAGTTCTAAAATTGTATATATACTAAATGTATATAATGTATTTACATATATAATACAAGTCTCAGTTGTTTTGATTGGCCTTTATATTTATTAGACATATTGACTCGTAAATATTCCATACTCAAACATACTCAAACGTTTGTCACTGGAAAAATATTAAGCCGATTTTAATATAGGCAGTTTTTTGAATAATACAAAAGTGAACCCGAATAACTTATATACAACAACATATGGTAAAAAAAAATCGGATGGGTTAAGCAGCTGTGGTAAAGAATTTTACATTAATAAAGTCACGAGCGCCATCTAAATTGAAAGATTTAACCATTTATCACATTAAACAAAATTAAAGTTATGTTAGTTTTTGTATATATCCCACGTTTATCTTTATGTAATACCTTATATATCTTTCTATAGATAGTGAGGGTTAGAATTTCTAAATGAAGGAGGAAATAGGGGACGTACGGATATACTGATCCGCGCTTGACCCCTTCTGATTATGTCGGTTCGTTAAACAAGCTAGGTTTACACCTCACGTCGTGTGACCTACCAAGGGACCCAATGGACTAGTGTTTCGGCCTTTCACAATAATAATTATATTAAATTTTTTCATAAAATTTCAGTAAAACTTCCAATTAAATTACAATATTTATTTGACTGCCTATATTTTATGGTTATTTGTGTAATTTATTTTATAATATTGATTTTATAAGAGCTGTTTTTTAATTGTATGAATCAGAATGCAGTACTTGTAAGAAGATGGATGAGAAACGACCGCAAGTAGCAAAATGAACAATGTTGAGATGGATGTGTGATGTTACAAGAATGGATAAAGTTAGGAATGAATTTAAATGAGGAAGTGTGAAAAAGTAGAGGAAGGCCAAAGAAAGTATGGATATGTGAGGGATAATATAAAACAAAGAGGAGTAAAAGAAGTAATGTCGGCTGATAGGGAGGTATAGAAGAAGAAAACATACTGCGTCGACCTCAAGTGAGTTGGGAACTGGGCTGATCAGTACTTTCTAATAGTTTTTGTTTCGTTAAGTCACGTACGTAAGTAATGAGGATAGATGCGTTTTTTTTTTTCAAACTGACTAATGCTGTTGACCTGTAAACTTCAAGCTTCAATTCAACTTATGGCGGACTCTTAACCACCACAATGCGATATTCGAATTTCCTTATATCCCATGCGTTATATCAGGTTCACATGCGAAGACGGTCGCTAAAACACTTCATCACGCTCCCGGTTGTGATCTTCTCAGTTTCCCACCCTAGGAAGCGAGGATACTGCTCCGGGTTGTTGACTCTTTCCAGTGGAATCTTTGGCTCGCAATTGCAACGTGCTTTTATAGGGATTCTGTTGTGAGGGTAGTTGCTAATAAAAATTTAATACGTATTACCTATATTTATATTAAATTACATTTTTCACATCGAATAATTTATCTTTTACGTATAAGTGCCAACGTGAACGTCATTATCCCTTACGATTACCAATGCATTATCAATCACGTGTCATTGGCAGACTTGACATATATTTACCGCTACGTGGTCCAAATATTTGCTTTTGAGGTGGCTTTACTTTAACCAATTGACAATATACGATAAATTCATACCACATCGAGCATAGTTCATTGGAGTATTTAGTTTCTTTTATTAAAGAATAATAATTGATTTTACAAATTGTAACAATTTTTATTTATTTATTAGTTTTGAAAAAGCTTACAGACTAATATTACAATACATAAAAATATATAATTGTTGACTATTGCTAATAAAAAGCTTCCACAAATAAATACCAAGATTATTACATGGAGATGTTTGGAGATATTTGTTTGCCTTTCATTGTAATTTTAATGTTATCGTAAGGGATAGTGATATAAATATATATATATATATGTCTGTTTCCGTGTGTGTGTGTGTGTGTCAAACGCATGGTTATGGGTATGTAATGTTTTTTTTTTTATTTATTACTTAAATAATTGCGATCCTCCTTCGCACAGTGTTCTTAAAAAGGCATCCAAAATTTTCACTTCACGTACCAATATATAGAAGATTGAAAAACATATATATACTATATCAAATAAACCTATAAATGTATATTAAACCATTAGTTTGCTAATAGAGAGTAACCATACGTAACAATTTGTTATGGTCTAATAAAAGTTGAAAGACTAATGAAGTTTTTTTTTACTACATAGGTATACGAGTATAAAGTTTATTACTGCTTTTACTATTCTGTACTACCCCCGTTCTCTCATTATATGTGTGGCGCCGACATTATCGATAAATGGCGTTGTAATCAATTTGTATGGATGTATGGAGTTTTTGGCGGGATCTCAGTCTGTCATGCAGCAGTTGTTTTCTTCTTTAATTAATTAAACTTGTGTATTTGACTCCATATCATGTAATCTTGATGGTGTTTTGTGTGATATAGTTTGATTACTGTGTACAGGTTAAGTTTATTACAGAAAATAACGCGTAATATTCTGAGACGCCGACATAGCTCCATGGAAAGTTCGAGCAGGATGACCCACAGTTTTGCTGGAGCTTGGTAAAGCTGATACATGATTGAAAATACATCTTACCCACATGATACTGGCGCAAATTGTGTGTTCAGAGATTGCCATTATCTAAAAAGAAGAAGTGTAACTATATTACACATGGTGACAGTGTATTTCGGTGGTAGTGTTTTAGACTTTCGTAAGCGCCTTCTTAAGGCCTAAATTTTTTTTTTTTTTTTTATTTTGACAAAATTATAATTTACAATTTAGCAAAAGTATTTAAATTTTAATTCTTTTTTTGTGTCTTATTGTAGTTTTGTAAGAGTACTTTTCAAAATCACATTCCCCTAACTGTTCTCAGGTGTGTGAAATGCAGTTACGCATCCCTCCTCTATCTCTAATCTGGAAGTAAAATCTCCCGGAAGTAAAAGTATATGGAACTCGCTCGGCGTGAAGCGCCAGGAATACCCAGTAAAACCTACGGTGTCATCCGCCGCCTTTCTGGGGGGCGACACGGGACAGGGTGACACGTACCGCATCGCCCCAGCAGCTGGTCCAACCAAGAGTGCATGACAAGTAAACAACCTGCGATGCCGAGACGGTCCCCTTCCTATCTTCCGTCCAGGGGAGAGCTTGATACAAAGCAGCCCTCCTATTTCTCACCACAATCCAAAATGTCCCAAACCTCTCCTCCTTGGGTTCTTGTATGAACAAGAACTCCGGAGGAAAGAGACTTAGAACGGGTGGCTAGCTCAACTTGGCAGAAGTGTATGGAGGAACCACTTCTGCCACTCACCCTCCTGCGGCGAAGAGGATCCGCCAAGGGATCCTTCTACCCATTCCTCTTTGCGGCCTCTTTCTGTAGCAAGATTTGCTCACAGAAGGATGCCACAGCATGGCTCTCACCACGGTCGGCAGCAACAGATCCGGTACCGTCTCTGCCACCACGTTGCGACGCTGCTCGACTCAGTGCTATGCGGTAATGTTTAAAGGAGTTTCCTGTTTTGATACTGGATGGTTACTAAGTAGATTTAAAAATTTCGTTTTCATGAAATTGCCAAAAAACTAACACACATAGGTGTTCCGATTCCTTTATTGCATGAAAATGCAAACAGGTGTATAATCCACTTCATGTTAAGTGGCCACAACAACCTATAACGCCTATAGCCAATAAAGTAATACACTCTGAACGGACGTATGTATTGTATACCCATCAAATTTGACTATAAAATTCAATTTATTGAACCTTGCTCATTTTCTTTTTTTATATTATTTGGGCTCAGCGCTTTGACCACAATCTTTCCTAATGTTAAGTGATGATATGATCCAGGTTGGTAAACTCACTAAAGCTAGATATTCTGGTTACCGAGTGATGTTGTCGGAACACACCTATTACTTTTACTTAGGTAAAAGGCAGTAAAGCATCATTTACGTGATTACAATTACAAAACATATAATTGAAAATGTTATTTAAAATAAAAGCATCTTTTTCTGTTTGTCAAGATTTCAAATTGATTACATTTTCTAATCATAAAAACAATAATTCAATTTATCCAAGTAAAAAAACAGTAGTATTCAAACTATACCGATTTGATTATGTATATAAGTACTGCCTTGTTTTTTTCTTTACGACATATTATGATTTTATTATCGAATGAGTAAAAACGTAGTCTTTTACTGGTTTCGTCAGTTAGATCCTTGAGACTGGGTATTTCAAAGTAAAAAGGTGTGTAAAATAATTTTTTATGTCATACAAATATCGTTAAGATAAATAATATTTTTATGATTTTGACATAATTCTATAATTAAGAGACTTTCTAAACTCACATAATATTTACTTCTTTTCTTTACTGCATTTTTCCTTTGACAAAATAATATCAATAAACTAAAAAAAAAAAATCAATAAAGACGTCAATAATTAACAAAATTGTCATTACCCGAAATCACTCTCTATAAAGATACGAAATAATATAATATTAATACACTTTCGTTATGTCCATAATAATACTATTTATTTAGTTTTTTAAAAATTCAAAATTTTGAATTCGTTTTTTCTCTTATTTCTTTCTTTGCACTTTACTGCTATTTACTTAAGCACGGCAATATTGCTGCTTGTTGACAAGTTTGAAAATATGACGGTAGTAACTACCTGGGTGGGCATTGTTAAAAAATATCCTACCACCATGCAAACGATAGGTGAGGTTCAGTATAAAACTGGATTGAATAGATGGCTCGAACCTGAACCATCACCGCTACAAAAGCTATCATCTTAAAAAAATATTGGCTCTTATTTGACGGACAAATTTTTATCTCTTTTATTTTTATTACCTACCTACTACAAAAATGGAGTATATTTTCCCCTAAACAAACGTTTCGACGATCTTTCGATTATAATAACATGAGGGGAAAAAACATAGGAGCGGCTTTAAACATCGTGAAAGCTATTAACCTTAAATGTTTTTCAAATAACATCGCTTTTAATTTCCCCGTCCTTATATAGAAGTTACAGTGTCTACCCTCACCTTTTTATGAGTCATAAAGACGGGTATCATAAACCTACTTATGCAGAACGAGGAGCACGCTAAGATTCTATAAGTTCGTCATTACTCAACTAGGCAGTAGTTGAGTTTTAATTGCTTAGAAATTAAGTGCCTATTTCTATTGTCCATGTTTGTATATTATAAGAGACAGTTGTGTTTTTATATTCCATTGTTTTATCATAACTGTCGTTTTATTAATCTGATAAGATTCTACCATTAGATTATAAACTTTCAAACTGTACGTAGTTTTTTTTAATGTACTGGCATTTTAAATTACTCTTTATTTATCGTTGGTATAAATACGATGAAAAATTTGTTGAAAATATTATGCCTGACATTTTCGAAATGGGGAAATGATTTCGTTTAAAAATGTGAATTCATTGTACAACCGCAATACAGTGACAAAAGAGTAGAAAATCAATTTCATAATTTTACCTTAATTGAAAATAATTGCGAAAATATAAAATAATTATCTCCTTATAAAATTTACTTTTGATATTTATTTATTAGCTATATTAAGAAGATATGCGAGCGGCGTTTATTTCATACCAACGTAGTCCCCTGTTTCCTCTCTGGATAATACCATTATGGTAAATGTTTTTGTAAAAAAGAATATATATCTACCACCGCCTTGCTCTTACGTTTTATTTTTTTCTATAAATTAGTTATTGTAGAAACTAGTAACCTTAGAAAAAAAAAATGCTTGATTTTTTACCGACATTTTCATTTGATCGTCAAATACATTTGATACATAAAAACAAAAACATAGAGGCATATTCAAAGTCTTTCTTATTCTAAAACCGATAGAAAATTAAAAATCGGTTCAGTATTGAAGGAGAAAGCAGGGTACTACGAAGTGATGTTTTGCATAGATTAAGTCAGCCCGAGCTGCAGTTGTCCCTTTCGTGTTTTATAATATTTTCTTTGGGGCGCAACGTGATAGCAATAGATTTCTGAAATACCTACTTTTAACTTCGTCATCGACCGTATGCCTTCTTAATATTTTTAAACTACATGTTTACAAGAGAACATCTCTGGTTCCAGTTATTATAATTTGCTACTAATAGTGCTATAACATACCACAGTTAAAAATAACATATTGTCATTATTACGCAGATACATTGCGTCGAATCAAATAAAATTGTAAAGAATGAATCAGAAAACTAAAAGAGCAGACGTCTGTGATGTAGATGTGCTGCGATGTATTTTTCATAAATAATAAACAGTTCTTAGTATCCTCGAACGTTTAGCGCATTAACTATTCTATGATAAACAAGAAGTAAAAGTTCTAGAACGTTCATAGAATGAAACACGACATGTTTACACTTCAATATAAATACGTCTACGAGCCTCACCAACTACATTGATTCAGCCTGTATTAAAAGAGTGTTAAAGTAATCAATAAATCACAAATATGAACATTGTTGTGTACCTTTTACATCATCATTATCCTTCAAATATATAAAAGTCTATATGTATGTTTATTTGGTAGTATATGCGAGCAGAGCGGCGGCTAATATCTAGTGCAGATTAAGAGATAACTGTGTTATTAACCACACAAAACCGAAACGATCGGTATATATGTCAACAATCGTAATCATAAATAATATTCATAAGTTAAAAGATTGGGTGACACATTGTATTCTCTTGAGAACACTCAAATAAACGGCCAGTTGCGAGACACGACATTCGACATAGAGTCGGGTTAATAGTCGTTTTGACCTGTTTGTTACCTTTTACCATAGTTCTTATGTACATACCATCGTTTAGTATTACGTATTTCGCTACAATTTTATGATTTTATAACAACCTTCAAAAGCATTTAAAACGTTCACCAAATTGTCATTGCATTTGTTGATGAAGGAATGATATAACCATTTTATGTATACATCACAAGCAATGTTAGTAATTGAAATAATATTGCTTAAAGGCTTTTCTAGTCTTACGTGTGTATTAATGGAAGGGAGACGACGACTATACATTGCTTAGTGACATGATCTGAATGGTAATGAAGTTTGGGGGATAAAATGTCCAAAATTTTGTTTACGTAATAACTTGAACGGTTACATATGTGAAAATTTATTGCGTGCGTTAATAGTAAAATATGTAATACATAAATAGGGCGATAGTAAAAATTCAAAATCACGTCACACAATGATGATTATTATTAGGGCCATTGTAAGCGGCCACGTCTCAGTGCCGTAAGTCCATCAACACTGATCGAAGACTTTTGTCTTGAAACACTACGGTATTTCCACAGAAAAGAATCTTCGCAGCTTCTAAAACGTAAAATACTAAAAATTTAAATATTAAAAGAACGGGTAGAAGTAGCAGCTAGTGTCTTAGAAAGAGAGATAAATAATAAGCACGCTATACTTTTGAGTGTAGAGCTATTATATTATATTGTGCTATATTCTTTCTTGAGGATATGTGCGCGTAACTGTACTTTAGAATTTGAGAATAGGTATCAATAGATATAAACCCCTTACTAATAATTTGTCTTACAGAATAAATCTAAAGATTATCACAGAATGGTTAACTCTAACACGTTTTTTTAATTAAAAAAAGCCTTTCAAATCTACACTAATTAATATAATGGAACTGTGTGTTTGTAATGTCAAAATAATATTTTTTTTACCTAATTACATATGAATATCTGGGTATATTCACCTATAACAAAATTACAATATTTCAAATTTTTCTCTGTCTGTTTGTTCCGGGTAATCTCCGGAAAGGATGGACCGATTAGGCTACTTTAATTTTTCGAAAATTAATAAGGTTTTCGCGAAAAAAAAAATTAATACTCTTGAAATTGTGAATAACATCCGATCCAATGTACAGTTTTACTGACAGGTATTTGAATTTGTGAGAAATAATACTTACTTAATGTTAGTAGCCAAATAAAAACTTGGAAAATAATTAGGGTTAAATAAAACAATTAAAATGCAGTGAAGATTATACGAAAAGCGAGTGTAGCTGCGAGCACACAGCTCGTATGTAATAAAGCACTAGATAGTTAAAAACGTGAATGTCTTTAGTCAAATATATTATAATCACAAACCGATGGTGACCAGTAAGAGACGAGGTGTGATGAAGAGCGGTGTAGTCGAGTACGTCTCAGGATACCCGATTATAGAGGAACAATGTAATAATCCAATTGTAGTAGCCTATTATCAACCGTGACTCGAATATGCCTGCGTCGAGACGATAAGTTGTCTTATTCTATTAATTAACTAACTATGTACGCGGATCCGCTCGTATCTTTACATTCTTTTACACTTTTACTCTCCATATAATTATACTACATGCATACATGACATCATACCTCTCTCCCATTAAAGTTGGAACAGACTACAACCTTCAACCTGATACGATCCTGACACACGTCTTTCTCGTTCGATCTCCGTCATATGACAGTACTGAATATTAAAATATTTTCATCGTCTGTGTGCCTACACTGCAACCGTTTTACTTCGGTTTCAGAGCGGCACAGTTAAAATGATCGTACTATTTATAGTATTACCTTGGTTGTAGATTGAAATTATAAGTTCGTTCTATGTTGACACTAATGCTTCTTTAATAGGTTCTCAGACAGCTGGTAAACAAAAAAACTAGGAAACCACGGGGACTACCGACAGAATTGAATACTTGAAAGTTTGGAAAAACGATTTTATAATGTTTAAATTTACATAATTTGTCAATTAAAATTATTAACATAACATAACCTTTTTTTTTTGACGTGGGGAAATGCATTTACACACTACCCTTACCTATTGCATTAGTGAGACCGGAGTCCCCCAATGCAATAGGTAAGGAGGCACAGAGGGACGACTCAGTGCCAGTGTGGGACTCACCCGGACGGGAAGCGTCCGGAAATACCCAATAAAACCCCCCGGGGCCGTCCGCCGCATTTGGGATGGGGGCGACACGGGGTGGCTTTCGCAAGCACCGCGTCACCGCGTCACCGCAAGCACCGTGTCGCCGCAAGCACCGCGTCGCATTAACATAACCTACTATTTAACATATGAAATTAATCTGATTTTTACATTTATTAGCGCTTCGAACAATAGTTTATGTAAATTTTCATAAGGGTTATTCATAATCAAAATATCCGGTAGCCTGCGTAAGTATAAATTTTATTATAAATTTCTGAGCGCCAGCACTTAATAATATTATATTAATTAGCGTCATCTTATACTTGACATACTATAGCATGTTGGCGGCTAACTTCATTGCATTGGTAACGAAAATTTATAAGTTTTTTCTCTACCGAGAATCGCTCAACGCCCCTAAAGAGAATTTCACTTCAAAGTAAAAGAAAAGACAAATCGGTTGACAAATATAGGAGAAAAATACACTGCACTTCCCTGCCTATTTATACATCGATTACTACCGTATATTTATCTCATGCTATAGTGACACACTGCGGCGTCGCAAAAGGTAACTAGCAAAAGGGTTACCAAAGTGGTACGAACCTCAGCTTGGCCGTTACCTGTGTGTAATAGTTCCATCGGAAATTTAATCCAAACTAATCCCTACATTTTTTATACATAATCTAAAAAAAAGGTTCCTTACAGGGCCTATGTACCTGCGTCTTGTGTGCCGGTGTGTGTACAGTGTTGTGCGTGTGACACTCAGTGCATGGTCAGTGTCACTGTATCGCGCTGGCGGCGACGTCAAGAACCTCCCCAGTTGGGGAACGATATACGTCTTGATCGCCCTAGGAGGGGAACCCGTAGAGTGTGCGGGAGCAAAATTAGCCGCCTGCCTGTCCCTGGCGGCGGGAACGGCGGTTACGCGGGCGTGGGCGCTGACACGTATATGATCGAGGTTGATGAGGAATCCAAGTATTATTACACTATAAGTCTTATAATGTTCTGTACACACGCATAGATAAATACATGTCAGACTAATAAAAGCGTGTAAAAAATCCATCAAATAAAGCTTAGAAACGTTTGAAAACGTTGTAACAAGAAATAAATACCCGATACATTGTTGAGTATTGTTAACATTCGTCAGACGTCCTACAGAACTGAATATTTTACGTGGCATTCGGAGCAGCCGATATTTTATTTTACGTACGTACGGTTTACGTTTCTCAAGCGCCCGCCTTTTGTTCTAAATAATTGTCAATTCAATTCCATTCCAAGATTTTCTTTATACGGGTCTGTACTAATTAAATTATTGATATTGATTAATAATTTAATTTGAATACTGTATTAATTAGACGACCGTTTCGAGTGGTTCACAGTTTTGATAAACGAAAGGTCACGAATCTTAATTAATTATTTGTTTAGATAAAACTGGTTGAGCTTATGAGTTCCGCTCTTAAATAAAAATTTATTCTATAAGGTAGGTTCTCTTGCGGGCCGCACGTAACCATCAGTTAGCAGGAAGTGCGTCCGTATGCCATCGTTTGTGGTCGTATGGGTTCCTAGATCAGTCGCAGGGTAAGCACTGCAATAATACTTGATTATATTTAGACCAAAATGTAGCAGAAAAAATCCTGAAATTGTTCGATTTAAAAAGAAGAAGATAAAGAAAAAAGACGGCGATAAAAAAAGAAGATTTTTTTTCTCTAATACGTCAAAAAAAAAAGGCAGAAATGCAAATTAATAAATAATTACTCATTTTCTGGATTCTAATTTTTTTTTTTATTATGAAAACTCGCAAATAACTCAAGAAGGTTAGCGTGATCTCGAATTTTAATGAGCACAGACAACAGCCAAGTAATTTGTTGATTATTATGTATGAAGGTGGGTAGTCTAAATGTTGAGATGAAAGCAGACAGGAGAGTGGTAGAAATAAAATGTTGTGCTGGCTCTATTTAATGTAGGATAAGGTAAAGATGGTGATGTTGAGAATACTTTTGATTGATTGATTCAACCATAAGAGTCCATTACTGGTCATAGATCTCCCCCAAAAAGGGAGGAATTGCCATAATCCCCACGCTTGGCAGGCAGGTTGGCGATCGCAGTAGGTGTTTGTGGTAATCAGAGAATGCTTCTGCTTATCCCCTGGTTTATCCCTTAGACACCTTTTACGACACCCACGGGAAGATATAAGCTGGTACTATTCTTAGCCGGTACCACACGGCAAGACAACACATAAATAGCGGATATTGATTCTCTCAACTATACTATTAAACAATCTCTCAACCGTTTTCATTGATATTCTTGATGGTTTTTATTTACATCGTTTATTTCATAATTTGTTACTGTAATAACTTTTTAATTAACATTAATATGCAAATATTAGGTGTCCCGGCGAACTTCGTACAACATCGGTATCAATAAATGTTGTGTTTTAGCTAAATTAAACTTGTTCTTCTAATACGCGAGGAAAATTTCATCAAAATCAGTCAATCTTGAGATATTATAAAAAAGGCGTTCCATACAAATTAAATAAAAAAATAAATTTACATCATACATTTTTTTCAGTGAATGTTTCCCTTTATTTTAATAGTTATTCTGCGGACTGAGACAAAGTCAACAAAATCGGTTTTGTCATCCTTGAGTTCTAAATTATGTAACTAAGACGTCTTTGTTTTAAATATAGAGAAGATTTCAAAGAATCAATATAAAGCAACCTTAAACATAATGTAACATACTTTTTAAACTATCAAGTTATATGGATTTATCAGGTTTGACGTCAGAGAAGCTTGTATGTCAGACAAGAAGGTCAAGTTAACGGTGTACAAGTATTCTATTGTGCGTCACGTAAACGTAAATAAACAGGAGCTTTTGTTAGACCTCTGTTATCAGCAGAGCTTTCGAGGTTAAACAGTGTTATACTATCTCATATAGTATACTAGCTGTGCTCGCAGCTTTACCCGCTTGGAATTCAGACAATTTGCAATTTGCCTATGTTCTCGGCCTGGTTGCAATATACGTCATTACCAAATTTCATCGAATTAGGTTCAGTAGTATTTGCGCGATTGGAGAATAAATTATTAAACAGACAAACAAAGTGGGGATGGAGTGTGTGGGTGTGATAATATGAAAGAGAAAGGAGTATATAAAGAGATTACGGATGATAAGGACGTAAGGAAAAGAAAATAGCGACCCCAAGCAAGTTACGAACAAGACATGGGAATGATGATATTATTTTAATGTTTACTATGATTACCTATGTTTATCAATCTAAATAGAACTATTTTACTAATAAATTTAATATTTAATTTATATGCAACACATCTGTGCGTCTAATGGACGCAGATGTGCACAGATTATATCCAAAGTGTATTATTGTGTTAGCCGGTAGTCGTAATAGAACCGATACGCTATGTTAACAGTGCATGTTATTAGATTAAGTTTTTAAACATTGTTATATATTACTAACTGTGGCCGCGGCGTCACCCGTATATCAAACGTTCTATTCCCCACAATTCTTCACTGCTTAATAAATAGACTAGATAATGACATTATAATAAATATTTTATACGCCAAGACCATGCCCGTAATGTTTAAACCTTTTACATACATTATTTATTAATTATGAATTATAGTTCAAAAATGAGAAATATTGTTTGGTTTTACCGTCGTTTTTAGACCTCCGTCGAACAAATTAGACGAGTAAATACAAAAAAGCAAAACATAGAGTCATGGATAAAAAAAAATTCTGTATTTAATTTTCAGAAATTAGTAATTAAAGAAAAATAAGAAGACATTAATTACTATTCTAAGAAACTATAAATCACACACAGACAGCAGTGTAGCCTCTATACCAAATATATATATATATATATATATATATATATACACACACAAAAACTATCAATGAAAGTCTAATATCACAACATTAATTTAATATTTCATTTTATTCTTATCAGTTGAATATTCCATACATAAATTGTTCTATATACTAACATTTATGCACATGCTTTATAATATCTAAAAGTAGTGTCCATAATTAGCGTCTAAGTAAATGATATATGAGATTTCATAGCTGTAACTGGGACGGGTGACTTAAACGTACACCTACTTAAATGTATGTCCAAAGGTACCTAAACCCGTATGTTCTCGATCAAACGCTCGATTCCGATCTACCCTCAGTTCCATGCGTAATATTGGCAAACGTATGTTTACAGTTAATCTATTAGTCTTATTGTAACTAAACCTTAATTCGTTTGAAATAAGGTTGACTGTCTTCAGTCTATTTCGGTATTTGTTTTCAAACATTAACGATTTGGCAGGTGATGAGAGAATTTGGCTCAAACACAAGTTGTGATTGCGGGTTGTTCTATACTTGTCTAAATCTCTATTAATAGATAATAGATATATTTTAAATTTCGTCTGATATTGTTCTAACACACTGAGTAAACTGAAAATATCTATGGTTAAAATGTTGCAAGTAAAAATATAAATTGTTAACTACCATGCAACGAGTTGTCGAAAAGAACTGACGTATTTTCCTACTTATAAATTTTCAACGTATTAAACGTTTTAATATAAAAATATAAAAATATAAAAAATCAATTATACATATAAAACTATTTCAAGTGAAGGAGTGTTCAGTTTTAGCTTTTACGAGAGCTTTACAAGGGGCTAATTTATAAACATTGTAAAACTTTGTCAGTAAATCAGCATATAAATGTCATAACTGGGTAAACTTGAGTATGTATGTATGAAACGTAAGTTATCTTAATTACGTTTCAAGCCGGGCATCGGCCATACACTATGTCTGAACTATTGCAAATGTTTTCATAACCCTTTCATTCTATTTCTGAAATTATTATTGAAGTAACCGTTCTGAATGCACGTTACTACAATTTTTATATTATTTTATGCAACTAGATAAATGTGGGGCGTGGGTTTGATCTCAACTCTTAAATCTAAACCTCTAATGGGTTTTAATAATGACTTTGTAATATTGACTATATATTCTTAATGTATAAAATGGTACTGCCGTAACGAACCTATTAGTGCTTGGCGACAGGTTTTTAAACTCGAGGGTGGTAGAGCTACACAGGCGGGCATTATTAAAAAATTGCTTGTTATGATTTTAAGGTATTTCCTACCATCGCTTCAAAACTTAGAAACAGTGATACGTCATGAACGGACGTGAAAATCACGGAAGTGAAAGTACATTAGGTATTTTAAAGTCCTAAAGGATCCTAATGCCTTGTTTTGTTTTCATAATTTGTAAAAAATAAATACAGTGTAGGTGGTATGGCTTACAATTTCGACTACATTATGATCACCATACACATGGTGGAAAACTACTACCTATAGTGACATTGTGTCGGGTTCCTGGACGTTCCTGGATCACATGTAACGTACACTTGTGGAAAACTTGTCGTAGTGTGTAGTAGCTGTGTGTCCTCTGCGGAATCCTAATTATTTACGAAAAATAAAAGTAGCCTAAGTTACGGGGAGTAACTTTGTCAAAAAAAGACCCGTCGACATCGGTCCAGCCGTTCCGCAAATTGAACGGGACAAGCAGACAGACAGAAATATCAAGATGATGTTTAATCTAGATTGTATATATGAATGAATGAATGAATGAATGAATAAGAAAAAGGTAACTAGTACAAAGATTAGCAAAATGGTACAAACCTCGGTATGTAAACCTGTGTGTGAAAATTCCGCACAATTTTGAACCTAGCTAATCCTTGTTTTCATGTAATGGGCAGTATTTCAGCGTTTTCAGCAACCAACTACCCTCTGTAGTTGTCACTTAATAATATACACAGTAGTAACATAACATAAAATTAATGAATAAACGAAAAAATTACAATTTACAAAAATATTATATTCCGCATCACATTTATACCTATTGATATCATAATTAAAAGTCAGTTCACTACTTTCATAAAATGACCTCTTAATACAACACCTAGAATTTCTAGAAATTATATCAAAATATTGTTTTATCATGTATTATGTCTAAGATAATAATTATTTATATACTATAGATTTTGTTTAATTTCAATCAATCCATAATTTTTTTGTTGTCGAATAAGACTAAAACGCATTTACTTACAAACTCTTCTTTCATACTAAAGTCACCGCGGTATTATATTGTAATATTTAGTCGCCGTTTGTCATTCAAATTACTATAACTTTTGTTTGAGTGGACCGATTTTAATGAAATAAAGTTTTGATGCTACTCCACAATATATTTTATAATTACCTATCTTTTTTAAGTTTTTGAAATATACTTCGTACTTTTAAATTGATTCCTGCAAGA
The DNA here is from genome assembly GCA_014132275.2 of Samia ricini. Lineage (NCBI taxonomy): Eukaryota > Metazoa > Arthropoda > Insecta > Lepidoptera > Saturniidae > Samia > Samia ricini. Next base: position 29,590,177 of record AP028158.1, read on the forward strand.
AAAACAGACAGACATTTCTAAATATTATAGAAATGTGCTTAATCACCTATTCTTAGTTCATTGCAATAATTCTTTTCACAAAAATCGAAAATGTACAAACACGTCAAATTTACAATTTTATTATTAGTGTAAATTCTTAAAAATCCAGTTAAGATAATATAGTTCAAGCAAGAACTGTTTTAGCAAATCATATTTTATTATAATTTTTTGTTTCGCATTATTTCAAAAAGAATACTCGAGACGCGAAGCTTACAATTTCAATATTACATAACTTTTAATGGTTCAATGCACCGTAATAAACACAGAAAGACTGATTGATTTTGACTGTATATAATTAGATATAGATAAAAAAGTATATTCAAAATCAAAATTGATTTATTAAGCTGTGAATGTCGAACCTAAAATGCAGTTAACAAGACATCTGGCGTCAGCCCAGCGATTCTTGGCAAAACTTACTTCGTTGAAGGTAAATGTACTCGTATGTATCGTCTGTTAGTATAAATATGTTTCCTTTATGTTTTAATTTCTTAACACATAGATTTGTTAAAACGATATGTGAAAAAGAAAATCTGTACCGGCATGACAGCGACAAATTACGATTTATTTTTAATCTCTTTATTGTGCAGTCGCTTTACCATCGTACAAATAAAAATGATTATATACTTCAGTTGGTATCTCAATCTCAATTATCATATCATCATCATCTTAAACTATCTATCCCGTATCCTACACTGAATAGGGTTGACAAAACATCTTTTCTATTGGTACATTCTTCTATTACGCGTCATAGCAATATTCGAAACATTGATAAATTTATAATTTTGCACACAGCCATGTATATTGTTCTTAATTATTGGAGAATTATAAATTATTTACACAGATCAGTTAATATCGTCTAGGTAGAGTATTTTGCCAATATTTACGTTTCTACGCTATAGCAAAGCGCTAGCGGTTTTACTACATCACCAACATTCCGAAATTTACAATACATTTATAGAGGCTATCTCTTTAGTCTTTTTTTAATCTAAGGAATATTATCTACATAAGAATGTATAAGGTATGTGTGTGAAATGATTTGAAAAGCAATTGATGCAGGTTCATATCCACCTACCTATTCTATAATGAGCCTATAATGTTTAATGGAGGTGACCATCGCGATGACAAAACAGCATTGAGGAAGGGGATTTTGTAAGAAAAGTCCACTTACCAAACTACCACCCTCAGGCATCTATATATGTATTACGATTTGTAAGCGAACATGTTGATGATGTAATCCATCCAAAAATCGTCAACAAAAAATTTATAGATTATGTCAATTTGACAGCAAACACGACCAACATAAGAACTGTAAAATAATTGTTTCTTACATATTGAAATGTGAGTCATTCTATATCAAGGGGTAGCAATATGCAGTGATCACTTAAGATTTGAAGGATTGTATAATGGTTACTACTTCATACATTTGAAAGACTTCCAAATATTTATTAATTTTTCTTACTTTCATGCTATGTACCAAACCAATCAATATTTTTTTTTACAAAAACTCTGATCGACATTGAATTTCTCTTCAATAGTGTTGCACTTCTTAAGTTTGCACAACTTACATAGAGCTATCTTAATTCGAATTTAAGTAACTATTCACAACTCACAACGCTATCTAATTGAGAGATTCTAAAGCCATTGAATCTAGTTTAGCACGGATTGTAAGATTAACTTTGAAATTTACTTCGCAACTACTATTCACATCCAATACTATTGTCGCTATTATACATTTTTTTCTCAAATTTTGTTATGAAATAAGTAAATACAAAATCTTTACAATACTTGATACTATTAAGACCTATATTATCTACTATGTATGATTTTTTTATGAAACTAAAATAGGTAGCAATTTGACTCTAGGGATTAGTTGTAACTGAAAAAAGAAATGTTAGATAAATCGATAAGCTAAATTCAGACGGAATAAATTGTTGTTGTGTACATTGTACTAATTTAGATTGCAAAATACAATATTCCAGTTTGTCGAATGCGGTAAAAAAAAAAATTAATAAAGTAAAAACTAGCCTACCAATTGAAGAGTTTGTTAATGTGTATTTTTATCAACTGTTTAGTGACAAATATACAACAATGAGAAACTTAGAGCTAGGAACATATAGCGTTACAGATGTAATGGCGATTAATATATTATATAGCAATCATTATAACGTAAACATCTTAAATATTTTTATTCATTATTTAAAACGAAATACTAAAAATATCGATTTTGGATTTTAAAAAAATTAAGAAGCATCCCATCCCTCTGACGAATGTGTTTAATTGTTATTGTTGGTTTTTTTTTTTTTTTTATTTTAGGATCAATCGAAGGCAATGCACGTAGTGTTTTTTCTTTCTTTTTGAGGAAAAGTTTTTATTTGTCCCACCACACACAGACTCTAAATCTGTGCGAAATTTAAAATGGTTAACAGTCTATATAGTGAGAGTATAGCCACTATGCCAGGTCGGCCACTACAAAAGTTTGGTGGGTTATATGCGGGCCGGCAGCGGTTGAGTGAGTATCGCGAGTTCTAAACAAAAGGTCGGATCCGAATAATTTAAAGAGAATCTACATTACATAATAAACCTTAATTATAATGTTTCGTTGGATTGAAGCTGTGAATACACGTACTGACCGGACCGCGGATATGGTATTGTGAGCGGCCGAGTTTATCCGTCGCCTAAGTAGTGATAGGATATAAGATATTTCAAATAAACCGTTTTCTTGAATCGATTCACGAAATATCGAGGTCTATAAGACCAATATTTTTTCGGCTTGTTTTATTTTACGTTTTATTCGTAAATATTATTCTTCTAGAAGAACGTCTAACCTACTACGGAAAAATGACATTGACCGCATAAGGGAAAAGGATTAATATCATGTTAATGTCATCATTAACTAGAGTACCAAAAAGTATTTCCAATTATTCATTCATAGCGTGTTAACGGCCAGTTTCAACATGCGAACTTAATTTGTTTTACCTATTAAAATCCGTATTTGTAATCCTTTTTTTCTCTAAAGTGAAAGATCAATGTCATTGATTAGTAAGAAAGCCCGATTTGTTTGTAGTTCGATCTTCTCAATTTTTAGTTTTAAAATTCGATATTGAAACTCTCCTTTAACCACAATTATTTGATTATTGATAAAGTCAAGTTTATATTTATTAGATTTTATGAAATAGAAAATACCTACGCGGGAACCCTCGCTGGATTAACGTAAACCAAGAATCTACGTTATTGCAATACGCAGGAGCCGGTTTCTATTGTACAAATTCATAGTATTGCCATCTTATCAAATATTACTTTATTCTAAAAGCGGTAGGTATTTTTCGGTAAGAAATATAATTTTTCCTCCATTTCAAAAGTAGGCTTCTCACCGAAGCATGTAATACAATCTACGGAGTAATTCCATTACATCTGAACTCGGGCCTCTCAGCTAAAAAGGTTACGTCTCACCCAAACATAATTCCAGCCAGCCTGTACAACGTTAAGACACTACGTCATAATCTATTTAGCTGAAGAAATTCTGGACTACAGGTGTGTACTCGAAAATGTTTAGATATATTGGCACAATCATTTTTGTAAAGTATTAGGTTAATTATATGCCAACAACATTATGAAAATTTGTCTTATTAAAGTTCAGATTGATTGAGTAATTCGAATTCACATTTGGTATGGAGTTCAAGCCACATTTACTACTGAACGATAATCGTTTATATCTATTTAGCATTATTATTCTATAATTTCGAGAATAGTTTAATAATTCCTTCACTGATATCGAAACATATTATAGTTTTTCTTTTATTAATAAAAGAAACCCCTTCTAATTACGAAAATTTATTCATACATTAAGAATACATAACAAAGTATATCCTTATTTAATTTAAGGGTTCAGATCAATCAAACCTATGTCCCACATCTGTCTAGTCGCACATAAGTATGATTCAAAATTTCTAAAATATACGTATGCAAAAACTTTCTCGAACGCCGTGGGTGCGAAATCCCAGGTGTCCTTGAATACGTGTCTGACGGAATATGGCAGCTAGTGCATGCATTACCATATTAATATATGCGTACATACCGCATATGCATGTTGCGGTGTCACACTTCATGTTAAGTGATTTTAGAAGCTTCTCGTTCGTTGGATAAATTGAATATACCAAGATAGTAGATAGTTCCTTATTGCAGTGCATTAGGTGGAAAATCTTTAGGAAATTATTTTCATACGTTCTATAAATAACAAGCGGCAGCCATATTTAAATATAGGTACACAGAAAAAGACAACTTGTCAACAAATTAAATTTTGGTAAAAGAAATTCTGCACTAATAATTTTACAGTATCAACGAGCGGAGATACGGGGAAGTCTAATAAATTACACTATTTAGATTCATGACTCCATCATATGCGAGACTGGATAGAGGATATTATGACCTAAATAAAAATAATTATACCGTATATATTCATTTATCAAAATAGATGCGTTGTTAGTGTCTTCTACTTGACGTATGTACCTATTGATTATTATTATTGTGTCATAGCAATAGAAAAATCACGTAAATAATGATTAGCAACAAGGTTTTGAAATTATTTCGGTTCAAGCTAGGGCTCCAAATCTTGTCTGCATCTCTGAAACGATTGTCAATTGTTATAAAGGTTGTCTACGAATATAAGATAGTCGATAATAACTGATAATTTTTTTTTTATCATTATCAATTCATAGTACAGAATATTGATAGATATTTAGAGCAAAGGGTTGTATGCTTCGTTTATTTTCTATGACATAGAGAATGGAGGTGTTTGAACATTGATTACGTAAGTAATAGGTATTATGTTGCTTTATTTTTAAAATGATGCCAATGCTTACTTAATCATAGGTAGGTAAGACCTATTAGGGCGGTAAAAAAATGTCCAAAACGTCACTTACCTACTTGATACTTGAACGGTCCTTAACTATTGGAACTATGACAGGTGGAGTAGATTCTTATTAGTGTGACGTCAGAGAGAGAGAGAGAGCAAACAACTATTACAGCAGGTAGCGATGGCGAGATGGGTCGATGGAAACATAAATCTTGACGGGAAAACCTAAACAATACTGGTACAAAACAGAAATGAATGACGTACTAAGAAAAAGAATTATAGTCTACAATGGGATTGACAAACGCTGACGATGATATTTTATTTATTATATTTACAGAAATATTTCAAATTTTCGTTACAGTTTTGGTTTTATCTATGACATTTTTATGAATCGACGACCTCGATATGGTATCAAATGGATAACTGATAACTATCTACTACAAATACACTTAAATCCGCCTAAAACTGTGCCCTGTCGTCACACAGTGAATTATGCAAAGTCTCGGGTCGTAAAGTATGCTGAAAAAAAATTCGTAGCCAAGCCAAATTTCATTACGTGATTAGAGTTATGAAAACATTGCAACATTTTGATGTTCGGTAATTTTATATTAATTTGTCTTTAGAATATGTCTTTTATAACTTTATTATTGTTCAAGCTTATTGTCGTACATAATAAAAATATTGTGCGTGTAACTTTTACACGCAGTAGAGTGAAACTTGTTTGACATTTATTTTACATTTTTATTGCGGTGCTAGGGCTGTCGTATCCAACTAGGTCGCAACCACAATGGGTATAGTGAGACACCAACAATATTGACACGGTTTGGTGAGTGTATATTCAGAAGTACCTAGATACGTCACCCATAGTAGATGCTGTCCGGCATGATGATGTCGTCTTTTAATATATTCTCATCTATCGGGTGACGTCATAGTTCTTGAACTCTATTCCATTTATCACTATCTGTCCTGTCAAGCTTAGTACTAACTGAGTATCAATAAATGTTAAGCTATTAGTTACACTCAATTTAGTTTTTCTTCAAATGCACGAGGAAACTTCTTTCATTTGAGAGATAAACCAAAGAAAATATCATCATAGTCTATCTGTTCTCGAGATATCATTAAAAAATTCATTCCATACAAACTATATGAAAAAGTTAATTTTCTTCATATTTTTCATATGCGAATTTTTTTTTCTAGTTATTCTGCTAATTGAGCAACAAATCGAACATCACAAAAGTCGATCCAGCCGTTTTTCGATTTTTAAATTGTGCAACTAACCGACTTTGTATTATATATACATATAAAAAGATTATGTTTATTAAATGAAGCGTAGTAATTTTGCCAAGTACTTAAACACATGCCTTCCGTAAAATGTAACTTACGACGAATTTTTTATGCTTTTCTTTATAGAAGTTATTTAAAAAAATAATATCATTCTTCGCATGGATCAAAGCCGTAGTTGTGCAAATGTAATAGATTAGACCAATAGAATGCAGTTTTGTTGTAAATAACTTGTTATCTTTGTGTGGTGACCGTTGCACTAACGCTAGCGGTGTTAGGTCAGTAGAGGCGCGGTCGCTTATCTCTTGTTATTTATATCCTGGTTATTTTATTTCCTATTGAGACTTCTATTCAAATGTATATCGTAAACGATTGAAATATTAACGAGATTGACTCAATGACTTCAACTATTTAATATATAGCAGGCCGGCTGCATTTTATTAAAAAGTAATAATGATAACTCACTTTTTTTTTCTTTTTTTTATGGAATAGGGGGCAAACGAGCAAGCGGGTCACCTGATGGTAAGTGATCACCGTCGTCCATGGACACCCAGAACTATAGAGAAATCGAAGATTTAAACGAATCGAACGAATTAGCTACGAGTCATTTTGGATCCGATACAAAAAGTATTCTTGTCATATATGAAACTAGATGAATGCCCACGGCTCCACACGCGTATACTAACAGACAGACGTTGACTGGCAAAGTTGACTTTGGATAAAGTGTAAAGATAAGGGTGTAAGAAGGAACAAGATAATGATCATTTTTGTGAAAAAAATAATATTATTATTACTTTTGCTACATACTGTGTATATATACGACTGAATAAAAGAATCATGTATATCGGTTAAGTGATTCTCGAGTTATAAGCGATCTTACGGCCAGACGGATAAACGTTGCTATTTATACAATGTAAGGATTAAACTGCATCATTTAAAAAGATATATAAAAAGTTAGAATCACAAAATAAATAAGAGAAAATGCAAAGAAAACTGTCATTCAATTTTGAATGATTTAACGGATGTGCGGAATGCGAGTGACATGGATGGCTTAATACGGACTAATTGACGATACTGTCATAGTGAAAACATCACATTATGTCTATGGACATAATTCGGAGTAATATATTAGCGATTTTATTTGTAACTAACTAGTGTTCGCGACTTCGTTTACGTGAAGGTGTAGTTTTGATTTACCCTAAGACTTGTTATATCTGGATACAAAGTAGGTATTATTTTGTAACTGTAATTATATCATTACTCTTTAGACCATATGGTATAGCGTAACGGTATTCAGCTTACATACTCACTTCAAATTTACTCCAGTAATATTCTCATAAAAAGACATAATTGTTCAGTAGTTTTCATGTGATTTTTTTCTAAAACTATAGACATATTTTATGATTAAATAGTACATTATATTTTTATAACAGATAATATACGAAAAAGTTATAAAACAATAATGAATGAATGAATTAAATATGTCGACCAACAAAATCGCTACCGGCATATTCTCGTGCGGTAAGTTATCCGTTATAATATATATAAATAATACTACTATAATAATGAAGCTGGTAAGTAAATTAGTTCCTTGTCTATATTAAATCTCATTTAGACAACTTAAATTAAAGATAAATTAATAAATATGTTTTTACAAATTATGGTGTAATTTTGTCAAATAGCAAAATTCATAAGTTCCTATTATGTGTTAGGCAAAGAGCACGTCTAGTGTAACATAAAAGTCATCACCCATTTTAAAATTAATTCGTATAAATAAAAAAGAAAAAAAAACGATCAGATTACTTATTTTCCCGCATAAATCAACTTGCGGCAACCCTAGCGATAACGCGTATGAAACAACAAAACCCCATGATGCAGAAAAACGAAAAGGTTTTATTGAAAATTATTGAAAGTCACGGTTTAGACCCCTATTCTTAATACATTTAGAACGATATAGGTTAAGGGATTTGAAAAATAAAAGTTTTATGAATTGCCGGCCGGCATTAGCGGAATAGACCTTTATAGGAACCGGTCGGAAACTTTAATAAAATCATCGTGAAAATTCAAGAAAACCTTATAACCTCTGATTCGAGTTGCAAGAACTGGCGAGTACCTTGAAAAAAATCTTTGACAACTCAATATACACTAACTTTTAACACCGATGATGAGTCATTTGGTAGTATGGTCGCATTCTGCGTCGAAGAACGTAGGTTTGAACCCATCAAATCAACTCTACAAATCAAATCTAAATCATGAGGAACCCTTAGCATGGTGGTAGGACATTTTGTAATAATGCCGCCTGGGTAGCTACAATCCTCAAATTCATAAACCTTTCGCCAAGGACTAAGAGGTGTGGGCAGCATCAAGTGAGAACCAGTACCTCTAAGCTTAGCGTGTTTACCATCCTGGATCACATCGTCACTTAACGTGAGATGATATTGTGGTCAAGCACGCACTGAAATCTCGCCTTTCCATTCACTCAAATAATGCTTTAAAAAATAACATATTTTCTTACTTAATTTCATTTAGCTAACCCAAAGAAGGTAAAATGAGAAATAGGTCATCATTACTATGTCAGCCTAGTTTTGAAAATCGTATTAAATTAATCAAGATAATCTCTCATCTACGGAAGTGAAATGGCACTCATAAAACATGCCCCACACACACACACAGCGGTTTCTCGACTAGTTTACTAAAAGGCGGTTCGAGGCTTAGCGATTTTTTCAAAGTAAAAATAATTTTAATCGAATACGTTAAGGCTTATATTAAAACTGTACTCGACTACGGGTGAAGGTTTTTTAGGTTATATGACACGATTACGACACGATATCGGTTACTTAAAGTTTTGACTTTTAGTTAGTTAGATTACCTTTTTTTATGAGACATATACTATAAACAAAAGTACTTAGTATAAAACACACATAATAATAAGATATCATAACTGTATGTGTAGTAATGTTTATGACGCAGGTAAACAGTTTCATTGAGAACAATTGCGAATATATATGCTTTTCTAAATGATTATTTAAATATTAAAATGTAATAATTGTACAGTGGCAATTTTTATCTAGTGATTTGTGTTATCTATTCTTTTCATTTGACATTTTACTGAACTTCAACTAGATTAGTTTAAAGCTATTTAAGTTTAAAAAAATACTATTTTTAATCAGTAATTTTTTTAGTTATGTAAGCGCAGTTAATTTATTATTGGGCCGAGTAATATTAGAATTAAATTAAGAGTCAATCGATTCTGTTCATGAAAAGCAGAAACTAATATGCATTTGAGGTTATATTTTCAACTAAATGTGTGTAGTTAGTCAAGCTTATGTTAGAAAATATTCAATCAACACACAAGTTTGATACAGATACATGCAGATAAGAATATATAACAGAAATAAAGTAAAAGTGTTACAACAATTTAAATTATGAATAACATAATAATTTTTATACGATATAAAAAATCGTGTCGTGCGATGTAAAAAAAATCTCATTTGCATTTTTCAAAGCTGGCGGCTGTCATTCAACGGCTCTCCAGGGCCGCCCTAATGGGCGACGCCGATTTGTGGAATTAAATTGGTCAATTTTCACGGAATGGAACGTTGCTTGGCCGTTTAGCAGGGTAATAAACCAATGTTGCCAGTTTCTCCTTACGGTTTCACTATCGTATACATTCCAAATATATTGTGGTATTCTCTATTCATTATTATTTATTAATATGCATAATATTTTAATTTATATCAAAATGCAATTCGTCTAATAAAAAAAATGCTTCAATTTATCAAAATGTTCGATATCATAACATCAAATTTGAGGAAATAAATAATCTAAAAACATGAAAGAGAGACAGGCCATTAGCAAGTTTCAAAATAAAATCACCAATATAACATGACCTGGCCTTTGGTACGTTTTATTTGATGGATTATCTCTGAAATACCTAGTCCATTTTACAGATCTCAAATAAGTGCGTAACATCTGTTTTAGGGCGATTGGTTCTGAAATATCTTTTTTCTGCCTGTCTAGGAATAGTATATAATACCACAAGCGGTGTTATATTTTATTTACGAGAAGCGAATCTTTTTTTCTTTCGCAAGTTACAAAAACGTTCCAAGAAGAAATAATCTAATTGATGTAATCCAATTTTCCTTAAGTACTTATTATAGCTTTCCTAGAAATTCTGATACTGGGTATTTTTTTCTTCCCTTCCAACACAGACACCAATTGGGAGAGAAAATATTTACCGGAAATTCTGGTGCCTACCCTAAAAATCAAGTTTCTAGATGAAACACCAGTTTGCGGCGTATGTATTAAGTATGCAAATTGGATCCACCGTCATTGGAAACCGTGACGCTGAGGGCTCCGTTTAATTGGCTATATTTATAAAATTATATTATTCATGAAATTAAGATTGGAAAGGGAAATTAATATTAATTATATCTTGAAACAAGTGAATGATAAATATTGGCTAATAGTAAAACAGAGATGCAAAATTTGACATAGGAAAAAGTGCAATAGAACCTTAAAAATAAGTTTGCTTTGTAATGGTATGCATTTAATTTTAGACTAAGTGATTTTTTTTTAATTTTTTGCATGTCTGTTTGTTTGTTCTGGATAACCTCCGGAACGGCCGGACCAATTTTGACGGGCCTTCCCCTGTAAGACAGCTGAAGTTACGCAGCGTAAAATTCAAACTCTTAAAATTGTGAATCTCATCTCAATGGATAATTTTAGTAGCTAGTGTTTGAGTTTGTGAAAAATATCTTTGTTTTCTGTTAATACCAACAACAATTTAGATTCATTAAATAGTAACCATCAAATTATTTTCCCATGACTATTTAAAAACTAATGTGGAATGGAAAGTATGAAACGCCGGTGGAGCCGCGGGCAAATAGCTAGTAACAAATAAAAATAAATAAAATATTACAAATACTTTGATTGTCGTATTCGTAATTCTAAATCTGCAAATATTTTAAAGCAGGGTTTCCCAGGGGTCGATGTAAACGAAAACTGATTTTGAGGGTCGACAAGTGCTAAAAATCAACCCGTATTAATTACCGTAATTTATTGTATAGGTCGGATAGGTTGTACGATACAGACTTGTTATAGGAATTACTAATATTTTTGTAAGAAATGTCATTGTTGTACTTTTAAAAAGCCTGGACAAGTTTTGGCTGATAACAATTTGCCTATGTGGGTCAGAGGTATCGTCAGTTCATTTTTTATACTGTATAGGATCAGTGCTTTGATCACAACTTCATCTGATTTTAAGTGACGATGTGGTACAGGATGGTAAACACACTAAAGTCTAGATGAACTGATTCTCAAGTGATGCTGCCGGAACACACCTATCGATATATGACAACAGGTTTTCAAACTTGAGATTAGAAGCTACCCAGGCGCGAACTTTCAAAAAAAATACACTACCACCATGCTATATTTTCCTCACGATGTTTTCCTTCACAAAAAACTCACCCTCGTTTTCGAATTAGATAGGTAGGCTTGAATCGGGCCACAATACCAACTGCGCCATCATCGCTTCAAGTTTGGGTTTCTTGTACAACATAGTTTGGAAGTCCCTGCTTTAGAGTGATATCAGCTCATTATGTGTAGTGTGATCGTAATTTTGTATTGACCGACTTAGCTCCAAATCCTACAATGATTTTTACATTCTATAGTGAGGTTCTGTAGACATAATAGTAAGAAAATTTACAAATAGCTACCTGATTTACTACCAGATTCAAGTACATTTAACTTTTGACCATCTTTGGCTACATTTTTATAGTCATACGAGATTGTATTCCATCTATATATAGTGTAAAATAAAGTAACTCTCCGCATCTGACTGTCTAGCTCTGACATAACGAATTTCGTTAAGATATTCACCATAATTTGGGTATTTTTAAGGGCTTATCCTAATTAACATTTATGTTAATAATCAATATTTTGGAATCAGGTTGCCACAAAATCAACTTGATATAAAATAAAAAACTTAAAAGATAAATCAAAATGATTTGTACTACTAGAGAATTGTGGTTTTTCTTATCCTAGAGAAAACATATTTCTGTTTCGTACGATTAATTCATAACAACACACTTTTAAAGTAGAAGTCGCGGGTAGATGCTAGTTTAGTATACAGTATTTGAAAGTATCTTTATAAATTATAATGATTTTCTGTATTAATTAGTATCATCCCACTTCCCTTGAACCATATTGATAATCTATCAATGTCCTCTTCCATGAATTTGTCATCGTCATTAGGAATGACCTTGCGTAGTATTTATACAGCATATTATATAAATTAATTGATTACTCATTGAAATTGAATTCCGGATGTCTCAAAATAAACTTCAATTTCGATCGCCTGGATCCATAAATTCAATACGACGCGGCCAGATGATACGGATTGCATGCCCGAAAGTAGATTGTAATTAGATCGAGATGATTGAAAGGACAGTGTGAAACTATTTTTACATTAATGGGAAATTAAATTGCAAAAATTATTCTCTTCCATATGTTTGAATTCATTAAAATTGAAATAAGACTCTAAATGATATTCTTGAGGGAGACACCTTTCGAAATAATGATGGCGCAACGATATCTAACAAGGATACAACTTTCATTGTCATAAGTTCAAATCCAGTTTTTACGTGCCTGGAGGAAAAATAAAGTTATGTGAGACTTCTCCTTACAAAAACCAAACGGTGTACAAACCGTTGCATTGTTTGGGGCGATGCAGGATTGAACTTGCATTCAACCGATTCGCCCCAGCGATAATCTCGGAGTTTACCTGGTCGTCAAAGGAGGAGACAGCTTTGTACACCAAACTGTCTTCGTCGTCAGCTCCAATGTTTGGAATGAGAAGGGGGTGCCCCTTCTTTTAGGTGCAGCTGCTGGTCCCTCAGATTATATTCCTATGACCCTATAACATGAAGACCGTTATGGAGAGAGGGTCGCCTTCTCCTTCCGCCTTGTCATAAGTTTGAATCAACCTAAACTAAGACTAATTTTATAATGGTCCCTAGCATGATGGTAGCGCATTTCCTAATACATCTTGCATCTTAAGATTTTGATATATGTAGTTTCGAATTCAAATCATATCTAGCTAGATTATTAGCTAGCTATAATTATCTTAAATTAGAAATCTGCTGTCAAACTTTAGGTAATGTGTTTTAACAATTCCGTGTGCTTCTAGCAATTCTCTCTTTGGGTGTTGCGTAGATTCATCATCAATCAAATCATGTCTAAATATTATGGAATATTTACGCGATGTAAGTATATAAGTTACATCTACTGGTTCTGTGCAGTAAAAGAATGATGGTAATAGAGATGTTAACTAATTACTTTTAAGGTTTCATTAAAAATAGACCATAAATAAGGTTGACCATTAAATGCAAAATTAAAATCTTTTGAATAATTACTAACATATAAGTGGTTAACTTTTATCTTACTTTAACTACTAAAATATGAGGTCACACATTACGTGTGTCATACAGTTTTACACAAATATTCGTTTTTCCAGAAAACAGAAGCCCTCTAGATATCAATAATTTAAGCCCTGTATCTCAGAATTTCAGAATAAAATATATTTTCCGTATATGTGTTATCTAAACTAATAAATAAAATTGAAGTGTCTGTTTGAATGCCAGAAAATTTGTAATACTAATAGATATGAGCGTATATACGATAACTATACCTACCAAAAATATGATTTAAAAAATTCTGTCTGTTCCGGGTAATCTCTGAAACGGGTGGACTGTCAAAATCAGAACTTTTTTTGGTATATAGCTAAAGTTACTCCGCGTAGCTTAGAGTTTTTCGAAAATAATTAGGTTTCCGTATAAATTAAATTTAAAATTATATTATGTAGTGTCAATTTATATGAAACGCTGGCACACAGCTAATATATTAAACGACAGTGAAATACCCTGTTATTCAGAAAAAATAAATAACTCACTGATTAGATTTCAATGGATTTAGTAACACGGTCCCAGAAAATTACCGATAGATATTTTTTAGTTAATTCTTTCATTCATTTAAATTAGTTTTAGCACTAATTGTATAAATATATTGTAAAGCTTGACTAAATCTATGACTAAAAACGAATCATATAAATTAATTCACTGGATTTTGAAATTATAAGTCGTTGCACATTTTTTTTAAGGATTTTCTTTAATAACTAAGTATCGTTATAAATCGTAATCATAAAAATCGTCCTGAAAAACACTTATATACGCCGTTAATTTTATTTATAATTGAAGACAACAAGAATCATTTACTAAAACGAAACTTTCAATTACTAGGTACATACATTCCTTAATTAATAAAACTACTTATAATAATCAGTATAAGAATAATACCACTTCAATATTTATATTCCATTTAATTCCAGCGACGCACTAAATTACAAAACAAAATATCACAGTTTATTTCTTTTTATTCAAAAATCGAACGACACTCTCATTGAAATGAGTTGAAATAGAACAGCACTAATTTGGTTTAAAAATGGAACACGTTTTCGTACTTCGAACGAAACTTTTTGTACAAATTTACTTTTTTGAAAGGAAAGTTTATCCGATAGACGACTTTGTATATTAAATGGACAGAGTGACGCGCGCGAATCTATCCGCTCGCTCATTAGTACTGGGAAAGCGGCTTGTTTTTTACGCAAGCGCAGTACTTAAAATCGGAAAGAGCGAAGTGTTTTATTTTTAGCGATTCGCTTTCACCTGAGTTTTTTTCAATTGGAGATGCATTGAATTTTCACTGCCTTTCTTTTTTTTAATTTACAAATATATCTTTTCAATCCATTTACTTTGTTCGCAATAATATCTTTGTGTTATCCCGTAAAGTGAATTCATTAATGTAATGTTTCTATTGAAAAGTATCACAAAGTTTTATTCCTTTTGTGCTTCGAAGTCTATTAATGAATTGCTTTAAAGATATTAAGGGATTGTATTATTATATGTACGGTATGTGTAACTCTGGTAACTTGTCAACTCGCTATCAACATTTACTTGTGTTTTATTCAACAAAACTGATATATTTTTTCTAACATTGTACATAGGGGTCATTTTAGATATTTCTGACCTCTCTTCTCCCCTGTCAGCAACAGTAAGCATAGATCTTTAAATACATATGTCGTAGCGAACGATAACACAGTAACGTAATTTATTATTGAAAAGGCGGCATGTGGACAGAAGCGTGTTAGCAACAACCCTCTCCCACAACGTCCTTATAAAAGTGCGTCGCACTGGCTATCCGAAATCAGCCCAGACTCACTTTGGCATACACTCGCTATCTTCTTCGACATTGCCAAGGCTTTCGACAAGGTCTGGCATATATTCAAACTAGTAGAGTTAGGTATCCCCGACACGTTAGTTCAAACCTACTCGATTACATTTCAAATCGTAGTTTCCGCTTTAAAGTAGAGTCTGCTCTCTCTTCAGCCCACCCGATCCGCGCAGGAATTCCCCAGGGCTCCATTCTGGCGCCTGTTCTCTTCAATTATTACATAGTAGATCTACCCGACCTAAACTCGAACCTGAAAAGCACCCGGTCCCAGGCCGACAGTCAAGTAAGGTTCATTTAGGTCTGTACACCGACGACACGGTCCTTTACTTTTCTTATAGACAAAGAGTTATTCTCAGAGCCCGCTACCAAAAGGCTGTTAACACCTTAAGTCTTTGATACAAAAAAGTGGCGCATAGCGATAAACCCGATAAAGAGCACCATGATCATGTTATCCGCAGAAAACGACACACCTCCATTCCATTAAATACCTAGGAGTAGAGATCCCCTGGGCTACCGATTTCAAGTACCTCGGTGACCTATTGGACGTCCAGATGACTTTCAAACCTCACTTTAAGAAAGTCAAGCACCAGATCGCCATGGTGCTAGGCTTTTCCCTCTATATAACTCCCGGAGTAAGATGGCCCTCCACCATAATGTTACTCCGTTTAAAACCGTCGTCAGACAGATCATAACGTATTGCGCCCCTTCCTTTACCCATAAAGACTTGGCTTCTTTTCAAGTGATTCAGAATTACTTCGTAAGGAAAGCCGTAGGTGCCCAAGGGTATCAGAGAAATATGGACTTACACAGAGATCTGAACCTGCCCTCCATACATTCCGTAATAAAGTATCAGTGTCACTCTTTCTTCGATCGCACAGAGACACACCCAAATCCGCTCATAGCTAGAGCCGAGGCGTACTCCACTGATCCAGTACCTCCGAAATCGCTTCGGAGACCGCGAAACGTTCTTACCGATCCCAACGATGAAATCGCCGCCGCAATTAGGATCTTTCCCCATGACCCGAGGAGATATTCATGCCAGCGCCCACGCTCGCGAAACCGCCGATCCCGCCCCCGGTGACAGGCGGCTAACTATGCTCTGCACACTCTCCGGGTCCCTCTCCGGTGGCGACCCAAGACGTGTCTCGTTAACCAACTGGGGAGGCTCTGACGTCGCCGCCAGCGCGATACAGTGATACTGACCATGCATTGAGCATTACACGCACAATATCACACATACACTCCTACACCCAACACGCAGGTACATAAGTCGTGTAAGAAACCTTTTTTCTTAATTATTAATAAATAAAAAATGTATGAATTAGCTAAGATCAAAATTCCGCAGAAGTTTTCACACTCAGACTTCAGCACTCGCCCACAAAGTTCGGTGAAGCTGTAAAGACTCTTCCAGTCAACAGCATTAGCTAGGAAAAAAATCGAGAATCAGTGTTGTACGAACCGTTATAGCGTGCGGATCGGGTTTCTCTAGTCGCTCATGACAGCGTTATTACTGACTGTCAATCTAGACGGTCATACCAGTCTGTCAAAGTAAACGGTCACACCAGACTGTCAATCTAGACGGTCACACCAGACTGTTCAAGCCGGACGGTCATTCAGTACAAGTTTGGGAGACATTTCTTCCAGGATTTGTGCCATTCACTTAGTTTATTATTACTTGTCAAATTAAGCTGGGCATTGAGAGAAACTCAAGCAGTGATGGTGAGTGTTATTGAAAAGGAAAATGGCATTTTTAAACCATTTAAACCTGGGTCGCAAGTCCCGGGCGCTGCTCGGCATTCACCTCCTTGGCATACGAAGTTCATCTCTTGATATTCTGGTTGTTCCAAATAGTATAACGAATTATAATGTTCTGAAATTAGGCTTCCCTGACAATTGAACGAACAGTTTATATAAATAAACAAAGTAAATGTGTGTGTGTGTTGTTTTATTCAAAGTTCCGGCACATATATTAAAAAAAGTAAATTAATTAGTTTATGAAATATTGTTTACATGATCACCATTCAGTTCATCCTCCGTCCCCCAAATCATCAAAAATAATAGCCCCTTATCAGTAGTATCCTAACACGTGTTAGCTTCTTTAAATATCTTCATATGGTTATTTTAGGTGAATATTGAACGTTGCCCAGATACTTTCAGTACTGATTATAAATAATTTGTCAATAGTACAATATAACTAACTAGTTAATTGTATCAAATAAAATAATAAATAATTTACAACCTGTCATAGAATATGGTTAATTTTAAATTGTATTTTATAATAAGTTTTGATTTTTACTAATTCATTCACACTAGAGGCCAGTCATAATTAAGTTCCAGTAGGAGTTGGTATGGTTCTAGTAAAAAAAGCGAAGTGAAGTGAAGTGTAGTTAGTTGAATAGAGATGGCTTTCTGGGCTTTCAATATTTAAAACACTTAACTCACGTGACTAGGGATCGTATACCAGAATTATAATCTCATTTTATATCAAGTCACAATGTAGTTTAAGATGGTAACAAGTTAAAGCTCGAGGTACTGGTACTAAATTGACGCAGCTGGAACACATCTCTAGAGGTTTTCAAAAAAATTTGGTTAAGGTAATAGGTAGACAGACTAGTACTTAAATATCTGTAACTAATATGCTATGGTATCAGCATAGCCAAATGATCAAGCTCGTTAACTACATGTAAACTACACAATGATTTTAAATGCGATTTTCACTCTAAGTTAGATATATTTTTTAAGTTGTTGTATAAGTGGATAACAGATATTATGTAACTTACCCGGTCAAAAAAAAACCATTTGAAGGCTTATCTAGAGAAAGTCTTAAGTACGATCTATGCGATATCCAACATAACAATAAAACTTTCCCTATGACTTCATATTAAAGCCTTCTACGAATTATTCAAAATTAAATAGTTTCCTCTATAATCCGATTCTAAAGAAAACCCGGGTGAAGTCGCTAGCAAAATCATATATATTCAAAATATAATATCAATATCATATAATATTTTTAAAACTACATCAAAAAAAATTGAATGACATATATACAGGAAAAAGACCATATTATGTTTATTACATTATTAAAACTGGCTTATTTATATATAAACGGAAGACAATTTCTTTGATTACGAAACCCGTGTACGAATTTACAAACAACAAAGTTACAGCTTTAAAATGAAAATCCGAAAGAACCAGGGTTTTTTTTTCATTTCGTTCAGGTAGAATCACTACACAGCGCTTTTGAATCAACGGAGCGTGCCTCTCTCTGTATATACTAATAACATATTGCATGGAACTCGATTCGTACGATGTTCCCGATCTGTTATCCTAACGTACTATAAAAGGCAAATAACCAGATAATCCAAAGAAATGATTTACATGTTTTTTTTAATCATGAATACACTTTCAGGCCAGTTTTACTTTGTAACATTAGTATGTAATATGTAGAAAAAATAATAAGGATAACAGTTAATTTAATCTTTGAAAGAAACTGAACATATGAAACTGTCCATATACAAGCAAAGCTGCGGACTCAACTAGTGTTAAATATGATAAAACAATCTTATTTATTAATATAAAACATCGTTCGAACACCCACATTTATTTATCAAGCATCAATATAATTCAAAAGCAAATAATTCTTTGATAACAAACGGTAAAGGGCACGTGATACAATAATCCGCAGAATATAATAAATTAATATTACATTTATGCTTACATTCATTATCGAATTTATTTATAGAATCTAATTTTTACTTCATAATAACAGAGAAAGTAATTTTATAATTCCGTTTGATTTTGTTTTATCGAGTGTTGTGTGACGTCAGCCATTGGTACCTAAACAACCAAAATAAAAAAATTGTTTATTAAAATTCGACGTTATTAATTAAAAAACAAGAATCGATCCCTAACGTCATTTCAAAACGTAACTACGAATCTCATGTCATACGCCCCATATTGTAGAATAATGTGCAGGCGTAGAGTCGACGGACTGCCTCAGTGGTGCAGCTGTATTACGGTACAACTGTAGTTCTGAGATCCCGGGTTCGATCCCTGGGTCGGGTCAAGTGATATTGGGCGTAAGTATATGGCGACAGGCTATATGAAATGTAAGTGGTTACTTTAACATATAACTAAGTACAATGAACCTCAAATCATCATCATATGCCTAAAGCATCTTTACAGATGATTTAAACCAGCATACGTTTGAGACGGCAACTGCGCTAAAATATCCACGGTCACATCGCTGGCAGATAGTCCCTTGTGGAATCGTGGATGCTGCTGAATTATGCACTTTTTTAATAGCACGTCTGTTGAATTTTTGATAGTGTTTCTAACCAAGTATTGCCATGTCTTTGGGACAATTTGCACCACTTATCGTAATCATTGGCAAGTTCTTCACAATGCGAAATATCAGTATAAAGGATACCTTATCGTGCTCAAAAAGAGACAGCTTACTAGTCGTTTGGTAAAAGCTATTTCACCAATGAAAATTTGCTTAGTTAAACAAGGAAGCTGTATCCTTTGCACGTGACATAGCCAACGCAACTTCGTTGACTTTAGGAAAGCAGTTACGCTAAGTAGCTCTGAGTTCAACAACTCTCTTATTCATCAATTTGCCTCTCCATGTGATACCCAGAATGCATCGAACGCCACGCACGTGACAAGAGTTTAATCGCATCTCTTGCTTGGAATATGAGGTTCTGGCTCCGTACATGAGCAGGTTTAAGACTCATGTCTGGTACACGGTGCTATCGATGGTCTTCAAACGAGAACGCTCTCTATTGTTAATAAAATAAAGCTCAAATCCATTTTATATTCTACAGATATTCTTCACTCGACACTTGGTCGACAAGCGACTACACTCATGATCAACATAAACCCCGTACGCCTCTTTCACCTTGACCTAGCACTGAAGCCTCGCACTATTTGCAAATATTTCCCAACTCTCATTCCCACTCTGTCTCCTTTTTATATTCACAAATATGTTGAGTGAAACGTAAATAATCAGACCGCAAAGCACAAACCCTGGTTTTAAACATACATCGCAATGTTTGCAATGGATTGTCACCATAGTTGAGTTTACGGCAGTATTACAAATACGATTAAGTAAGTAAATATCATTATTATATTTACAGCTTAAATTTCAGATAGACACGATGGATAGAAAATCAATGAAACGACCTAATATTTTCAGGTCCAAGTTTTACCATTTATTAATTCTTTTTATTAATTTATTTTTAATTTACGTATATTTATATATTTGAATGTCAACGTGAAACTGTACTCTTGAAGGAATTTAGTAAAATAATATACAAAATCATATATTTCTTGATATTTAACATCTCATGCGAATCTCCTGCATGAATTAATATGTCCTTTAAACAGCGTAGGTCTGGAGAAAAAATCATAAATTAGTTATTAAGTTAGCAGTTAAACGTATTTGGATGATGAATAGTTTTTCCATATAAAATTTGTATACAATGTTTATTTATCTATTTATAGGTTGATTTTCGCTCAGCTTCACATGACAAACTTTAAGCGAAAACGTCAAGCCTAGGAAAACAAAAGAAAGCTTAATAACTTCCGCCTGAGTAGCTACCACGCTCCAATTATATGTTCCGCCAGCATCACTTGAGAGCCAGTAGACAAGCCCCTGGATTTAGTATGTTTACCATCCTGAATCACGTCTACAATTAAAAACAAGTGAGATTGTAGGTAAAGTGCTGACCTTACACACTATATACATTATAGCATTTTTGAGAGTTCCGTCACTGATTTGCAATAGACTGCATTGTACACGTGTACTTCTGTATCAAATCCCCCCACTTCATTAGTGTTATTTACATAGGGCTTAATTTCAATAAACTCCTCCATGATTTGCGTTGTGGTTGGATTATCTGTAACAAGCTTTTATGCACGGATAGAATACACCAATGTACTGCGATTCTGTTGTATTTTTTGTTATAAAAAGAAATTATCAAAACTGCTAACTTTTGCCATACCTCTTTAAAAATAAACAGTAAACATTTAACTTTCTATGAACTAATTTTAATAATTCACCAAACGAATAACATAAAATAAATCGAAAAGGAAACATAACACATCACTTTGCAAATGGCCGCGAAAAGTTCACGGAATCTTAAGAATACGAGACGAAGGCTTTGTTAAACAACGTAATAAAGACTTACATTATTTAAGTTAGAAAGTTCTTAACCTGATGTAATTGAACATTTTCGAAAGACCTCTTTTCGGGGCTTAACAATTGTTTATCTTGTAGAGGTTGTGTTTTTAATTTTATCCGACTTAAAAATAATATGTAACTGATTGAAATATGACTGTTTGTTTATTGGTCATTGTGTACATACGTTTACTTTTTGAAGTGAAACTTCTTTATAATCATTGTGATTTAATACTTGATGAGAAGAAAATGCGTCACGACAAAGAGACAAACTTTTTTATATGCAAAAGTATTTGAGGAAACTTTGAATATTTTGTATAAAAACTATTTTTAACTTATTGATTAATATTTATAAATGATTTTATAACTTATTTTCAAATAAGTTTTCAATACAAGATAGATAACTATAGTAACAAAAAATACTTGATTTATTATTATATTAATCTGTTTTTTTTATTTAAATTACACTCTTATCCTGTGTGAAATTATTTATAGTTGCGTTATTTTAAATGATATTAATTATTAATTCCAGTCGCATTCTGTGGTGAAACAATACAATTATTATGCGAAATGAAGTGAACTCGAAACAACAGCACGTAACGTAAATTTTGCGTTTCCTCAAATTTCCCAAGTCAGTATAAGGGTAGTTTCGACTTTAATATAACTTGAATAAACGCATTAATTATTAAAACCGACTCAACGTTCCTCTGTGCCACTACTCCAGCTACCATTCTGTCAGTCGAGCGTTCCAAGCCTCAAAAGTTTGACTGTCAAGGTCTTTCCGATCCACAGCATTTAATTCTATTCGAAAAAAAAAACATTGATCTAACTTATCCGCTCTTTGAATCAATCTCCACTGTTATGTGTTTTTTTAGAACTTTACGTGCATGTTTCATTAGTACATAAACCACGAGTGTACACTATTTATTCCATATTATTAAGTATCGTAGAATGTTCAAGAAGACACTGTATTGTTAAACGACCGTGTTGATTATTTGAAAACCGAACATTTTATTGATTGGAGTGTTTATTGTAAAGATAACTACGACCACACAGAGAAAAGAATAACCACTCAAATAAACTCTCGGCCCATTTAGAAGCTAATCCCAGAAATAATATGGACTGGGTTGCCGCCGACCTAGCCGCGACGTCATAATCGACGAAATTTATTTGTGTATCTTTCAATATGGCGATCAGCTAAGCTAACGAATATAACACAAAGAGGAGACGATAATAATTCTAAATTCAAAATATATTATTATTTTTTATTCTTTCGCTCTCACTACTATCCGTTCTTTAATTTTTAAAATCGTGTCGTCAATTTTGAAGTACATGTCGTGACGCGACTTTGAAATTTTGTCGCATTCATAAAAGTTTCACTTCAAAAGTGTCTACTTTCGACTTATACCGATGAGATAAACATTTCGAAAATCCCATAATAAACAAGTTTCAAATTAAATAGCGATCGAATTCAAAGAAGATGTCTGCAACCTTTAATAATATTAAAAATCGATAGGATTCTACCCGAAGTCTATGTCGATATTGCTGCAATGAAATCAACGACTCTTCCATTACTTGTTGATTGTAAGGTAATTAATGTAAATAAATATATTTTTTTAGATATGAATGATGAATATAAATTAGATTATATCAATATTTGTAAGTGAAGTTTTATTAAACATAATTAAACAAATTAAGTTTAACTAAAATAAAAAACTGTATGTCTATTTATTCCGGCTAATCTTCAAAAAGACTGGTTTGATTTTAAAGGGATCTCTAAGAGATAGCTAAAGTTACTTACTACTTTAAAAAAATAAAAATTAGGGTTCCGCGTAAAAAATGACAACTCCTGAAATTGTCAACAAAATCCTAATCAATGATCAGTTTCATTGCATATATTTTAAATTATGATTAAAATTATAGGATGAGGATAATTTTTTAGAATGGATTTTCTTTCTCGCGGTCCATCCGATTGAGCCAAGACTCTCGCATCTCTTCGAAATCGCGAGATATGACTACGACACTTCGAAACGAGATTACGATCAAATAGCCTCTTAGGAAGCCAACAGATCAGTCACAATGAATCAGCCTCGTTCTAACCGCTGTGTCCTAAACGCCTTGTCAGTCTTTTAGCCGACAGGTAGGAGAGACGACTACCATTCCCCAGGGTGCACCTCGTGGAGGTTGTCTGACTTCGTATCACATGGGTAATAAGTCTTAACCTTTTCTAAGCTATCTTAACCATTTTGGTTTTTGTTCTTTGATACGTGAATACGTACGACACTGATTAACGAAATATTGACAATTTGTAATGTTAAGATTTTTATAGTTTGTCGCGTAATAAAGGAACATTGGCTTTACCCGCTTTTCCTTCATTGTAAACAAATAGATCTTTTACTTTATAGATTATACTTTATAGGTTTTTTAGTAATATCTAAACTAATATTTAGTCGGATCAGATATAGTCGAAGATGCCGAACCTACTAAATATCAAGAGCTTAGTGAAAAATATTTTATATCAGGCTTGTGATGCAGCTAGTGGTGATGTTTTCTTACGTGGAAAGGTCAATCTCATTATGGAATTTGAATCCAGTTTTCAACCTTACTGAATTTTTTGAGACCTCATTACTTGAAATAGATTTCATTTTCTGATTTAACCACAGTAAGTAATATTAATAAGATTTAAAAAACGACACAATAATAACCCACATACTATAAATCAATATAAGGCAAGTAGACAAAGTCGCGGGCAACCGCTAGTAAAAAATTAAATACTCTAAATTTGAACGGAACCGCTGGTACATCTATTCACTTCACTAAAGTAACATAATTTTATGTCCTTGGATATAAAAAAAAAAATCAATGAATTTTTATTAGAAGGCTAAAAATAAATCTTCTAACAATAAAGCAGCTTATAAAAAGGGATTATTTTCGATTCCAATAGATAATTTACAGGATACTCAAAATGATGGGTGGCGCGTAACCTTTTAAGAGCGTCATAAAAATCTCCGTTTCTACAGGACTATTAATTTTTAGTGTCAACGTATGACACAATTTTTTCTTTCTTATAAAATCTATATTATACGTAAATAGGCCTAATAAAATAGTTTAATACCTTCATCTCTTTTGTTTTATAAATCGGTTTTCTTTTACTTAATAGTTATTGACTAGTTTTACAATTTTCAATAAAAATATAATAGCAGACAGGAGGCACAAACAGACAATAATTTAACAGAATATGTTATCATCATCATCATCTATTCCTAATAGCTATTGTCACAGTGACCACCTGAAAACTCCATTCTATAACACTAAAATTTATTTCACTCTTCTCCAGGGTGTGGCGCCTCAAGATTTCATACTTTTTCTCCAATCTTCTTGTCGCACAGTTTCTCCTCCAGTGATCTCTCTCTCTTTGATTCGCACATCTTAGCTGTGCTTTTTTTAATTAATCAAGCAAAAAGAAAATAGCAAGAAGAAGAGCGCTGTGTAGCGATGTAATCCTATACATTCTGGCTATCTTTTAGCAGAATCTTCTCTAAATTTGTGGCTCTTCCCATTTTAATTCACACGTTATTACTAATGCCTTGGTTTTGTTTGGTGCACATTTTAATTTATTACTACAAAGTTTAAGGTTTCATTTGCAACTATTTATTTTGTATATTTGTTATTGCTGCTCCAGAAAAAACAAGTTCTATTTTATTGGGGAATGCGTATCAAGACATTTCTTTTTTCAAAGAAGTGGATCGAGTAGTACATTCCTGAATGTTGGACCACCAATCGATCCCTGTATATATCCCTTTCTTGTATCTGTTATGCAGTAGTGGATTACAACTTCCGTTCGCAATGACCCAGCATGACTCTGCAAGATGTCGTTTGAATAGATTGTTGAGTTCGGTGATCGTTCACTCTCACTGAAAAGTGGTTAGCTGTGTGAAAACAGCGGACGTGTTGGAACGGTGGCGTGATGCAATGTCGTGTTGCACATGTCGCACTGGCAGTGAAATGACCCCGCGTCCTGACCAACGCCGCATGACGTGTATGTTCCTGTTAACATACAGCCGATCTCTTAATATTTTAGTATTGTATATATTATTATACCAAATATGTTTAATTACACATTCAGTTACGAGCACAGTGTAGCTAAATAAGTTCGTTTATGAGCTTGCTCGAAAACCTACTATCAAATTTTTCCTCTTTTTCAAAAAACTGCACCAATTCTTTTTCTACTATGTTGACCTTATACGTTAATATTATAAAAAACATAAAATAAAGATTGCACACGCATAACGGTAATTATTATCATCCTTACTGTAGAGTCGAGGACGAGAATGACAAGTGGAATGAGTGAAGGGTGGGGATGCGTATTCCTCGCAGGTGTCAAGATAATTTCTGGGAATTATAATTAATTATTTCTTTATTTAAACAATACAAAAAGAAAGTCGGTTGCCACCTAAATTAGTAAATTTTTGTATCTCATTGAATCAGTGGAAGTAAACATGTTACACCATTTAAATAGAACAAAAATAAAAAATAAACCCTAAAATAAAACTGAAATGGAACCTTCACTTCACTTTCACCTACTTTAATATTTATGAGTCATTGCCGTTTACAATTCTAGGGTCTTAAAAGCTCAACCGCGTTACAAACGCAGGCCTCTTTCTATATGTCTCTCACGTGGGTGAATTGTGTTTAGTTTTACCGCGTATTCATTTCGAATTTATAATATCTTTCGATTTTATAAAAACGTGTAAAATGTATTTGTTATTAAGTTATAACATTTAATATTTCGATGTGGTCATGCACATAAAATATTCCACTAAAAAAATGCCGATATTAATCTGTACCTAGAAACTATAAAGATACAAAAACCAAAAAACGTATTTATGAAAATACCTCGAATATATCACGAGAAACAGCAGACTTGAACGACTAATATAATTCGCACAAGAAACCAACTTTATATAGCGATCTAGATCAGACGGTACAATGACAAACGAGTTAAATTATATTTTTTCCTAACTCAAAGAACAAGGTTAAGAATATTGTACAGGTCATCAACTTCAATTTTCCTACAGACCACAGATTTGTAAGAGCAACATTTCTTTTATAAAAGTTAAAGATAAACAGATGGTCATTACCTCAACAATAATTTCAACACAGAACATCATCTCTCTGTGCTTATCCATTTTTATTTGAGGTCGGCGCATGATGTCTTCCTCTTCCATCCATCTATCTCTATTTGAGATTATACCTATGACGTGGTTAAAACGACGGATATTAAAAAAATAAGAAATATATAGTAATTTAATATTTTTGTAAATATTTAAAACTCTCCGGCTTTTTCTACTGTATATGTACATACGCTCAGGGTGTTAACCATATTGTTGTTGGATTTGAAGTGACGATGTGGT
This sequence comes from Samia ricini, assembly GCA_014132275.2. NCBI lineage: Eukaryota > Metazoa > Arthropoda > Insecta > Lepidoptera > Saturniidae > Samia > Samia ricini. The sequence goes on from AP028158.1 coordinate 29,617,232, forward strand.
TCTGGATAATAAACACACACGAATCGTAGAGGTACTGAGTCTCAAGCGATGCTACCGGAACACACCTATTAAAGATTGCTATAAGTTTTAGTTGCTATTCAGTGGGCATTATTAGAAATTCCCCTACCACCATGTTATGATTTTCATGCGATGTTTTGTATGCGAGTTGTATAGGTCAGTTCGAACCTACGTTCATCGACGCGGCATCTGATTACAACTGAGCTGTCCTCGCTTCAAATATGAAAGTTGTCTTTTTTACACGGAATAGACTCAGTGCTTTGACCACAATCTCACCTGATGTTAAATGACGATGTGGTCCAAGATGGTAAACACACTAAGCCTAAAGGTACTGGTTCTCAAGTGATGCTACCGAGATACACCTATTGGTATTTCAAATTTGAGGGTGGTAGCTACCCAGGCGCGCATCATTAGAAAATGCCTCACCACTATGCTATGGTTTCCTCACGATATTTTCGTTCACCGAAAGCTCAGGCCGGTTTAAGCGTCGGATAGGTGGAAATTGAACTCGCGTCGATTGACGTGGAATCCGGCCGTACTATCTGTTGCGCCATCATCGCTTCAATGTCTTCGTTGTTGATTTAATTAGGAGTTTATTATTTGGTAATTTTTCCCAAATAATCTTTCAATCCATTTTATGCAACTTATTTAGACGTATTTAAAGAATGCAGAGGTTTTTAGAAGCAGTAAATAGGCAGGTAGAAAAAAAAAGTAATTTGAAACGGAGTCTCGTCCTCTCGAAGCCGCTTTGAGACCACGGGAATCAATTATAAGAAGCATTAGGCACTTACAATATAGCGTATTTCTCAGGGGAACCGCCATCGTGAATTCTATTCGAAAAACCACTGTTACTCCTAAAAGTTTTAGAGATCCCATAACTTTCATTTTGCAGTTTTGTCAATGTTCATTTAAAAACCATTTCTTTATGTTTGTTTGTTAATAGTATTTCAATAGGGTATTAAAATAGTGTTTCAATTATTGAAAAAGAAATAAACAATATAATTAAATATGAGAAAAAAATCGTTTCATTTGACTAGTAAAATTCTAGGATGCAAGTGCTTAAGTTTTTGGTGAAAAACAAATAGAGGCTCTATCCCTTTCCCGAAAAACAATAACAAAATAAAATAAAAATGCCATTTATTTCTTCTACATTGTATAAAAGAGGAATAAATATATCAAAAATAGGATGCATAAAGTTAATTTAGTAAAAGTAGGCAAATCAGACAAAAACCCTCATGTGAGGGTCAAGGCCTCTTTCAATCTTGTCCTCTAATCTATGTCCTTGGCTTTCAGCATCCATACTTTTTCAGTTAATTTTGTAATAGCATCCTCCTTTTTATTACTAAATATTCTTCAGATCTAGGCTGACTGAATTTGGCTTTAAAATCGCCCATAATGATTACATTATTTCTAGAAATTATCAACGCTTTATTTCTTTTCATTTCTACGTGAAGTGAAAATGCGAAAAAATAAAATTGTCAGGAAAACGAAACAATATATAATATCTAAAAACTTCCAGAATCTTGTAAGTGATACTTGATAAATGTCAATAATAAGGGTAGGCTAAATGCAACTGTTAATCACAACTTCACGATAGATATTATCACAATAGGTACTAGAATATGTGCTCTTTTCAATATTAAGTAAAAAACAAAACTAAAACATTGAAAAATAAAGAGCAACCAAAAAAAGTAAAAATAGAGAAAAGAAAAAGAATAAAATAGGGAAAAAGCATAACTGAAACTTGTTCCGTAGCTTTTCAAAGCTAATTAAAACAAGCTGTTCGTTCCTTATCTAGAAACTAAGACCATTTAAATTGCAAAAATATAAATATAGATACAGAACCACGACGACTTAGTAGCGTGGAACCTCTTTGCAACCAAACTTCTTTTAATTACAAAATGGCTTTTGGAAATGTATTGAAACCAATAGTGCCTTTTAGACAACGTTTGATGGATTCGAGACTAAATCATAAATATTCTATCAGCATCAATTCATAATACTTTTTTTTATTATTTTTCTTTTGTGCACATAGATTTTGGAGAAAGTAATTTACGTAATAGTCGTTTAGTAATGAGATCTGTTGTTTCATATTTTGATAATTTGTAGTCATAGTTGTCAGATAATTCCACTAGCAGCGCCATTGTGATAAAGCTAAACTTTTGTGTATCTTGCGAAGTCTACTCAAAATTTGATCTGTTCTACGAAAGTTCTAGCAATCATATCTTTAGAAATATTTGGTGATAATCACGATTCCGGCCGATGACAATATTTCAATTTACGACTATTTAAATTGAGTTTTAAAACGTACTTGTAAAAAAAATTAGTTGTGAAGGATTTATTTCCACCACAATAAACGAACTTAGCTATTCAAAAGAAGGAAACAGTCAAGTCATAATCTAAAAATACGTAAATTATAAATACAGTAGAATGCTACCTTCAAACTCCATTGTAAATATTACCACTATTATTCAGCATGATCTGATATCTGAAGCTAATTTAGATATATACGTCTAATACGCCTACATCACAAATATAGTCACATTAAAAAATTCAAATGAATATCTGAATATTCTTTTGGATATTCTATTAAAATAACTCCGAAATGACATATCATTCGTAATCGCGGTATTCACAACCTTTTGTGACCCCATGCTTCGTGTTAATGTACCGGAAATACCTCGCCGCGGTTACCGAATAAATCCTTAACCGAGGATTTGTATAAGCTGCATGTTCGCACCTATTTCAAGGTATATATAGGCAAATTTAAAAAGTAAATACTAAATAGAATAACAAAAATTAAGCAGTTATTTAGATTATTTGCACAGAAGTCTGCTGACTAAGAAAATAGGTTGTGCCGACACCCAGTAATAAGAAGTAAGGGTTGATGATGAATTTTTAGGTTTCCAAAGGGTACTAATAAGATTTTCAATTTCTCACGTCACTATAGATTGGAATCTGTTTCCGTTAGTATCGTATGTTTTAATATATGTCTTAAGCTGTAACTCCTCATACCTAGCAACATTAGTAGTAGAGGATAAATTAAGCCAAAACTTAGGTCTTCATGTTATGATCAAGAATTTGAATAAAATGCGCAGTACTAGATGGAAAGAGAAATAAAACCACTGTTGTAGTTTTAAATGCTGCCAAGATGAGATCTTTGAATTGAAGACCACAACCACCTTATTTATTTCTGCTACAACTGTCACTACTGTTTCTTTTCTCCTTCTTTCCACGTAATAATCTTGGCATTTATATGTGGGCGCTTTTTATTAGCAATAGTCGATAATTGCATATTTTCATGTATTTTAGTATTAGTCCGTAAGCTTTCATAAACTAATAAAATTAAATTAAATATTCTAAGCAATGCAAAATAAGTAGTTCCAACTAGGTTTGCAGAATTAGCGTTAATTTTATTAACAAGTTTTATAATTTCAGTAATGATAGTTCATTACTGTTGACATGCTATGACTATTAATATATAAGAAAACTTCTCTCGAATTATTGCACTTAATTAAACATAACTTGGTATCATTTTAGACAGCATGGTCTCTTAAACAAATTTGTGATTAAAGGTACAAAAGCACAAAAAGGCGAATTTTAGATACACGTGAACTAAACTCAAATATTCGTTAGATGTAAACAACAAAAATGCGGTTTAAAAATTTTACACTTTGATGTAACTAAAACGTGAACCTCGCCAAACGGAATAGAAGAGTGGAACTAGTGGAGTGGTTTCATTAGTTAATGGATACCGGATTGAACTCGTTTATTTGAATAAATGTACCTCGATTTTATATATACGTCCCTTTATTACTTCTGTGTTAACGATTTTTTTTACTTTGTTTCGTTATTATCGTATCGTATTTTGATTTCGCGTGCTCTTTAAATGTAATCGGTGCAGTGTCGGAACGCCTTCATATACAGTATAAGATTGGTTATCAACCAATGGGATCGCTCGAGAGACTCGAAGCGCATACGCGATACAACCCGGCATAGTAGCAAGCGTCGCGGCACTCTCCTTCGATAACGTGACAAAAGGAAGACCTACGGCTTAAAACGTTTTTTAAGAAGTTAACTACACGAAGAACGTGTCCACCGTTTTTCCAACTATTTTAAATCTTATTCGTGTGAGTGAACAGTGGAGAACCAACATCAGCCGGCCGGCCTAAGGGAATACCGCAAGAACCTGGACGCAGACTATCTGGTGAGTACCGTGCATGATACCCATTGCTTGATAGTTTGTGTTATATCGTATTTACCGGCGAGTATATCAGTATACTCGATTCAGAGTGGCGAATTGACACTGCATCGTATTAGAATCGCGTTAGTTCGTTACATACTTATATATAGATGTCTTTAGAATCATAATAAGAAACAAAAAAAATTGTTAATCTCCATTCCACAAGTAGACGCATATTCTGAGTGTATTTTTTATCCCTAGATAATTCTTTGGCCTTTAATCTTTATATCAAATACCTAAATAGTAACTGGCTGTCAAAGTATTGTCTGGTTCTGATAAAACCCATACAAAACGCACCCATTGATCCCACATATTGAGACCGAGGTTCGCTACAACCTTGTCCCACTGAGTTCATTACACGTATCTTCAACTCTATGGTATTTATCATAGTTTAGTGAGATACGTAGGAGAGCAAAACTTATTGAAGGTCACGTGGCACCATTGTCTTTGCTTTGTTATTTTGAAGTTATACTTCTTTAGGCGTGTTATGAAAAAATGATGAGAGTGAAATTTTAAGATGCGCGCGCATCTGTGACACAAAATTAACAGTATGAAGTTGTCTGCTTAACCGCTCATTAAGTCTCGAAAAAAAAGCTACCAACAAAATAGAAATTGAACCTCGATATTAGTCGCGCATGTTGGTACGCTCGTCACCTCTGATCACTGTTTTCATATTTATAATATTTATCAACATGTTTCTAGTTTATACATTCACAACACGTGTTTTAGTTTCATACAAGTGCGAATTATATATGTGCTAATAAATTATATTCAGTAGTGATTTAAATTGAATATTTTGATTGATATCACTTACTATTTGTGAATATTAGTGAAAAAAATTGTGCTTATATACTTTTTCAAGTGCTCCAATATAATTGAGGTTAACTATCCGTATGTATTATTTATTGATATAAATTAAAATACTTTTATTTAATATAATTAACACTAAATATTATTAAATTATTAATGTTAAATACTTATTATCGGTTATTTAATATTTACAAAATAAAGAAATAAATTTAATAAAAAGTTTGTGATAAAAATTAAAATTGAACATCAAATTATAATATTAATTTTTCATATTTGCTATTATATTGAATAAATATAAATATTTATAAAAATAACTAAATAAATTTAATGAAATTTTTTTGATAAAAATGAAAAGTGAATATTAAATTAAGAAATCAATAAAAATATTTAAAAAATGACCAACCTTAAATTCAATCTTTTTTCTATTATTACGTCAAAGAAATATAACTTCTTACGTGCGTACATAAGTACACACACACTTTTTTTTTTAATGCAAACTTCTTTAACTTCGTTGAGCGATTCTCGATAAGAGAAAAGCTTATAGATTCCAGTTATCATTGATGTGACGTCATCTATCAACATGCTACAGTATATCAAGTATAAAATGACGTTTAATTGCTGACGCTGAGTTATAAATAATATAATTTGTTATTAAACAGTTGTTTTGATTTTGAACATACTGTATAAAAATGTACATAATTATTGCTCGGAGGGCCAATAAATGTAAAACCTAAACAAATATTATATTTTAATTATTGGGTTATGTTAATAATATCAATTAATAAACTTTTAAATTTAAACATTAAATAAACAGTTTTTCCAAAGTTTCAAATGTTCACTTCTGCCGGCAGTCCTTATGGCTGCAAAAAAATCTAGGTTTTTTGTGTCGAGGAAAAGCATTTACGCACTACCTCGGTGCGGGGCATGGAGGAATGCGTGGGGCTCAGACGGCGCGGCGGTCAGAGTTACCGCGTTTTTTGCTCCGACCGTGACATATTACCCACTAAAAGCATCCACTTCTTTACCGTTATTTACTTAATCTTACATAAAGTTATTTCTATCAGCTATCACTTCAATATTCTACATCGTTTATACACATGTTATTCTTCACACATCCAGACGTATTTTTTGTGTTTTATTGCATTTATCATTAGACAATCGTTTATCTGTTTAAATAAAGCTATAGTCGTTGTGCGCGCATAACGCATAAACTACCGGATAGGTTTCACGCTATCTTCATTTATTATGTAATTATTACAGTTTGAACAAACTGCGATTTTTTTAAGCACTATGCGTTTAGCTGAGGTGAGATGAGGTCATGAGGTGAGACAAGCTTGTCTGGGTAGATATTTGTGTTGAATTTAGATTTCTTGATGCTAGGTTTTCTAATAAGGGTATTATAGGTTTTATAATTTCTAATTTTTGTCCAAAAAATACGATATTTTCATTTAATATATTGTTAAAGTAATAAACAACACAGACAAAGCCGTGAGTACCTATCAACTACATTCATTTAAATCGTTATACAATCATTTTGATATGGCCCAAATCTTCGTTCAAGTTACTATGGACGTTACATCACTTTTCACGTAATTTAAAATGCACAGAAATTCCGAGAATGCATAAATCATATTCTACATAAAAAAATCTCACGTATATTTAAATCAATGTTTCCTAAAAAAATCTACATTTTAAATTATCTATAATGGTCTAGAGATTCATTTGCAATGTACATTAATAGGGGATCGAATGTTTATTTGCTGGAGAGAAACCGAGCGAGTCGACTGCGAGTCCAGCTTTGAATCGACTACGTATAACAGAGAGCTGAATAGTGATGTTCTACATACTTTAATACTGTACGTAAAATTCGATAAAATTGCTAAAATTTCGATTAGTATTTCGATATAAAATATTTACGTCGCATTTTCTTACAATTCTTCGTCTATAGTATAATATATCTAAATACATACTGATCTGAAGAATAAAGAATAATAAGAATGAAAACTCTGTAGTACAATTATTTAGTTTTTATATTTCTCTGCCAGTTTTTACAAACATTTCGAGAATTAAATTTTGAAAAAAATGGAACCAGAGTTAATAGGAATAATGCGAAAATGTTTCAGACCCTAACAAAATACCAGTATTAAAATTTAAATATATACAACGCGGGCACTCAGCTAGTAAATAGTGATATATATATTTAGGTTCTAGCGCAAAGCCTCTCGGTTCGCGAGGCCGTACGCGTTCGCCCTTGCCTTACGCCGCCTCTGAGTGAACATCCACATTTTTCAAATATATCTGTAAAAATGAATAATAATTAATCTAAAGACTTTTGGTGTGAAAGAGTGTTTGTGCAACCGAAAGGATCAATCTAGGTATGAAAAAGCCCAAACTGGGTAACATAGCACCTGCATGTTTAACGATTTTACCATGTATTTAGACAACATCATCATTAATAACTATCAGGTGAGTTTATTATAATAAAGCGCTGCGTCTGGACAGTATTAAAACCTACTAAATTACACTTGATATATATCCAACCTGTGAACTTTTATAAATTATTTTCTATCAAAATTATAAGTAAAAACATTTGAAACAAAGATTATAATAGAAAAAATTAATTCATAATATCGATAAATATTTTATCGTAATATTAAGTCCACTAGTGCTGACTATCTAGAGAGGGGAGCTCGTTTACATTGCTCTTTGAGATAAACAGGCTTGATTGGCGAGTGTTAGTCCTTCACAATTATGAAGATTAAAATACACCTTTAACCTTTATAAAGTCGATAGTTTGAAGCTCGTAAATTCAAAAGAATCCTGAGCAACGGTAACTCGACGCAAAGCCAAAGATAGAGCCGCTAAACATTATATTATCTTACAATGGGTATTTCTATTTATACAAGAATATCCAAAGCAATTTTGCTACATTTATGTAACCTCAAAACTGCTAATAATTTCATTTCGATCATTTTTTATTTTCTTTTCATTATTTACTTTTGGTGCTAGGCTACACAATCTCACCTAACAGTTTGAATCGATAATGACTCAGCTAGTAGTGTGGTTTGATTCCGAGTCGATGCACGTTGCTTCGAACCTACGTGGGTTGGATATAGGTATATCCAATTTTATAATAGGCTTCAACTTTCGATGAAGAACAATGTTGTGAGACAACCATAACATTTTATAATAATGCCTGCCAAGCCAGTGAACTACAAACCTTAAGAGGACACGCGGTTGGAAAAGTAGGTATTATAGAAATCTATTGCTATCGCGTTGCGCCCCATAGAAAGAGTTATAAAACACGAAAGGTATAACTGCAGCACGCGCTGATTTTACCGTATACAAAATAACGAAAACATCACTTCGTAGTAAGTACCCTGTTTCCTCCTTGAAAACTAAACCAATTTTTAATTTTCTTTCAGTTTTAGAATAATAAAGATTTTGGCTATACGTTTTACTTTTTTTTTATTTTATACATAAAGTTTTTTTGACGAATATCTGAAAATGAAGGCAAAAATCGAGATTTTTTTTTTTTTTTTTCATTTTCAAAGGCTTGTGTTTTTAGGTTTAAGACCGGTTATTTATGTAAATAAAAGTTCTTGTTTATCTAAATGAAATCATTATATTCCTTTTTACAGTTTACACACATTCTTAATATAAAACTTTGGGATCACATAAACATGTCAAATATTGTATCATACGTGCGTCTACTTAGACATCTATAACCGGACTAATAAATAATTATTAGTTACTGTGGGACGGGAAAACGATGAGTGACACTTGACACGTACCATCCATAACGTGCACTTTATAAATGAGCCACATGCTAGTGTCCCTAGATCTGCAATTTTTCTACAATACAATAACTAATTAATGGAAAAAATCAAAACGTACGGGTATGGCGGTGGTGGATATTTATTATTTGGTATAAAAATATTTACGATAATACCATTAATTACCCAGGGAGTAAACAGAGGAGTAGGTTTGTATGGATTAATGCCACTAGGATATCCTCTTAAGTTTGAAATATGCTTATTTATTATCCTGGATCATTTGGTTATAAAACTTATATTATTTAAGGTTCATTGTATGATTGAAAATCAAAGCTATTGATGTGTTGAACTAACACATTACTATTGAAACTTCATCGTTAAATAATATTGGTAAAAGTTATTATCATAATATGAACCGAAATACGTCCATTGTTGGGCATAAGTCTCTCCCCAAAGATTTTCACAAAGACCGCTGTCCCACGACCTTTACCAGGTGGTTGGTCCAGCGTGTTGAGGGCCTTTACCTGCTGCATCTTCCTGTACGTGGTTAAGTTGCGTTACGTCACTTAGCAACAATCAATGTCGTTTACTTACTCCAATACGAATCTATAAAAGACTGGATAGTAAAAGGTTAAAAACAGATAATGGCTGCGGTAAGCGGAAGTAATATTTTCTTGAGTCCGACATTAGGTCAGTATCTGTCGGTATTCAACAACGTGAGTGTACAAACGAATCCGATTCTAGACTTGAATAGTCTCCTTTCACGTTTCAGTTTAATAATAGACTTTTGAATGTACCAAATAGGTATACTTTTCCAGTGCTTTTGTCACCGAGTAACTGGATATAGGAATGCCGGGTGAAAGAAAAATTTATCGCATCGAAAGTAGTCTCTAAGAACGGCTTTTTTAATATATCTAGTCGAGATTCAGTCGGGCGTGAGTGCCCGAACCACTCCACTATCGGATTTTTTTTTTTTCCCTTTTTCGTTGAACAAGGCATACCACGTACAGCCGAGTATTGTTTAGTTATCTTAGATGCTATTCGCACATCCCTTTTATCTCGAAATACGTTGATCTACACGTAGAAACTCATGGAATCAAAAGCGCTGAATATTTATGTTAATATGGCAGACATACTGGCGGCTTGTTCCCCTCGGCACGGTATTAAGAGGGCATGATGTATGCGTGTTGCTTATATGACATCGGCGAAAACATGAGAATTGGGTCGCATTGTTGCCGTGGATATCTTTATGAAGATTATGCGAATAATATAGAGTCGTAAATGAAAGTTCTATAATCTACACAAAATATATGACAGTGATAATGGGCACATATATTAAGATCTCCTAAAGTTGTGTAACCGCATCGATAAAATACATAAATTCTAAAACACATTCTTTTACAACTAACTACCTAGACATTGAACACGGCGACTTTTTTTCGGTGGAAATTGCCTCACGCTAAATAATGGATCTCAAGGTCCCTTTTAGGTACATGGGACCTGCATCTAGTGTCCAGGAGTATGAGGTCAGTGTATGCGTCCTATACCAATGAATAGAAGTAACATTAAATTGAGCTGGTGGCGAGTACAAGATCCTCCCCAGTGTTTCCTGATTTGCTACCAGAGAGGGAGACAATTGGGATATATAAACAAAAAAATGTGTAATATATTAGGCTAGCGGAAGAGTTTATACACACAAGCCAATGAGCCAAACTAATTAATTTAGCGTGTATATTCTTTGTGACGCCATCTACGGACGGGTGAAGGGTTGCTGGTGATTTATTGTGTCATTGAGTGCTGAGGCTTTAATACTTTCGCTGGACCACTGCGGCAACCCGTGCGTACAGTCGTTAGAGAGCCGTTACACTATCATCGCATACTTGAATTCGAACGCCGTCGCTAGAAACTGATTTTACCGCTAACCCCCGCTATTGAAGCTGCACGCTATTTTATAATAATCAGATATATAAGTTTTGTACACTGGGAGAAGCAATGGTCGCCGCCACCATCGGTGAGTAGATTGCTGCAACTCCTTTCATTACTGCATCGCTTAGGCTAGATTGCCCCCCTGACTTTGGGCTATTTACACGACCAAGGATCCTCCTATAAAATACTATACCGCGTTTTACCTACCAAACAATCGAATCAAGGCGTCTTTTCTAAAACCTAGTAGAATAATCAATGAAGACTATTGAAATAGACTATCATTTTACTATACAATTATATTTTATGTATAGTCAGACAAAAATTGTGCAAGAACTAGCGTCTAAGCTGGTAATATATCCGTTACACGCTTTTTTTTAATCAACCGACTTTAATTTTCTTACTATAGTTTGTATTGTACTCGTGAAAACTTTTAAATGGCCTTCAGTATTATTCATTGTATTTACTCTAGTGTTTAGCTGTAAGTTTTCCTGTAAGAAATAAAATAAAATAAATATTTCTAAAAAAATACATTAAAATTGCGTTTATAAATATGCCGAGGAAACGGTCTGTCTACACGGGCTTAGAATGGGCAATTTCCGGTGTTTCGCATATCTAGGTGGAGTAATAAAATGTGTACATTTATATAAGATTGGAGTCGTTTATGTGGAATTATATCGAATTGTCTATTCCTAATCTATACTTATATTATAAATTAAATTGATGTGTCTGTTTGTAATATCAAAATTTTTTTTGCTGAATATGAATGTGTTTACATAACCTATACCAAATATACAATTTTTAAAATTTTTGCTTGGCTGTCTGTTTGTCTAACTAATTTCCCGAACGGCTGAACGGATTTTGACGAGAGTTTTTTTTAGTAGATAAGTGAAGTTATTCGGTGTAACTTTATATTTTCCAAAATGATTGGGGTTCTGCGTTAAAAATTAAAACTGACATAAAATTCTATAAAAATCCTATTCAATACATAGTTTTACGGCCAAGTGCTTGAACTTATGAGAAATATATTTACTTTATCTTATACTAAAAAAAATACGAAAATAATTTAGGTATCGTATAAAAAAATTGACACGCAGAGAAGAATATACGCCCGCCTGGGTAGCTAGCACCCTCAAGTTCGACAACCTGTCGCCAAATAGCAATAGGTGTGTTCCGGCAGCAGCATTTGAGAAATAGTATCTAGACTTAGTGCGTTTACCATCCTGGACCACATCATCACTTAACATCAGGTGAGATTGTGGTAAAAGCGTTGAGCTTATACCGTGTAAATAAAATGCATTTGTTAGTAAACCAGAGTTCGATTGCCTGTCATGCTTGCAAATATGCAGTGAGGTATAAGGAACAGAATGATTCCTTTTGATGCCTGTTTAGCTTTCCTTTAATTCTTTCCTATCATATTCATAATAAAAAATAAAAGTTTATAGAGTGGCAACACAAGATCCCAAAATGGTGAAATACGCCGTACCTTTCGCTAAGAACCAATATATTATTCCTTTTGCATTTCACAACTATTTCTTTAGGGTGCATCGCAATAGCAATTGATTTCTGAATTGCCTATGACTCAAATATGTTGCCGACCGCGTCTTCATAAGTCTCACTTCCTTTGATGAACCATGATTGTGTTTAGTACAAATAGCGCACTATATGTATGAAAGCACAAATTTTATTACGATTATGATTAATTACTACGAGCACACAAAAATTTAGTAAAATAATAAATATCGTAATATAACTTTGAACTTATATATTTTTAATTATATTTTATGGTCTAATGTGTATTGCGTACCGTAAAAACCGTATGGTCATGTCGATAACAGGCTTTCTGGACGTAACTCCGTACAATTTTCAAACAAATATTGCGTCTGATATTGATTGATATTTTAGAGATTTCCATACATTATTTTAAATATCAGGATAACTGAATATTGTTTAACGTTCATAAAATAAAAATAAAATATTTATGATAACATTTAACTTATTAAACTTGGAAAATATACAAAAATAACAATATAGCTGTCATCGCAAAATACTATATAAATACCCATAAATGTTAAAATGTAATAATACCTATAAATGTACTTGAATAGTGGCTATCTTCGTTGACACCGTCACTTAACATCAAGTGATATTGTTGTTAACTAATAAACCTATACAAATTAAGCAAAAAAAAACATTATATCCGTGTAGTGTTTTAGACTTTCATAAGCGCCTTCTTAGGGCCTAAATTGAATAAAGATGTTTTTCGTTTTTTTTTTTTTTTTACTATTAGTATATTTCTACTATTAGTAGAATAGTCAACTCTATCCATTTGGAGTACATGCCCAATCTGTTGGTCCTTCTTTATATATAGTGACGCGTGATGCAAGCCATGTCGTTGCAAAATTACCAACGTGAATTTTCTACTCTTACCGAGATTTTAGGTATAATATTAAAGGGTCATTCAACTTTTCTCGAGAGTATGGTAAGACAGGACTTTTCTTGATAAATAGCTGAAGTTACTCCGCGTAACTTAGGCTACTTTTATTTTTCAAAAATAATTAGGGGTCCGCGTAAAAAGTATAAAACTCATGAAATCGTGAATACCGGCCGTACTATCCACTGCACCATCATCGAAACTTTTATTAGTATTTATTAGTATAGCACGGCCAAATACCGTGGATAATCATGTCTACTGCATTCCAATTATCATTGGTAGTAAAAAGTTTACATTACTATATACAGTTTTCCTGGAACTAAAAACCAAGTGATACTTAATCGTCGATTGAAGTGAACACTTGAAAAATACTTAATGTCCTGGAAGATTTAGGGAAGGTTTTAAGGCACGATGTCCGAGGATTTCTAATTGAAATGTGCCAAATAGACGAAAGGAATGTATCAATTCAAAATCGTATTTAATTTACAAACCAGATCAAAAGATTTCAGTGGCCTAAATAAACTGTTACTGCTTGAAGTTTAGAAAAATAAAATAAATGCAGATCCCAAGATCATTCAATTCAGTCGTATTACAAAATAAACTATCTAATTGATTAATATTATTTTTCATAAATATATTGAAACATGTAATGCCGTGTGGTGCCGGCTAAGAACAGTAACTCCCCATACATTCTCGTGGGTGTCGTAAAAGGCGACTAAGAGATAAACCAGGGGATGGGCAGCAGCATCCTCTGAGAATCAAAACACTGCGATCGCCTACCCGCCTGCCAAGCGTGGCGATTATGGCAATATCCCCCTGTTTGTGGGAGAACTGTCCAGCAATGGACTTCACAAAGTTTAACCGATCAAAATGTTATGAAAGAAATAAATAGGCTTTTGTAGAATATATTCTATTGGCTATAGGCTTCGTTTTATATTTAACCCCTTGAACACTAACCTGGCGTTTACGCCGACTTTCCATTGTTTTCCTATTGTCTCATTTTTATGGGTAATCGGCATAATAATAAACCGATGAAAATGAACAAAACAGCCAAGTTTCTTAACTGAAATGGACTTGATAATCAATTGCACCTATACTAATGAATAAAATTGAAGTGTTTATTTGTAATTTCAAAATATACCGTTTGTAATGGTAAAGTCGAAATATAGAAGATATATTGTGTAACAGATCACGTTTTGGAGAGAAAACGAGCTGCTTCGATCGGAAGACGTAACTAAGAGGGATCTAGATAAATGAAAATTACTCACTCAGTGCTTGAATACAATACAATCTTACGAGATCCTTTAAAAAAAACAAATTTAACATTATTTGATTAGGTTTCAGTAACAATATGACAGCCTACTATAACTATAGTAATAATGCAGTTTACTATCAAGAACCATAAAAAATTTAGAATGCTCTTAATGAGACAGTTCACTCTGAACATAGATAGAAAGTTGTTACCCTTTTTTTAATGTGGGGGAAATGCATTTGCACTTACCCCCTGAAAACTCTAAACCGGGAGTAACGTCTCCCGGATTAGTGTTGGCAAAGGGGTATGTGGATCTCACCCGTAGTGAAATGCCAGGAATACCCACTAAAACCCCAATTTACGACCATCCGCTGTAGATAATTCCTTAATTATTGTTATAGATTTAGATGTAATTGATACTATTTACAGTAATGTAAATTTTGAAGAAATTGTAGGGAATACTACTCAAAATTGAGAAATAATTACGTAGGAAATTGTAATAGTCAAACATATCAAATACATATTTATCTATTTTCGGAATCAAACTACATATTATTCTGTATTGAGGACAAATGAACCTTAACATTCGATTACGAGAATAACATTGCGATTCACAAGCCTTACAAACACACACACCTAGAAACACGAGAGAGAGATATAAGATATGTGTACCTCATTTGTGTAAATGAGATAAATGATATGTTTTTAGACTACGATTAAATATGTGTTTCATTGGTGAAGAAAGCGTCCTCTTCATTCTGTATTATCAAAAGAACAACATTCTCAAGTCCGAGGGTATAAACACGACGCACAAGTGGAAATAGAATAAGAACACAATATGGACACAAAATTAATGATAAACTCAAATGTACTCTTAGTTTCCAGAACAAACCACTCGAAATGAATGTATTGTTATGTTCTAATTTAGGTTCTGAATGATTTCATCTATTTGTTATTGTTAGATATGTTATAAATTATGTTTTATCCGAAACGTTTTATGTAAGTTACTTTCGAATCCTGTTTTTGTATATCGTTTGCTATATTTATTTTGTTCTCACGTACATTAAGGAGTTGAAATATTTGACGTAGAAAAGGCGTGCCAAGATGCGCCAATAGACGTTTCAAAACATGAATAGATTAGATTACATCTAACGCCAAATGGCATGAACTTTAAATCTATAAACGTTAACTTGAACGGTTCACGTAGATACGTTATTTTTCAAACATATTGTAAGCGTTTTTATGCCCAATATCGGATGCGGACGACGTGCAAATTCAAATGAGGTCACGTAAGACTTAGCCGAAGAGCCTGTGTCACATTTTCTGATGATATCATCTACATAATGACACTCGTAAGCTTACTGGTATCCATTTTGAAAAGAAATAATTTTATAGGTCATTTCCATTATTATGATATTCTACAATAAAAGTCATTAGGATAAGATTTGCATACGTTGAAATCAGGTGAGAGTGGATCTCAATTCTCAACAAAGGTTTGAACCCGATTCTTCTTATTTAGTCGCGTTTTCAAATGTAGACGCTTTTGTATTTTTAATAGTCTTATAAAAAAATCTTTATTTCCCCAGTATATTTGTATATGAGGATTTTTTTTAATCTATGCCACCGACTTTTTACTACTATTAATTAATTTTCGATCATTTCATAGCATTAAAAAAAGACTTAAAAAAGGTTCAGCTTTTTTTATTTGTAAAAAAAATTGAACCAACTTATAAAAAAAAGCTAAAGTAAGTTGTGATTAGATCAGAATAAGTGTTTTTATTTTATTTTTTAATTGGAACTCGAACAACACTGCACATAAATATTCAAAAGTAAAAGATATGCCATCCAACGTGATAATGTGGCCAGCCTTTTCAGAACCTTCCCGCCTGGTGGCGAGCTGGACGGCATTCATTATTTATAGAGGTTATAGTAATAATTAGGTACTTTATTTAGTTTTTTGTTATTTAATTATAATGTATTATATACATATATTAATGTACTTTTTGATTTGAATGAATAAACACAACTAAAGATATGATTTACAAGCTATGGTTTTAGTAAAGTAACATGATATCATTATAATAAAATAGTGTTCTATATGTGCATGCTACTTGTACATAGATAAAACAAAAAATATAATTATAGAGACTGTAAAGAAATAATTGAACATGAATAATTTCTCAATTGAACAAAATAAGTAATTATGTGAATAATTATAATAATATTACAATATACAATTAAATAGCTAAACTAAATAATAACAAACAACTAAACGTCCAAATTCCGGACTAAGTAATTATTTGTTGCATTTTGAATCCACATCAATCGGGAATTATTGTATTTATTTTCAAGTTGCAATGAAAAAAACTTTCTTACAACTTTAAATAAATACAAAAAAAAATTATGTGAATTTCAATACTCATAGCTGTTAGACTATTTCAAGCAGCTTGATTTTATCCTCTAGATTACATATCTCGCAGGCAAAAATCAACCCTACTGCATACAAAATAAACTACACTTTGAATTTTATACAACTTTATTTTGATAGTTAAATAATGTGAAGATTCAAAAACCAGTAATTCAAGATCACTCGAAGTGTTGGCGGAATCTTTAAAGAATTTTTTGTTATATAAAAAAATTGTTGTCAGTAAGTATCTACTTGGTGATTATTTCAATTTAGTTTTTATAAGGGTTGTATCTAAGAGGCAGGTTGGTAAACAGATTTTGTTATATTTTTAGTAGTTTTTTCTAAGCGTAAATCGTCTTATTTATTATCTTTATGTTAGTTTAATCAATCTCAGCGGCACGTTTAGAACGGAAACGGAATAAAAAAAATATTATTCAGTGTTAAAAGACGTGTACGCGCGTATACCCGCTTCGCACAGCATACAAGACATACATACCCTATAATTTTAATTGGGTGTTAATGAAATACAATAAAATTGATGCGATATCATTGTTTCCGGTATTTATTTATATTAATTAACATATTACACTTATTAGGGCTATTTAAATAATACATACTTAATGTGTCGAGTACCCATAAAAATGAAACAATAGAAAGACAATAGGAAAACAATGGAAAGCTGGCGTAAACGCCGTGAAGGTGCTCAAGGGGTTAACCAAAAATTTGGACATTTTACACAACCAAGCGTCAAATCCCCCCCACCCTCTTCCTTGTTAGCAATAGTACTCAAAGTGCTTACACCCATCCGCCCTGATTACGTACATATTGATATATTAGAAAAAAATATACGTCAATTTTTTTCACGTAATTACCATTCAGAAAACCCCCACGCCATCAATAATAAACAATCAATTCACTTCTTTACGGCGGAATAAAAAGGCATTTCATTACATTATTATACAATCATAAAGCATGTAACTTTATGTGTAACAGCAGCTTCAATAAATTGTCTTAGCAGTACCCGCCTCTTATCCTAAGAAATCCTAATTGCGTTTGGCTCGACGCGAGAAACCTATTTCGTTCAATTTCACATCTCACAGGAATAAAATCTGTTTATCTCGTTTATTAAATATTAGCTCTTAGCCCTCAGTAGCTTTCTCTAATATACTCTGTTTTATCGGCAAAGATTTGGTTTAAAAATGTAGTCTTACCACTAGTACGCATTGCCCAAGCAGTATAATTAAACATAATCAGTCAAGTTGAAGCGATAATGTAAATGGACGCGGGTTCGAGCCCACCTAACCCACTCTAAATTTAGCTTGAGCTTTCGGTGAAGGAAAATATCATGAGTAAACCATATCATGGTGGTAGGACATTTTCTAATAATGCCCGCCTGGGTAGCTAGCTACCGTCCTCAAGTTTTGAAACCTGTCACCAAATATCAATACATGTGTTGTACTTCTAGGCTTAATATGTTTACCTGCGCGGATCACATCGTCACTTAACATTAAGTGAGATTGTGGTCAAAGCATTGTGCCTAATACAGTGTAACTGTAATGTACTTAATAAATAATTATATGCAAATAATACATTTAAATTCATATGAATACGACAAAATACTACTTAACGCAATTGTCTAAGATTACACCCTTAACAAAATCCTCAAAACGATTCTTCAAAATGTACATTGAATTATGTTTCCAAAGTTTTTCTTTTTAACGTAGAATCATTCAACAGTTTTTCACTCTCAGTAAAAATGTTATTTCTGTGTGAAGCCGCGCAGTTGAAGATAATTAAAAATAATATTCACCGAGAACCTGAAACAATTGGAGTTGGTCGTAAAATAAAACTCAAGTGTCTGGCAAACATCTTCACGGGTGGGAATGGATGAGATCTGTGAGATCTTTCAAAGTTCAAAGTTAGACACTATGAAAAATAAACTTTCCCAGGTTTCTGTACCTCTGTAATTTGACAATCGTTATAGTATAATAAGTGATGTATAAGTAATAATTAAAAAACAATTTCTGTCACACTTATCAATCACCCAAAACCAAATGGCCAAATCTACTTTAAGATTATAACATATTAAACCCCACAATCTTTGTATTAAAAGCACTACAGAAAGAGGGTTTTAGAAAATGGACGATAAAGATAAAAATGTAAAAAGAACTAAACCAAATACTAGCAAGATAGCAATAGAAACAAATATGTAAATAGATGCTTGTCGAACAAAGACGATAGAAAAGAAATCTTTTTTTTTTTTCGCTTTTGGGCTGACTAAACTGACAGCTATACTGGATTTTGGGGAGATGGCTTAAATCACTCAGTCTAAAATGCTAGCTAGTGTTGCAACACAAAAATGGTATGAAAATCACCTTGAGGTATTAATTATGTGGTTTAAAAAATTCTGTTGAATTTTTTCCATACTAACCCTACGGAGTAAGTAAAATAATAGAAAAAAGGTGCCTTACAGAATTCATATTATCTTACGTATAGTGAGTGCGCATTAAATACTATGCCACATGCATTGTATATTACTTTATTCAGTGTTACTGTATCGCGCTGGCGGCGGCTACTAAAAAATTCCCAGTTGAGGATCGGAGCATGTTTTGGACGTCTGCCGGATGAGAACGAGAAGTATAAGAAATATATGGATTATAAACTATTCAGCTAGTATTATAATGTATGCGATCCTTTTTAAGTATGCTCAGCTCTAAAAGGACGAAATTCAGTTCCTTAGTTAAAACCCACGGTACCATCCATCTTCTTTCTGAAGGGTCATACAAGATTGGTCAAGCTACTCCGCAGCGCCCCAGCGGTAGGCCCAAAGACCTTTGTCTTCCGTCCAAGGGGAGACAGCCTGATACCAGCTGCCCAACCCCTTCTCCAACCGCTAATCAACGAGCCCTCACCCCTCTCTTCTCTGCATTCTTGTATTTTGCCAACTAGCGGAGGGAGGCACTGCCTCTCGCCCTCTTAAGAGGAGCAAGGAACAGGTTGAGGTGAACCTTTCCCCGTCTTTCTCCTCTCCTTCCGGCGGTTTCCTGCCGCCCTTCCCTATGGCCTTCTGCCATTACTCCTTCACCTTTTAAAATAGAGCGCCGTCTTTTTATACAGAGGCCGGCAGAAGATACCTCTCATTTAGTGGCGGTCCTCTCTAACCTCTTCACCATATATGACGCACCTCGACGTAAGCGTAATAATCACTGCCGCCGACCACGGTGGCAATGGAAGCCTCGACCTAGGCCTCGGTGCTTTCACCATCGGTACAGCAGCCGGGAGTTTGGGTACCGAGATCATAGCCTTCCTTCAACTAAACCCTCCTTCTCTTCATCACTATGGACCATCCATCCTCCTCCTTATCATTCTGTCGTCCTTCCACGGAGCCAATGCCACTCTAAGAAGATCGGCCCAATCCATCCCTAAGGGGGCCGAGAACTGTACTACTCCCCCTATCCTTCACTCCGACCTTCTATCGAGCACCACATGCGCCTTTCTATCAGGTGTAGATCCCCCGTCAAGGTCCGACCTAAGGGGACATTGGCCGGCTTTGCCCGGCCACCTATTCTCCAGTACCTCCGACCTCTTGTTGCCCCCTGCCAACGCACTCACCACCGTCGCCCTAGACACCGTCACCACTTTGGCAACGTTTGCCAGAGATTCCCCTTCTTCTACCTCCTCCCTCTCATCATCACACGATGAGAGTCCAACCGCAGCATCCACGCACTGTGTCTGCACCGCTTGCTGCCCCTCCTCCACCTTCTTTCTCAGTCTCTCGTTTTCCTCTCTCATTTTACTTATCTCCGCTTCTTCCATCTGGCCTTTATGGTTCCCATTTCCCTTCGATACCTGCGTATTTCGTTGGACAAAACCTTCCCTCACGAACCTCGTCCTCCGCCCGAACCATAGCCCGACTGCAGTCACACCCACCGAAGCTCTGACTGCGCACAATTACAGTGCATACACGTCCAACCCCTGCAAAATAGCCAGAGCGCGACAACACACTAGCTATTCGCTTCGATGTTTACAAAAAATATCCACTTTGTAATGTAGTTTAGTTTGATTTTAAAATAAAATACGAACTGTTTGAAATACACTATAATCACTAAATAAAATATGTAAAAAAACGGCTATTTCCAATAACTTTAAACTGGCCTACCTCTACGTTCTCATTATCTCAGGCAGCAGCACTTGCGCGAGTCCTTGGACCCAGGGTGCGCGGGGATCGCCTGCAAGGATGAGTAAAGCGGCGAGATAATCCGCGTACCGGTATTAAAATTAATAATTAAAATATTGTAGTTTTTCCAAAAATCCAATTAGGACCCTCTGCAGCTTTATTTATACGCATCTAGCCGCTAGAAGTTGACGTTCTAATAATACTCAACACTATAAACCGGTTGGGAGAATAGAATTTTATCTCGCATAGTGTAAGAGCTTTGGTCTCAAACCGTTAGTGTGTGAAAAGCCATTTTGTAAGGTGCCTACTAGCTTTTCTCATATTGTAAGTCCTATTAATGTAATCGAGTTAGACCCTTTTAATAAATTGTTACTATTAAATTATGCGAGGAAACTGAAATAAAATATATTGTAAGGAGTCATCTTTTTGCTTGAATAGGTACCTGATTTAAAAGCTCGCCAATATGTACGGCTGAAATAGATATCAAAAATCCTGTCTTATAATAATAAGGTAAATTATCTTCTCTAACTGTTGTCTTTGGCTTTACTATCTATATTTACCCGTATAATAAAAGGTTAACGAGACGAAATCTGTACATTGAAGATAATATTTTAGAAAAATACTATGTGAGGCCACAGAATTAACTACAGAACATATTTCGATAGTTCAGAAAAAATCTGTTTATATGTCGGTGTGACTGAACCAAATTCGGTGAAAGTTGCTAATGACATATCACAAATAAGTAAGTACATATGTGTCACTGCACATAATATTTTGCGTACTTAAGAAGAGAAATTATCGGCTTATGATAACTAAAATAAGTAATGAAATCTCTCGATTCTAAATTTTAAAGTGTTAACCCCCACCACTTTAGGTCACACAAAATGTTTGCGGATTAGAATTTCAAAACCCTCCCATGAGAAATTTCACTTCAAAAAAATACAATATCGCCTTAGATATTATTCTATTTCGTTTCTAACTATAGTCAAATAAATATAATATTAAATACAGTATGAGTAATGAGAATTGTTCCTAAAACGTCGTAGAGACATCGGCTTGTAGTCCACTTTTCTACGCGGCTACACACGCCTCGTAACTACAAAGTAGTTTACGTTTGAATGAAGATTTTTTTTTCCTTAAGACATTTTACGGTAATAATACGGCTTCTTCATGCTTTTAACCGCATGAGAGACACACGTGTAGACAGTTAACGCTGACATTGTCTAAGCGTTTTATGACCACAATAAAGCATGTCACATCTACTTTTTATTACTTGTATTTAATAATTTCTTTTTTCTATTTATTTGTTCCAGTTCATCAAAGTGGCTGTAGTTCATCGGTCAATAAATAAGTGCAAACTATGACGATGATTTGATAAAAACCTATTGAGAGTCACCATCTTCATTTACCACGACTAAAGTCTCTAGGTTGGTGTGATACGTCTGCAGATACGGGACGGTACACCAAAACATTTTGAATTTTTTGATCGCAGTGATCGCGATCTTGTCAGTCCCAATTGCTCTACCATCTCGCTAGTAAGAGGATTTAGGCTGGCTAACCCCGGAACCCAACGCGCTAAAAAGTATGATGTTGGGTTTTTCACTGTGTACATGGTTGTCGTGATCTAGACGAGAACAAATCCCTATCTCATCGCTAGATTTCTTCTTCTTCCTTAATATGTTGACTACCCATAAAAATTAGACAATAAAAAAACAATGAGAAGCTGTCGTAACCACTAGGTTAGTGCTCAAAGGGTTAAATATTAACACAAACAACTAACTTGTTAGTATTTAGTAAATATCTAAAGCAAAAAAGATTTAGCGTCCGGAATGCTCATAACTGATATTCGTAGCAGATTGTATTAGTATTACAGGAGGAATCAACTTTCTGATAACTTGGTGAAATGGTTGTTTATGAAATACATTAAAGACACGGAAATCATCCATGACTATATTCTTTATTCCATTTTATGATAATACATAAACGAAAAAATTTAAAGTATGCAAAGAAGTAAAAACCATTGTAAAGATAACCAAAACACTATGACACGTATTTCGGTCTAAGTCCCCCGACGCAGGAGCTCTTTATCATTACACAAACACGTCGAGTTGTATTACTTCAACGTGAGATAAAACACATTAAGTCACGTCAGATCTTGTGAAATCAGTGTATATCGGACTCAGGTTTGTGAATATTCCCAACTGATGCGTTCGTATTTTCCTTTCAAGATAACATTTCAACGACTTTACCTTGATGGTTTCCGGCTGCTTGATTTCGTTTTTGATTTTGTTATAATTCTACTTAGTTTTGTTTTTATCCAGTTTAAAAATATCCAACCGAACATTAAGTTAGAAAAAGTATTGAAGCGTAATAATGCTTCGGTTATTACGATTGTGCGCATTATCGAAATATGCAAGTTTGAATTTTACGTCAGCTGGATCTTTTAGTACAACGCAAAATTATGCAACTTTAGGTAGTACTTTAGTGTTGTCAAATTTCGATTAAGTTTAAGAGTATGGGAAGATGAGTAGGTATCAGATGTTAGAAAGTGCAAATTCATTATCACGGGTTCGAGGTTCTAGCTGGCTCTAGCCGAGGTTCGTACCATTTTGGTGCCCTTGTGATGGTTACCATTTTAGACTGAGCACCTTAAGCGCTCGCGCTAAGTCCGGTGAAGCAGTCATACAAATTATAGTCAAGAGCATTTCGTCATCAAAAAAAAAAACAGTCCGAATTTAGGAACGGAAACAAGGAAAGTAAATAAAAAAAATTTAAACACTCCATTCTATATGGTGTAGAATACACGTACAGACTCGATATCTGTAGGAACCTGCAAAGTTTTTAGGCCTCATGTTAGCTTAGTTTAGTTTTGTTTAGCTTAGTTTAAACCACTATTATGTTTGACAAACTAATTAAATAACAGAATAAATGTGGATGGATGAAATGGTGTCAGGTTTCCAGGATCACATGCGACTCACATATTCCCGCTCCTAAAGCTTAAAATAAAATATATAAAACCATTATAAGATCTATCGCGTTGATTGGATCTGACTGACTGATCTGGCTATGTAGTATAACTAAAAAGACGGATTAAAAAAAAGCAAATACTAGCCAAAAACAGCAAAGACCATCAAAATATCATTAATCGATTGCGGGTCGTTGCTGCTACCTGAGCGGGTTGTTGCCTGCACGAGTGTACGTAGCGAAAATGCGAATATTACGTTAGATGTGTGGCTTAACGATTAGAAATTAGTGTATCAAAGGAAGCTTGAAAATAATACTAATGACGGAAAAGTTAAGAAGCATGTTATAGGCATGCCATGAAGAGAGATGAAAATTACGTAGCTAAAAGTATGAAGGTCTCGGTTATAGAGAGGAGAGAGAGAGGCCGAAGAAAGTATGAATGGACTATGGGAAGTATGATGTGTGTATAAAAGGCGTGGATGTTGGAATAACAAATAACAGAGGAGAGTGGAAAAAAACATGTGGCGACCCTACTTAATGTAAATAAAAATTTTATTGCACATAAAATTTGTACATAGATGAGCTTAGTGCCATTTAGCATTTTCTTCCAGTTAATCAGCGCTAGTGTTGTCAATACAAAGAAGTGGGTAGTGGGTTTTAATGTAATCATATATATTTTGTAGGTAATAAAAATGTCAAATCAGAATAATATTATACTATAAATGAACATGAATAGTATGCATAAATATTAAATAAATAGCTATGTTATCTATAGATAAAATATAAAATAGATAAAAAATTACGATTTTTCAGAAATACTTAAACAGTTTCTTGTTCCTATTCTTTAAAGTAAAATTGAAGGAGTTTGGATTTATAATAGGTGATTGTCTTAGCATCTTGTAGGTAAAGCGGTAAAAGAGTAAATAAGTTAGAATATAATGTCGTACTGTGCTCAGGGATACAAAGTGTTTTGCTATACGTAGGATGAAGGGTGCGGCCACTGTTACTCAGCCACCTAAAGCGTTCCTGTAGATACAGTGGAGATCGTGGCTCAAATAATAATATACCATTAACATAATTCAATACATGCGCCTTTCTACGAAATCTAATATTTAACCACAACAATTTGGAACGGAATTGAGAGACATGGTCTTACTTTCGCAGCCCAATAATATAGCGGCACATACATTTAATAAGAGTTCAAGTTTGTCCAGCAATTCTTCAGTAATGTCCGGATACGCTACGTCTGCGTAATCGATGATTGGAAGTGACAACGAATTTACTAAAGTTACTTTGACAGAAAAGGGCAAGAAATTTTGCATTCTTTTAAGTGATTGTGTCCCATACAAAGAGTTTTTTATTGATATTTTCAATATGATCCGCCCATGATAGATCGTAAGATATGTACAATCCTAGACTCTTTACTTGTTTATGGTATTCTAGTTCCAAAGTGTTATACGTAACTTTAGGCAGTGTTGCCTCATGTAACCGACTTAATGCACCTCGACGCCCTAAAATAATAACCTGTGTTTTTGTTGGATTCACAGAGAGGCCGTACTCTTCTATCCACATATGGATACGAGTTACATAATCAGTCGGGTTTTTCATGTAATCACTTCAGGTTTAAATTAAGAAAAATATATTATATTAAGAAATTATGTAAATAGTTATTGGAAAAAAAAAGAGAAAAGGTTAAAGAACAAAAAAAAACATAAAATACAAAGACAGAGAGAATAAGGAAGAGTAGGAAAGGGGCATGCTAGAAGTATAGAAATGAAATAAAAAGATTAAATAGAATTCTAAGGTCTCTGGTAATGTCAGAGGTGCATGGGGGACAAAAAAAATAAGATTAGGTAAAATGATGATGATGAAATAAAAAAACTACCATCAACTCTTGTCAACAAAGTGTCAATTAGTTTTCCGTATAGGATTTAATTTACCATTTTTAGCTCGACATTACTCAACATTGGAACTGATTACATTTAAACATCGGCATTAAAAACAAACCGATCAAAGCTAATAAAAAAAATCTGCGGTTTTAATCAGAATTTCTGGAGGTTTTCAAAGGATATTAGTGCCTACGTTTCTTGTTACTGTACAAACGAAAAGACGTAGCCTACTTCACGTTACGCACTCTCCTCACGTTCAATCGAGGGTCAATCAAATTAGAAAGAGCCTATTCGATTTTGTTCTTCGGTACGGTTTAAATGATAAACTGAAGCGTCTTGTTGGCACAATTGCGATTAATTTCTTCTAGATTTCAATGTAAATACATAATTAGTGATATTTCAACTTTAGTCTACTCTGCTATAACTTCGATAAAACATGGTATCTATTTTAAAATATGTGGACTATGAAATACTATTCGTATAACTCATTAGATTTTGTAAAAAGAAACCCAGCAATAGTTTACCGTCAGATAAATATCTTGCATTTCTATATTATTTGTCATAAATAATCCTACTGATAAAATGATAGTGATGTTTGATTTGATCTTTAATAACTCTCGCAGAGAATAATAATAGTCTGTAATTATTGTGCCGAACTGGAAACGAGAAAAGGTGACAATTTAAAAAAGCTTTACAACCAATAAATTTTGTAAGAAGGTAAGAAATACAACGCATCGCAATTTAACTCAGTATATTTATGTTACAGTAACATATCTGTTATCACACTACATACGTTCTAAATAAAATACAACGCTTTAGAAGGATATTAAAAAATATTATATAAAATTGACATTTTAAAAGTACAAAGTTTAGAAACGCTTGTGTTTACTTTAGAGTTAACCACTTTAGTCATTCTACCGATAACAGATAGTCAGCTAGAAGTACCAAGACAAGCGCTTCGCCGTAGTATATTTGTAGTTGATAACTAGGGTAATAAATAAGGCTTAATCAAAGGGATCAAAGGGGATAATAACATTAAATGTGAGAGAAAAAACTCTAAAATTGAAATTTGTTTATTCAGATTTATTTTCGCCGTCTTAAATATAACCTTTGATGACTTAGTATTAACGCCCTTAGGTTTCATTTCATTTCAAGATCAAATTCTAACTTATGCCCTTATCTGATAACTCGTACATTATAAACTTGATTGAATTGATTTTCATTGCTAACCAATTATTTGTACCATTTATATCAACCAAACTTAGCATAAAGAGAAATAAAAGATAAATTTAATTTAATGTTGTAATTAATAATTCTCGTTAATTCTAATTATAGATAATGGATTAATTTGAGGATACACAACACGATAAGCAGTTTTATCCAGCAATTTGACACTTTGAGACTAATTAAGGTTAAGGTTTAAGAATAGCTTTATTTCTCATAAAGAATTACATGATTCACTTACTGAGAAACAAATGTTTAAAACTAGGATTATTATTTAGAGCGCACAAAGGTACATAACTAAATTACAAAAACAAACAAATAATTACTAAGATGTGGGTAGATACATAAGATACATAGAGACCTTAAGAATTTCGATCCTTGTCTAATTGAAACAAGGATGCATGAATTATTTTAGCATTTACTAGATGAGGCATTGATGGCATAGTCTCGTATCAACAACTTTTTATTTATTTATTTTTTCTTTGTAATATTTTTTTTATTTATTAAACGTCAATTTTGTTAATTATTTATTTTTTATTATTTTTTTTCTTTTTTTTTTTAGTTTGGCTATTCTATTCATATATTTTAGGTATATTTGAGATTTAGTAGCCATTTTAGTTTAGTTATATTTTAGTTAGTTTATATTTTAGTTAGTTTATAGCCCTTAATAGTTTACGTTTTAATTGGAAATTTACTAATGTATATTTTTAATTTATTAGTATATTCTTTTTTTTTATTTATTGTGGTGTTTAGTGGATTTATATGTTGTTATATGAAATATTACGTAATTTAATGTTTTTATTTAATTATTATTTATTTATTTGTATGTATTAATTGTATGAATTTTTAGTAGCTTTTTGAATCGGGCATAACATTTTTCTTCTTTTATTTTTGATGGTAATTTGTTGTAAATGTTAACACCCTCAAACTCCAAGTTTCTTTTACCGTAGTTAGTTCTAGGTGGGCGGGTCACTAAGTAACTAGCACGTCTTAAATTAATCTTTCGTGTTTGTTGTTTTGTTTCAAAACTCAAATTCGAATGGATTTCTTTATTTAATATTTTACGTATAAGAATACATGTGTAATATATGTACGTTTGTTTTATATTCATTATTTTTGTTTCCTCGTATATTTCTTCAGTAGGCGTCTGAAATGCATAGTTAAATAAAACTTTAATTAGTCTGTTCTGCACTCGCTGAATTGGATCTATATTAGTCTTTGCTGCAGTACCCCAGATTTCAATGAGGTAGTCGATATGGGGCTTAACCAGAGAATTGTAAATTAGATATCGTATTTTTCGAGGGAGACAATTTTTTATATTTCGTAATGCCCCTGTAAGTGGAATTAGTTTAAGTTTGATTTTTTCTAGGTGTGGCTTCCAAGTTAGTTTACTGTCTAAGATAAGTCCGAGGTATTTTTCTTTAGGTTTTCGTTCAAGTAGTTGGCCGTCTATTTTAAGTTCAAAATTATTATTTCCTTTTTTATTCTTTGCTGCAAAAATTACATAATTTGTTTTCGTAATATTAATAGTTAAAAGATTTGACTGAAACCAATCATTTAACAGATTAAGATCATTCTGGGCGTCAGCTATTATAGTTTCGATTGAGTAATCAAAGTAAAAAAGACTTGTATCGTCCGCATATAGAGAGATGTCGCCTTTGAGACCTAGTTCGCTGATATTGTTAATATAAATAAGGAACATGAGGGGTCCTAATATTGATCCCTGGGGGACTCCAAAGCTAATAACGGTGGGATTGCTTTCATATTCACCTATTCTTACTATTTGTTTACGGTTCTCCATATATGATTTAAAAATTTCCAGTGCTTTACTTTTAACACCATAGTGTTCTAGTTTTTGTAAGAGTAGGTCATGACTAATGGTGTCAAAAGCTTTTCTGAGATCGATAAATATACCTAAGACAACTTGTTTTTGGTCAATTTTATTTTTAATTTTAGTTACAAGATCAATTGTAGCGGCGAGAGTATTAGATTGAGATCTAAAACCATACTGTTTAGGGTAAAGGAAGCTTTTTGATCTAAGGAAAGATTCTAATCGGTTGTAGAGAATCTTCTCAAAAACCTTAGAAATCACCGGGAGAACCGATATAGGGCGGCAATTGGACGGGTCAAACCTACTGCCCGATTTATGAACTGGTACAATTTTTGCTACTTTTAAATCGTCGGGAAAAATACCACGTACCATACAATGGTTAATGCAGGCTGTAAGTTTTTTAGCAAATATATCTTTTACGCATTTAATTGTTTTTGCACTAATACCATCAATGCCACATGCAGTATTACAATCCAAACGTTTAATTATATCAATAACTTCAAACGTAGTTGCTGGTTTCAGGGACTGTAATTCCGTTTCATCAGTGAGTCTACATTTTACTACGATTTGAGTTCCTTTTGATTTTTTGGATATTGTATGCGCTAAGGTTGAGCCGATAGTCGAAAAGTATGAATTGAAACTTTCACATATTTCTTTTTGATCAGTGATAGTACCAGCTTCAGACACAAGTTTGTCCGGTCCAGTTCGGTCACGTAATTTGTTTTTCGACAAATCATTTATAAGCTGCCACATTTTACGTGGTTTGCTTAGATTTTCTTCAAACCTCTTTAGGTAATAGTCTCTTTTCGCTTTCTTTATGTTGTATGCCACTCTAGCTTTTGTATGCTCATACTCTGTCTTTAATTTCATGTCTGTTGTATTTGTTTTATATTGTTGCCATAATGTGTTCTTGACATTTATCTCTTCTAATAGTTCTTTTTTAATCCAATCTTGCTGTGGAGGATTCAGATATTTGACTTTCGTAATTCTGCTCTTATTTAAACAAGACTGTAGTTTTTCTGTCAGTTTCTCATACTCTGGCTCTTCATAATTTTTAAGTCCTTCATCCAGGCACCGATAAAGTGTATTGTAGTCAACTGCGCTGTACTTCTGTTTATTATAATAGATGGTTGTTGGTATTGATTTATCTCTAGAAGTATCTGTTTGTGGTCAGACATTGAAGATTCTATAGTGACAAAATGAAAATTATTTTGACTTAAATTACAGGAAACGTGATCTAACATAGTCTTAGTTGAGGTTGTTTCACGAGTACAGTGATTTGGACTTATTTTATTTAAAATTTTGTAGTTGTTCTCTCTTAGAATGTTCTTATAAGTACGTGTCGCTGAATCCGGGTTAAGTAAGTCTAGATTATAATCGCCAAACACTATTGCTCGTTTCATTTCATGTAATTGTTGACTATATACCTCGAGAAAGTTATCCGTATTCATTTTATTGGGTTTATATATGGCACCAATATTAAGAGAAAATTTTTTCAAGTTTACCCAGAGATAATGAGTATCATTCATGCATTTTTCTTTAACAAGATGATGTTTGAGATTATTGTGTACAAAGATTGACACTCCACCTCCCCTTTTATTTTGTCTATAATTGTAGTAATGTGTATAGGAGGGTAACTGGATTATTTTTGCCTCATCTTCACTCTTAATCCAAGTTTCCGAAAGTATAATAATATGTATAGATACTAGTAGGGAAGCAATAATACATCTAAGCTCATCAAGTTTTCCCGGTTTAACGATACTACGAGCGTTGGCATAGAAACATTTTAGGGATTTTTTTGTAAAAACAATATCTGAGTAATTATTAACTATTTGGTATGTTACTTTTCCTTTTGACGGCATTAGTTTTTTGGAGTTTCTTTTGTTGTATATGTAGCTTGCGTTTCTTTAAGTGTGACTATTTTTGGTATGCCCTTGATATACTTAATCTTAAGTCCAATTTCTCCATTTGAGGTGCGTTGATGAAGTTCTTCTTTTAAATTTTTAAGGTATTTACTTTGATATGGTGTTTGGTCCGAGAATATTTTAATGTCACCAACGTCCATTTTATTCCTATTACGAAGTATACTTTTTGCTGTGTCTTCAGATGAGAAGCATACTTTTATTGCACGATGTTGCTTTTGTTTATATTTTCCGAGACGAAAAATTCTAGTAGGTTGAGGGCAGTCATTAAGAATTTGACCAGTTATTCGCAGTATTTCTGTTCTGTCATAATCTTGCCGTATGGTTGTAGTAAGTTTTTGTGATTCAGGAATACCAACAACTATAATATTTTTGGCTCGAAAATTTCGTTCTTCGATTTCAGTAAAAATTTCATCATGAGTAGTAATTGTTTGAACAGAAGATGAAGGTGGCATATTTTTTAAATTATTGACATCGGCTTCAATGACCTTCATTTTCTTCTCTATGCTTTCGGCAGCAACGGATAATTTTGAAAGTTGGTCTTTTAGATTTTACTAAATTATTACTATTTTGTTTAGTTACTTACTTACATATATTACCTAGGTATATAAGTACCAAATGTGTTCTTTTAACCAAAAATTTAGGTCACACAATACTATTTTTTATTACAGAGAGAAAAACATTGGTTACAAACAATTACAAGTAAAACTGTGCATTGAATCGGACCTTGTTCATTTTTTTTCTAAATCCTAATTATTTTTCCCCTTGCAACTTCAGCTATCTATCAGAAAAAATGCCGTTAAAATCGGTCCAGCCATTCCGGAGACTAGCCGGAAAAACGGACAGACAAAAGTTTCAAAAATTGTGGTTTACCTTAGATACATTCATGTGAAGCGATTAGAAGCGATGATGGCGCAGCGGGTGGTGCGGCGGATTTCGCGTCAATCGACGTGGGTTCGATCCCCACCTATACGACTCTAATATCGGCCTAAGCTTTCGGTGAAGGAAAACATCGTGAGGAAACCATAGCATGATGGTAGGGCATTTTCTAATGATGCCCGCCGGGGTAACTACCACCACCCTCAAGCTTGAAAACCTGTCACCAAATACTATTAAGTATGTTTCGGCACCATCACTTGAGAACCAGTACCTCTAGACTTAGTGTGTTTACCATCCTGTGGATCACATCGTTACTTAACATCAGATGAGATTGTGGGCAAAGCACTGAGCCTATTACGTTAAAAAAAAACGTGTTTTTAGTAAAAAGTTACTATTTTGATATTACAAACAGACACTTAATTTTTTTTAATTTCATCTATATGTGACCGTTTATAAAATTATCGTCATGTGTATATTATATTAAGGCTATTTTCATTATTATATAACACAATTAAGCGATCGTGTAGTGGGTAATTTTTTAAATAATCGCAATAAGGGAATAGGAATCGTTCAGTTGTTTTTATTCAATTTAGAAATACCATGTGGTATGTAATTATGTTTTTTAAATTTAAATAACATACATACATAAATAGTGCGCGGTAATAGAGAAATGTATAGATTTTAAACATGCTTTTATTTTGTTTTTCTAAGTTCTATTATACTACTATCACTAAGAGTTTATTTAATCTTTCAATCTAGGTTATCGGCTGATTTATTATTAAATAACCTCCAGACGTAAAGCATATCTACACAGAGAGGAGAGAGAGAACCTCCCAATGGATAAAATACTTTAATATATTTTCTTTACTCATAATATTATTCTATAAGCGAAATGTAATGCGATACAGTGATTTAAGTGCAATTTTAAAATTATATTTAAGCAGACAAGGTCAAAATGGCATGGATTTTTAATAAACTAGAGCTTTACTCGCATATGTTTTCTTTTCTTCACTCTATTTTGTAATCATCATCATAGCAGCCGGAAGACATCAACTGGAAATATACAAAATGCAACTTTGAAAAACAGGTCAATTGTCTAATTCAACACGGCTGGGCCAATTTCGGGAAGCTACGCTGAATCTTCTCGACAGAAATACCACTTCGACCAGTTTATTGCCTCATAAGAAGGCTCAAGTTTATTCAAAGGTCAAAAGCTATGCTCGAAGTTACACTGAGTGATTGTATTGAGGATGACGAGGCCCTAAAGCTGCAGAGGGCGGGGTACATTAGGTACTTATAGAACCTATGCCTAATGGGACCTACGGATTTTCGAATGGAGACCACGTACGGGAAGACGAAGAGTGGGTAGCCCCCTAACAAGGTGGGCTGACTTCATCAAGTCGATGAAGATCGCGTGAATCCACTGGATGCGAAATTCTAGGACAGATTTTTTTAAATCACAAATGATTTTTATTTTAATTATTTTTTATTGCAATATCATTTTGTATCCCAAATTTTATAACTAAAATATAAATACATAGACAACTTCACGTCTCTCTCCTATAAGGGTAGGCAGACACCACATCCTTTCACGTGCTATGATCCTGACTCACGTCTTTCGCTTCTTCTTCTTGTATAAGCACCTTCATACATGCTCTTCGGCTACGGTTACTTTTGACCTGACCTTTCTCCAGAACGTCCTCGATCTGGCCGAGATACCCTCGCCTAGGACGACCCTTACCAGTTAGTCCAGTCACACGCGCTTTGTAAATTTTTTCGTCAATCTTTCTTCATCTACCCTCTCTACATACCAATTAAGCATCCCTTTCTCTATCTCTGTCAGTACATCCTCTACCACACCAGAACGTTCCCTTATCTCACTATTCCTTACTTTATCTATCATTTTCAATGCCAGCTATACTTCTAATCTGTACAGCATTAATCGTGCTTTCTTCTTTTTCAAAAACATACTTTTATTCTAAATGTAAGGCAAATAAATTGGCTACTATGTCAAAAAAAATAATAGTTTATTTTGGTTCAGTGATTCTTAAGTTATAATCCAAGTAAGTAATAGATCAAGTGATCATGTTTTTTTTTAATAAAATGTAAGGAATTATTTTCTATAAAACAAAACCAATTAACCTAGATGTATTATATAACAAGCTGTGTGCCCACGTCTGTGCCCGCGTTTCATATGTTCTTCCCTGCGTTTTAATTTTATTCCACGGAACCCTAATTTTTTTTTTTGTAATAAGTCAAGCACTTGCCCGTATAACTGTGCATTGAATCGGATTTTATTTAATTTTTAATGGATGGTTATTTTTTTACGCGGAATCCTAATCATTTTCGAAAACTAAAAGCTATCTACCAAAATTGTCCTGTTAAAATCAGTCCAGCTGTTCCGGAGATTACTCGGAACAAGCAGACCGACAGACAGACAAAAACTTTAAAAATTGTATTTTTGGTATAGGTATCGTATATACATTCATATCTATTTAGTAAAAAGAATAATTTTTTTTTTACATTACAAACAGACACTTCATTCTTATTTATTAGTATAGATATACTGTGACAAAGTCTATCTTTGTAACGATTTGTTTAAAAAATGGAAAAGCTTCCCTACAGTTATAAACCCATTTATCTATACAAGTAGATATAATTGAAGTATCTGTTTGTAATATCAAAAACACAACTTTTTACTAAATACATAGGTATCTATACCAAGAAAAGAATATTTAAATTTTTCGACTGACTGTCTGTTTGTTCTAGCTAATCTACAGAAAGGCTGAACTAATTTTTACGGGTATTTTTTTGGTAGATAGCCGAATTTTATAAGGTATACGCAGGCAACTTTTATTTTAAGAAAGTAATTAGAGTTCTGCGTAAGAAATCCGATTTAATGTTTAATTTTGGTGGCGTTTAAATGTTTGACAAAATATCTTTACTTTCTGATAGTACTAAACATAATTAAGACACTAAAATACTAAAAAATATTTTACGCAGTGAATAATTGTACGTGAATATAACACGCGAGAGCAGCCGCGGGAACAACTAGATCTAAATCTGTTCTTGATGGGAAGACAATAGACAGAGAAATAAACAGGGTAATTAACCCACGACAAAACAAGCCAATTAAAGAAAAAACCTAATACAAGTTATATCACAATAATTCTCGATATAGTTCCTGAAAATTATTTCAAACCCATATATAATTAAAAACAGCATAGTAGTTCAAGTCTGAAAATTTGATTTGTCTAAATTGTTATACCGTACACTTTTGTGCGTAAAATAAATACCTTCATCCTAATACACAGCGATTTTAATCAGCCACCAGGCGTAACAATATTAAAATAGTGTTTTGTTCCATAGAGACATAGAAGTAGTTACCTACCAGATTTCCCAAAAAAAAAAAAAAACAAACCCATTCGCTTCGTCGCCTCGGTCCTGTCTGCGCAGAAACACAGAAATAGTATTCGCACAATGTCTACAGTGAACGAGACAATTCACGTAATATCAGACACAAAAAATGATCGTCGAAATTGAAATGCTTGTAATTGTAATTTGTAAATAAACATGTAAACACGGTAGGTATTAAAGGTAAGGTAAGTAAAAAACAAATACTTTAGTTGCCTTCCGTAATATTTGGACGAAACATGAAACATTAATAAAAAAGGAAATAATACTAGCAGGTCCTGTTATTCTTTTACGTGGATCCCTAATTACCTTACGAAAAATACATTAGGTAATAACAAAAAGTAAATTCTTATAAATTTAAACATTTCCAGTAAACTTCATTGGATCGGATTTTGTACACTCGTGATTTTTTTAAAATAGTTTCTATGTTGACAGACCTCAATTTATTCGTATAGATTAATTGTGCCTGGGATGCGATGCAATGCTAGAATTTTCCTTTTTTGTCAAGAACTTTCTCGAACGTACGCAGATCAGCTCACCAAAGTTTCATCACAATCAGATGTATGCTTTAAAAGCGCTTAGAGGACAAACTTACTTACATTCATCTTTATACATACATACTTAAAATGTATTGATTGATAATTTGAGTTTTGGAGATAATATTATCTTAAAAATGTATAATCCGTTTCTGTTAAAGATCTTTTCATGTTACATTAAGATAATTTAAAAAAAATATATATTAATTATAATAATATGACTGTATTTTCAACGCGATATTACACGGCTTGGTCGCGCTACACAAAGCTCTCGTCGCTACATTCAGCGGTTAAATCTAGCTCACTCCTCACCATTCAGTGCTCGAGGCAAAATAAAAACACTACTGTATAAATATCATTCCTTAAAGAGACATTAAAGAAAACAAATATTTCAAGTGGTTTAAACATCTATTAAATTTGGGTTTTGAATTAAAATACTACTTCGAGTAAAATATAGCAATTTATACTTATTTTCATTTATACATAATTAATGTACCGGCTAAGAATAGTACCACCCCATGTCTTCCCGCGGGTGTTGTAAAAGGCGACTAAGAAATAAACCAGGGCATGTGCAGCAGCATCCTCTGAGAGACACAAACAATTACTGCGATCGCCAACCCGCCTGCCGAGTGTGGCGATTATGACAATCCTTCTCTTTTTGGGGGAGACCTATGTCCACCAGTGAACGTCAAAAGATTATATCAATCAAAAAAACATTAATTAATGTTTACATTTGCACACATATTTTTTTTATTGTACTAAAATGTAAACTAATGTGCATAACTAATCAATTTGTAGAAAAATGTACCTTTTTTACACGGTTTGGACTAAGTGTTTTGACCACAATCTCACCTGATGTTAAGTGATGATTTGGTTCAGGATGGTAAACACAATAAGCCTAGAGGTACTGGTTTACAAGTGATGCTGCCAGAACACAACTATTGGTATTTGGCATCAGGCGGGCATTATTTTAAAATGCTATACCACCATGCGAAATGGTATACTACCACCTAAAACATTTGCATACAAATATTTAAATAATTTGCAATCAATTTGCCTTGATGAATTTACACTCGAAATGGTATTAAATTAAAATCATAAACTATATTTAAGAATTTTATTTTTTTGCATTTATACCAATATATAATGCGTGCGTTATGGATTATTTTATTTTATGGATAAATTCTATATTAATAATAAAATTATAAATTTCCCTTGTCTGTACATTTCCGATTTTTGTGAAAAGAGTCATTGCAAGGGACTTAAAATAGATAATTATAATACATTTCTATCATATTTGGAAATGTCTATCTGTCTGTTTGGTTGTGCAGAGAGATAGACATTTCTGCAGACAGATAGACGTTTTTTTTATTAAATTATTATAAAACATATTCCGGGGAAGGATTAAAGTTTTATTTCATTAAAATCGGTCCACTATATCAAAAGTTATTGTAATTTTAATGACACGCGACGGAACTTTTTAATTTACCAACGCAATTAAATGTGTTTAGTCTTTATTCGAGAACAAAAAATTGATGGATTGATCGAAATTGAACAAAATGGCATAATATAAAATATAAATATCTAAGACATAGTAAATGAGAAAACAATATTTTGATATCAAATTTTCATAGAATCTTTACTAATATTATAAAAAGAGGTAAAGTTTGTGATTTTGGATGTCCGGGCTAATCTCCGATACTACGCACGTGATTTGGAAAATTCTTCATTGTTTGAAAGGTATATTATATATAGGGTAATTTTTATTTTGATTCTCAATAATTAACCTCAATGAATGTAATTGAAGTCGGCAATAATTGTATAGTATGCGTGCGCTGTCTGAATGGTTTGATCAATGCCCCTGCGTTGCTTTCGGTGTTTGGGACTGGGTCGCACTCGCTCACTCTGTCCTTTGGGGTAGGCCAGGAAGCTCAATGTTTTAGGCGTAGGGAGCAGGGCTATAAGATGTGACTGAGGCGGGAGGTGGCACTCATCACCACTTGGGTAGTACGCTATGCAGGCCGCCGTTCGGGCTTATTAGGGCAAAAATAGCTGGGTGCATAGTTTCAGCTCAGGGGCCCTATGAGGACTAAGCACAGACAGCGGTATAGTCTGCACACCGCACCGGCGGGGTCTGGACTCTACTTTTTTTTTCTTTTTTTTTTATAAATCCCCGCCAATTTTGTCCTCTGGCATGACCAGAGACCTTGTTATTACTGTCCTTTTATTTGTGATATTTTATTGTTTTTTCGTTTTTTATAGCATGTTCTTTTGCTTATGTTTTCTTTTTATAAAAGTTTTTAATTCTCTTAAATCTAACAATACAGTCTGTTCGTCTAAATTAATAAAATAAAGTCCAGTCTTATGGTTATAGTAGTCATATCAACAATTTAAACAATTAATCAATTCATATAATTAAAATACTTAAATCAATTTAAAGTCAAAAGTAAAAACTAAATTACAAATAAAATCAATTCATATAGATTCAATTTAAGTTAAAAGTTAAAACTGAATTCAAAATTAAACTCAAAATTTAAAATCATTTAAAATCCAAAAACAAATTCAGGGCAGCAGTATAAAAACTAAATAGATAGATTGTATCTAATGGGAGAATATAGGCCGTCTTTTAAAATATAATTGTCTGAATTCCACGCTAGTGAAGTCGCGGATACGGCTAGTCCGTAATATAATGTGCACGTAGCTGAATATAGGTAATCACCAAATTTGATTAAACTACAATTCAGTAGACTGGCACAGTGTATTATATGTATGGAGTTGAACATTTCTCATGTAAACATTGCTCGCCATTTTAACTAAACTTTAATTATAAAAGATTAAAATAATAATAACCAAAAAACACTTGATAAACTCAATTTATTTATGGTCATCAATTGAAAATCCATTTAAGCTCGAAATGTCAATTTGAAGCGCTAATCAAGCGGTACAGGCGCCATCAGACATTCAATAAGCGCTATGACGATCTCTCATAAACGGTCAACGGCCTTCAAATAATGACTCTCGTGTCGGGCTCGTCACGCTCCCGTGACCGGAGACGTTCATAATAAGTTCATTGCACGTTTACTAACAACATTTCAGACCCAAGTGCATTATAGATAATTTGAAGAGGGAATCTAATTGGATATGATGTGTTTATTTTTAATTAGAAACTCTTAGTTGTTTCGTTGTATATTCTGTAGTTTTCTGACATTTTACTTGATAGAGGCAAACATAATAAAACCTATACATACATATTCTTCATAACACATAAAACTATAGTAGTTATATCAATTAAGAGGGTCAGAACCTGGGCATATGTCTCTCAGGTTCCAGATCGCACAACAGTTGCAATTGTATTTTACATTTTGATGTAATTTTTAATAATTTTTTTTTACAAGTGGCTAGTTCTAGATCTAGATCTAGTTTTACATAGATGCATTATAAATAATATAATAGTGATGTAAGTTTATTTTTATTTTCAAAGTATTAAAAGAGAACAGATACAGTGTGCGTTGGGGTTAAATAGATACAGTCCCGCTTAATCCGTTAACTTATAATGGGTGTTTTCAAATAAAAAAAAGAATAATTAGGAAGAATAGAATGTAAATATAAATGTAGCTGTAGCAGGTATATCAAGCTGTATATAAATTTTATAGATAAACTTACTTAACTTTTCAAATATAATTTTAATATTAAAATTATAACTGAAAATAAATTATATATCACTAAAAATATAACAGATAATATCAAATACTTGTCATAATTTAATACATTATATAATGGTGTAATATTTGCCAAACGCCCCCGAGCTCAACCTAATGTAATTGAAGGCATTTAATTCAATCGGCTAGTGTATCAAGTGGCCACATAAATAATTCATGCACTCCCCGAAGTGAATACGCTTTAAAAATACAAGAGTCGGGGTGGCTTTATCGAGAACCCTCTCGAAGCGCCTCTGAGATCGAGGGAGAAGTGACTCTCTACGACTAGCGGTTGATTGTGCTACTTGATTTGTTTATATATTAAAATTTGATGCATATATGCATGCTATACGAACTGGGAAAAGTACGACGTTAAAATTAAAAATAGTTGAAAAATCGCGTCACAGGTTTAAAAATAGTTTAGAGCAAATTATACACAAGATGAAGTTTTTTTAAAAAAATATGCCGATATTTGATTTACAGCGAATATTGGTGAATAATCTCAAAACAAATAACGTAAAACTTGGGAATTTCAGTAAGTCAGATTGTTTTTAAATGAGTCCAAACTTATTCCGTCCGTATACCCAAAAGTGAGTTAACACTGGTGTTTTGAAGATTTATTCTTAACAAAAAAAAAGTTGCGTTTCAAATAACAACTACAGAAAAGTTCGCGCAGAGGACTTACCTTATTGTTGTTATACGTAATTTGAACTCTACCGTCTAGATTTTAATGATCCATTTATAAGCGATAATGACTCAGTTATAACGAGGTGGGGTACAACTACAATTGACGTACATTCGAATATATCCTCTACTGGAAACTTAGGCTTATTATAGTTTAGAATAAATGTAGTCGAACTTACGTCCATTGGGGTGGAAACCGATCACACTACCTCTCAGCCATCATTGCTTCTAATGTGATAAATAAATACATAAATTCACTTTTTGTTGTAGGCTGTATTATATCTGTTCAAAACAATTTTGTTTTGTTTGTAAAACACCAAGGAAAAAAGTACACTTAAAGCTTCCTTATAGGGTTTTTAAATTGTTTGACAATACAATTTTACAGCAGCAGCAACTTTACTAACAACAAATGGTTAACGGGGTTCGTAATTTTGCAAGAAGTAAAACAGATCTTGAAACACATTCAACAAAAAAATCCGAAGCTTATTATTATCAATAACAAACAGTCAAGTCTATAAATCAAGTATATATATATATATATATATGTACAATAAATGCCTTACAAGGTCAATAAGACAAACTGGTATGTATTTAGTGATGAAGCTAAATAATACTGTATGTAAATACCACCGCACGAAATAGACTGTTTCCACAAATATAGCATCTTAATTGACACCCGAATTTACACTACTTCTATCACACATGCTTACGCTTATACAGAAATGTCTAGATCCAGAAACTTCTACGGAGTTACACGACAACTTGGTCGCAGGTACGTACCGGAACCACAAACCAATGATACAAGAGAAAACTTTTCAGATACCTCCTGTTTTACTTTTGTTAGCACCAACCTAACTACCTAATTTTCATTGGGATAATTTGATAAAATCAAGTGAGAGTTTCAAAGTTTTGCGGTATGAATCAAAAGGTCTACAAGTTTAGTTACTTTAAATTATTTGATTTTATGGGTTGGAATCATTGTAGGTGTTGCCTCTCTCTAGTTCTACCTTTATTTAAATGGTAATAATATCAATTTTAAAGTCTCTCACTCGACTTTTAATTAAGAGTCAGACAAAGTTTACGAAGAAGAACTTAATTTTATTCGTTAAAGCTTCTACATATGAATGTTTTTTTTTAAAAGAACCGACTTCTGAAATTGCTACAACATTTCACCATTATTCCTATATGTTTGTATTCGTGGCACAAGACCGGTCGATGTGGAGATCTTTGAGAAAGATGTATGTCTAGCAGTGGACGTATTTCCGTTGAATGGTTGTACTATGGAGGTCTTAGAATCAATAACTAAAAATATTTCTATTATCTTTACATGTTTGTAGTTGGAAAAGAATATGCCTAATTATTTGAAAGTAAGTCATATTTGATATCGAAGCTATAAATATTGATTTATTCTATTTTCTTGAAAACACATGATTCCACACTGACGAAGTCCCCAGAATCAGCTGTAAGTTTTCAAGCGAAAACCTTAAACGTGATTTTATGAAAAAAAAACTTATCACGAGCATATAATAAAAAGCTACTGGATATTACTAAATTCTATGAACGATACAATAACAATAATAATATTTCCTTAACAAATTCACTTTACCGTAGGTAATGGCCGATACAATTTCTTCGATCTACGCGGTCCGCTATAAACAAAAAAAATATATTGCCGAAGTTACGTAGTTTGGTATAAAGTACACCGGTTCCCTCGTTTTATGACAGTTGCTATTCTGTTTACAAGTTAATGTATATGAATAGGATTATTTATGCTTCGTTTTACACTTACTCGATTATTACTTCTTTTTTTTACTGAATATAATAACTTATTAAAGATATGTGTTACAGCAACAAACCTATAATAATGTAATTAATTTATACTTGATTTATACTCGATAACTGTGCTTAGTATGCGGTGCCATGGTACGAAACTATGTTTGTGGGCCAGGAACTTTCTCGAACGTACACAG
Source organism: Samia ricini (assembly GCA_014132275.2). NCBI lineage: Eukaryota > Metazoa > Arthropoda > Insecta > Lepidoptera > Saturniidae > Samia > Samia ricini. Next base: position 29,659,283 of record AP028158.1, read on the forward strand.
AACAAGTCTTCAAAGTTTAATCATAATCGGATGAATAATTTAGGACATATATACATTCATTCCTTCAAGATATTTTGAAGGATGGCTCAGTTCTAATATGTCCATCTTGACAGCCAATGTAGATTCAAATACTACAAGTTTCTGAAAAAAAATATCGTGTTGAAGATATAGGTAGGTTATTATTTTTTATTTTCTTCTGACTAGCTAGTAACTACCTCCCCCTTCCCCTCCTCCATGGAAGTCGAGTTCTATTCTGATAAGAATTACTTTAGTACCTCTAAGTCTATATCGTGCATAATATCTTGTGCTATAATAACCACTTAACATTAAGTTAAACTGTTATCAAAACTTAAAGATATTCAAAACATTTTAAAAAAGCATATTTGTTTAGTTTTATTTCGAGATTCTACGGTAAAACAAGACATTACATAACAGAATATAGTGATAAACAACAATCGCCTTTGTGATACGGATCTAGAAAAAATACAATGAAATTATTGAAATGGATATGTACCAACTAATTATAAACGAAGTGAACTAAAGCTAGACACTGTTGTGTGTTTTTCTTACGATATAATTGCAATGGAATGCTTCACGATGGTATTACTCATTATTTTCACATCAAAATACTAAATGGCTAGTATTAACAAATAAAATATTAACTGGCTTGTTAACTGACTCAATGCAAACGAAGCACGAGGTACAACCGAGTCGCACGTTATTGTACACCCCGAGGGAATATTCCCTACGTTTATTCTCTTTCATCGCTTTCGGCCGTGTTTATATTGTGTCCAACGCTTATTCGTGTTTACCTGTTTATTTATCACTAGTTTCAGCCGCTGGCTTTGCTTATACTATACTGATAAAATTACCGTCACCCGCAGATTTGATAAATCTATCTTCGTTAGAATATTGAATCCCCACTTGTTTATATCGATTTAAACAATTTATTGCTATACTTTTCAATTATGTTATACACTCGTATTACTTAAATATTTAATGACTGCTATAACATATTTTGAAGCGATGATAGCGCAGTGGATAGTGCGTCCGGTTCCCGCGTCAGTGGACGCGGGTTCGAACCCAACTATCCAAATCTGATATCAGCCTGAGCTTTCGGTAAAGAAAAACATCACGAGGAAACCATACCATGGTCGTAGAGCATTTTCTAATAATACCCGCCTGGGTAGCTACCACCCTCAAGTTTGAAAACCTGTCGCCAAATACTAGTAGGTATGTTCCGGCAGCATCACTTGAGAACCAGTACCTCTAGGCTTAGTGTGTTAACATCTTAACTTAACATCAGGTGAAATTGTGGTCAAAGCACTGAGCCTATAATGTGTGAAAAATGAATATTACAATAGGACAAGTTCTCCTAAATGGCGTACTTTTGTAATAATACTCCGAAATAGTCACTTCTTTTTTGTTTAAAAAAATGTCGTCTACATTATTTTTACTGTATTATGATTCAACAATATCGATTTTTGTATTGAAAGTGCTCTCAGCGGACAGTTGCAAATGTAGGAATTAGCTAGGATCAAAATTCTGCGGAATTTTTACACACATGTAACGGCCAAGCCGAGTTTCATACCACTTTAATGCCCTTGTGCTTGTTACCTTTTGCGGCGAGCTCCTTCAGCACTAGCCTACAAAGTTACTGTGAAGTTGTTAAGGCCCTCCCATTCAACAGCATTAGCTAGGTTAAAAAAAAAGCGTAATGTTGTCGAACTAAAATCGTCCATTACGAACAAAAAAGGGTTGATTTGATTTAATTTATACTGACACAAGATTATACAAAAATTTCTAACACTAAAATATTGAGATAAAAAAATAATTTATTAAACAATGGAACAGTCACATTATTCATAAACAAATAAGTGGTCATATGGAAACTTTTAAAGAAATGTCTCGGTAATTTTTTCATAGAGCGTTTTCGAGTTTCATCTCTACCCCCGCACCCTGCACCACCGCCCCGCAAAGCCGACCAGCGCCGCGAGACTTTGCAACTCATAATTTATCAAGTTAAATTGTTTGAATAAATGTTTGAAATTCACATTTATAATAAAGCTTTTCAAAGTATTGAAGTTTCGTTTTACTTTGCAAGTTGATCTTAGCTAAAGTTGCCTGTAAAATTAGTGTGTTTTATATAAAAAAATCAATAATTGTTATATTTAGTAAACGTGGGTCACATTTGTAGATTGCTTATAAATCAAGAATGACTTTGACTAAACCAATTTCCACGATTCTTCTTTTAAACCATAGACATCTTCCGTGTCCAGATTTTGTTATAAATGTTATTAATTTATTTTGAGATGTCCTCTTGCATTTGTTTTGATAAGCTGTCGATCTTAGCGACCTTGGGAGCTTGCCCGGACTTTTGTGGCTAGGTACAAGGATTCAATCGAAAAATTATATCTATCACAAGGGGTACAAAAAGAGGATGGACCTCAGCTTAGACCTTTAAACAAAATTCAACGAAATTTATGCAAGATCAACTTTGTGGTAATTAAAGTTGAATAAAGACAGTATTTAACAAAACAGAACAGAACCTGTGTACCTAGTACCGACGTATAGTCTCTCTGTATTTTGCTGACGGCAGCTACAAGAGAATCTCTAGTTTGGAATCAGAACATTAGGCTATTACCATAGGGGACCCATTACTTCAACCATTGCATACTTAAGAGGACATGCGGTCGGCAACAAATTTGAAAAGTAGGTATTTTAGAACTCTGTTTCTATCGTGTTGCGCCCCAAAGAAAGAGTTATAAAACACGAAAGGGACAACTGCAACTCGGGCTGATTTTACCTATGCAAAATAGACGAAAACATTACTTCGTAGTACCCTGTTTACTTCTACAAAGCTAAATCGATTTTTAATTTCCTTTCAGTTATAGAATAAAAAAGACTTTGGCTATGTCTATACGTTTTATTAAAATTTATCCATCAAATTTGTTTGAGGAACGTTTGAACATGACGGTAAAAATAGAGCATTTTTTACCTTTTCAAATGCTTCTAGTTTCTACAATAACTAATTTAAGGAAAAATTCAAAACGTGCGGACATGGAAATGGTGGATATATATTATTTGGTATAAAAATATTTACCATAATACTATTATCCAGGGAGGAAACAGGGGGCTACGTTTGTATGAAATAAATGTCGCTAGCATATCCTCTTAAAAAACCTATAATTATCAATAGAAAACTAAGTCATGAGCGCAGCAAAATTTTATACATGTATCTAATTAAATTAACTGTTGATTTTTTTTATTTGTTCATGAAAGCTCACTTTGTGCATACATTACGTGTTATTTTTTTTTACAATTACAATTCTGCGACGAACTATTCCCTCAGGGTGTGATCCGTGAAAGGGACTGAGTTTACACGATACAGACTGACGTGCACCCTGGAGAAATTATTCGCCTTGAACATAATGTAAAACAAATGTTATTAACCGTGAGAAATACAAGTTGACATTTTATGCAAAGGGGGTAGCCATAAATACTTATTTACAATTAATACATTTTGTTATTCGAAACTTCGTTCAGTTTCAATTCTGGCTGTATAGCTTTGGACCTCGACTTCACTTGTAAACAACGTCGATCTAATTCATTAATATCATCGCCGTTAGTCACATATCTTACGTAATATAACAAAGTAAATGCTAAAATCTGGTCAGAGAATATACATACATTTTTTTTTAATTGTGTGAATCAGGTAAATAGCTCTCAAGTTACATCCCCGTTACACGATCAACAGACAAACAGAAATAGCTTTTTATAAAATATAAGAACTATGCAATTATAGAATGGTCACTTAAAATTGTTTGTACCAAATTTAGCTTTTTGCTGAGAAGCTATATATCAGTACATTGTATTAAACGCATTCGCAGCAATGATGGTTTAGTGATACTGACGACGGGTATATATTCGAATCCATCAATTATATTATAAATGAACCTGAACTTTCAGTGAAGGACACCATAGCAATTTAAAATGCACTTTTGAAGTTTTACTTTAACTTTAAAAGAGATTCTATATATTTTAAGATCTCTGTAATACTCTACAAATCCTTTCCCTTTGTAAAGTGTTTAATAAATGACAATATTGTGTGTGAACCCGGCCGCGCTTACGCCAGCACCCTCTACGCAGTACCACTGAGCGTGTGTAAATTATCTGAAACAATTAATTCAAAATGGAGGCCGCCTTTTTGTGACATACACTCGACCTACGCACGTTTGTCAAGTATTCAAATTTCGACGTCACGTTTGGCTTTGTTTTAATTGCGACTCACATCTCTGTAGGATTTCTGGTCGGAACCACAAATATTGCATTATTTAAATCCGCTTGAATGTTAAACTGATAGATAATTCTCTCTTTTTTTTATCGTCAACAGCCAAACATATGTATGACGTTTCTTTCGAAAAGTGCGGTTGCTTTACCAAAAAATCGATATTTACCGAATTACCAATATTATATCAAATCAATTTTTATAAGTTTTCATAAAAAAATGTCTGGAGTTTTACCAGTGTTCCTTTGAGAGACTTTCGTACATCGTACAACCATTAGAATTCAAATAAAACTTGAAACAACTTTTACAAAAATTATCCCGGATGGGCTCACTTTTGGAGCGCCTTGAGGAATAAAACCTCTTGAAAAGTTCAACAGAAGAAAATAACTAAAAAATCACTGGATGGGTTTACGGAAAAGGTGACTCCGGACACCAGAAAAAAATTACAACGAAACAGATTTGGGCTGATCGGAGCTAGACACCTCAGTGAGGGCTTCTTTTACTGCAGTGGTTTGTTTATAGAGAGCAAAAATAAGCTATGTCAATGTTATAAATACATAGCTTTTTGAACTCAATTTAATTAAATTTATTATTTTTATATATATTATAATACATACATATTACATATTTTTCTATAAAATTATCCCCAAATAAAGCAAATCTCTAATCCAAAGATCGTAAGTAAGAGTTGTTCCTTTGGCAAAGATAGCATTCCAAATAAAACTTAGAAATGACTATTAATATTTTAATGTGCCAAAATGTCTACATATAATATCGTGTGCCAGCCGGGGCAAGACTGGTACATAACAATTTAAGCGCTGACGCTATACTGCTATGGAATCGACAGTTATTTATGTATGTTACAGGGCCCTTAGATGATTTTTTTATAAATTATATATTTTATAATTTTGTTATTACAACTTTTAAGAACAAGTATTTAGTGAAATATAAACAATAATTAAGAAAGGACATCTATAGGTTTTAACCTGAAACTATCTCTGGAAATTTCCGAAAATCTATATTCTATTGAGTATATTAGCGTCTTGTAAAATAGCTTTGATAAGCATTTACAAACCATTTCCATTTGAACTTTGATCAGTATGAGAATAAAGTATTGACTTTGATAAACTTATTGATCGTACATTGACATTAAAAAGAAAAACACATTACTGACTGAGCTAATAACAAGGATAAACAGTTACTATAAAAGAAAAACTAAAACACAAACTTCCGTTAAAATATGCCATGAAGTTATGAAGAAACCTTTAGTTATCTCTAGGTACAGGCGACGGTACATGAATAATTCAAACGCCTTAATCTCAGGGAGCCGGCCCGATGGATGATTCAATTAGCGAATTGCCGGGCCCGCTACTTATTGACTGGGAACACCGCCGGTACCGGTCCAATAACGTGTCAGAAATTTGTCTATTATACCACTAGTTGCGTCCTGTGGTTTCATTCGTGTTAAATTTTATCTTAGAAAGGTGAAATATCAACAAAAAAGTATTTAAACAAAAGATTATTAGGCCTTTATTTACTGAAAATTATAGAGTTTTCAAACTTACAAAACTTCGGTCACAATTTTTCTTATTAATTTTTCATCAGGTACATCTAAAGACGCGAAGGCCTCCACCAGCATTTTCTACTTCGAGCGATCCTGTGCTAGTCTTATCCAAAGAGGTCCACCTATTTTTCCCATCCCCTCCTAATTCTTGGCGACTATTTAGTTATTATTTTAACCCATTTATTTATTTTTTACCCCTCATTGTATGACCAGTCCAATTCCGTTTCATTTTTTATCTTCGTAATATTACATTCTTTATTTTAGTTTTATTAGCTCGATTTTTATCCAATAGTGTGATTAAATAAAACGTTACGTTACTAATACGTTTAAAGCGATGATGGCGCAGCGGATAGTGCGGCCAGATTCCACGTCAAACGATGACTCAAAAATCGGCCTGAGCTTTTAGGTGAAGGAAAACATCGTGAGGAAACCAGAGCATGGTGGTATTGGTGGGCATTTTCTAATGATGCCCGCCTGGGAAGCTACACCGTCAAGTTTGAAAACCTGTCGCCAAATACAATTAGGTGTGTTCCAACAGCATCATTTAAAAACCAGTACCTCTAGGCTTAGTGTATTTACCATCCTGGACCACATCGTCACTTAACATTAAGTGAGATTATGGTCAAAGCACTGAGCTTATGCTATGTAAAAAAACACTTCTTTCCATACTTCTTTGGCATGTTCTCATATTTTATAATATTTTTTCAACACGGATCAACCAGTACATCATAAAACGTAAACAGATATTTATTTACTTGTTATTTCAATTAATTAGACGACTGCATCTCGTTAATTTTTTAGTTTTGCCTGTTTTATTTTAGTCGATTTTAAATTATTTTGACAAGGTTCCTTTGCCTATTTCTAATTTGTCCTAAAATATTATTTGTTTTCTTGCTTTACTATGTTCTAATAATAATTGTAATTGTCGACGTGTTCTTTCCATTTATTATTTTAGAATAACGCCATAAATTAGGTACTTCGTAATATCTGTATTACGATCGGCAAAGTTTTGGAATTGACTTATACAGTGCCACTTTCTGCTAACAGTGAATTCTGACATCACTTCTCATTGTAACGTTATTTTTATCTGTAATTTAAATGTTATTTACCTATACGTAACACTGTTGCAATAAATTCTTTTAATGTCATTCTTTTTTCTTATATAAAATTAAATTAACAGTAAATGAAGTCGACACAAAACCACCACTGACTTATTCTTAGTAATAATTCGAGTAGACAGTTAGTTACATTGTAATAATGTCGTAAGCAATTGTGAAAAATATAAACTGTTACGTGAAAACGAAATCTAATGCAGACTCGGTCCTGTCACAATTTACGCATAACCGACCTATAAATTATAATAACAAAATTATGAATTCCAAAGCGAACGTTCAACATTAGAAACGCGCAAACGAAATTACAACATAATTCTTTCGAACAATCTTATACGCGATTAGGGTTTGCTGACTCGGTTTTCTAGTAGACTGAACGATTTGATTCCTGTATCAAAACTGTCTTATCGTAATCTAACAATACATTACCCCGAGAAACTATCGGTCCGAACCCTCTCCCCTTTCTCCGGATCGTAAAATCCTTCGGGTTCGATGTAACACACTATCTACATCTACATATAACTATAAAACTGTCTATTGTTTAAGACCGGTCTATGTTCTTTTCTATTATCTTCACGGTTGATAAACGTTGGGACACGCGGATTGTGGAAAGACGTATAAATGTTTTATACCTTTTTCGATTTGGATAACAATCAATATTCGGTACACTTTTAAATTTGTTTGTAGCTCACAGTAGTCTTATTATATATAAGTGGTATAAGCTAGTAGGTAAAGTAAGGAACCATCTTTGAGTATTAGTAAACATCACGTGATTGGCTACAATCCTGACACATATCTTTTGCTTGTTTTACTTGCATGAGCGCTATCATACAAGCTCATAGTTACAGGTACTATTTAAACTGCCCTTTCTTTAAGACGTCGTCAATTTGGTCGGGATACGTTCACCTAGATTGACCGTTAACGACATGGCTAATTACCTTCGCTTTATACTTTACATTGTCAGCTTTACGGGCGCCATCAGATTAAAACCAGTACTGACTTTTATAAGACACAAAACGCCTACGAAAATCTAGAGCGTAAATGTTATATGCACGCTCAATTGCAGCGCCGTAATTCACAATAATGTTGATTGTTTTCTCATGATTAACTGATCTCGATCATGAGAAGAAATCAGGTAATTTATTCGCAGTTCAAAAGTATTGTAGTCAAGGTAATGATTCCAGCAATTCAACAAGTCGGTTTTAAACGTTTCAGACTATCATAATATATATTTGTATAATGACGCCTGCTGTATTTTCAGAGCAATCGTAATTTAACAAAAGTCATTTTTAAACTAGTTAACAACAAAGACAAATTCGTTATTCTACCAACTATTAGCTATAAAGAACCACAGTGATAAACAAACGCGGGACAGTACTCATATAAGAGAGCTCAGAGCGTTGTCAAACTCTACGAAAACTTTGATTAATCTCCGCTACCCTTGATGCGTGTAGTGTGACGCGTAAGGCATCGTTTACACTACCGGTATCTATACTAATAAATAAAATTGATGTGTTTGTTTCAGATTTTTTACTTAATAGATATGAATGTACAAACAATACTTTTACCATTTCAAGTCAACTCATATAAAAATACAATTTCAATATTTTTGCCGGTCCTATTTGTTTGTTCAGGCTAATCTCCGGAACGGCTTAAACCGATATTAACGGGATTTTTTTGGTAGATAGCTGAAGTTACTTCGCATAACTAAGGGTACTTTTTTTTTTTCGAAAATAATTTGGGTTCCGCGTAAAAAAAACACATAAAAATGTGCTATAATTTATGAGAATTATTTTTACTTTACCTTAGTACTAAATTTCTTTTAGGAAAATAATTATGGTTCCGTACAAAAAAATTAAAACACAGTGATGAACATATGAAACACAGGCCGAGCCGCGGACACACAGCTAGTTTAATATAGAATTAATCAACATTATAGAACTAATCAACGTTCCATAATAATGAAGAGAAACTTAGTTGAATATTTGACGAGGACTGATTTTGTTTGATGCAAATGGTATTTTGTTGTTCGTGGACTGTATAATTCTTATAATTAACTCAGTTTTATCACTTATCCCGATTTGTTTATGTCTGATCCTTGTCAGGTTTCTATGGATAATTATATACTACTATATTTTATAGGTATTTTGTTAGTGAGGGTCTTACCGGTCAAGCTCTAATCTGGCGTTTACGCCATCTTTCAATTGTTTTCCTATTGTTACATTTTTGTTGGTATTTGAGCGATCAATAGTTATAAACGTTACAACTTATTTCGTCATATGTTAGTTGGAGAAGTACTAGAGAAATAAATTGAATAGACGTTTTCATTATTATCTATTATTTGACTGCCTAATGCATGACACTGCCAATACTGTTCTGTGTAGTATTTCTTTAGGAAATGATATTTTTTTAAATGTTTTTTTACACGGAATAGGGTCAGTGCTTTGACCACAATCTCACCTGATGTTAAGTGACGATGTGGTCCAGGATGGTAAACACACTAAGCCTAGAGGTACTGGTTCTCAAGTGATGTATTTAGCGTCAGGTTTTCAAACTTGAGGGTGGTACCTGTTTAATAACAATTCCAATTAATACCTTAGTCTTAAAACGATTTGTTTAAAATTTCGTGCTTTTTTTTTAAATTACTTCAAACTTAATGTTAAAGGCAAAAATTATTGTTATAGATATACCATATTTATAGTATTTTGTATAAATAATTAATATTATTAAATTCATGACCGTCATTAGTAAAGCATGTTCGGTGCATTAATATTTAACAGTTCAAAATAATTTAATATATCACATGATTATAAAACATATATATTAAATACGGAATTAATATATAAAATTAATATAAATATAAATCCAATTGCGTCAACAGTTTATCAGTTAAGTAAACACATAGAAACTTACACAAATTAAATTCGATTCGTCTTAGTTACTTAACTAAAATAAATGTATATTATGTGCCCTTTAAGCATAATATGCAAAGAATTTTAGTTTAATTTACCACATTAATTCTATTTGTTATTTCTTAAAGATATTGCTTTGTGAAACACGATTAATATAATAATAAACCCTTATAAAAAGTGTAGCGCCGCGTGTGTGTAACCTTTAGGTTTTTGTTTCTCCCCACAAACTTTGCTAGTTTTCACAGCGGTGCGGTTTAGAAGTGAAATAATAGTACACATTGTCCCCTCTCCCGGACCGTCATAACTACAACAATCACACGCGACTCGGCTTAATTGAAACCTATGGACTTAAAGTAAACCTTAATAGTTTACGTGTTTAGTGTTACGACTTTTGAGTAAAATTTAGTAAAATACACGAAAGATATGGGTAATTGACACTTTTTTTTTATCTTTATTTTATAGAGAGTTTGTTCATACTGAACATGTCACCCTCATCCATTACATACATACATAAAGCCTATATTATAATACAACAACTACAATAGAAACGGAAAAAAAAATAAAACATAATTGACACTTGATCTTGTAACACTATGTACATGGTTTTTTGTATATTGAAATTGTTTTTGGAATTAAGAAACCTTATAAAATCTGTGAACAATTGTTTTTGCAGAATTAAATTAATTATCACTATCAGATAATATTTTACTTGTGCTATAAGTTCAGGTACAATGTCAAGCAAGTTCGTGATTTTAAATGGTTATTATAAGGTGGACCATTATGTGAACGATGGTGATATCTGGAAGTGACAAACTCTATTGTGCATACGCTAAGAAGCGTTATATAATTATAAATTATTATAGTATAGATTTATCAAATAAATAAATGTGTTTATAAAAAAGCAGATCTAGTCTCTTACATAAACATAGGTAGACAGACAAAAAATGTTTAATCTTAGATATATTTTTTTAGTCCTGGTATCTCCTCTGACGTAACCAGAGACCTTTTTACTGCTAAATAATTTGTTTTTTTTTTTTTCCAATTTATGTGTGCTTTTTTGGTAATTTTATTTCATCGCAGTCTTTTGCTGTTATCTTAATATAGCTCATAATTAATACAATGTCTTATTTTAGTCCACATTTACATATGGCCAAATCTTAACACTAAAGCATTCGTCATTTACTAAACAATTACACTTAATATTAATGATGATATCGATGTTATAGTTAGCGATTAAATAATTGAGTTTAACACTATACAATTTAGAATAGAAATTTCAGATTAAAATATACATCTGTTACAAAATTAAAAAAAAAATGAAACTATAGATAATATCTATAGTTTTATTACTAGTAGAGATATACGCTTCGGTATTAACATTGACAGGAATTTAAATGAATCAATCTTGAGGGCACACTTCATATTACTACTTTTATGTAGCCACAATCAGCTTGTAATTCACGGTTGAATAATTTATAGATGAAATGACGACAGGTATCTGGTGTGATGTGTGACTCCAGGGTGCCACTTTAATTGAAGGCAGGATATAAGTCCATCATAAGACCTGTCGTATTGTATGGATCAGAATGCTGGATTTGTAAGAAGATGAATGAGAAACGATTGCATGCAGTTGCTAATGTTGAGATGGATATATGCTCTCACAGAAATGAATAAAATAATTAATTAATATATTAGAGAGAGTTTGAAAGTTGCGCCAGTAGTGATAGAGAAATTGAAAGGTTCTCGTTTATCGTGGTATGAACATGTGATGAGAAGATAAGAAGCCCATGTGAGTAAAATATTAATTAATATGAATATGGAAGGATGGAAAAGTAAAGGAAGGCCAAATAAAATGTAGGTGGAGTGTTTTCTTTTTTATAGAATCTTGGTTAAATGACCGTACAGTATCTGATGGTAAGTGCTGGTCGCTGGAAGATTCCATCGGCGATCGTCGTCGTTATACCAGCCTGATAAGATGCCTCTACACGTCTCTTTTGAAAGTCCCGATGTCGTAGGAAGAAAGTAACACACTAGCAGGTAGTTTATTTCACATTTGTACGATGCGGCAAAGATAAGAATTCGCAAGCTTTTTGGTGCGTGCCGAGATGGAATCTACCTTGTGTCTGTGGTACCGTAAACTGGCCCGCGTGGTTCTTCCTTAAGGAAGAAAGATGAAGGAATAAGGTTGTATATAGCTCTTCAGAACACTCACCATGATACAGACGATAAAAATCGCTCAATGCGGATGGCCTGTCGCTGCAATCTATCCAGGGTATCGAGAAGGTATTGTGCCGTTCCGTCTCAGAGATGCGAACAGTATTTCATACACGGCCGAACTTGTGCTTTGTAAAGAAGGCGTAAAAAAAAAAAAACCGTCGCACTCTGTTCCGGGTACCGAGTTTTCTAGATGTTGCTGCGATAACACTACCGATGTGTTTCCTAAAATTAAGATCGCAGCGAATATCAATTCCTAGGATACTCAAGACCTAAGAAATGATATGAAAGAAAAAAAGGAGTAAATGAAGAGATGAGATTAAATATTACCGACGATCACCATTACAACATCCGCTTGTGTTTATTATAAATATTGCTATTCGAGACGTTAAAATTTCACTCAAAAGTCTTCGGGCGTTTCGAAGTTTCGGCTATCATGGAATTTTTAATATTGTAAAATATTAGATGTCGAACATAACTTTTCAAGTTAAAAATTTCGCTTCATTGATAAACTCGTTACATAATTGATTACATTGATTGAAATATGCATGAAATAATTTATTTGGTTGTATTAAAATACCTGTCGAGGTCGTGACTACGCTCGGATGCCTAATTTAAGTTTTCAACAATTATGCATCGCATTACGAAACATGTAGTGTTATCATGTGTTATCAATTTATCTACAACCGAATATTAGTATCCTGTGAAGCCTATCCAACAATTTTATTGGAAGAAAATCAAACCTTTGATCTTTAGTTTACAAAAGTATATATAATAGATACAAGTTATAAGTGAAATCGTTTAAAAGGCACATCATTGTCGGTACACAGCCGCTAGCCACGAGGAAGGGGAGCTGACACCGAGGGGGGGGGGGGAGAGAGAGAGCGGTTTGTATAGTTTCGGCCCTGGAACTATTGTTCGCTGACTTTTGAACATCAAAGAGTTTTAAAGTTGTAAGGAATGTTTGTTTTCCAGAGATTCATCCGACAAGTTGAACTACACCAAAGAAATTTTTAATATATATAGTATGAGTAACATTTCATTTGAATTAATTTAATTGTAATTAACAATTAGTAGAGTTAATCTAATGTTGATTACTTTGGCTTCTTCTGCTGATCTCCTCATACCTGATTCGACAGCAACTCGGACCTATAGCTCTAAATAGTCCTTAGTTTTTCTAAATATGAAATACACTCCAGAATGTACATACATACATTAATATCCTTAAAACGTTATGTACAACAATATTAGTTAGGTACGGTTTTCCCTGTTATTATATCTAAAAATGAATCTCGATGTCTTTATTCACATAGTTGTTCGTCAGCTATGTCTTATAGTGGATAAGAAAAAAACAATAATAATTGTTTGTGCCGAGAAGTTTTTTTTTTTATAGTTTTTGCTGATATTATCTGTAAGTTGTTTGTTTGAGATCCAGACTATATACATTACGCCCACGGTGCGTCACGCCGCGTCGCTCTGGCCTCAAGGCGCCGGGCGCCGGGGAGTCTCGGCAAATATCACCATATTTTACTTATTGTACATCGCATCGAAGTCATAAATCTTCTTTTTATCATCGAAGCATAATCTATTTACATACTGGAACTGCCTTTTTCAACAAAAGTCGTATAAATAATGGTGAGCGACATCAAAATAGAGCATGTTATAGTTCTATCACATTATTGAGTTTTCTGAATTTCACTCGTGATTGTTTAATCAATTTTGTTACAAGCACACAAAATCGCAATATCATTTCTAGTATTCACTTAACTCGACAATTTTTATCTTGCTATTTTTTGATCTTAGTAATAATTCATAACGCAATCTAGAAAGTTTGAAATGTTTAGAATAAATATTTGCTTCTTCTGTTTTCACAGTATTAAAGGTTATAGACATTGTTTGTTTTGCGAATAAAAAAGAAATATTAAATATCTAATACATTATACTATAAATAGATAAGAGCGAGAAGGGAAATTAGAATTAAATTTGTTCCAACTTCGTAACGGCTTCAAAAAGGTTAAATTTATAATAGTTGGACATGTTTTTATAAATAATGATCTGTGTTTTTTTTTTAATTTATAGTAAAGAATGTTAATACCTTTGTTTATATTGCAATTTACGGCTGGCTGTTATACAATATTACGTTCTTATATTTGAATGTGTTATAGGTAATCTAAAAATAAGAGTTGTCCTATATATACATTGTCTATAAATTATTGCATATACCGAAGTCTCTTTAACAAAGAAGCAGTGTATCCGAGAGCAGCTAAACCCGAGTTTCATATATTCTTCACCGAGTAATATAGCTTTTAAAATAATCATTGGAAAACATTGTTTTGACGGTGCTATCCATTGAATCTTATTTTATTAACAACTGTATGTGTATAAATTTTTACTCGGAATCACAATTGTTTTCCTAATTTTTTTTTTGGTGCTAAGAGAAAGCAAAGATATTTTTCACAAATTCAAGCACTTGCCAGGAAAACTGATCATTGAATTGTTTTTTTTTTTTTACAATTCCTTGGGCTTTTATTATTATACATAGAGTCCTAATTATTAAAAAAAAAATATAACTACAATCACTTCGTGGGATGCCGTGGGCGGAATAATAGGCCGATGCTTTCTGTAGAAAATAGTCCTACGCACATTAATTAATTGTTTTAATTACACAGAATATTTGCTGTATACATAATAATAAATAAAATTAAAGTGTCAATTTGTAATATCAAAATAATAGGTTTTTACTGAATACAAATGGAATGCTTATACAACATCTATATTTTAAAATGAAAATACAATTTATAATTTATTTGTCTGTTTCTCTTTTTGTTAGAAAAGAAAAGAAAGAAACAAGATTTACCAAAGAAAAGATGGACCGATTTTGACAGGAGAATTCTGGCAGATAGCTCAAGTTACTTTTTAACTAAGGGTACTTTCATTTTTCGAATATAATTACGGTTCTTCGTAAAAATTCAACTAATAAAATTGCGAAAAGACCAATACAGTGGTCAGTTTTACTGGCAAGTATTTGAATTTGTGAAAAATATCTTTGCTTTCTATTAGTGACAAAATTAATTTAGGACCTGTACAAAGAATAGACTAGATTCTTTTCCTATGTATGTTCAATAACTAAATTAAACAGTGAATAATTGTGCGGAAAAGAAAAAATATTATTATACGTGAGTGGAGCCGCAGGCACAAAGCTAGTTGCAGAAATATAAAGGTATGATAAGAAATAACGACAGATAGAATGATTTAGAGTCCCAGAGGAGCTGGTAGCGGCGCCCAGTGGTCTGGTCTATAGCAAAACATCATGGTGATCACATCACGAACACTGACACAGTGGACTTAAACCGTTTATTACTGCTGCAAGGTTTATTGTTGACCCAAATCTTTGTCAATAAGCCATTATTCTGAAGTGATTAGCTGAGAGGCAGTGCGTCAATGTAATGATCTAATAATGCTACAGTGAGCAAAAATACCATAGACAAATTGACATATTAAGAGATGTCAATATACAAATGATATAATACAAAAATACGTTTATATATGTTTATTTACAAACTTTTCTTCTACCACTGGCACCACCTTCAAACTCCCTCTAACATATTTATTCCTTGTGACGCCATACATCCAACACAACATTCTCATTTCTGCCACATGGAATCGTTTTTCATCCATCTTGTTACTAGTCTACTTATTTCTACTTACTACTAGTAAACATATAGTCCAATAGCATACTAGCAGAATCGAACATATAATCTAGAATTAAACCTAAAAGCTGTTTTGCTCGTGTGCTGACACGAGCTTGATACACCAAGATATCTTTGAATTTTCCCATAGCATGTCCCTTTCTCGAGGGATATTACATCAAAGTGTTCGTTTATTTAGTCCTACCCATACAAATTGTTTACACTTTTCTCTGCAAATGCACTGCAATTTATCCATTTTGCAAATAACTCAACACTATGCGAAGCTATGTATGTCAGGCACTTTCTCAGTTTTTAAATTCTGGCTTATTAGTAGTAAAAAAAATGATTTCAGCTTTAGAATCTAACACTACGAAAGCAAGTTTATAAAACTGTCGGTTCATGAAATTCATTTTAGGAGAAGTTCACAATTCGTATGGTCTCAAAATCTCCGCTGAGCCAGTTCAGTGCGTTTGGAACAGTGCCCGGGGGGAGACGAACCTCAATATCATGCCGCTGTTGTGATAAATCATATTTTATGGGTATTTGCGTTGGTTTGTGACCTTCACAGGAATACGCCTCGAAGTTATTAGGCTGGTACTACATTTGTCTTTTTCGGTTTAACAATGGTTTTATCTCTTAAATATAAAAAAATTCAAATACAGTGTTATAACTCTCGTAATAATTTGTCGAAACGATTGAATATTTAAATTTTATGCTGTATTGAATAAGCAAGAAGAATAGAAACTAATGTTTGCGAGAGAAACCACATGTGTAGTTAGAATAAAAAACAATTTATTTAAGGCCAAATGCGTATTATTTTTTACCTCGCTCTTCAGAGCTTCCAACAAAATGGCGCTCCCTTCCCTAAAGCTTTACAAGAGAGTTTTTGTGATAATCAAACTATATGAAAAAGTTTTTTTTTTTTAAAGAGTTGGCAACGTGCACGTTTTACCTCTGGTGTTGCAGGCGTCCATAGGCTACGGTGACCGCAAACCATCAGGCGGATGCCACTTTAGTGGTATAAAAAATACTACCAAAATGTCATAATTTAGGATCGAATATTACAAGTATTACAAATATGAACAACAACATGAAAATGAAAAATCGCGCGGAAATTAATCAAATTATTTAAGCGTTGCACGTGTAGAAATAGCTTTAAATTGTTTCTATTAGTATGTAAATGGTTTGTACGTACGTACTTCAGTCTGTTTGTTCGGCAGATACAATGGTATAGCTTATCTCTATTGCTTATAAGTACGACGAGTAGGTACGAGGCGTGTTACTAGAATTTCAATAGGTTTAAGAAAAACCTAATTGAATTGTTTCGTCGATATATTCTTATAGATCTCCCTATATGTAAATACATAGGTAAAGATTAAAAACAGATATTTTTCTCTTATGCAAATTATTCCTTTTTTTATTGGATCTATATCTATACTAATAAACAAAATTGAAGTGTTTTGTTTGTAATGTGAAAATAACAGTTTTTTATTGAATTCATATCAATGTATGTATGTACGAATTTAGCCGTATGATGCCGACTAAGAATAGTACCACCACCTATCTTCCCGTGTGTGTCTTAAAACTAGGGGATGGGCAGCAACATCTTCAGAGTATCACAAACACCTACTGCGATCGTCAACCTGGCTGCCAAGCGTGTCGATTATGCCTATACCTCCCTTTAAGGAGGCCTATGTTTAGCAGTGGACGACTTCCGGTTGAATAGAAGTAGAATCTATATACGATACCTATACCAAAAACATAATTTTAAATTTTTTATGTGTTTTTCCGCCTAATCTCCAGAACGGCTAGACCAATTTGGACGGAATTTGGTAGATAGTTGAAGTTACTCCGCGTAACTTAGCATACTTTTAATTTTGGGAAATAATTAGTGTACCGCGTAAAAAAATAAAACTCATAAAAATTTCAATAAAATCCGATTCAATGCACAGTTTAACGGGCAAGTGCTATAATTTATGAGAAAAAATTTTACTTTATCTTAGGACTAAATTTGTTTATAGGAAAATAATTATGGTTCCGTATAAAAAAATTAAAACGCTGTAAAGAGTTTATGAAATGCGGGCGCAGCCGCGGTCGGACAGCTAGTTATATATAAAAGTTGTTTAAAGTTTAATATTTTTTACGAGTAGAGTCATTTCCGTTGGTAACCAGGTACCGACCTGCCTCGACTTCAAGTACTTCGGCATACTCCTGCAAAGCGCTGGTGAAATAGACCGGGCTGTAAAACATAGAATAAACGCAGCGTGAATGAAATGGCGGCAGGTGACTGCTACCACTTGTGATCCACAAATACCCCTTAAAATAAAGGGGAAGATATACAAGAACATGATCCGGCCTGTCGTCTTGTATGGATCAGAATCTTGACCCATAAAGGTGTTGAAGGAAAGGAGACTGCATGCAGCATGAGAATGTTGAGATGGATGTGTTATTACTCCTAAAAAGGACAGGATTAGACATGAATACATTAGAGGAAGTATGAAATATGTACCAGCGATAGAGAAGATAAGGAGCAGGCGTCTGTCCTGGTACGGGCATGTAATGCACAGGATGAAAGAGGATGTTGTGAGAAAGGTATTGGGTATGAATGTGGACGGGTATAGGGGAAGAGGAAGACCAAGGATAAAAAGGATGGACTGTGTCAAAGATTATATGCTTAGAAAGAGAGTAAATGTAGGTATGACCTCAAATAGAGACGAATGGAAAAGGAAAACATGTTGCGCCAACCCCAAATAAAAATTTTGTACAAATTCACGCAATGTAAAGTGGTAGTGTAGCCATAGAGGATGACAAGTTAAATCGAAAACCAAAAAGAGAATCAAATGCTTACTCACTTCAGACCCATAGATTATTTTTGAAAAATTATAGTGATTAACTATAAAATTACATCATCATTTTTACCACGTCATTTTTCTTATTCTTACAAATATTTACCTAACGGCGCATAAAAAAACTCTTCCCTTTAAGAATCAATTTTAAGATGGATTCTACGAAATCTGACCCAGGAAACTAATAGTTAAGTTTTGAAATCTCTTTATAGAACCAAACCAGATGAAAGTAATCTATCTAATAGTCTCAACCATTTTATCTACTAAACAATCCAGAAAGTTCTACAACTTTGTATTATATATGCAAAGCCTTATTGTGGTAACAAAATAGAAAAGTTAGAAAACTGCCTTTACTAAAGTAAAAGGTTCGATTGTGAGAAAATCTGGAGCGAAAAAACACGAATACATTTGTCTCATGCTGTTTGTTCTGGAAGCATTCATCACCGTTATAGATGTGTGAGAGTTAAATCGTTAGGTGGATGTGGCTTTTTATTAAATTATTGTACTAAACATGGTAGTGGGTGATTTAATTATCCATAATTATTTTAATTAACTACAAGTATTGTTTATGAGGTTCCCGCGACACAGGGCGAGTGCTATAGTGCGGGGGTTGCCAATAAACTATATTTCGACCATTTAATTGTATAAGCACATTTCGAATCTTATTGTAATTTTTATTGTATTTCAAATAAATTATTATTATTAAATCATCCTTTTCACATGTTAATTATGTTCAAATGATGTTATATGTCTTAATACCAATATAATTAATTAAATATCACCTATTTAAATCCTTAAATGTATTTTTTTTTTGTTTTACCAAGCATTAAAACATATGTATGAAGTTTTCTCAAAATTTTTATTGGATAAAGCAACCAATATTGATGTGATAATTTTATATACATGTTTGAACCTAGAATAAAAATATTAAGATGTTTAATGTATATATTATTTCCACCTATTATGACATGAATTAAGAGAAGGTAGATACTGATTAGTCCTTTACATGATGGCGCAGGGGATAGCGCTGCCGTATTCCGCGTCAATAGATACGGGTTCTAGCCCACATATTCAACTCTAAACTTAGTCTGAGCTTTCGATGAAGGAAAACATCGTGAGGAAACCATAGCATGGTGGTAGGGCATTTCCTAATAATGCCCATCTGGGTAGCTACCACACTCAAGTTTGAAACCCTGTCGCCAAATACCAATAGGTGTGTTTCGGTAGCATTACTTGCGACCCAGTAACTTAGTGTGTATTACCATCCTGGACCGCATTGTCACTTAACACCAGGTGAGGTTGAGGTTAAAGCACTGAGGCTATACCGTGTAAAAAAAAAACATCGTACCGCAACACTTACCGGGTACACAATAACAACAATATCTCAGAATTATGAATAATATATAAATGTTTCACAGCATTAAAATGCTGTGGTAACCGACCGTAGAAATAACGCGCTAAGATATATTTAATATAGAAATAGTAGTATATGAAAACTGAAGTTCGAATACCGTATCCAAAATCATGCGTTGATTTCTACATCCATGGTTAACTTGTTCGTTATATATACAAAACGCAGATGTCACATGTGTCTCTATCTCGAGCCTTGTTTGCACCGCGTCACCGTTTCAAAAACATATATATGTGCGTAGCTCTTCTCTGTTTACGGATCTGGTTCTTTAAATACATTCATAATTATTTCTGTCAGAATTTTATTGTTAAAGTGAAAAATGCGATTTTAAAACACAAACTCAATAGTATATATTTAAATATCGTGAAGCATCACAGACTAATACAATATCTTTGAGCCTGATAATTGATTGTATCGATCATCGTCTTTTTGGACTGCACCATGCCATCACGCTAACGTAGTAAAAAAAATCATCAAAGACGTTTACAACGTACCCAAGTATAAATCTAACATTTAAAAAATATAACATTTCTCAGATCGTTTCACTGAATCAGTCCGGTTCATTACAGTCATTAAAATCCAGTTTATCCGTCAAGCGATTCAGAACAAAGGGCAATTCCAACGTAATTATACGGCTCGGGTGTCGGATGTGTCCAAAGATCGAGCTCTTGGGCCCTCGTTAAAATCTCATTTTCATTCACGCTTTGATGCCGGAGTAGGGGTAAGTGGTGAAATTGATGGAGGGGGGGGAGAGAATTCACCCCTAACGATAGATGGTGTTGTATTACTGTTAAAGTTAGATTTGTCAAAATTTCATTATGTGGTAAGTGGAGATTTGCAGCCAAAAGTCAATATTATAAGGAGTCATAACTATACCCACAGTGTTCTTTATTTTCTTCGGTCATATGACTTTAAAATCTAACTTTTACTTCTATAGAGTATTAGGTATTATTGAATTTGATTGGATAAATGAAACCTCCATATGTATAGTAAAAATCAATCTTAATTACATGACTCGTCGTATCTTGTTTAGAGATTCACTAATAAAATCTTTTATGTACATATATTTTGCTTATTATAAATAATCATCGTCGTTATTTTTTTGGATTCTATAATAATGATAAGCCGCAATATAGTTATTTTTTGAGATTTCATTTTTTTTATAATACTTTCAGGGCCTCAATTTGCCTACGATCTAATGAGATATTTGATATCACCATTCAAAATCTCTATTTGTGGTTTATTATGCCTAAATTGCGTTTTAATAATATCAGTATTTTCTTTGTTTAAATTATATTTTGATCACTAGTCGACATTCGAGGCTGCAGGTGTATCTTACGTCTTTGCTCTTGGACAGCCATCTACGTACACATAAATAACTAGCATAAATCATAGGACAATTTTTGTAGACCATGATTAAAGTTTGATTTTCTATATAGGAATTAAAATTAGCAGTACTGATAAGGAAACATTTCGATCTGTTTGAAAATTTTAACACATTCTAGAGATCAGAACTTCCGGTTCAAAGTTTATTAGTAAATTTATACACGAAAAGACAAAAATCGTGTCTAATGTCCATCTTGTAGACAACTTTTATAAAAACCGGTGACGCTACAATCGAAGTTGTTGATAGTTGATACCTGTCAAAATTCTTTGAATAGTGCGTGTTACCTGTAATGAAATATAGCGCTGAGACGTGGTTACTTACAATGGCCCTAATTAGAAAGCTCAAAGTTATCCAAAGGCCAATGAAGAAAGTTATGCTCGGAGTTTTACAGAAATTAGGAGATCCGCAAAAAGACCAAAGTAACTGACATAGCTCCTTTAGCTGACCCTTTTCAAAATGAAACTTTCATCAAAAACTGTTATAGTTACTGTGACAGAGATAATCATCACTTAATGTTATAACTACCATCATCACCTCTCATGGTCATTAATCTCATATATAATATTCAGTTACTTGTTTATCAATAAATAATAGATGGAACACATCAATTTCAAAACACTAATAATAGTCTGTTGTAAAAAACTCTACGAATTACACACACACACACAAACACAGAGATACAATTCGTCATTCGCCTAATGGCTATAGATAACGCAAACACAAAAAAAAAATATATATTTATATCGGTGAAAGGAAAATCGTGGCAATTATTTTCAGCCTTGTTGATTACAGTCATTTTCATGGGCCATTACACAGAGCTGGTGGAATAAACACCATTAGACGAATTCGTTATGAAGCAGTACATTAATAAGTTTTATTATTTCTGTTGTTTGTCACTTCTGATGACGTTAAAACGACTGGTTGAGTACAAAATCAAAATAAGAAAATACCTGCCCTAAAAAGGAACTAATTAATGTCAAAGACTACAACCAGTCTTAAGAACTTAAAAAAGAACTTAGTCGAGTAGAACCGGTAAGAACTCGTTCTGGTTTTTCTTGTATTTACATTTTTCTTTGTGCATCTATACTGTTAATAATTATTATCCGTTTTAGCACAAGCACAGAGAGGGTGGGTGTATTTACCTTTTACTATTAAAACTAAGTTAAAACATAGTGTTTGATAAACTTATTGTTAGGTAAATCGGTAATATGCTTTAGAACTTTATTGTAGAATTTAACGCTATTACCTTAAAAGCTTTTATTAGTCTTATCTTTTAAAGCATGAAACAAGCTAATTTGTGATTATTTCGAGTGTTAAAATTATGGCGGCCATTCGGAAAATTAAGTTTGTCAAAATAACGCGAATATTCGTGCAGTTATCTAGGATATATTGTCTTTTAATAAACCTAACATAAATCTGTTCATTGTTATATCACTACTTTCTATACATCGCTGAATGAAAACTTTGTATCTTCTCACAATTTTTACGACATGGTGCTATAAAAATAGTTGCATTTAGCTGCGCTTGCGGCTTTATCGGCTTGGAATTCAAGCAATTCGCAATTTGCCTATGTTCAGGCCTGGGTTCAATATATTATGTCATTACCAACTTTCATCGAATTCGGTTCAGTAGTTTTTGCATGATTGGTGAACAAATTAATAAACTGATAGACAGACACAAAAATTAAAACTTTCGAAATGTGTTCTGTAGTCGATTCTGAAATCTGCATTGTATTTTTTCTTAAATATCTTTAATGTACAGTTTTCGTCTCGTTAGCCTTTTCTTATAAATATAGATTATTCTGCTACTAAGAAAGCGGTAACATCAACACTATTGAAACCTTTAAAGCGGTTTTCTTCCCAAACAGTAAAGTAAAGTAAAAAACAGAAATAAGCTGGTTAGTAGTATTGAATTTAATAGAAAACAAAACAAATAAAACTGAAGTATTTGTTATAGTATATGATTATATATATATATATATATATATATAGTATAGATATAGTATATATATATATATATATATATATATACTATGTCTATACCAAAAATAGATTTTTAAATTTTTTTTTGTCTGTCTGTTAGTTCCTGTTAATCTCCGGAACGGCTAGATCGATTTTAACGGGAGTTTTTTTGGTCGATGTCTGAAGTAACTTTGTGTAACTTAAAAATAGTATTTTACTTTAGAAATAGATATTGTGGTTTTAGAAAACATATAGGGTTCCGTATTAAAAAAAATTGTTACCCAGTGAAAAATACATGCAAACGCTGGCGCAGCCGCGATCACACAGTTAGTTTCATTACCCAATATAATTGTTAAGAATGATATCGATCAGTCGAGTAAAAAAAACTACGATTCATTTAAAGCTGATTTCACTCGCCAAAGATTATTTTACAAATAATTCATATTCGAATAGAAATGATATTTGGAAAATACTTACAAGGAATAATAACAATATCATTGATAAATACAAATATTTTAATGAAAAGCCTTATCGAGTTTCTCTTCGGTTTTCCTCTTTGATACGGATGTTTTACAAACTTATAGTAGCTTTGACGTAGGTACCTTCAGAGCCTCCACGAGCCCTAAATCGATTAAAGTTTGTTTCATTTTGTTTTACTAATTATTTTAATTAAAGTTGTACGCATTATTTTTTTCTTTTACAGGATAAAAAAAGTTTAACCACCGTTATATGTTATTCATTGACTTCCGTATTCGGAAAGGGTTACCTACTTATAAACATAAAATTGTATGCATCTACCTGAGTGAATTTATTTTGAATACATTAGAAAACCAATCTATACGAATAAATAAAATTAAAGTGTCTGTTTGTAATATCAAAATAACAACATAAAAAAATACATATGAATGAATGTATGTTCGATACTACAAAATACGATTTTTAAAATTTTTGTCTAGTTGTCCGTCGGTCTGTTTATCCCGGATAATTTTTGAATCGTCTGGTCTGTTTATGATGCATTTTTTTCTGAGAGAAACTTGAATTACAATCTTGAATAGAATTTTTTCTATACTTCTTTTGTTTTATGAAAATAATTAGAGTTTCGTGTAAAAGAAATTCAAACTCGATAAAATTGTGAAGAAATCTGAATCAATTGTCAGTTTTACTGGCAAATATGTACTTGAATTTATGACAAATTAATGTGGTTTATTTTAGTGCCAAAATAATTTAAGGCCTGTACATAAAAATAGAGTTCAATTATTTCTTCTTTAATATGTCGATTACCCATAATAATGAGACAATAGGAAAACAATGGAAAGCTGGCGTAAACACCAGGTTAGTGCTCAAGGGGTAAATGATAAATTACGCCAAAAATAATGACCATCAAAATATTATTTTCCATTGATTATTGAAAAACTATTTTACGTAGTGAATAATTATGCGGAATACAAAATTAATCATTGTTTTGTAATATAAAGTTTATGAACAGCTAGTGTCTAATTAATAAAGTAGAAATAACAAAAACTGTCACGCTTTAAAATATTCAAAGTGTAAGTACATCATACGGCCAATTCATAACTCCATTAAACCAGAACCAACTGCAACTCAAAATCAATACGGTACGCGGCTCGAAGTCTTGCGACTTGCAACTTGTTGTCAATTACCAAGGAACGGAGCTCGGCAGCATAGCCCGGAACTACTAAGTTACCTTAGTTTCAAATTTAAACTTTTAACTGACTCACTGTTCACCGTCAGTCCTCTGTCGATGTATTTAAGAATGACTCGCAATTAAAACTTAGGCGGATCTAATGAGGATTTATGGATAGCAAAGTATGATTTGAAATTTGAAAAATAAATTATAGTTTGGAGTTTAAACGAAAAAGGAAAATATATATATTTTTTAACATGGAGAATTTGTTAAGTAATGAATTACAATTTTAAAAGTTTTAGGTGTGCTTCGAGAACAAATGTTACCGATATCACAAAAACAGTTATTTTGCAGTCGTTAATAAGAAAATATTTATTACTTTTACCATTAATATTGATATACAGTATAATTAATTTATTTTCTCCGTATTAAAATTTTTTTAAGCAATTTTTTTTAAAACCATAATTAAATTTCATCGTTTGTTAGTCTCAAAGCGGTAATAAAAGTATTAAGTCCACTTGGAATCTTGATACGAATAACAACGCAGTGCAAATTTCATTTAACCAAAATGTCTAATCCTGATGATCTTACTCAAGATAATATGACATGTTTATTAAATTATTGTATAATACTTGATAAGTGTGTTCAATGTGAATTTCATATGGCGTTTGCTAAAAAAAAAGCGTGTTAATTTTAGAACCGTAATAGTGCCACAATTTACATTAACAGTATAGATGAGAATGATCGTGTCTTTATCACACATTAATAACAAGAGAAGCCGCAAATGCCAGTTGATATCGACCGACCACTTCACACCTACGCAAGCTTAGGTATCTGCCTATCCAACCAAAACCACCGTCCACAAATATCTACACCGACAGAGTAATACAAGCATATGTAATATAAGTGTTTCTAATTCAACAAAAATTGTAAATTATATTTTTATCCTTATAATTTGTATATTAATCGCAGATTTATTTCGTTTGAAAAAAATAAAATTATTAACCACAATTAAGACAATATACATTTCTCTAATATTTATCTAATAAATGTTAATATATATTAACTTTGTCCTCCCGATACATCTTTGATAATTTAATGTACATCCCCAAAAATTTAAGCAAGTTTGATATAGCAAACGGCCGGCATAATTTTAACACCAGAAGTAATCACAAACTAGCCGTCCCTTGCTGGAAGCGTAGTAAGACCAATAAAAGCTTTTTAGACAATAGTGCCAGGTTCTACAACATGGTAATGATACAATCGATTATGTGGTTAGGCCACACTACCGATTTACCTGACGATAAATTTAAGTACTATGTCAAACAAGTTTTAATGTCCAAAGGTGGATCATTACGTGAACGATAGTGGTATCTGGAAGTGACACCCCTCTTTGTCCTTACTCTAAAACCATTTATTTTTATTATGAATTGTATAATTTTAATAACTTAAAAAAAACATGTAAAAGAAATCCAGATCGAGTTTCTTGCCGACTCTTCTCGACTGGGTTATTTTTCGAACCGGTGGTAGTTTTTTGTCGTTCAAAAGTGCGCTTTCTAAAGGCCCAAATTGAATAAAGATTTTTTGGATTTTTTTGAATGCAATGTAGTTGTGTACTGCTTATGCCTGTCTATTCTATTATAGTATGTTTATCGTTTGTATAAATGCTGTATTTTTTCTATATTATTTTATTCATTTTCGATAAATTTGGTTTTTGGTTTTATTAATTTTAAATTATACCATCAGCTTTGACGTTGCGCAGCTGCAGGCCGTCCTGTGACAGACAATTTTTGTTCAGTTTGACAGGTTTAGTGCCCAAACAGGCTGACCTTCGTACCAGTATGGAGCTCTTATGATTGTTTTATTCTTCCCTGATGATAATTTCCTGATAATGAGTCCCTTAAGTCTTCACAACAAATGCAGATGAAGTTATCAAGGGCCATCACGCTAACAGCATAATCAGTTATAGTAACAATTTATAGTATAGTAACAAATATATAATATAGTAACAAGTTATAGTAACAAATAGTAACAATTTCTAGAATTTTGTCGACGAAAGTATATTATCTATAAAACATGGTGGCTCACGGCACTTGAGTTTCCAGCCGAAATCACAGAAGTACTTTTTTAAATAATAGTGCTATTCAGCGATAAGTAAATCGCAATGCTCCACTTTCGCGATATAATTATATTCCTCGCTTAAGGAATAAAATATTTTATAAGTCGACATTGACTGAATCTACCAGCAGTCAAAAGGATTTTTCGATAAACCGCGGAATACTAAAAAGATATCTCACAGTATCTCCTCGTAACATAACGTATGTGCGCCGCTCATTATGACACAAGGTGATTTTATTCGACGAACTTGAAATTAAAGCTTAATTTCATTGTAATATGATTACATAATAACCCTTAAGTATAACAAAAGACAATATCTCTCTCTCTCTCTCTGTCTCTTTGTGTCCATTAATTGGCTTATAAGTCGGGAAAAATCACCCAATATTTATAGTTTATAAAAAGTTACGAAATTTTTTTGTAAATGAAGTCAACAAAAATTACAAAGAGCACGATCTTTTGTAATGCATTGAATAAAGTTCCTACTAACTATTCTTGTTTCTGTGGCTCCCTGGCTCTCTGTTTAGCTCGCAAACAAAAACAATACCAACACGATTATATGTATTTATCTTAAAACTGCTGCATCTATGTACAACTGTATTTTTATTAACAATTTACCAACCATATTTAAGACCAATGAGAAAGGAAAGTATTGCTCTATGAATTTGGTCTTTTCACTGTCGTGACTATGGACGTGTCACTGGAATTAAGCGTACCAGTTCATGGAATCTTGACTTTTCTCGAGTCTCTGAAGGAATCAATACAATGTACCGATCTGTACGGATTATCCGCAAGCCTTAATAATACACATAGCTAGACGAGAAAAGACGAATGAGATCGCGCTTAGCACTTCTCTCTTCTCTTCTAGAACAACATCTACTTTGGTAATATTTGGAAACAATGGAAACAAGGAATAAAAAAACTTTAAAATATTATAGAATTGTAATAATGAGTAAAAAAAATTAAAAGCATATATTAATTCTCCATAGGAAACAATTACAAAAAGGACCAGCACGATACATACAAACCAATATGACAAAAAAACTAATTTTGATTAATATAATAAATTGCACATACCTACTTTACATACCTTAATAATAAACCTACATACTAATAACATGTTAACAATCCAACACACCTGTGTATCACGCGCTATAACCGGCGCTCATCAAAATTCAAGAAGAAAGCTCTCCCAGTAAAAACTTTTTTGCTTTCTCTAAATGAAAAGCAGGTGTAGCTCCATATTTTCTTTTGCATCTAAATGTAACTTTCCTTTTTTCGCTGTACAAAGTTAAAATGTATTTATTTAGTCCAGTAACATTTTACAGTTAATATCTTTCGTTGAATTATATTTTATTTTGTATAAAGATAAATTGTATGTGTTTATCGCTTATTTCGCCGGTTCCATGACTCAAAGTGAATTACGTCATTTATTTATTTATATACTGTGTAAGTTTGGTGCTATGAACTTAATCTTGCCCGAAATTATGTGATACTGTTGTAGAAGATACTAAACTCGCTAAGCCTAAACCTAATATGACTCGCTCTAGTGATGCTTTAGGAGCACACCTTGGCGCACCTTGATACCCTTTGAGGGTTAAAGCTAACCAGGTGGACTTGCGCCGTGCTATGGTTTCATTATGATATTCCTATCACTGAAACCTACAACTTATTTTTGAATAGGATAAATTCGAACCCAGATCAAACGACACGATATTCGAACACAATAATACTGAGCCATCATTGCTTTAAAAATACTTTCTCGTTTTTCCGTTATGTGCAACTTTTATTCGGTATTGAAACTTAAACAGATATTTCTTAACAGCATTACATTTTCGAAATTTGGTTAGACTAACCTTGGACAGCTGGCTCTGTATATGATTCAGGCAATAATGAAGATATGGTTTTAGAACGATGTTTTTTTCTACTCTATTTTAATTTTTCAATTTTAGCTTCATGCAAACAAAGTGGGAGCACTTTCAATAGACCTTCGAATCGGACTAAGTACCCAAATTATTTGAAGGGTATTTCTGATGGAAGAGATTGATAGAATAATTCTAATGTTTCGGGATTTTTTTAAATTAAAGATAACAACTAACCAAATTAACATTACTAGAATATTCACAATAAAATGCTGCTCCCGAAAGCGAAGTTTCACCGTCCAGTTTACTATTGTATTTTCTAATGCCATCCTTTGTAGCAGAATATTTGCTCTAGTATCGTCGTAAGCTAGATAAATTAAGCTAAAGCTTAGATAAATTAAGAAGACCATAAACGCATTTATTTAAAGTTGACTAGATAGAACTATTCTCAAGTTTGAAAACCTATCACCAATCAACAATATGTGTATTCCTGGAGCACAACTTGAGAGATATTAAGATTTGTTTAGTGTGGTTATGATCCTGCACTTCATCGTTACTTAATATTAATCATCATAATCTAAAAAGCATGGTCTATACAATATATAAGAAAAACCATCTTTATTACAGAAATGTACGTCACACTGTATATTGTAAATTCGAACATACATTTATGTACATATTTAACAACACATACGTCCACAGCAAATGATGTGGCAGTTGTATGCAAATCTTAATATTGGTGTGTAGTCGGTCGGTACGAGGTCGGAATATTAAAACCTCGTTTGCTTAAAGGTTGAACCTTTGGGAAATCAATATGTGACCTGAAAAGTTTTCTTCAAATTATATTTTTTGGACTTCCATATGTCTTTACATTTCACGATACGACATCTATTAAGTATTGACGAAATTTTGCTATTTATGTCCTATTATTATGAAGGGAATAATTTTATATCTATCAATCCAAACAATCGAAAGACACCTGCTGGACATAAGTCTCCCCCGTAGATATCCACAACGCTCTTGTGCCACTCGCATCCAGCGATTTCCAATAATTCAGCGAATTATTGTGTCGTTCATAGGAGCGACATTGTCACAATCGCCACGCTTGTCATGAGAGTTGGTGATCTCAGGATTCGTTTGCGGTGCTCAGATGATCCTGCTGTCTTTCCCTTGGTTTATCCCTTAGTTTATGTCAAACAGGTTTTAATGTTCAAAGATTATTACAGGGTGGATCGTTACGTAAACCATAGTGATGTCTTAAAATGAAACTCCTCTTTGTTTTTCCGCGAAAACCGTTTATTGTTATTATGTTATAATTTTATTTATATTATACTTTAAAGAAAAGATTTTAAAAAAAACAGATCGAGTTTCTTGCCGGCTCTTCTCCACTGAGTTGTTTTCCGAACCGGTGGTAATTTTTGACGTTTATATGCGCCTTCCCAGGGCCCAAATTGAATAAAGAATTTTTAATTTCATTTGATTTGATATTATTACAAGATAAACCCCAAAAAAACAGGTTATTTAAAAATGTCCAAGTTTCATAACCTCAAATTTTGTATAGAACTGTACTTGTTGGCTTCATAATGGTTACCTAATGCTTTGTAGTGGCGCGGGCGTGATTCAGAGAACAAGTCTTCAAATCGGTGTTGTGAAAAGTACTAGATGAGGCGTGGGTGCGAGCGTGGGTCTACGATGAAGAGCACGATAGCAAAAGGTATGGAAATTTTAGAATCAGTTACACTAAGTGGCATTAACAGTAACTAATGTTATAATATGGAAGTTAGTATTAAGCTTGTGAGTAGTAATTACCTGACCGTAACGAACAACAGCCGTGTTTCAAAAATAACACCTCACCGTCTTTAAAAAATGATACTGGTTGCATAAGAACGTAATATTTATTTTTTATTAGTCTGTCATGTTACTTTTGAATAGCAAGTGAACATGTTGCCGGAACCCGGGACATGTTCACTTGGTTTCAATACAATAAAAAACATTCACTAAATTGTATACATTAATTCCAAAGTAACATGACAGACTTGTAAAGAATAAATGTTACTTTCTTATCTAACCAGTTTAAACACACCATCTCACCAACTCAGAATATAAAGGTAAATTTAGTAATACCAAAGACTAGAAAATATAGTTTATCTATGGTAATACCAATATACCAAAAATTTACAGTTCAGTACATTTTTTGTCGTACATCACAAAATATCATTTCATAAGTTGTTTATATTTTTTCGCTATGTTTTCTTTCAGATGGCTATCTAAGGTATTCATTTCGTCAAGATTTATTTAAAATCTTTAACACGTCTTTATTCAAACTTGAAGATCCATCCATTCAACCGAAAGACGTCCACTGCTGGACATAGGTCTCCCCCAAAATCTCCACGACGACCGGTCTTGCGCCACCCACAACCAATGGTTCCACCTTCACCAGGTCATCGGTCCACCTTGTAGGTGGTCTACCCAGGCTACGCCTTCCGGTGTGTGGTAGCCCGCATCGGTTCTGCGAATAATGTGCCCAGCCCGCTGCAACATATATTTAGCAATTCTTTGGGCAATGTCGGTTACTTTGGTTCTTATGCGGATCTTCTCATTCCTGTCACGACCACGCAGTGAAACTCCAAGCATTGCCATCTCCATTGGTTTTTGAGCAAATTTGGTAACTTGAAGATATCTAAACATTATTTCGCTAACTAGCGACAAACCATGTCGTTATCGTACCGTTATATATAAAAATGACTATTAGCAAGGATCGAAACATGTACACGAAAGTGATTTTAACTGTACCAAATATTTTGAATAAAGTTTTACCCGAAACTTTGTTTGGAATGTAAAATACTGAATCCTTTAGGCTGAATAGACACTGGGCTAAATAATAAAATTATAGATTGATCAGTTTTAATATCGAAACGTGTGGTTTTCAATATTTGGTTCGAACGGTACTGTGTATGAATAGTGAGAAAAGTATAAAACAAAAATAGTTAACAAAACTTTGTTAAATAGTTAACAAAAGTTGCTGGTGTCATGTTAATTTGCAAATCCTTTTAGCAACTTTGAATAATTAAATAAATTAAAAAGTTATGGCAATATGTTTATTTTGTTTTTTTTTACACGGTATAGGACTCAGTGCTTTGATTACAATCTCACCTGATGTTAAGTGACGATTTGGTCCAGGATGGTAAACACACTAAACCTAGAGGTACTGGTT
Source organism: Samia ricini (assembly GCA_014132275.2). Lineage (NCBI taxonomy): Eukaryota > Metazoa > Arthropoda > Insecta > Lepidoptera > Saturniidae > Samia > Samia ricini. The sequence goes on from AP028158.1 coordinate 29,691,503, forward strand.
CTAAAGTGATGCTGCCGGAACACAGCTATTATTATTTGGCGATAATTTTTCTAACTTGAAGCTGGTAGCTACCCAGGCGGGTATTATTTAAAATGTCCTACTACCAAGCTATGGTTTCCTCACGATGTTTTCTTTCGCCGAAAGCTCAGGCCTATTTCAGAGTTGGATAGGTGGATTTGAACCCGCATCCATTGATGCGAAATCCGACTGCACTACCAACTAAGTCATCATCACTTCAACATAACATAAGCTCACGCCTGTTATCCCCGGAGGGTTAGGCAGAGGTAAAATAACGAACTACACCACCCACATTTTGCCGAGCTTAGATCCCATCCCAGATGTGTCAGGGGGCGAGCCTGTCGCCATATCCATTCCAAAATCTGGGATGATACTGAGTAGAAAAGCCCAATATCACTTAACCCGACCCGGGGGTCGAACCCGAGACCTCAGAACGACAGTCGTACCATAATACGACTGCGCCACCGAGACTTTAAACAATCACTTTAAACTTATCGATGATATAATTAGCATCATTGGTACTGATCATCGACCCTCCAAAACTAGAGATACTATCAATAAACTTATTTATGGTAAACCATGGGCCTGGTAATGTCCACTGTTATTTTCCAAAAGCTTATTATAATTCAGATCTAACGTAACTAAGATTCCCTAAGAACATTTCTAGAATCAGGATAAAAGATTAACATTATTACAAAATGGTACTGAAATCATTGTAATGACCTTTCTAAAATGTCTACAAAATGAATGTGATAACAAAACAGATCTCATAAAACAAAGAAGCTAAAACAAACCAAACTTGATTTGTATGCGAGTAGGTGTTGCCCACAAAACTTTATTAGTCCCTGCCACATCCCGCATCGCTAATTTTTCGCTGAAACAACCTCCTTACTTATTCGAGAGGCGTATTGGCCACACTTTTATACTCTAAATAGAGGAAGTTAGGACCTCGAGATGTGCTATTCACATTTGTTATTTCAGCGCTGATTTGTATAAATCAATTTTCAATGTCATTATTGTTTCAAAAGTTATTTATTCTTACTTTCTGATTTAGTGCAGTTACTGCTAATTTTGAAAGACAACATACCAGTAACATAAATAAGTACCGCTATATATTAGAAAAGAAATTGAAATACTTAATAATTAGATTTTCATTAAATCTCCTAATACTTATTTTATTTAGAGCGGGATATATTACAAAAAAAACATTTTATTGATTTTTGATTTAAAAAATATATTTGTTTACATAAATACAAATAATAAGTTTCAACCTAAGAAACTTTCGTGAACACAAGATATCCCCCTAAATTGTACACATAACCTAGAGCATAAACAGACTTAAGAGGATATGCGGCAAAAAAGTAGGTATTTCAAAAACCTATTGCTATCACGTTGCGCCCCAAAGAAAGAATAGGGACAACTGCAGCTCGGCCTTTTTTTTTACCGTATGCAAAATAGACGGAACCATCACTTCACAGTACCTTGATTCCTTCTCCAAAACTGAACCAATTTTTAGTTTTCTTTCAGTTTTAGAATAATAACGACTTGGGCTATGGTAGTAGGTTTTGGTTTTTTAAATTTTGTTCATCAAATTTGTTTGACGAATGTCTGAATATGACGGTAAAAATCGAGCATTTTTTCTTTTACAAAGGCTCCTAGTTTCTAGAATAACTCATTTATGGAAAAAATCAAACCGTATGGACATGGCGGTGGTTGATATATATTATTCAGTATAAAAATATTTACCAAAATGCTATTATCCAGCGAGGAAATACTGGACTACGTTTGTATGGAATAAATGCCGCTAGGATATCCTCTTAAGTCAAATTTGTACATCAAACCTCTTTGTAAAAAAAAAAGTTTAATATGTAACATCTCAACCAATAAGTTCACGTCGAACTATTAACGGAACCAATCAAAAATAAATACTGATAAATAAATTAACAAGCTTACTTTAAGCTTCTGATACGCTCTCCACTTCTATAACATGTCTGTGCTTCTTCTTTTTTCGTATACCTGCAAACTCATTTTGAATGTCTTCGAGCGTCCTACCTTTTGTCTCAGGAACAAAGAAGAATACAAAAATTGTACCAATGAGGCAAGTAACAGCAAAGTGCCACAACGTCCATCCAGGTTTGATTAAGTCTTCCAAGTTTTTTTATATAATTTAGTAACTCCGAAAGCTAAGAACCAATGGAAGCCTGCGGTGATAGCTGTTGCTCTTCTTGTTACATTGGGTGGGAATATCTCCCTTAACATCAACCAAGGTATAGGACCAACACCAGCCGCATAAACGCTTACGAATAAACACAATGTGAGTAATGGTATCCATGTATTATTTGATGACATACTTGACGCTTTCAAATGGTAATATATGGCTAATCCGCCTAAATTCAAAGCCATCAAAAAGAAAGACAACATTAAAAGAACTCTTCTTCGAACTACCTTTAAAAGCATAGTAGAAAAGTATGTCGAAGAGACTAAACAGAAACCTAAAATTATGGCGGCGTTTGGTGGATTTAAAGATATCGCAAAAGTCTCGAAGATCTTTCTAGCATAGAAAAGGATGGGAAATATTCCACTCAACTGCTGAAAAATCATAAGACCGAAGGAGACAATGAGAGCTTTCACAGTTGATCTGGTGCTAAATAATTTTTTGAAAGTCATTTTGTTTTTGGCTGAATTTCTAATGTATTCTTTTAAAGTTTTGATTTCACCGTCTATGTCGTTGTCAATGCCTCTGTAATATCGTAAAGCGGCTTCTGCTTCATTATATTTACCCTGTGACATCAGGTAGGCTGGTGATTCTGGTAGAAATATGAATGCTATGAAGAAGGCAATGGGTATACTGGCGCAAAGGATTGATATCCAAGTTATATTATCTACCATACCTGCAAAGCAAATAATATATCTTATATTTAAGCAAATAGTAATCAACTGTTAGACATAATGTAAAAACTGATAGTCGAGGACTTTGTAAAGATCTAGTAAGATGCTATTAAAAGCATTTGAAATAAGAAATAAAATTTGAAACTGGTTATAATTGAGAACAGAAGCATGGTTCCAATTATTTTGACTGAAATAATTTTGTGGTATTTAAAGTTAACTGGTATGGAAACTCTGAATAGTTTTTAAATTACTCACATGAGACAATTTAAGTAAAATCGATTATCGAATTACAAAAAAATACCTATAATATATCCAAACAAAACTCCGCAACTGAAGTGTACGTGGTAAAAATTGGCCAAAGTTTTCAACAACTGTTTCTCGGCTATGTCTTCAACGTATGGTGGTATGGCAACACTGAAGGCTCCCACGGCTATGCCACCGACGAAACGTCCAACATATAACCCGTAAACATTTGGACTGAAATAAAATTATCATTAGGATTTTGCTTAAAAAAATATATATTCATTACCACAATTTAACACGCGGTGAATCTGGTATCACTGTAGTCCAAGACGATAAACACACTAAGCTTAGTCATTCTGGCTCTGAAATGATATTATTCGAAGACACCAATAAGTGCTTGATGGTAGATTTTCAAACTTTTAACCAATATCACATCAAAGTCGGTTTAATTTTTATATGAAACACCACTGTACTTTGGAAGATTAACATACTTACCATTAGCTTACCGTTATGGTAAATTCTTATACCAAAAAGAGCGATTCTTATATATGTTATTGGTTTTCCGGGAATCACTGTATTGATCTGGATGGAACTTTGCATATAGTAAAGTCATTAAAACCTTAACAAGGTTACTTGACGAACTTAAAAAAATAATTATAATCGGACATTTATATTTTACATTTTTGGCTTAACTTAAACAATAACAGATGTCATTGATCTACGTTGATTTTTTCTTTTTCAAAATTTCATTATTTACTACTTGTTTAGATTAATTAACTAACTAAGCTCGGTCGCCCAAGTTCTGTATATAGTATGGTAAGCAAGGAAAATGAGAAAAAAATGTTTACCTTTTGAACTTTTTTATATGTTTTCCAATCGTATTATGAACAAATTCTATTTTCTCTAGAACATTTTTAAGGGTTTTTTATAAGAATAAAAAGTCATACCTTGAAGCAATGAGTATCCAAGACACTAACAACGGCAAAGCTAAATACAACAGTGTCTTCTTCCTGCCAAAGTATTCTGATATAAGACCAGTGGGTACAGCACCCCACACGGCTCCTAAACAGAGCAACGATGCCATCCAAGATGGTTCTGATCCCGATTCGGATAACTGAAAATTACCACAGAGGTAAATGTACAAACTATTTTTTAAATAAATAGCAGAAAAAAAGTAATTCAAAGGCATCAAAATTACTATAGTTCGTTCACAGTTATTTTACTTCTAGCCGTTAAGTTGTCGTTCTGAATATTGTGTTACTAAATGGCCAAGTGGTTCTAGAGGAGGAGGGAGTTATAAGCCGACTGACCGATAGACGTTCCCTTTTATATTAAGGATTTTTATTAATTAATATTGATACTTACCATAATTCTAGGATGTGCAGATTCAAATACACTTGCACTTGTACTATTCAAAGTACCAGTAACTTCACCGCTGTGAGTTAATTGCATCTGTTGACATAAAAAACGAAATCAAAAAGTAATAAAACACACTGAAATAATATCAAAGATGAATGAGAAGAGAATGATGTGATGCCTGTAATAACCAACGCAATCAAACTAATACATGATTAAAAATTAATCTTATTGTCTAATTATGAAAAAAAACGTATACGAAATGTTACGTATAGTACATAAATAAAATCAACAGGATTATGTGAAGTTACTAAATCTAAATTATTAGAAAGATGGCGTAACGCTATTGTAATTAAATCGTTTGTACATATTTAATCCAATTGTAATGTGTTATCCGCAACTAATTAAATCACCCTACTCGGTCCTCAAGTTTCAAGTACGCCGCGGCTAAAGTTTCCTTCAGTTCTACCGTCTTTTGTAAGTTACGATATATTTAAACTTTCCAAGCCAGCTTTGTAAAATTTATACGTATTGCTTTTGAGTTATTTAAAATTGAAAATAGTTGCAACTTTATTTTTTAAAGTATCTAATTTAAAACTGATGTTCATACTTTTCGATGGACATAAATTAAGCTTGAATAATAAAATTAATATAAAGTTAAGTAAAATAATATTGATTAAAGTTTAATGACTTCAATGTAAAAGTTTCATTAGAATCTGTCGAGTCGAATCTGTTTCCCAGACAACTTTAAACGATTTTGCGCTCAAGCGTCGTAATAAACTAAACCAAACATAACGTAACAATAAGTGTAAAATACGAAGTAGCTGACAAAAATACTTTCAGAAAAGATTGAGAAGAACTTAAAAACAGATTTTTAATTAGAGATCACATCAGATTTTTAATCCATGAGAACATAGTAAACTTTCAGTGAAAGATCGAACTCAGTAAAAGTTGTAAAGTGTTTTATTTTTATTTTATTTTATATATATTATATTAATAAAAAAAAGAACCAGATCGAGTTTCTTTCCGGCTCTTCTCGACTGGGTTGTTTTCCGAACCGGTGGTAGTGTTTTAGACGTTCATAAGCGCCTTCTTAGGGCCTAAATTGAATAAATAAATTTTGATTTTGATTTGATTTTGATTTTGATTTGACTTGACTAATTTATAGTCATTTAATCAAACCAGAAACCTCTAATATCATTTATGCCTCATATTTGTTGAAGAAGATATACAATCCAAAGAGGAGCACCATAGTTTGCATGTTGTGAAATAATTCCATAAATATACTTTACAAATGAAGAATAACACCCGCATAAATTGAACATCGCGTAACCGACCGACTGCATTGCGCATTGCGAAGGCTTAAAACCAACTGCACATTTGCAAATACCATAAGCAAATGCAAAACTGAACCTTATTCCAAACACTGTAAGTATTGAATGTATGTAAGTAAAGTCTGTTATAATTTGCAACGTCATAAGTCACGGTTTCAAAGTGTGGAGCGGGTCTGTCAGTCGGACGGAAAACTTTGCCCGGCTTCGAGAAAGTTCGCGTGTGAATTACAAGTAGTTTCCGGGTAGCGATAAAATTTTAACAAGGTACATATTGTAACCGATCCTCGAATTGGAAACCGGGCTTACTGCTGCAAGCAATTGAAACTTTTATCAATTATATTCGAAATTAATTGACAAGGTAAGCCAAATTGTAGTAAGGTTGACCTCAACCGATCTTTTACCGACAGGGTTTTTGGAACTTGGCTGATTTCAATTCCAAGGAAACTTCTTCCTACTTTTCAGAATATCTCACTCAGTAAGTGTGACGGCCTGAGTATTTCAGAAATGGATATCCAATATAATTAAATAATTTAAGGTATCATATCAGAAGTGTTGCAACATCTAGCCGGCTTGGTATTTTGATCAGCGTGCGACGGTTTTTTCACGCCCAGCCAGCTGTACCTTCGTTACAAGGCACAAGTTCTATCGTATATGGTAACATTGTCTGCACCTCTGGAAAGAATCAGCGAAATACCTTCCCGACATTCTGAATAGATTGTGAATGATACTTAGAATCTCTTAACCTACGAAAGAATATTGACTCGATTAGCAATATTGTTCTCTGTATGAGTGTTCGGGTAAATTGTACAACCTTATTTCTCCATCTTCTTTCCTTAAGAGAATCGTGTGTGCTGGTGTAAAGAGAGACAGATACACCGCAGATTTCGAAAGGTAGATTATATCAATTGTTTTCATATGAATTTAACCCGAGCAAAGCCAAATATGACAGCTAGTATTCATATATATTCATACATTTAAATCTTAAAATGTGCTTCTTGAGAATTAAAGCCGATGTCTATAGACATTTGTATTTACAAAGGTTACCAAGTTTTAGTTTTAAAGCTTTGACCGAAAGAGGCCGTTCGTCAAAACTTTGATGGAATTAGTTTTTACGTTGATGAAACCTTATTAATTCAATATTTGAGTAAATATTTTAACTTCTTCATTTCTTTTCTCTTGTTAAGTTTGTAGGTTGTTTTATTACGTTTTTAAATATGAATAAGTTTTTTTACTGGTTTATCAATTTTTAAAATATTTTTTGACAGGTTATTTTAATATTCTTATTTTAAAAAATGATATGTACAATGCTGTTGGATTTCAGTATCCGTATTTTTTACTTTAATTTTAGTAGAGTGCACTATCTTTACGTAAAATACTTTTCTCCTGCTTAACCGCCATGAAATACTGTAATGATATATTTCTTATGAAGAACGATTGCATGTAACTGAGTTGTAACAGATATATTTTCATTCCCTAACTTTATCATAATTACATAAAAGCTAAATAAAGAACTAGGGTGATTTTAAAGAATAATTAATCATAATTCAATATAATTAGCAACGTACATTTACACCACTTTGTTATCCATAAGCTGACACCGATTTCAAAATTAACGAACCAGATCAATAAAGTAATAACATATTCACTTCTTAGTGCATTGTTATAGTTTTTTATTTTGAAATTGGTTTTGTTTTTAATTTAAAAAGTATTTTGTTATAATGCATTTTACCATCAAGTGCTAACTTAATCATATTTGTTAAGACTAGAATTTAAAAAATATATCTACTTTATAAGTATAATGTTTCACCTCGGGAGTTCCAGATGTTAACAAAGGTAGAGCTGATGATGACCAAGCGACGCACACTCCAGCGGCAAAAGCACCAAGATTCACTATAAAAAATTGAAAATTAGAAAACATATTAAAATCAGTTATCCTATAAATTGTCCAGGTAATTTCTGATTAACTAGGATAACGCGTCAAATGCCGAACTATGCATCTGGTGTAAGTTGGTAAAAAACACATAGTCCCAGGATTCCATAGGATCGGAACGCTTACCTACGCATCTCAATAAATATTCATCGCAAGCGGAACCTAACTGAACCGTATTATGATTCCAATATTCCGTTTGCGTTACTGATACCGTATTTTAAACAAGCAAACCAGTTAATCTGCAAATTACCTTTTTTTAACTTTAACATTTGCAATATTCTCACAATATTAAGCTGTCACATTTTTTACCTACGTTAGCTTAGAACGACATGGATTTGAATTAACTGGTTAAGTATTTGATGACATAAACCTCAAAATAAAGCATGATGGTAAGATGTCCATTCTAGTAACCGCCTATAAACATTTAATATAGCATTCCTATAACTTCATTTGTTCAGAGTCAAACCAAACCAGCGTATATATTAAAACCTAAATATTTATGATCATTCATATACCTACCGATTCCAGTGCCAATGTACTGCGTAGTGATACCAGAAGTGTCTCTTTTGATGTCTGGAACCGTCTCCAGACGTTTCAGGATTTTAAACTGCCCGTTTTTGTTAGCTAGCTGCTCTGGTTGATCGCCAGCTAATGGGGGCTCGGCCGCAAGAGTGCCAGCCTCGGCATCCATCGTCGAAGTACTCTGCTCATCCACTGTAAATAAAAAGATATCTTGATACGCTTGTTTGTAATCGATTACTGGACCAAAACAAAAATGTGTAAATTTATATTTCTTCCTTAATGAAATAGTTCTACTTAAATAAAATTTGGCAGAAAGTTAGATTTTTTAGCATTAAATAACTCCAACACTTTATATTAACCTTTCACTTACATGAAGCGAAATGGACGCCTTTTACTAGTGTACAGAGAAAATAAAAGAGGTAAGAAATAAGAGAAGGTTTCTAAACTACGTATAAGTACGATAAAAAACAAAAACACATAAATTGATGGATGTAAGTTATAATGAGGAATTAGTAAGTATATCAAAGGAAGCTTGAAAGTAACACCATTTATAGAGAAGTTAAAAACCAGGTAAAGAAGAGGAATATGGTTATATTACGTCACGTAATTAGAAAACTGTTAAATATAAAAATAAACGAGTATATGAGTAAAACAAGACTAAATATATATTAATCTATAGTGTGAAGAATTATATAATATATTATGAATGTTAAATGTTACTGCATATAAAATAAAGCTTATAGAGTAGAGTTTGAAAATGTAAACCAACTAATTACAGGCAGTGAGAAGTTTTACCTTAATAATATGTAAGGAAGGATCCGTTTACAAATTTCGATATACTTTATAATGAAATGATATATATAATGAAATGTAGCATTGTAATAATTTTGCTGAGCGAACGAGATCCCTGTAAACTGTTTTCAAAGCACACAAGTTGCCGCAAATTGGAAACGGTCACTCTGAACGTTTACGTAGGTTCCGTTCAAATTAGAAGCGTTATAAACATATAGACACGCCACCGATGTAAAGAAATTATAAATAAATTATTTTAAAGAATCTCAAATGCTTATGTTTTTTTAAATTAAAACGTCTAATAAAAAACATATATTCAAAATTCGAAAAAATGACAAAGTTTTGTAAAATATTGGAAACCCAATATTAAGCTACCTGTTTTGTGTTTTTTTTATTGTAAATACAGCGATCTGTGTTTTTTTTAATGATTGCAGTTTATCTCATATTAAAGAAACTACAGTCTGAGAAAAATAACGTCACCTGATAGATGTGAATGATTCTGCACCTACCACAGCTAAAGTCTGTAACTAGTTCTAGATATACACATACTGATTCGACCGAAACGTGTCCCTTTAACGAGATTTTTACCATATACATAGTGATCGCAATCCGGCCTGGATTGGCATGGCAGCCTCACCACCCTCACAATTTTGCAACTTCTGTTCGCTGTTCATCTTTATCATTAACATACATATATTATTAAATAACGAGTTTAAATTAAATTCAATACATTTTAGTGTACATCTTTAAATCAGTGTGGCGATTTCGTTGTGTTTTAAATAATTAATATATCACATGTTGGATATTTAATATATTAATTTAGTTAATATATTAGAGGAAGTTCAAAAGTGGCGTCAGTGGTAGAAAAGTTAAAAAGGAATCGATGGTCTTGGTATGGGTGTGTTATGAGAAGAAAGGAAACGGATGTAGGTAAAACAGTAATAAATAAGAATGCGGATGGCACCGGAAGACGTATCGTGGGTAGATGAAAGTTGGACCGACGATCTGGTGAAAGTCGCGAAAATCCGCTGGATGCATGTGGTACAAGACCGGTCGTCGTGGAGGTCTTTGGGCAAGACTTATGTCCAGCAGTCGACGTCTTTCGGTTAAATGGATGGATGGATGAATGTGGAAGGCCAGAGAAATTCTGAATGGAATGTGCAAGAAATGATATGAGTTGACGGCCTATGGGGGACGGGTGTATGGAAGACGAAAACATACTGTGCCGACCACAAGTGAGTTGGAAACAGCGCATGGGAATAATGATGTAGTAAAATAATATAATGAGTCACTTTCTTCTATCGGATAACGACAGGAATTGAAATAAAATATTTACTTTTGTTTTACCATCAAATTGAGGTAAAATATTCTAGTCATCGTTCTTTGTAGCGTTAAATAATGTGTACGAGTTTGTAACAAACGTAATCTGAACAATAAAATAGACTTCATGAAAATTACAATTATTGTGTTCATGTGTCCTGCCTGCCTGTCTGTTAATTGGCTTATAACTCGTGAATCTCTTAACCGATCAAACTCTAGTCAAAAACTTAGATGTCCGTATTACCTAACCAAATTTTGATGATTACAAGTGCAGTAACTTAAAAAGCCATTGATGATTTCAAAAATTGTAATGAATCGTTTTTAAGAAAAGAAATATCAATCTCGAGCGGAGCCGCGGCACAGCTAGTTAATATATAAGCCTTAATCTTTAAATAAATTGATAAAAAGTAATATATACATATTACTATAGAAGTTAACAAGAAATCCAAAAAAAATAGTGTATTATGTTATTAAAACTCCAGAATAACGAAATGACCTTAACTAAGTAAGAAAATACGGATAAATCAGAAGTAAAAAATAACCTATAAACCTGTCTGTACATTTAATAAGTCTACCTCAGGATGTACCGACGTGTTCCGGAAGATTTAGCTTGTCGAGCGTGTTTCAGTTTAAATCCTTGCACCGATGAGAAATTGTAAGTTTACTTAACGACAGAGCTTTACCTACTGCTCCGTCTGTTTTTTTTTTTTGTAAACGGCCAGCATAGCTTTGATATAGGGAATAAATAAAAATAAACAGTTCCATGTTTCAGACTTAGTGTAAGTAAGAAAAGATTACTGGGTAATAGAGTAATAGATTTTGTAATAAAGTAACAAAGTATTACCGATTTACTGGTCAATTAGTTTAGGCACCTTGTCAAGCAAGTTTTACAACCTTCTCTATGGTAAAATAATAAACTTTGTAACTATGAGTTGTATGGTTCTATAAAAAGAGTAAATCTTTTTAACCGACTTTAAAAAGGAGGAGGTTATCAATTCGTCTGTTTTTTAAATGTTTTTTACGCGATATCTCCGTCAATTGTGAACCGATTTTTTTTTTATCGAAGGAGTACAGTCCCTCGATTATTATAGACAACTTAAACATGTTTCATATATTTGTTTCTAAAGCTTTTAAGTAGACTACATAGCTATACGTAAAAGTACATACATAAACTAAAAATTACAAAAAAAAAACCTTTTTAGTTACAAACAAACCCGACTTTAAAAGAATAAACTATAAAATTTACTAAAAAGTATTTAAATAATTACTTTATTAATCTGCTTCTGTTTACATTAAAAGAATTAATAAAATTGCAGTTTTTGAATTTTAACTCTAAATAAATGACAGCAGCGAACTGATTCCACATACGAACAGTTTTTGGAAAAATCGTGACTGAAACCGTACTGGCCATAACCATTACTCTCTAAGAAATGAAGAATGTATTTTCTCTCTCTCTCTCTGCTAAAGTCCCAATACAAATACCCAAATAAATTATAATCAAACGAAATTTATTATTAAAATAAATAAAATAGCACAAATACGTACTGCGATCGCCTACCAAGTGTGGCGATTATGACAATTCCCCATTTTTAGGGGCGACCATGTCCAGCAGTGGACGTTTATCGAATCAATCAATAAATCAAACCCTTTGCTGTACCAATTTTCTAATAAATAATAATGAATGGTTTAAGTAAAATATTGATAAGCATTTTTTAGGGTCAGTGCTTTGACCATAATCTCACCTGATGTTAAGTGACGATGTGGTCCAATATGACAAACACTAAATCTAGAGTGATGCTGCCCTAACACACCTAATAATATTTGGCGAGTGATTTTCAAACTTGAGGATGGTAGCAAACCAGGCGGGTATTAATTGACGAATACCACCCCATGCTATGGTTTCCTCACGATGTTTTTCTTCACCGAAAGCTCAGGCTAATTTTAGAGTTAGATTTGAACCTGCGTTCCCGCAATATCTAACCACCAACTGCGCCCTCCTCGCTTCATTCACGTTTATCTTTACCGAAGCATTTAATATTTAACTTACATCTAATATAATAAGTCACTGGTACAGTTAGTTACATACACACATTGCTGCGTGTTAACCCCTTGCTTTCCTTATTGAGACGCGCGACTTAAATGTCATGCCAAACACAAGGGGACGGAAAAATAAGCAAGTCAATGTATGATTTTTATTTATATGCTTGAAACATGAATAAATGTTTCTTTAACACGATGAAACTAATCAATTTAACAGTGTTTCTTGGGTAAATTATTAAAAAAATACAACATTGTTTTAAAAATTACAACGTATACAGTACACCTATTACAACTAAATTATATATAACTATTTATTATTATAAAAATGTACTTACTTAGTTAATAAAATAGAGTACCCTCAGTTATTCTGATTTAAATTTATTATGTTTTTATAATGAAAAATATACGCGTTGCATCACAATCGAGTGGCGAGACTAAGTAACATGATGTAGATAACAAACAGTCGCGTCGTACAGACGGACGCGTCGACAAAAACAAACCAGACGTGAATAACAATCGGTCTCAATATTAATATTATAATTATTTTCTTCAGCTAATCGCAACATGTGAATTAAATACACAATACTGATACATTTTTTTTATTTTACTATCAATAAACAGGTAAAGAACGAGGGCTGATCGCAGAAAAAAATACGGTCAATAATAAGGTTTATAAGCGGTTTACTTCCTAGCTAGAAACAGAGTGTGATATACTACTAAATGAGATCATTCCAAAGACTATTATAATAATTTATCTATGATCATACTCACGTGTTTCCTACAAGTTCTACACTGATATTCGTTTTGCGGGACAGAGATAGGGCATCCCCTCAAGATTCTCAACAAAAACTTTTAACCCTAGTATTTCAGAAATCTGTTAACCAATTTAAGTGTATTTTATATACGTATTATTTTTAATTATATTAAGCACTTAGTTTGCTATTTTCAATAAAATAAACACAAAAAATACTCTATTATTACTCAACTAAGAGACACACAAAGAGTTTTATTATATGTAAAAGAGTACGTACACAATATAAATGTGGATAAATAATGGTAAAATGTTGTGCCCGCCCGATCCGCGCAGGAGTCCCCCAGGGCTCCATTCTGGCGCCTGTCCTCTTCAACCTTTACATAGCGGACTTACCAGACCTAAATCCAAACCCGAAAGACGACCCGCTCGAAGGAGTGGCGGCTAGTAAGGTTCATTTAGGTCTCTATGCCGATGACACGGTCATCTATTTTTCGTACAGACATAGAGACATTCTCAGATCCCGCGTCCAAAAGGCTGTTAACATCTTAAGCTTTTGGTACATGAAGTGGCGCATAGCGATTAACCCGGGAAAGAGCACCGCGATTATGTTCTCCGTAGAGAAATCTGACCCTCCTCGTCCAGTCACTTACCTAGGAGTAGAGATCCCATGGGCGACCGAGGTCAAGTACCTCGGTGTCACACTAGACGCCACATGACTTTCAAATCTCACGTTTTGAAAGTCAGAAACCGTGCCAACATGGTTATGGGACGTCTTTTCCCTCTTTACAATGCTCGTAGTAAGATGGCCGTCCGCCATAAAATTACATTATATAAAACGGTAGTTAGGCCCATTCTCACTTATTGCGCCCCTGCCTTCGCTTATACAGATCTGGCCTCCTTCCAAGTGGTTCAGAACCGCTTCACCAGGAGAGCCGTAGGTGCCCGATGGTACGAGAGGGATGTGGACATCCACAGAGACCTCAATCTACCATCCATTCACTCTGTTATCAAATCCCTGTGTCGCGCATTTTTCGATCGCGCAGAAAAACACACCCGAATCCGCTCATAGCGAAAGCCGTCGCGTACTCCTCCGACCCGCTAGCTCCGAAACCGTTTCGGAGACCGCGTAACGTTCTCACCGATCCCGATGATAAAATCACGTGCGAAAATAGGATCTTTCCTTTCCAACCGATTCAGTATGCGTGCCAGCGCCCACGCCCGCGTAACCGCCGTTCCCGCCGCCGGGGACAGGCGGCTAATTTTGCTCCCGCACACTCTCCGGGTCCCCCTCAGGCGGCGGCCCAAGACGTGCTTCGTTCCCCAACTGGGGAGGCTCTTGACGTCGCCGCCAGCGCGATACAGTGACACTGCCCATGCATTGAGCATTACACGCACAACACTGCAAACACACTCTTGCACATAACATGCAGGTACATAGGTCCTGTAAGGAACCTTTTTTTTTTTTTTTTTATTATTATTATTAATAAAAAATGTAGGGAATAGCTAGGTTCAAACTCGCGAGAGAGTTTTACACTCAGGTGACGGCCAAGCCGAGGTTCGTACCATTTTGGTAGCCCTTGTGCTAGTCACCTTTTGCGGTTGAGTGCCTTCAGCACTCGCCCCCAAAGTCACGGTGAAGCTGTAAAGGCCCTTCCGGTCAACAGCGTTAGCTAGGTTCGAAAAAAAAAAATAAAATAAAATGTTGATATATTGGTATATTGAACAAGCAAACATCAGACAGTATAATATTCAATTGAAATAAAAAGCGATAATATAATATACATAGGTAAATAGATAGAGCGCGAGTATTTGCCTTACATTAATTACGTTTGTGGAGACACTTCTGCCTTTGAACGTCTTGAATATTTTCCAATTTACGCGAGCAACCTCAAGAGATCTTTAACTTTGTAGATTATTTTGCCAAAGCAAACCTTTGTGTATTAATTGATATTGAAGTCGAGATGTTTTTGAGATTTAATTACTTCTGTGGTAATCTAAAATGATGACTCATCATTATCTGTTTCCACGACAATGGCTTCCTACATTTTAAATGCAAAAATATTAAATGTGATTGCAGGAGGTGAACAATTTTACGAAATATAATCATATGTTTATAGGCAACTTTTAAAAGTGAGTGTAAACCTTTAAAATGAAGAATATAAAAAGGTCTTGTAAAGTCTTTGACCACAATCTCACCTGATGTGGTCAAGTGGTAAACACACTAAGCCTAGAGGTACTGATTCTCAAGTGATGCTGCCGGAACACACCTATTGGTATTTGGCGACAGGTTTTCAAACTTGAGGGTGGTAGCTACTCAATCGGGTGTTATTATAAAATGCCCTACTACCATGCTATTGTTTCCTCACAATTTTTTCCTTCGCCGAAAATTCAGGCTGACTTTAGAGTTGGATAGGTGGGCACGAACCAGCGTTCATTATCGCGAGGTCCGGCCGCATTATTCACTGCACCATCATCGCTTCAGTTCTTTTCGCATTTAATTCTTCAGTATAGTAGAGATGAAATAAAATAAAAGAGAACGTTGTTATGTATAAAAATTACATTTACAATTATCCATAGCGACGATGACCCAGAGATAGTGTAGCAAAATACCTCGTCCAATTGCGAAGATTTGAATCCACCTTGTCTGATTGGAAAAGAAAAATTATAGAATTATAGAAAATTATAAAAGTAAGCAAACATTGCAAAGAAACCATAGCCTGGTCAACTACTTACTCTCATTTTCAATTATATATCAACAAGCCATAGATATTTCTGGACAACATAATTTAACATCTAGTGAAATACTAGTCAAAGCAAATTAAAAAAGAAAACGTATTATGAATATGCCTGCAATGGTTTGATAATTTAAGTGTAGTGCAAAATATAGCTAATACAAACACATGGTATGTAACTCTCGAAGGATACCTCTACTCCAGAAATATACTTTGCTTTATATTCGATGACGTTTATATATTTTCTCATATTGTGTTAAATCTATTTCTAGATCAAAATGTACAAAAAATGCTACAGCACAAGTAAACATTTGAAACGCTTATAATAATAGAACGAAGATGACTTATGGTGAGATACCAGAACCTGGCCACATTTAGCGTTTTTAAGTAATAATATTACTTTACATATACAATATGTGTTCTGTCCTCATCAAAAGCCTCGGGAATATATGTTGAGTGCAGTGGAAGACTTAATCATCCGAGCTTGTGATGAGGGCAAATAAGAAAGCCCGCCTGCGATGCGCAGCGCTAAACAAAATATAACAATGACTTACCTTGCTGGCGTCCGGGTGTACAGGAAGGCCCTATATATCAATCATCAAAGGGATAGGGAGGAGAAGTCATAGTCACGTCAATATCGGTTAAGTTCTACTAGAGCTTCTCATAAGTAGATGCCTCGTCGCATGCAGTGTCATATGAGGATCTCTCGTCCCGTGGCCTAAATATACCGTAACAATCCAACACAATAAAAATTAACAACAATTAGTCGTATGCGCAACAAAAATACACCCGGTTCAAGCGAATGACAGCGCGGCAAGCTCAAATGTCAAAAAACCGATGTTGCCGTGTTTTGGTTCCGAACAATATGGTTACACATACAAAGCATATTACTGATTTGCTGTACAATAAGGTCAGGCACCATGTCAAACAAGTTTTAATTTGAAATAGGCTGGATCATACCCTAAAAACTATACAATTCATAATTATTTACAAAACGTGTTTAGAGTAATGCCTACTCTCAAAATTCTTTGTTATTATGTATTATAAAGTTTTATTTAAAAAATATACATTGATTTATATAAAAAAAACAGATCACGTTTCTTGCCGGCTCAGTGTGTGTAAACTGAATAAAGTATTTAATTTGATTTTTGAGAAACGTGAAGGAGAGATAAAATATAAACGATAAAGATAGAGAGGGAATAAAGATACAAAGTTTAGTAGCTGAAATTTATACAAAGTGAGCCGATTGTTGAGGACCCCTGTAACCGATACCCCCGATGTCCCGTAACCTCTGCACTATCTTTCTTAATCGTTTACAGCTACATATACCAATATTCGATAATAATATTGTTATATTTTTTACATTATTTGTTTTATTCAGATTTTCTAACTATCACTTATTGACACTTTTTATATGGCATATAAAGGTAAAAAAAGATCTGCATCTAACAACACTATACCATATACAGGTTACTAAAATTTATTGTAAAACGAAGGTATTTATCTACTTCTTACGAATTTCTCTTCCTAATTACGAGATATCACTGATCAATGTTGCTGGCACTTTAAAACCTAATATTCATACCGGAAACGAAGTAATTTTTAGAAAAGTGTGATTATCAATAATTGGAAATGTAAACAAAAAATATATTATGGATACTCCTGGAACTCTGGATAAGATAAAGTACCTAAAGAATACAATTTACATAAAAGTTGTATGCAAGACACCATAAGATAATTGCCTCCAAAAATTTGTGAGATAATTTAATAATACGCGCCTGGGTTTACCACCCTTAAGTTTGAAAACCTTTCGCAAATACTAATAGTTGTGTTCCGGCAGCATCATTTGAGAACTAGTGCATCTAAGCTTAGTGTGTATCCCTTCAGGGACCACATCGTCACTTAACATCCTGTGAGGTTGTGGTCAAAACATTGATCCTATACAGTGTAAATTTTATACAATTTTACCTAATGTTAAAATGCTGTGGTCAAAGATTGTAAATACGCCAATATAGACCAACTGACTCTCAAGTGATGCTGCCAGAACACCTTTATAAATGCATCCGCGAAAGCTCAGACAGAGCTACGCAGTGAAGGATTCAAAATTACGTTCACCGATGCAATATCTATCCATATATTCTTCTTTCATTTCAAGAGACAAGTATATCAGATGACTACTAGAACAAATTAAAAATAAAGTGAAGCAGTAAATCAAACATTAGAGATATTGACGTATTAAAATATATCAAACGGAGAGGGTAAAAAAAGTTATGATAAAAATTATCTTGTGAGCGGGGCGTTGCGTCCGCCCCTCAACTCAACACCGATATGCAACACAATTATTCACTATATATCATTTATTTCTATAACTTTCCAATCAATGTATTATTATTAATATTTTACAATTATTTTTTTACGGTTGAAAAATTGAAACGGAATCTTTTGTAGAAATTGATATGAACATGTTAGTCGAATAAAGATTGCGCACGACGATAAAATATAATCTTAATATGATAATATAATGTCCATTCCGTTCAACCGTAAAGACGTCCACTACTGGACATAGGTCTCCTCCAAAGATAAAAGGGGGAATTGCCATAATCGCCACGCTTGGCAGGCGGGTTGGCGATCGCAGTAGATATTTGTGGTGCCCAAAGAATGCTACGGAGCGATATGCAGCGGTACTATTCCTAAGCTGGCACCACACGGCACAATACGAATGTGAAAAGATGAAAAAGTAGAGGAAAGCCGAAAAACTGTGTTTAAGTGTGTAAGGAAAAATAAAAAAAAAACGTTCAATTAGTTATAATATAACAATTAAACTTACGAAAGATAAGCGGGAAAACCACTTCAAGGCTCTGACCTATTAGGGTGGTCTCTCCTCTGTCTGCAACTAAGCACAGCTCACTCAGATGAGGCACCATAGGTCCGTCCTTCGTGGAGTTATCTTCGGAAATCATGAGGGAATCAAGAAGATGCAGCCGATCTGTGGCATTAGATAGCGCAAGCAACTTTGCTGACGCTCCATCCATCCATTCAACCGAAATAAATAAATAAAAACTATTTATTGCCAAATAATATTACATAAGCTTAAAAATAAACATAGTGTGTTATAATAATTATAGCAATGGGACAAGCTATGCGGCATTATCACATAGCGCTAATTTTCAGCCTGCTCCAGTCACTGCTGGACATAGGTTTCCCCAAAAGATCACCACGACGAACGGTCTTGTGCCACCCGCTACCTATGCTGCGGGGGCCAACCCATGCAGCGTCTTCCAGTACGCGGCAGCCATTGGAGAACCCATGGGCCCCATGTACTATCTACGTACGTATAATCTACATTGTTTCTCGATTGTAGTCTTAATTAATCTAAAAACCATGTTTAAATAGGCATAATCATTTATTATCAATCAATAAACAGACGGATCATCATGGATATCTATGAAATTCCAAGAGGACGGAGTCAAAAGCAAAATTGTATTGTAGTTAATGCCCGATTGGGTAGCTTCCACCCTCGAATTTAAAAATCTGTCACCAAATACCTATACTCTCCGGCAACATCACTCGAGCGTCCGTACCTCTTAGGTTTGTGGGTTTACACATTGTCACTTAAAATCATGTGAAATTGTGGTCTAAGCTCAGCGACTATACACTATAATATAAATTAGAAATTTTTCAAATTCGAAAATAGGCATTATATTTTGAAGAATCGATTCAATTGCACTATTGAGATTCAAACAAAAGTGTAATTCGACCGCACTACCAACTAAGCCATCATCGCTTTATGTTGACCGCTTACTATCAAGCGGATCGTATACCTGTTTTCCTTTTTTTGTGGTACAAAAAAACACGCTAACGAAGCTGCATGCACCGGTTAGTGATAAATAAAGTCAGAGTTTATTAATTACATGAAAAGATTTAATCAAACTACATAATAAGTTTCTCATTAAATTTACCTACTAATTTGACTTATTAATATCATTGTTTGTTTTTTTAAACAAAGATAACCTTGAACGAGACTATCTTTATTGTTTTCCACTAGCAGAAAGTCCCGGCTTCACCTGATTTAATATTTTTAAGTTCATAGAATTTTAAGCGTAACGTCCACTCTGAACAACATCTCGATAAAGAATGACGCGTTTGAATGGAACTACCAACTTTTTTAGTTTTCAATACTAGTAGTATTAGCAGAGAATAATATTTGTTAAAAATCCTAGACACATATGAAATGTTACCGTTAAAATAAGGGACAATAGAAAAAATATAAAATTTGTTTTTGTTGGGGCCTGAAATTATACTTGTTTACAAGTCCGTATTTTCTTTTATAGATCATTTAAATTGCTACATAAATTGTATTTTTAAGTTATATTTAATAAAAACATTAATTTTTATTATTTTAAACTTTTTATAATCCGATGGTAGTCGGTTATTTTCTATTTAAATCCATACATACATTTTTTATAATTTTTGGTAAAGCGCTTAGTTCCCATAATTGTTGACATATGTCGTAATTATCACTTAAGGTGAAAAAAAATCCATGACTGGTATTTTTTATTACTGATGTAATGTAAGAAGAATGAAGTTTGTTCATTTTAATTGTAATGATGATTCATTAAAAATAAATTAAACAAACTTCAGTCTTAACATTCGGCACCAATGTTTAAAGCAACAGTCGGTTCACTAAAGCTAGTTACTGATATAACATGATACAGTATTTAAAATACATTAGAAGATTCATCATCATTCTCATGCTCTGTTCTCAACTCACTTGGGGTCGACGCAGTATGTTTTCTTCTTCCATGCAACCCTATCAGCCTTTTTCTTTAATATTATTCCTCGCAAACACCATTCACACTTTCTTTGGTGTTCCTGTACATTTTCATAATTCCATATTCATATTAATTACTATTTAATCCACATGCGCTGCTTTTTTATTCATAAAATATCCATAGCCAAACAACGCATCCCTTTCCAGTTTTCTACCACTGACGCCACTTTCTAGCCCCTTTTAATATATTCTAACTTTATCCATTCTTGTAACATCCCACATCCATCTCAACATTCGCATCTCAGCTACATGTAATCGTTTCTTATCCATCTTCATACTAACCCAGCATCATCGACATCATCATCTTCCTACCCTTTTCCCATTTTCATTTGGGGTCGGCGCAACATGTCTTCCTCTTCCATTCCTCTCTGTTTTGTTGTCATCTCAGCATTCACTCCTTTCCTAAGCATATCATCTTTCACACAGTCCATCCATCTTTTCTTTGGTCTTCCCCTTCCCAAGTAACCCAGCGTACATCTAAATATTATGAACTGAAAATTATTCAAATTTAATTAAAGTTAACCTTACACATATAGATAAAAAATTATACGATTTCAAGACTAATTATCACAACCTAATTTCACAATACACTACAAATTGTAAACCAACAAAACCATTTATAAAGTTTATCATATATATTTTTTTGTTAAACAAAAATAAACCTGTTGCATATATTTATGAATTGTTATTATTGAAACTTATCAAATATAGTTTAATTTATCGTGGAATAAATATGTCGAACGTTGTTATATTATTAATCTTATTAATATAAAATGTAGACATCTCTTTATGTTTATAAGTTTGAACCTTCAGTGTTCAGGAACTAATTACTACTAGATTCTACAACTATCAGGATAAATCTTAAGCTGAGAGAAATCGAGTACATAATAAATATGCGGTCGAAGATGGTAACCAATTTAATAAGGAATGGAACTAGCTGATTGTGAATACAACTGCTGGCATGTACGGGTATTTAGCGACAGATTTACAAACTTGTGACCCTTGACCGTATCATTCCAAGCGGATGGGCACGTATTAATTAAATTAAAATAATTAATAAACCTTAGTGCAAAGGATATGATAATAGACGTGTATCTTTTCTTTCAATTAACCGTTAATAAAGAAGACCAAAGAAAAGATGGATGGACTGTGTGAAAGATGATGTGTTTAGAAAAGGAGTGAATGCGGAGATGACAACAAATAGAGAGGAATGGAAGAGGAAGACATGTTGCGCCGACCCCAAATAAAAATGGGAAAAGGGTAGGGAGATAATGATATATGATGAAATGTTATTCAATATATTTTGCCCAACTCATACAACATTCAGAGTTAGTTACACTTAATTTTTTTTTTGTGTAAAACCTATTCTATACAAACACGGATTTATATGTTCTTGTATAGTAATCATGCCTTTATCTAACTCCAGACCTCTACACAATTGTAATTCCTTGTTTGTTTAAAATAGATTTAGAACATGTATAACCTTTTAGCTTTGAACACTTATTTTAAGAAGCATTTGAATTTGGAGTACATACACGTATTTTTAATTAAATATTGCAGACTTGTTTATTTTTATTAACCGCCTTCATCAATCCAGCTTCCAACCGTCGAGTCTTTGATGCATCGCCATTTCTCTTTTAAGGTTTCGCGAACACACACAATAAACACATTCTAAAAAAAAAAACCAATTGGAAACTATGTATTTAACTCCTTGACTTACCTGGCGTTTACGCCAGCTTTCCATTGTTTTCCTATTGTCTTTCTATTGTCTTATTTTTACGGGTACTCGACACCTTACTAATGGAATTACTATTTTGATGCATTACTTGCATTTTTGGTCTATGAGAATTCAGTAAAAATTTTGAGTCATAATTGTTTTTGTAGTCTCATCAAAATATAAATATAGCTGAAAATATAATTAAAATAGGGTCATAAATAAGGAACTTATAATTATTTTAATTTTATCCTAGAGAGAAAGCGCCCGTACTATACAATATTTCATTCGTGTTTCATACAAATTTTATACAAATATTCGTTTTACGGGAAAGAATTAGAGAACATCTTATTTCGATTTCCAAAAAAAACAAATTAACCGCTCATAATTGAATTCTCAGAATGTTATTAGGCGAATTTACTACATTATTTGTTTCAGTACTACGTATTATTTATAAATATATTATTCACTTGTCTGTTGTTTTAAATATATTAAGCACTAATCCAATTCAAATCAAAGACAACTCTGTAGTACGGCACGGACATGTTCGAACTAACATTTAACTTTTTTAAATCCAGAATTACTCCTCAATATAAACAAATAAAAAATCTGTCTCCCTCTTAGCAATTGAGTTTAAATTTTAAATAATAAAAAAAAGATATACCAGAATAATCTTTAAGCTTGTAGAATAAGCTTTAACTTTGTGTAATTATAATCATTTTGATTAACATTATAAATTGATAATGATTTCCAAGTGTTATCTCAGTGAGGTGCATACAAGGTTAAGCGAAAATCATCATGTTTTCATATGCCACTTATCAGTAACTGCAGTTACGTAACTCATCGGCATATAAAAGACACAGGTACACATCAAGACAACCGTACGGGATCCATGAGCCCGGTTCAACGGAACATTTGCTATTATTCTGTTGTCCGTAGCCCGTCATTAGTCCGTAGTACAATATAAGGGTACGCTACGTAGGCGCATTCTTGGCATACACAGCACTCTTCACGCTAGTCGCCCGTCCGATACTCGACACTGAAACCCGTATCACTCAAAAATTAAGATTACAACACGTAAAGTAATTAAGCAATCCAATACACATTCTTGTTAGACATTTGCTCAAATCACTATGAATTTTTTATGGTACTCTAATAGAGACATATTTTAGTAAAATTACAGAAATTTGCTAATAAATAATTCTAATTAAAATATTAAAACAATGACAAGATTTATTAAAAATCTAAATTTTTAAACAGTTTGTAGTGGTAAGTGACAATGGGATAAAAACTTTTAATATGGTAGGTACATTTATAAAGTTTTGTGCTTTATCAAGAGAGAAAATAACTGCTTCAAGGTATATTTGAAAATTGAGATCATAATTTCAAATTATACATTATTACGTTTACGTAAACGTTGCTCATCGAAGAAATTGATGAATACTGACAGGTATTGAATCCGCTTGATGGTATTCCAACATTCACATCATCATCAACTAGAGGTGGATAGTTCCGGATCGTAATATGTTCAGAAACGATGTCCTTTACGGAAAGTAGATTGTTTCACCCCGTAATATCAATTGAAACAGGTTCACATGTTCAAGCAGTTTCTCTGGGTGCATGTTTCGGGAGTGATTTAATGTGCCAACAAATTTCGAACCGACCATCTAGCGACAGTCGTTTGCGTCGTTCGTATATACGATTATCTATGCGAGCAACTGCATCTGCGCCATATGCCATCTCTTACTATACTGTTACAATGAATAATGTGAGTTTTGTCTTGTTGTGTTTGTGTAAATTGTGTACCTAGATAGGTATAAATAATGACATCCCGGAAAAAACGAGCATTCTCTGGAAACATTTTGTGGAAGAAAACTTGAATAAAGGTACATGCAATTATTGTTTAGAAATTATTTCTTTTGCATCGGGCGGTTTGAGTAATTTAGCTTGACATTCAAAGCGAAAACATCTGGCTATATATATTTAAGGTACATTTTCAACTTGACCCAAGTCGATATTAGAAGTATGTACCACCATGCCATGGTTTCATTACTATGGATATAGTTTCATTATGCAAACGAAAAAAAGAAAAGATGTACAATTGTATAAAAGACAAAAAGTCTCAGATTATGTTTGCGGGATTTTTAAGAGATAGAAAAAAAATCGTTTTAGTAAATATTCGTACAAAACTGAGTAGACAATTTAGGACAATTTGTTAGGATATAGCCATTTCATTTAAAAAACAAAATTATTGTATTACAAAAAACTAGTAATTTTTGTTATTGTAATTCGTATATTCCTCGTGGAATTTACTAACACTGTGTTTCATAAATAGTCAGACTTTATTTCAAGTATTATAATACACGAAGAACGTTCATTAAGAGTGTATATGTTTTAAAGTGATTCTATTATAACTCTCATTACTAATTTTAACATTGTTTATAATAGAAATAATTATGCCACCTCAAACGTATACAGAGTCCGGCCCTGTTTGTTATGTCTGCCGCGACGAACCTTGACCCATAGCAACGAGAACTGTTGCAACATGACATTATCTGCATCGGCCCGTTAATGAGATAACAACATCATTAATGAATGGAAGAAATTATTATTGTGGAAAATTATTGAACTAGTATAATTTTATCTGAACCTGAGTTTGAACGGTTCAGAATGTTCCGCTAGTAAGAAGATGGATCTATCCTTGTCCTTACATTTAATACATAGCAACGTCTATCTCTCTATCCGTTATTATTATTATTATTCGAAAAGGGTGCTATGCAAGCTTAAATAGTCCTATATCACTGTGACCTAGTAAGATCTATTGTGATCGCCCCTATATTGCTAAACCTCACTGCCTAGACCTACAACCTGAATGTACTGTAGGATCTTTTTGGCAGAGAGCGTCTGTACCTCCTGCGGGAGCAACACATGCTTACCCAGAATTCGGTTACGGTATTAATGGATCACATTCACACAAGATATGCTTTGGTGTTTTGTCTGCTATTTCACAGAACCTACAATCTCTTGTGTTCTGGACACCGATGTTGTGCATATGCTTGCTATTGCTATCTGTTAGTTGTGTAAACAAATAAATTCTGATACTCATTTTTTCCATAATGACATCTAAAACTCTCCAATCCAAGCCACTCCACACACGATCGCCACCGATCGCCTCTGCCGCCATGATTCTTGTTTCTTACTCAGTGATGGCAACACCACAACATGCTACCATAATAGAAATACCATTATCACTTAATTACCAACTTATATAATTATTTATCATCATAATTTTGAAATAGTTAAGTTGGCTTTTATAATTCGAAAATTACTCAACCGAATTATGTTATTTTTTTTTAAATCATAGTAATATTATCTGGTTTGGATTTGGTAAATCTTTTTTACTGGTTCTCAAGTGATGCTGCCGGAACACACCTAATGGTTCGAGTTTCTTGCCGGGTCTTCTCGACTGGGTTGTTTTCCGTACTGGTGGTAGTGTTTTTTTTGACGTTCATAAGCGCCTTCTTCGGGCCTAAATTGAATAAAGATATTTTTATTCTAATTTTTTTTTTATTATGGTATTTGGCGACAGGTTTTCAAACTTGAGGGTGGTAGCTGCCCAGGCCCAGGCCCAGAAAATGCCCTACAACCATGCTATGGTTCCTCACGATGTTTTCCTTCATCGAAAGCTCAGGCCGATTTAAAAGTCGGATAGGTGGGAATCGAAACCGCGTCGATTGACGCGGAATCTGGCCGCACAACCCGCTGCGCCATCATCGCTTCACCGTATATGTATAAGTATTATTGTGTGTGTCTGGGCGATGTTTTTGCCTTATACTGTATTTAATTACATCTAAATTAAATGACTTAACTACAGCATAATCTTTATTGTAAGTTGGAATTTATTAAATTTGCGTTACAGGACTGATTTTTGAGCTTGTGGATTTACAATGTATATTTTTCTGTTTTTATTATAAACCAGTGTTAAAGACATTTGTATCCCAATATATAACGCAATATACTATGTTGATATTCTAAGTCAATTTCTTATAAAACGCTGACAGTTTGGAATATGTGTATATATCGATGTCATTTAATATCAAGCAAAATGCAATGCTGTGAATCTATACAAAAGTTTCGCATTTCTTTCTTACGTAGTGAACAAGCTGTATTAACTTAACTGTGGCACAGTTCAGCAGGTGTTAGGCGTTCAACTGAATGACATTAATTTATTCTCACCTATCAAACTCGAGCCAACCAATAAGATGAGATTTCTGAGTAAACGAAATCCAAGTCTGCTATATGGAAAGTTTTTCTTTCCCAAGTAGATAAGTTAAATTGATATTTCACGCCGGAGTTAAAACGATTCGCTTGCGAATATTTATCGTTTTCTATGCGGGGCTCCGTACAAGTTTGAAACGACAGAAGAATGAAAAAACCAATAAATTGATGGCGTTATAAACTATTCAAATATTATATATTAATACCTAAATCGAGCTATAGGAATTATACTAAAGAAATTTATCGGAATTGGGACTGATCTACCAGAATCTAATCTTTGCAAAATTCTAGCACAGAATTATTATAACCATATCTATTATTGTCAACGCTGCAGTAGTTGGTAACACATACTAGCACATAAGTTGTCTTAATTCCCCAGGTCCTCGGAAATACCTAGTAATATTATTGCCGAAATAAGTTCTGGCTAGCAACTTTTTAATTTTCAACTTATTTTCAAAATAAGCTTAAAATTTTACACCATAAATTAAATTATTAATGATAAATACCTGAATATTTCTGTTACATTCCTCAGACATTACAAAATATAGTAGAAAAGCAAAAACATTTTCATTCATTGTTTATTAAACATGAAGTGGAAAGGTGGAAAAGTGGAAAAGTAGATGAAAGCTAAAGAACGTGTGGATGGAATGTGTTAAAAATAATATGAAAGAAAAAGATATGACGGCTGATAAGGGCGTATGGAAAAAGAAAACATATTGCGGCGACCCCAAGTGATTTGGGAACAAGGGATGAGAATTATGATAAGTGCTTTCTTCGTGTGGGTTTTTATTGGAATACAATGAATAAATAAAATACATGAAAATGAATTTTAACTGTAATAAACAATACTAATAAAGAAGGGATTTAGCAGTTTTTAATAAGTTGCTTATAAATTCAAGGTTTCGCCTTCCCCGGGGGACTCTAAGAGCCGGTCGCCGTCAATGGATGCAATCTCGAAGACGTCAGACTTAAGATTGCTTTAGCGTAATGATTGAATTTTGAAACGTGTTTACCAACACAAAACCAATATTAAAATCCATCTGGAAAGTTTCGAAATAAACTACATTATAATTATAGTTTCTGTTATTTATATTTATAGTTTTATCATTTTAGTTGAAAGCAGACATGAGTCTATCCGTTGGCCTGCTTATTCTAAACACTGAACCGACTTACATGATTCTTATTTCAATAATCAAAATAAATTATTTCCCAGTTTCCAGATTTTAGTATTTACATTCATGGATACATTTAGAAGAATACTGTAAAAATGTTTTTGAAGGTTCCGTCTATGTATTCATTATTTATTTTATTAATCATAGAATAATAACGCTAAGAACGATAGTTATAATTTATAAGTATGAGTGTGTGTGTTTTTGTGCGTGTGTGTCTCGTGTGTAAGAATCAACGGAGAAACATATTATTTCTATGATTTTACAAGTAGATGAAAAGGGAAATGCGTATTTGTAGCTGCGAATATGTATCCATTTATTATTAAAATCGTCGTTACACAAACACGGAATTCCACATAGACTGAGTCATGGGGGTTAGTTAAATTATATAAGACTGAGATTCGATCATAAGCAAAAAAAAAAACGTGTTTATCTTTCACTCACACTTTGCAGTTCCTTTCTCCATAAATAATAATGAGAGCGAAAGTAAAGCTAAGACCGATATGTCACAACATTTAAAAAAAAATCTGTAATATTCAATGTTTCTGTGTTGGTACAGATTTTCATTAAAACGCATTATCAGAGTCGTCAGAATGACGTCAGTTTATTATTACAATCTATTGGATATTATATATGGGCTATGGGTAATATATTTTTTATCTAACTATGTGAAAATAATACCGTTTTCTATTGCTTTCTTGCATGCACAGTATTTCGTACTCATTGTAAACAGTTAAGTGATTCCAGTATATTATTAATTATTTTGACAATAATGAGAACAAACTATAATAATCAAAATCTACAATCCACATCTCTACTTTATTAAATCCACCAGAAATAAGGTATAATCTAAACACAGACACAAACAGGTCATATTCATGGTTGGTCCTATTCAAGTGAATTACCATATACCATATAATACCATAATCTAACTGGCAATTCCGATGGATATTTTTAGAACTTATAGAAAAAAGTATACAAATTTGTGCCCGTCTGATAGGTCTTGCTGTTCTTGACAGAATAACTGGATAGTTTCAGAAAGGTTTTAAGTTCAATTTCAGCAGGATATTACCAACATTTACCAAATACCAATTACAGTTTACCAATGTGACTTGAAACAAAAAATTTATTAAATTTCGGCAAAACATGTTTTTAAAAATCTATACAAATTTTCTAAATTTTTTATCATCTCTGGTGTGTGTCTTGATACCCCATGACGGCTGTTACTGTTCAATACGCAACTTGAAACATAAGAAATTAAATTATCAATTATTTTTTTCTTTAGTGGTCGGAAGTCCTGATTTTGTTTTGTGTTTCATAGCTTATTTGTTACCGAAGGTCACATGCTTCCCATACACCAAATTTCATTCCATATTTTTTTTTAATAATTTCCTAATATGATATTTATATTTTTATAGCCTATAAATAGCTAATTAAGATATATTTTATATGATGAGTTTAATTTTTCCTTAATTATTTTATCTACGAATTCTGATTTTACCAGAATTTTTAAAACCTACAAAGCCTATCTATTGCTCCTTGTCATATATTTCCAGGGTACAAAGTTTAATTAAATCCGGTAATACTCTGTACAAGCAGACATTTCTTTTAAATGCCATATTCGAGATTAGTAACGGTTAAAACTGACGTTAATTAACTACAGAATTTCTGAAAAAAAAAAATGTTCTGTACTTCAGTTTTATTTTTACCTAACTGTGTGCCCGCGGCTGCACCCGTGTTTCATATATTGTTCACTACGTTTTAATATATTTATATGGAACCTTACATATTTTCCATGAAAAAATGTACTACTAAGATAAACTAAAAATATTTCTCATAAATTCAAACACTTGACCGTACAATTGTGCATTGAATCGGATTTTATTCAAATGTTTATGAGTTTCTTTTTAAGCGGAATCCTTATTATAAAAAAAAAATAAGTAACCCTATGTTACGCGGAGTAACTTCAGCTATCTACCAAAACAAGTCCCGTCAAAATCTGTCCAGCCGTTCCGGAGATTACCCGTTACAAACAGGCTGACTTGGACAAACTTGGAATATACGGCATTTAAAAATATAATACTCTTTACTATTACATAGTTACATATAGATCAGTTGAAAGATTGGTGAGCTAGAAGCATGTTAATAGGGTACTTTTCAATAATGTCCGCCTGCGTAGGTACCACCATCAAGTTCAAAAATCTGCCTGCGAAATCCAATAGATATGTTCCGGCAGCATTACTTGAGAACCAATACCCCCCCCCCCCTTCTTAGTGCCTTTACTATCCAGAACCACATCCTAATTATTTTAACATCAAGAGAGATCGTGGTTAAAGCTCTGTTGAGCCTATACAGTGTAAATACTACGCTATGGTGGTACAGCATTTTCAAATGCTCTTAAAGCTACTTGGCAATGTTTCGTCTTTGAGTATGTTCCGACAACTAAATTTAATAATCTGCCCATTTGACTAAACTGTTTTCTTATCTTGAGCCACATCGTCATTTAACGTCAAGGCAGATTCTTGTTAAACGTTAAATCATATGTTATGTCATTTTTTTTTAATTTGCACTTTTATGTTACATTTAATTTAATCGATTCAATTGTTTTACAGTTATTAAAGACTGAACATACAAACCTATTTAACATTATTTAGAGGCATCATATTTGTTTATAACGTTTCGACCGTTTTTCTATGAGTTACCGATCGCCGAGGGTGAAATGGAGATGTAAAAACAATTCTTTCTCACAAAAATATGTTAGTTCTATCAGTTCGAGGCGAGGGTCGCAAATCAACACGCCCAGAATTGAATAGGTATAACGTATATAACATTCCGGTCGCATCCGGCCGTACAACCCCGGCTCGGTGCTCTGCGGGATCAATGATTCTTGGAAATTGCCACAGTTACTTACATGCCAAATATCATATATATACAGACAAGTCTTTTATTATTAAAAGTTTTTATTGATACCTGTTTTTTTTTTCTGTATGATTCTACCCTATTCGATAATAAAAATATAAAAAGCTAATGAGTGGTACAACGAACACGTAAACAAAAATTCATATCTTCTTCACTGCTTTTTATTTTTTTATACAAAACCCTAATTATTTTTCTAGATATTTTTAGTACTAAGATAAAGTAAAAATATTTCTCATAAATTCAAACTGTAATACTGTACATTGAATAGGATTTTATTTAATTTTTAATGTGTTTTAATATTTTTACGCGGAACCCTAATTATTTTCGAAAATTAAAAGTACACTAAGTTACGCGGAGTAGCTTCAGCTAGCTACCAAAAAAGTCTCGTCAAAATCGGTGCAGCCGTTCCGGAGATTACCTGGAACGAACGGATAGACAGGCAAACATTTTAAAAATTGTATTTTTGGTTTATAGCGGTCGTATATACATGTCTTTAGTAAAAAAAAATTATTTCGACATTACAAACTGACACTTCAATTTTATTGAATTTAATTTTATAGATTACCAGAAACAGCACCTGGTAAATCGCACCAACATAATGGTCAAACACATTTCTGTCGTATGCATACAATGAGGTAAAACAAAACATATTATAGATAATTGTTTCTCAGGTTTTATACTTCCCCCTCACTAATCCACTTTATAAACGTTGGTCACTTTTAACATAAATTGAAACAATAATTTATATTTTATAATGTAATAATATTATTTCCGAGAGATAGCTCTGAAATTCATAAAAGTCATAACCAAAGTCGGTAAATCTGCTTAACACGCCTATAGTTTCATGAAGTGACACGTCTATTTAGTTTCACGTTGTTATTTAATCTTTGCCTCTCAACAAATACTGGAAAGCGTCCCTTCACATATTTATGTCTGCACGAAATTTGTCGCCATTCCCACAGATAATAAAAATGGATGGTAAATGAGAACTGCTTGTTTCCAACACGGATTACATTCACTATATACAGTCGCAAAGGGTTTGAATACTCTGTATTCTAGTTTCTAAACATTTCTAATAGAGTTTAAGAACATATTATCTTGTTTATATTAATTACTTTGCAAGAATTAGACACTTATAAAAATATATCAAGAAAAGCATTAAATAATTTTCATGAAATTGTTACAATATATAAAAAGTCGCATTGAGTCATCAAATCCCCGCCTAAATTTTTTTTTGACATATTCTAAATTAAAACTTCTTTTGAAAACTTTTCAAAATTGATTATTCTATTAAGGAAGTTTTCGGTGGCACCTTTTTGATTTATTAACTTCCATTATGATGTATATAATATATAAATTGGCGGCGTTTTACATTTTATAGTAAATTATAAAAGTAGTTACTATAAAAAAGTGAAGTGTGTTAAAAATAATGACACGGAGCAATAATTCTGAGATGAATCAAACATTCTCTGAAAACTTAGTACAAGGGTCGCTATTTTGTTCGAGCGTTGTATGAAAAATATTCCTATCGTTAGATTTGGCTGCATGGTCTGAATACCTTTACCTTTTCCTTACAAAAGAATTAATGATACCAAAAAATGTATTCTGTTTAAA
This sequence comes from Samia ricini, assembly GCA_014132275.2. Classification (NCBI taxonomy): domain Eukaryota; kingdom Metazoa; phylum Arthropoda; class Insecta; order Lepidoptera; family Saturniidae; genus Samia; species Samia ricini. Next base: position 29,723,958 of record AP028158.1, read on the forward strand.
AGCCACACCTTCACCTATCATGTGGCTGCTATCATCTTTAAATCAATAACTTGTGTTATGGGACCCTATATTGCGTGATTTTGGTGGCGTTTTACGTAGTTAACCTCTATAGTTTTTTTTTAGTTATTGTGTACCAATGCAGTGAACTGAAAATGATGGCACTAAGCGATTATTCTGAGGTGCCACGAGAATCCATGGAACATTCTATAATAATTGCCATCGTATTGCTAGGGTGTTGATACAAGCGACGACGCGGTGCTTGCGAAAGCCACCCCGTGTCGACCCCATCCCAAATGCAGCGGACGGCCCCGGGGGGTTTTAGTGAGTATTTCCGGGCGACTCTCGCCCGGGTGAGTCCCACACTGGCACGGAGCTCGTCACTCCGTGCCCCCTTATCTATTGTATTTGGGGGACTTTGATCCTCCAAATACAATAGATAAGGGTAGTGCGTAAATGCATTTCCCCCCGTCAAAAAAAAAAAAAAAAAGGGGGTGTTGATACAAGTTTGAATTTAAGAATAGGCGGTATGGACAAACGTCTCCTAGCCTGTCTCAGGACGAATATTTTTACTACTATTGTAGTCTATTTTTAGATGTGAGTGTTTGGCGCGGTTTTAGTTTTTTTCGTGTAGTCGTCCTTATTTTTAATTCATTAACTCGCAGTATTTGATTATATACTATGTAATTTTGGTGGCATTTTATGTGATATAGTTTACTTATAGTGCACAAGTGAAGAGAATAAGAAATAAAGTCACTGGGCGTAAATTCTGAAATCTCCCAGCCACTCACGTTGTAGTAGCTGTTACAGTCGCCATTTTGTTACAGTGTTTATGAATAATATTCCTAACGTTAGACCTAGTTGCATCTAGTAACTTTGCCTTTTAGTTAAAAAGGAATAAATGAAATTTAAAAAATGTATTAAATATTTTTAGGTTATGTTTAAGATATACATAATTATAAAATGGATCGTGTCCCTTGTCATACCGTCTCGGTGTACGCTTAATGAAAAACAATTCCATGCTCGAACGCGTAATTAGCTTATGAATATTCATAATTATCACGAAAGGTACACCGTCATCGGTCTTAAACTCGCCGAGCGTTAATTCAGGCGACTCCCAAAAAAACTCAATTAAACTTCACCCCAAGATGGAAACGTTAAAGGATGATTTAATTTAATTTTTTTACATATATAATGAAATAAGTAAACTAAGTAACGTTCTGTTTCATCCGTGTTATTTATTTGTTTCCAGGATGTAATTAAAAAAGTATATTCAAAAGTATTTACTTAACTTGTTTTTATTTATTTTATTTTTATGTATTTATTTCCTTAATGTCAATAGGCATTCTAGCGATCAAGCTGCGTGATCGAAACAGGAATGAGGAGATCCATAGAAGAGCCAAAGGAACCGACATTGCCAGAAGAATTGCCATACTTAAGTGGCAGTGAGCTGGAACTAAGCCTTATTGTTTTGGTATTCGTTCTCTGTAATGCTGTTTTAATACACTCGTACTTAGCAACAGGTTTTGAAACTTGAGGAGGGTAGGTACCCAGTTGGGCATGATTATAAAATACCCTACCGCCGTGCTATGGTTTCCTCATAATGTTTTAGTTCACTGAAAATTTCAGGCTCATTATCAAATTAGATATGTGTGTTCAACGTTCATTGTCTGAGCCATAGTCACTTCAAATCTAAACTAAGTAATGTAATTATATCACCGGAATTATATAATATTGAGTCAAATACTATATGCTTATGAATCTATACTAATAAATAAAATTGAAGTGTTTGTTTGTTATATCAAAAAACAATTTTTCGCTAAATGTGAATGTATATACTATACCTATACAAAAAATAGAATTTTTGTCTGTCTGTTTGTTCCGGTTAGTCGCCGGAACGGCTGGACCGATTATGTCGGGACTTCTTTTGGCAGGTTGCTAAAGTAACTTCGCGTTAACTTAAGCCGCGTTTTCTTTCGTAGTAAATAATTAAGAGAACCGTGTAAAAACTTATGAAAGCAAAAATAAAATCCGATTCAAACCACAGTTTTACTGGCAGGTGTTTGAATTTATGAGAAACATCTTCGCTTTCTATGAGTATCAAAAACGATTTTAGTAAAATTATCACATAAAAAAATTAAAACGCAAAAAAATTGAGAAAAAATCGTTTCAATTGTCAGTTTTACTGGCAAAAGCTTGAATTTATGAGAAATATCTTTATTTTCTCTTAGTAATGAAATGTTTATGAATTACGTTTTAAATAAGAAGGGTTCCACTTAACAAAATTAAAATGTGAACAACATGCGATTCAATGGACGTGCAGCACCACCAAAGCATTATTTTCCAATTAATATTTTAAAATGATATTACGATGTGAAGAATATATGAAACGCGGCCGGAGCCGCGGGCACACAGCTAGTAACAAATAAAGAACTACTACATAACAAACCTAAATCCCAGGAAAAATGGCAGATATAATATTTATATCAAAAAGTACAATTAACGATAACAAAAAGCTTCTAAAACCATTAGCAGATTCCATTTTTATTTAAGTCGACGTGAGGCAGACAATACAGTGATCAAAAGGAAATATAATTGCTTTCTCATTGCTTATGTAAAGAAATGCGATCTTACCTAAGGATAAAAATCGCAAGCCAGTTATAAAGACCGTCATTAACATTAAACTGATCTTCTGGATCGAGGAATATTAGAAAGCGTCTAAAATGACTAGTTAGAAGCCCTCACTTTAAGAAGATCAATTATGAGACATTAAATAAAATTTCGTAAAAAATATGTTACAAATACCAATATGTTACATGTATAATCTAGACGACCGTATTGCTTGTAATCAGATGACACAAATAACAGATTAAAAAATTAAAAAGTTTTTACATACATACATAATATCACGCTTCTCTCTCATAAAGTTAGGCAGAGACTACATCTCTCCACCTGCTACGATTCTGGCACAAGTCTTTCGCTTCTACTGCTTCTTTCGGGTTTCTGTTACGGATATTTTTGGCCTGGCCTTTCTTTAAAACGTTTTTCATTTGGTCGAGATACATTCGCCTAGGAAGACCCTTATCGGCTTGCCCAGTCACTCTCGCTTTATAAATTTGTTTCGGAAATCTTCTTAGTACATTCTCTACACGTGCCCAAACCAATTATTACTTTGTTTAGTTTTCATTTTTTTTAATTTGCTCTCCAATAAACATTTGCTAATCCCGGAACGTCCGTTAACGTGCCACTATGACGGGATTTTTACAAGTGTATGGTGATCGCAATCTAGTCGGCCTCTACCGTAACCATATCTCTACATTAAATATATTTGTGAACAACTTCTCGGTGTGGCGTTGGCATAAATAACGGCATTTCTGTGATTTTTGCGAGAACGTGAAAAAATGGTTCGCATGTTTGTATGAAAATAACTTGTATGTATCCTGTTGGAGCCGCGCATTTACTCATCTAGTTCGGGTAGGTAGTTTTCGTTTTTTTGGTTGGACATCGTGAATTAATCTAGTGAGGGTAGTGGCACATTTTGGTCGTGGCCACCACCAGCACCTCGCACCCGCTACCCGGAGAGTCTCGTTGTACAATCCTCGGCGAACAGACGTGTGGACTATCGTGTGCAGTGATTATAGCGGAGTGTCACGTGTATGGATAATTTGGACATACAAATTCGTTTCATAGTATATGTGGTATAAGTTCGCAACCCATAAAGACGTCGGCGCTGACCAACGACTCCGCAGCGGTGGTAAAGGTGAGTGGTCTCGCCCTATTGAAACAGTACACTCACTAGATCATCTTCGTAGATTTCGCAAATTAGTAAACCAAAGGTCGCTCCCCAGTTCGAGCGGGAGTGACCATATCCTATATTTTCTTGGAATCACGGAAATTATAAAGAAATCCAAGCGGAGGGAGTCGCGAGTACAGCTAGTTGTTATAACAATGAATAACGCAAATGAAGTTGATGAACGAACATGAACAAGACGATAATGAAATAACAACATTATTAACTTAGTATATATTTCAGTTAAAGTATTCATTTTTTTTTATGAGATAAACTTATGATCTATATTAATGTAAATAATTACATTATAAATAATTATTATTTTTTTGTATTACTTTTTAATTAAAAACTACACAATGTCAGTGAAAAAATGGAATCTCAATAAAATATGTATAAAAGTTTGACACAGTTAAAATGAAAGGTATACAAATTATTTTCAATAGTATATTCATATGCGGTCGGCAACAAATGTCACGAATAAGTATTTTACAAACCCATCGTTGTCGTTGACTATACTTTAAAAAAATAGACGAAATTGTTACTTCGTATTCCCCTGTTTCCTCCTCCAAAACTGTGACAATTAATTTTTTTCTTACAATTATAAAATAAAGGATACTTTAGCTATGCCTATACGTTTTATTTTGTTTATCTCATTTTCGAATGCTCCCAGTTTCTGTAATAATTAATTGATAAAACAATCCAGCGAGAAAACAAAGGAATTCGTTTATATGGAATAGACACCGCCCGCGTATCCTGTTAAAAGGGAGGTGAAGATTCAAACAAACGTCATGTATCAGTGACCCGCACCGGCATGCTGCTCGGCGTCTGATAGTACTGCGGCGTGTCGTTGAGTGTCGTTGCACCGACGACAGATCCGTCGGCGACGAGCAACAGTCGCCGGCGGCGGTGGTGACGCAACAGTGACGTCACGCTCGTGAAACTCCGCTGCCCGCGCCGAGCAAAGCCGAGCGCTAGACGTCCATCTGGCAAACGCCGCACGCCGACATTATGTACCAGCCCCGAACAAGACACGCTTAGAGTGTACGCGTGGTTTGCCTGAAAATTAATTTAATTTTGTGTTTTACAGATTGCAATTCACCTAACCTACTGAACCTGAGCTATCGACGAAGGAAAATATCGTGGGGAAACCATAGCATGGTAGTGTCACCATCGAATTTCAAACACCAATGTATTCTGGGATCATCACTCGAGTGATAGATCATATTTTGAGTTTGTGTGTCTACCAGAGATGATATGATTAAAACAAATGTTTAAAAGAGTTTGAAATGAAACGATGTTATTTATTAAGTCTTTAAAAACACAGATTAAAACACGTTTTAGACAATGTTAAAACATGAAGAAAAAAACAGGGTTACAATTAAATTTAAAAATTGAATTTGTATTCGTGGCCGTAATAAAATATAAAAAAAATGAATTTAATATTTCAACACTGGCAAATATACAACCGTGATGCAAAATGGAACAAACTTGTTATTTCCTTGAAATAGTTTCCATGATACAAAATAAAATATATTTGGTAAAATGTATTATACTGCTACATATAAATAGGTATATCAAATCTGAGGAGAGATTACACGGAATGAACGAAATTACTATTACCCAAAGAGGTTTCCCCTCGAAATGGATTTGATTTGTGCGCGATACTCTCTGTTCTTTGGTTCCGTATTTATTATTTATCTATACTAATAAATGAAATTAAAGTGTCTGTTTGTAATGTGAAAATAACATTTTTTTAGTAAATATATATGAATGTATTTACGATACCTCTACCTAAAATACAATTTTTAGAATTGTTGTATGTGTGTGTTTCCGTCTGTCTGTCTATTTGTTCCCGATAATATCCACATGGTAGAAAGCTGAAGTGACGTGTACAAATATCAAAAGTCATAAAAAAATGGAATAAAATCCGAATCAATGCATAGTTTTACGGGCAAATATTTTCACTTTCATTAAGAAAAACTTTAACTTAGTAAGTACCTATAAAAAAATAATTAGGGTTCAATATAAGAAAATAAAAGTCAGTTAAGGACATATGAAACGCGGACACAGCCGCGTATAAGGTATCACTTAACATATGGCGGGCGGCATGTCTGTACGCTAAGCTATTACATAATAACATTATGTACAAAACAACATAATGACAAAAAAAAATACAAATACTATTTTATTAATGAAAAAAAAAAATTAACAAATTCACCTTCATTTCTAATCATTATGTGTATGTTAAATTATTTAGAATCTAATAAACGTAACAAAATAATTATAAATATTATAAAGTAATTTAGGCAAAACAAAAGTGGGAGAATTTTCCGGCGCTTCACGTCCCGGCATGTCACGTGTTTACTCGAAAATTAATTTCACACTTTAATAAATAGCACCGAGATATAATTTAATACATATTACTTAGCCGTTTACCCTCATATCTCAAAGTTTGAGGCGTTTTATTAAATCTTATTTTAATGTTATATTTCTCGTGAAGTTCCCCCTCGTTTGACGGTTATTCGCTAATGGTCTACCATTTTGTTATTTTTTATCTTTTGTAATACTATTGTCAGACATTTATGATATCTATATCGTGATAATAACTTTGTTATAGCATCTTCTGATGTAGTTTCAACAGATGTGCGTTAAAATATCACTTGGCCTTTCAGCGATTAACATCGTCAGGCAATCGTAATTAATTAAACGTAAGTAGACATTAGTAAATTAAATGTAAGTTCGATCTAACTTAAACTTAATTACTATATGGATTTACAAACCCATTTTTGCAGCACAAGTGATTGCATAATATATTATTCCAAAATTCTTATTCGTTTGTTTCAGCTTATCTCATTTATTAGAATATATTTTAATAATTACTAGTGCTTGCCTTTGATCGATATTCGACCATAAATTATTAAAGTATATGGTTTCTTTTACAAAAGAGTAATAAATAATTTTAAAAACGTTCACAATTTTATTCACATTTTCTTCTCAATTGCATAAAGTAAAACCTTCATAAACGTAAACATTTTGCTTACGCGGTAAATAAAAGTCAAGTATGACAATGACACGTGATTGATAATACACCGGTAATCGTGTGTGTGTGTGTGTGTCAAATACATGGTATTGCGTGTAATGTTCTTTTTATTGATTGAATATCTTTTTTATACGTAATTTTAAAAAAATATTAGCATTCTGAACTCCTTCTCTATATAAACAATAGGTGTGCGAAATTTTATACTCCTCCGTCCGCGCAATTTTCGTTAAAAAGTTTTTGCTTCACGTATTAATATATAGATATTTCATCATAACATACGACAGATAGCGGTTCATAATTCGATAAGGAACCCAAAGATCCTAATTACCTGTGAACGAATTCGGTTTATGTAATCTCGGATATAGATCATTTGTTGCCCTCTAATATTATTATCATTTTAGATTACCTACCGTCTGGAGTTAAGGTAAGGAGGGGTGAGGGGGTTTTCCTCGAACGCTATACAAGTGGAATCATATTGAGTATTACTGTATTATTGACAGGGTGGTAAGGGTTTCCGTGAACGCGTATGTCACAGCCACCATACACATGGTAAAAAAAACAACATAGTGGCAAGTATTCTCATATATTAGTGGTGGTTATTATCCTTGAACTTATTTAACATCAGATGAAGTACAGTACTTACATATTTCAATGTAATATTAAACTAACCTGACTCGAAGGTCTAAGGACAAACATCCCATCGGGTTGGCCTCTTAGCAAGTTCTCGGCTTCGTTCCTGTCTATGTTCATGAAGTAGGTTTCGTTTTCAACTGGCACCGGTAGGGGGCGGTCCAGCATACCCCTGTCGCGTCGATCTTCTCTCCATTCCGGTGATATCGAGGGTTTGTTTGTATCACTTTCCGAATCCTCTGATGGGAATGGATCGTTTGTTTCTAGAACGAAGGAGTCAATTGAAGCAATAACGATTCAGTTAGTAGTATGGTCAGATTTCGCGTCGACGGACGTAGGTTCGAACCCATCTGTACAACTATATAATGAGCCTGAGACTTTGGTGAAGGAATACATCCTGGAGAAATCATACAGTGGTGGTAAGTCATTTTGTAATAATGTCTGTGTAAGAAGTCATAATTCTCAAGTTTGAAAACCTTTTGCCGAACTCCAATAGGTGTGTTAGGCAATAGGCATTTGGTCAAGACACTAAGCCTATACAGTAGTAATAACAATATATTGAGTCGCCGTCCTTACTTACCACCGTGAAAGACTAAGTAAATAACCATACACAAGCTGTGTAGTGCACGATGAGAGAAAAATACACTTCTGTTCAATCTATTGAAAATAACAGTAATACTAAGTGGATAATATATAACCAGAACTAGAATTTGTACGAAACCCGAAATTGTGACGTCATGTTTTAATGTATTTATTATGGTCTACTTTTTGATGAGACAATAATAAATAATCAGACTACATTCCTATTATATTTGATTGAATGGTGATGACCACACACATTGTATAAAACCTGACATGTGTCACTTCTTCAGATTTCGGAAGCAGCCGGTTTGTATCCTGGTGTGGTAAGGTTTTACTGGCCATTACCGATGTCTATATTATTATAATATGTTTTTGGACTGTACTATACCAAAAAATACACAGTCTATTCATTACTTTGCCAAGCTACAGTATAAAACACCAACGCGAAACATCACCGACATTTCACTACGTGAACTGTGGTTACAAATAAGAAGGATCCAAACAAAGATAACTCAGAAGTATGAATTACATTTTAATAAGCGTTTTTTTTTTACTTCAATACTAATCTATTTACCCCGTTTTAAAATTTATATAAATAAATAATTACTATGTCAGCGTCCCATACAATACTTGATAGTCGAGATACAATAAAAAAATTATATCCTTCCCATTTCCAGAAAATGTGCTACAAATATGTATAAAAGAGACTATTTGGATAACTTTCTATAAATATTTAAAATAAGTTATTCGAAGCCGTATTTCCTCACCAGCTACTACATCGGTGAAGCAGTGCACCGTCCGGCAGAGCAAGTCCGCCAGCGAATCTCCCAACCGTTTAGTGAGGTTGTACATGAGTGGAACGCTCACTTTAACCCACCAGCACATCTTTCAAAGCAAACACAAATATTCACATTCGAACGTCACAGACAGGAAGCTTCCATTTCTCATAAGCTTGAATTACCATTGGAACACGAGCACAATTCACTTCTATTTATTCGGTTAATCAATAAGTTGAAACAGGTTTTGAACTCTACTCCTACTTTTAAAGGTCAAATAAGAAATGATACAGAGAAACTAAAATTTCAAACTCCTTTAACACGAAACATGCATTTGAAGTTCTAGAGGACTATCGAATCAAAAGAAAACTTCGAATCAAACCAACAAACGTTATTGGGAAAACATGTCATTAGAATAATTTCCAAATTCCAATCAAAGTAAACGTGAGGTATCTAATATGCTTTAGATAAAAATAAATAACATACAAACTACTGATGACTAGAAAAAACAAAGGTTCGAAAATATAATAACATGCGAGTGGATTTGCAGGCATCAGTTATATTTTAAACAGTTTACGGTTCACTGTAACAGGAACAAAGTAAAATTAATAACATAAATAGGACCCAAAAATTACGTTCATCGTAATCATCATGTACTCTTATAAGGATAATTGTAATAATATCTCTCGAGGTAAATTTATGAAATTTGAATACATTAAAAGATCATGCGCGGGTACAGTCAGACTCAAAATTTAATTATACATCATATTCTAAGCCTTTGGATTGATATATCACACGGTTTCTTATATACCGAATTAAAAATAATATATCTATCTATTCAACCAAAAGACGTCCAATGTTGCACATAAGTCTTCCCCAAAGTTTAGGGGGGATGGTTATAATCGCTACGCTTGGCAGGCAAGTTGGCGATCGCAGTCAAGTGTTTGTGGCACTCAGAGACTGATGCTGACCATCCCCTGGTTGATCCCGTAGTCGCCTTTTACAACACTTACGAGAAGATACGGGGTTGTATTAGTCTTAGCCGGCGTCACACGCCGAGTATATGACGGTTATAAAACCCAAGCGTGAGTTAAGTTGCAGCTGTCTTCTCTTGGTTATTACATAATGAACAACCGGTACAACGATAAGGTAACAATATTATTTCTCTCAAAAATAAGATATCAAATTCTTAACAATAATTTCAAGGAACAACATAATTATTTACGAGGTTGATTGTACAAAGTAAAGTTGCCACCGTGAATCGTAGATAAATATGAAAATAAGGTAAATTGCCGGAGGGAAACACTCGAATTAAATATACAATTACGCGGGGCAAGTATAACATCTTGAAATCCATTAAAAGTTGAATCAACACCGACATAGCCATGGGTTCACATTAATTTAAAGAAAATCACTTTGTTAACAAGACCTCCAGAGAATATAAATTTAGCTTTTGGAATATACTTTCCGACTGATACACAAGTTAAGATGGTGGTTAAGATGGATGATAAGCATCAGCAAAACCCTTTGGAATATTCTCGAACCAGTCTATATTTGTAGATCGATAGCTGTAAATCATTTTAGGATTCCTACAAACGTCCTTCGAAGCAACGCAAGTGTATGTCAAATGACCCGTTACCAACAATTCTTATAGAGGATTCATGAAGGCAACCGGGTAATCTCGGAGTAAATTAACATTAATTTAATGGTACTGAGTCACAGTGACTCACCGTCTAAGAGCGAGATATAATTGACTTCTTAACTACCGGACAAGTGAAATGTAAAGTTTCACATTAGCTAAACTTATCGTTTTCAAAACACACACTTATTTACTTATTGCACAATAAAAATATTTTACTTCAATTTTTTTTTTCATTTAATGAAACTTTTACTGAACACTATAAAGAAATAATTTTTACATTTACAACACTTGCAATGACTAATCTTGATCTATTTTTCATCTGTATCAATATTCTATACTTTCTATCCTAATAAATAAAATTGAACAGCAGACTATTTCGAAACATTGTTTAATAGAAGACAACATAACCATAGCGCGATGTAATATCGTTCAAAGAAAATAACTTCTTTTTATTACACGGTATAGGCACATTGCTTTGACCACAATTTGACATTACATTTCATCACGGTTCTCCTTATAGTAGTTAAGCAGTATTGACGCATCCTCAATAAATCTAATGCAATATTTATTTATAAGCTACATAAATCTTTCTTACATATCATAAAAAATTATATCTTTTTGTCGATCTGTCTGTTAAGCCCCTTATAACGTTTTATAGAGAACATTTGAACGTATATAGATGTTTCTCTCTTTAAATCATCATATATACTCTCCCATGTTAAGAAATATTTTGTAATAATTTATGACCAAGCCAATCCGTTGGCAAAGAAGGTTAGTTTTTAAATTCAAATCAGTAAAAATATATTTATAAAATCAAATCAATTATTTGTAGTTTATTTTTATGAATCGAATTCAAAATAAATTTAAATATAATTGTAGTTGTATTAGAAAGTAGAATACCAGATTAAATAATTTTAAACTATTATGAAATAGAATAAATAAGAAGTTAAGAGCCTCGTGTAGAATGTTAGCGAATCTTAGAGGAATTAACTTAAATAAATTAACTTAAAACACTCTAATCCTAAAAACACAACACACTAAAAAAAATTCACTTTTTCACAAAATCAATTATTTTAACACACTTAACTATCACCATATTAAAAGCGACTATGAAGAATACACGTCTATTGTCTTAAACAAACTAATTTCTTTATTTATTTATTCCGTGAATATAATGACTCCTTATGCGGCGTAGTGTTGTACTGATTTTCGATACCAATTTGCCTGTTTTAATTTTTAAAGTGTTTTAGAATTCATTTAGGACTGTCGTTTATGATTTTTTATATGCTACGAGACGGATAAATATAGTTATAACGAAAAGTTCACGAGTAGGAGGTAAAGTATAAAGAGATAACTATTAAAAATAATTTCAATGTAATTTCTATGGCCAATTAGATTACGTGACTTTTGTGGGTTGTCTTAACTGATAGCTAATGGCGTAAAGATATTGGACAAGATATATATTATTTATAAACACTAATACACTCCTACTTATTTTCTAATCTATATATTACACCTAAAATTTACTGTCATTCTATTAAAAAAAATCACATTCATTGCTAGACAAAGAAAGAGTAATCAGTTTAATTCCGCTAAAGTTGGCATCGAACCCACAAATTGTCAGTTGTAGTACAGATTTTAATATTTATGTATTCAAAAGAATTATCTGGTAAAACATGTTTTATAGATAAGATTATATCATCCCATCACTATGTCGCATGTCGGCCATATGACACATGTGTATGTAAGGAAATAAAGAAAAAAAGTTTTATGAGAAATTGGAAGTGATAACATTTTACTAAATCTACAATACGGGAGAAAGCAGAGATACTCGATAATTTAATATAGTTTTAATTGACTTTGGAATCATTTCTAGCTAACACTAATGCAAAATGTATTTATGAGAAACTTAGTATATATATGATGTAGTCATTTTAGTGCCGTATATGCTTACATACAGCTCACAATGTTTTTTTTATTGTAGTTTTACTATTATTTAATTTATTAATACACCAATAAGCATTTTATTCTAAAACTTTTACGAATGGGCGCAACTTTTTAAATGTTTTTTTACACGGTATAGGGTCAGTGCTTGACCACAATCTCACCTGATGTTAAGTGACGATGTGGTCCAGGATGGTAAACACACTAAGCCTAGAGATATTGGTTCTCAAGCGATGCTGCCGAACCACACCTATGAGTATTTAGCGACAGGTTTTCAAGCTTGAGGGTGGTAGCTACCCAGGCGGGTGTTATTTTAAAATGCCCTACCACTATGCTATGGTTTCTTCTCGATGTTTTCCTTCTACGAAAGCTCAAGCTGATTTTAGAGGTGAATAGGTGGGTTTGAACTCGCGTCCGGTAATACGAAATCCGACCGCACTAACAACTAAGCCATCATCGCTTCAAAATCTTTTTAAACATTTTTTATTTTTTTGTGAGTTGTCAATCTGTTACAAATTATTTATAATTCTTTATCATATCTACTTTAACCCCTTGAGCACTAACCTGGCGTTTACGCCAATTTTACATTATTTTCCTATTGTCTCATTTTTATGGGTAAGCGATGCATTATATATACTAATTAGCTGTGTGTCCCTGGCTGCGCCCGCGTTACATATATTCTTCAGTGCATTTTATTTTATACGGAACCCTAATTTTAATGTAGTACTAAGAAAAAGTAAAAATATTTCACATAAATTCAAGCACTTACCCCTAAAATCGGATTTTATTCAATTTTTTATAAGTTTTAATTTTTTTTTACGCGGAACCCTAATTATTTATGAAAGTTAATAGTGCCGTAAGTTACCCGAAGAAACTTCAGCTATCTACCAAAAAAGTCCCGTCAAAATCAGTTCAACCGTTCCGAAGATTACCCATTACAAACAAACAGAAAGGTAAAAAGTGTAAAAATTGTATTTTTGGTATAGGTATCGTTTATATATTCATATCTACTTAGCAAAAAAAAACTATTTTGACATTTAATTAAATTAAATTAAAATACAGACACTTGAATTTTATTTATCTTCTATACTATACTAATAAACGGCATCCATCGTCTTGTGATCAGGCATATAACCAAACTGCTTTCGTGAAATCTCACTATGTTCTCGCAGACGTTGCTCAATTATTTTCTCCCATATTTTCATATTATGTGGCATTAACTTTATTCCCCGATCATTGTTGCAATCCTGAACATCCCCAATGTTTTTAAAGATGGGCACGAGGTAGCTCATGTACCATTCCTCGGGTGTAGTTTCTTCTTGCAACAATTTATTGAAGAGTATCGTCAGCCATACCCATCCTTATAATTTTAATTTCTTCTATATTCCCACTGGTATTCCATCTGGTCCAACCGCTTTTCCATTCTTCATTCCACTTACAGCCGTTTTAACTTCTTCTATACTTATCCTCCTTACCAATCGCATGTTCGTTTTTTTTTTTCTTCAAACAGTCCATTCCAGTCATTCTCTTCATTCATCAATTTTATTTTTTCATCATCCGTAAGTATTACACCTGATTCATTCCTCATACATTTCAAATGTGATATCTTCTTCGCCTTGTTTCCCCTATTTTTAGCTAGCTGATACATATAATTATGGCCTTCGGGACGTTTCAGGCTATTGTGTAGAGTGTCCTAGGCCTTTGCTCTGCCCGCGGCTATGGCTTTCTTAGCTTTTTCTTACATTCATCATACTCACTCTTTTTTCTTTCTTTCAACATGTTATTGCCTTCTTCCACCGTTTGCCACTCTTTGAACCTTGCTTTCTTTTCCTTAATCACTTGTTGTACTTCTTCCGCCCACCACCATGTATCCTTTCATGCGTTTTCTTTTCGATTCCCCTAAATTCAATGCACAGTTTTGCGGGTAAGTACTATAATTTATGAGAAATATTTTTACTTTATCTTAGTACTAAAAAAAAATTAAGTATTAAATTAAAGTTCCGTATAAAAAAAATTAAACAGCAGTGAAACGCAGTCGCAGCCCTGGGCACACGTATAGTAATAAAATAAATGTATAAGTAGGTACCTCGTCTTATCCCGAAACGATTCTCGAATATGCTCATGATGTAGCCAAGTATTGAGTCGTCTTTCTGTTTATAATGTACTGTTACGTAGTCTTTATTGACCTGTACTGGCTCTAAGTAATCCTCTATCGGAATTTTTGTCTGTAAATAATTTAAACCACACACTTTTACTTATATATTTTTAATTTTGGTGTAATCAATAACTATATAATACAGTAAATTTGTTTATAGAGACTAACTTACCTGATTCTGGTTTTCAGTTTCATTTTTCTGTGTATTGACATGTATCGAATCATACATATTTGACATAGTTTCATTATTTTCATAAATATGAACATTATTTCTATCCTCTTCACATTTCACTTCTATTCTTTTATCGATAACGGCTTCTTCTGTTCTTTTAAAAAATGGTATTTTAAACGATTGAAATAATTCTTGAATCTTTACTATACACGGTTTCACAACAGTCGGATTGGGCGTTGCTTTTGATAATACTTCATTATTTGGTTTGCTTCCTACGTCATTGTAGCACAGGTCCTCGTAAAAATGATCATCAGGATATTTTTCTGTTAATTCTTCTGTAGTTGGAAGTGAAATATACTTCGTTCTTTCCTCCGGCTTTTTATACGTTTTATTTATATAAAAAACACTGCTTCTCTTCATCGAGTAATATCCTTTCTCTGTCGAATTACTCTGTTTGAATCTCGACCGTACATCAAAGAATGGATACTCATAAGTATTTATTCTAAACAGTTTTCTAGACTTTTTTGGAGAAGCAGGATTCATCGGTAAGTATGTTGGTCTTTCGGATTTCTTCTGTTGGTTTCTATATAAAAAAACTTTTCGCTGGTACAATTCTTTTAAGTAAATCTTCTATGTTTGTTGAGGTTGATTCTTCTTTAGATTTCTTGCGCGTCACGACTTGATATTGACATTCTATTGCTGCAATTTCATTTTCCGTTTCATCACTATTATGACTATTATTTATATCATTCAAGTATTTGTCCGGGTGAAGTTTTTTAAATTGTCAATGAATAGAATGAATTTATTTGCGTTGATTTTTGGACGCCATAACTTTACTATACCTTCTGTGACATCCTGAAATTAAAAAAAATTAATTAGATAAACTTCATGGACGCACAATGCTTTATTGGTACTGTATTCTAAGGCTGTGTCTATTGAAATAAATTCAAAACCATCAGGTTTATGTCAGAGAAAGAATGTTATTGAGAATAGGATTAGGGTATATATTAATGTTAGTCTGGTTATTTAAGTATTTGAAAATATCCCCAAAAATTATTTTGTTATTTCCATCTGGTGTTTTTGACAATTTATTCGTTTTCTTTACACTATCCGTTAACGATGAAAAATCTAGGCCGGTTTCTGATTCTTTTTTAATACCATCAAACATCTCGTTTTCTTTTATGATTAATTTCTCTCCGTTATCACTATCAACGCAGAATGTACATATTCAACAAAATAGAAACTTCGTATCTATTGAAACTCATGTCATCATATCTCTCGAATAAAATAAGCAAAGAATAATTAAACAACAACTCACTCCATAGTTTATACGTCTCCAAATATACTACAATGAAAGATTATACTTGACTTTAGTGGGAAATAGTTACTTCGGGCGCAGGTGAAAGTTTTAATGAAGGGCCCGTCGGAGTTTATCTTGAAATGCCATCTCATGGGACAAGAGGAGCTGCTCCCAAGTTTGTCCAAGAGAAACTTATACTCTATCTGACGTTTATAAAACTATAGAAACTTTATAAAAGCCATAACTAAAATTTCTTATAATTACTATAATAACAAAAGATTATATTGTTAATTCGTACAAACAACATCTCATCCTGTTTTACTATTTTAATGAAAGAAATAATATAATAGAGAAATAGGGGAATAGTTCGAGCGTGCAAATACGTGGATATTAGGCAAATATTTAACATAAAAAAATAAACCCACTCCGACAATATCAAGGAGAACTATTATTTTTGAGGTTAAAAGGGGTATTGTATCGATTATTGATTCCTATTAATTTACTTCATTTCACTGATGCTCATTGTTTTAATTTGCTTCCAATTATGTACCAATTTCAACGCTTTATTAACAACCATACATGGTTACAAAACACAAGCTGAGTTGAGTCTTGTATCAAGTTTATAAGAAAAAATAACCTGTATTTATAATTTATCATGATATTTAAATTAATTAAATACTCTCGGTTCGCGACTAATTTCAAAATTGAACATTTATTTAATTTATTAAAACAAGTTACAAAAACAATGGAATCGAAATTATGAAATAAGGTAACAGTATGTTAGTTGCATTTGTATGCAAGCCAGAAACGTTACCGCAAATAGCATTATATCTATAGATAATTGCAATATTAATTAAATAGATTTTTTTTTAATGCTAATAATAATATTTTTGGGTACGACACAGCAACAACTCACGATCAACTTAATAAACCATATTCTAGTTATTTATATTCGCTACATTATATCAATTGTTAAGAGGTCACGCGGTTGGCAACAAATTTGAATAATAGGTTTTTCTGAAATCTATTGATATCGCTTTGTGACTCAAAGAAAGTGTAATAAAATATGAAAAGGACAATTATTCCTATGCAAAATAGATGAAATGATCACTATGTATTCCCCTGTTTTGCTGAATTATAAAATAAAAAAGCCTCTGACTATATCTCTATATATTGCTTTTTGGTTTTTATTCGTGTAATTTCTTGAAGAACGTCTAAAACAACGATAAAAATGGGACATTTTTATCATTTTCGAAAGCTCCTAGATTTTATTATATTATAATTAATTTATTGAAAAGTACAAGTACAAAAATGGCGGAGATGGATATATAATATATAGAATAAAGATATTTACTATAATGCCATTATCTAGAGAGGAAACAAGGGGGTGAACTTCACCCGCACTAAGGATAGCATTTAATAGAACTTACCAATAATTTTCTACCGTCAATGTCTTTCTCTTTTACGAAATCTATGAACTCTGTTAAGTCCCATCTCTCCAGCAATGTCACAATACTCATAGAGTCTAGTGCTTCTAATTTTCTGCTTAATCTCTTCTCTGACTTATCCATGCTATTTCACTCGAAATATATATTTTTACAGACTATAACGCGAAATTAAACTCGTTTGATTCTTTAAGCATTTATGTTTTACTGCGGTAACCAAAAATCACTCAATGAAATAATTTACAATCATCAATTATATCATACGCAGATGTCAAACCCGTGATACAATTACTATTTTCGGTGAAGGAAAATATATTGAGGAAACCGTAGCTTGGTGGTAGGTCATTTTAAAATAACACCCGCCTGAGTAGCTACCGTCCTAAGGTTTGGCAGCATCACTTGAGAACCAGTAACTAGGCTTAGTGTGTTTACCATCCTGGACCACATCGTCACTTAAACCACTGCACTGAGCATATACCGTGTAAAAAAAACTATTACTGCTCCCAAAACCTATCTATATTGTTCTATCTTTTTTCACTATATTCTACAGTTTCGTATGATCACAGGACATTATATAATGCAGGCCTGGCTAACTACCAGCCTTGAATTTGAAATCGCTCACCAAATAAGTATGATAATTTAGGATTTAGGATAATAGTATCGACACACAGCGCGCAGGTCGTGGCGCCAGCGCGATATTTCTAAAAAACACAATCGCGTCGACGTGAATCTCGTACTACCTCTTCTACAGTTACGTTGCGTTGTCGTCCAGACCCGTTCGCTGTGTGGCGTAACCATAAGACTTTCTAGCGTTCTTTAATTTTCGGCCACCTCATCACTTAACATCAGATGAAATTGTGGCTATTGTAACTGAAAAAACATTACCACAAATTGAAGACAATAGATAGCATGGCAAACTACCTCTGACAGTGATGGAATCGCTATGCCATGGCATAGTTATAATACTTAATTTAACTGGAAACTGAATCTGCATTAATCAACGCTTTGCTCAAGCATAAAACGACTGAGCCATTATGAACAAAAACTTCAATACTTTCTGAGGGTTATTAATATTGACTAATAATAGCTGCTCCGTAAAGTACAAAGCGTGAACATACCCAATTATCAAAGTTGAAAACTTGCTAACAGTTTCAATAAATATAAAGTCACTTAAATGACGTAAAACCGCCATAATCGTTCTGTTTACGAGGTAAATTTATTATTCTCTAATAGTCACGTTGTTGTTAGTACTATAGTATAGTATAGTAGGACTATTGCTGAGAAAATATTTTTCATAGATTTATTCAGTTACCATGTATATTCTTAAATATAATAACAGGCAGTATTTGTCTGTCTACCCGTTAGTTGGTTTATAACTCGAGAACCGTCGAACCGACTTATTTAATTCCTTAATATTTCAGTAATAGATTTATTATTATTCAGTAAGTTTCTGTAATATGTTTTATATCATCTATACCAATAAATAAAATTAAAGTATAAATATAAAATAAGTATAAATAAATATATAATAAAATCAAAATATAACTTTTTTTTGTCTGTTTGTATTTCTGTTTGTTTTGGCTAATCTCATTAACGGCTGGACTAATTTAAACAGGGGTTTTGCTAAAATTACTGTGCGTAAAATCGGATACTTTTATTTTTCGAAAATTATTAGGGTTATGCGGAAAAAAATAAACTTTATTCATTTAAACTTTAAACTTATAAAATTGTGAACAGGATAAGATTAAATGGAGAGCACCATTAAAACAAAACACTACTTTCTAATAATTATTTAAAAACTATATTACGCAGTGAAGAAAATATGATACGCGGATGGAGCCGCGGGCACACAGCCAATCATATAATATATTTGATACGTTATCACAATAATAGTGTTGGAGGTCTACAAAAAAAAATCCAATGAAAAATTATATAAACCATGAATATTTAATTATGAACAATAGAATTATTTATAAACGAGCCCAAAGTATACAACATAAATCAAATATTTCTATAATATTCCATAATACAGAAGTTTCTAACCATCCCAGAAACGATCCATAATCCATCGATTGATTCTTTCATCAGACAATAATTACAGACATGAATCATACAATAATAATATAAAATAACAATTTATAAAAAAAACTTACGTTTAAAAATATATGAAAAATAAATCCAAAATTAGCACCCAAATATATAATTATATCATATTTATTTATATGGAAACGACATTACTCAAAGCACATAAAACTAATAAAACAAAATACAGAACAAAGTGGATAGTGCAGAATATGTTTGTAAGTAGTCAGAGATACACTGTGAACTGGGATCTCACAACGCATACTGTGTAATTGGCTTCATTGGACAATGCCAATGATGATACTTCATTATGACAAATTTAGATTTGACGTTTCGCTTTACGTAATCCATTTTTTAAGTCGTTTGCATCATGTAAATGAGAGATCGCCTGAAGCCTGAACTTCATGTCTGGTTGCAAAAGCTGCAGGCAAACACCGAAAGATGTGTTTCGTGAGGTTTATAAGTAGGAGACATGTTCTGTAGGCCGAACGTCTTCAGCCTTCAGTCTTCACTTAACATTATATAAGATTGTAGTTAAATATTAAAAACTATGATATACTTATATTGCGAGTCTTCGTATTGTAAGTAGACTGTTGAAATCAACAGTAAATATAAATTTATTACATCATTTATCTGTTTAACTTATACCATGCATTAAAATTCACATATTAAAAAGAAAAAAAATCACATCCATGAAAACTTTTTAATGAGTTTAAAGAACTTTAAGCCAAAAGAAAAACTTATGTACTTTATGTTTTCAGTTTTGATAATTTCAAAATTTTTAATATGGTTTCTCTTCAGAATCAACAAAGATCTGGCTTGTAATTAAAATGGTCGAGATATTAAAAAAAATTAAAATCTCAACTTTTTTAATTTTTCTTCAGAACTTTTGAGAAAAAAAATAAGTAATTCCGTTGGTAAAACTTTGTTGATGAATGAAGAAAAAACTTCATCAAAAAATGTCATCCAAATTGGAAGGGGTCAATTCCAACTATCTATCGATTTGACATTGGATGAGAAAAATATGATTTAGCCTTTACATTGATTGATTGATTGATTGGGTGATTATTGATTTGTTATTATCTACATAAATTCAATTTTTTTATAAAAATTTCAATTTGCAATCCCTATCGTTTAAGATTATTTTATCATTTAAAAATGCCCTTAATTATTTGGTTGATAATTTAAAGAAAACTAAATTGTTTCAAAGATTTTGATAAGATAGTAAAAATATTTTTTATGTGTCAAAATAGCAGAGAAGCGCATTTTCGTTATATGATTTTTTATATGTAAATTTATATGACCACTTATTTTTTATCGAAAATCAAAGATAATATTAATTTCAAATATACATACATAAAAACCATGATTCGTTTATTAAATCTATTCTAATATTCAATAATGTCGCAATTTCACGCAGTTATTAATTCAGCCGAACGAGCCGAGAGATGGAGCGAATAATTTGCTTCATTGGAAGCCAATCAACGTAAGTCGACCTGAATTATCACTTCCTACCAATTATACAGACCGCTAGCTTTATTACTCGGTTTTATTCATGTTGTAAATTTTTTACATCATAAGCTAGAGTAAAATGTATTTAGGGTTTCGTATAAAAAAAATGAAACACAGTGAAGAACATATGAAACGCGGATGCAAAACACAGCTAGTGTTTAAACATATTATGATGTGGAAAAATATAACAAAATTCCATTTGTAAAATTTAGGAATGGTGAATTTTTAATCTATGATCTTAGTTGTACATCATCACAACCAAAAATACAACGTAAAATCCGTCGAAACTTTTGAACTAGATACGAAGACAAGAAATAGCGAATAATTTGATAAGATGCTCGGTTTTTCTTTTGTTTGGTATGCGTCCGCTGGGAAGAGTGTCATCTTCATGAGTGTCATGTCAACTTTACTGGGTTGATCTATGAATGTAGCTGAATATCGCTTGTGACTACGTCAGGGTGACATCTCTCAACAGAATTTGGAATCAGAGAACACGTAAACATAACTACAATCGTCATCGTTAAAAAACAAAAACAACTTATAGTGACTATATCAATATTAAAAATCTTTTACGTTTTAAATCAAATAGATTGACTTGGCCTTCGCACTATAGAATCTTATTTAATGTAATATGTATTACTTGTGAGATAAATTGTGTCTTCATGCGATGGCCACATCAATCTATTTTATTTAAAATATAAAAGATCCTTAATATTGATATGGTTATTATAAGATGTTGTTAGGTTAGCTAATTGCGTAATAAATTAAGACAGAAGGTCCCTTAAAGTAGGGACTTAATAAAGTAACCGACTTGGTATTACATGGATCTTACAACTTTTTACAGTAGAAGAACTGAGTTCCGAGACTTGTTTTTTTTTTACAAGTTTTGTTTTTGATGGCATATTTATTAAACTTTTAAGCGTTTACATTTGAGACTATCAATTCCTTGTCAGTGCAACCAATTTTAGCTTAACTGAACGATCCAAGAGAAATATATCATTATGTGGTTCAAACAGGTGTTAGTAATTATACGTAATGTAATTTTATCCATATTAATTACACTGAAATGCTAAGCATTATGAATACAGTAGTAGTATATGTATTTGTTATCTTTACATTAAATAATGGCAAAAGGAAATATTCTCTTAGAGAATTCGGAACAAGGAAAATAAACGTAAATAATGATATTCCAAGAATACTATTCTGATTTTCCATTATGTATTCTACAGGATCAAAGATATTAATTTTTTGTACCTAATTTTCACAATCTATATTTAATCTTATTATTATTCTATAATATGTCTAATTGCTGACTGGCTTCATAATAAATTGATCAAATGTCATATAATAGATCAAAATCATTCTTTGTATAATAGAAGATTGTGTCATAAATTAAACAACATTTAAATGAATCATCCGCACAAAAATGTATTATGCAGTGAAAATTTATATAAAAAGCGGGTGCAGCCGCGGGCACACAGCTATTTGTTAAATAAAAATCTCTTTTAAAAAAGGAGCGAAGCCTATACGAATAAATTAGTAATTCGTAAAAGTAATATACCAGACCGTGTGGTGCCGGTTAAAAATATGACCACCCAATATCTTCCCTTATGGGACTGTTGGCCTGGTGAAAGTCGCGGAAATCCGCTCGATGTGGGTGGCGCAAAGCCTGTCGTTGTGGAGTTCTTTGAGGGAGACCTATGTCCAGCAGTGAACGTCTTTCGGTTGAATAGGAATATACCAGACTGAATGAAACGACTTGAGTCCGCACGCAGTTATCACCACCAATAGAATGGTTTGCGTACACGGGTCCGCACGCGACTTCTACTGACATTCAATGAATCATGATGTCATTTAATAACACATAGCGAATAAAAAACGAAAAATAAGCAACGGTGATCATTAGCAACATATATTAGGATTATTTAGTAACACAATTTTGCTAAAGTGCAGAATTTGTTGTATAAATCATTATGTAAAGTACGTTAGGTAAAACTCCGTCTTCTCTCATCACCAGCAAAGGTTAATTAAAGGAGTAATTGAAACCTGCATCGGACTGACGAGCCTCCGTACTCGTAGCTCAAGATCGTGGGACAAATGACACTTTTTCATTTGTTACCATGGTGTAAGTCCATAGTGATAGCGTATTTACGCTTGTCCTCATTTAGTACATTTTATTATTTCATAAGCATAAACTAAAGTCAGAATCTTATCCGCATTGTAGTTTATTAAATGCAACGCCATCTATATGGTCTAAATTAAGATAAAAGGTAGAACTCCTACACCACATACGTAGTATATGACAGTCATTAGCGAAATACAACATAATTTAGTCAGCTGTAGCAGGAGTTTTTATTCCCGATCTTCAGTTTTGGCCACTTTAACTACTAAGGAGCAAAGCTGTAAATCGAGTACTTTATTTTTTTGCTTCGAAAAATAATTTTCTCTTGCAGTGAAACCATACCCTATTTCTCTCAAGTTTGCTGACCAAGTTAATATAGGCTGTGGTTATTATCGCTCCCCGGGCATTAAGCGGTATTAGTGAGTTGTGAAATTGTTGCAATGCGTGTGAATTTCTACGATGTTTGTTTAGGACTTAACATGAGTTATTGAATTAGAAAAGCCCTTGGGGTTTGGCTATATCTGTTAACATTGTCTGTTATTAAAACAATTCAACATTATATGTATTATTCTTGGAAACAAGTAATCATATTCATAATTCATCATCAAATTCATAATTGAAAATTGAAAAAACTCTGAGAAGGATGGAATGATGGATATCATTTATGAAAAGAATACCTATCTTATGGCTCATCGAAATGAGTGAAAACGTGGATGAAAATTTGTATGAGAATTAATTAGAATATGTCTTAAAATTTTATTAAAATCTTCCTTTTATAAATACGAAATTTCACATGAACGGAGTTTGTTTATCGAAATAAATAAAAGAATTTATTAAGACCCCTATAATCTAAATCAAGGCGATCGCAATTACAAGCGCTCTTCAATATTAAACCACCGCCATGCATGCTGTCCTGCAAACACCACAACCAAACCCAAAGCTAAATTGAAATCCTTTACATGCTACATACAACTGACCAAGAAAATAATTGTATTAAGAATAGTGCGTATATGCCGCAAATTCTTATTCATAAAAAAACGGCGTAAATCTTTTAATAAAATTAATTAAATTGACGTGAGAACGTGTATCAATAAATAATATAGCTATACATGTAGACATCGGACTCCCATAATATAGCTAATAAATATACAAATATTCATTCCCGTGTGAAAATTGACACTATAGTTGCATTATAAAAAGCCATATAAATACCGTTGCATGTTTAGTAATTTAGGCAACATATCTCCAAAAGAATAAGAAAAATACTTTATGCACTTTAGGCCCTCATAAGACGCTTATAGACGTCAAAATACTACCAGTTCGGAAAACAACACAGTCATCAAGAAGAATTGGCAAGAAACCGATCTTGTTTTTTTTTCTAGTGCTCTAGTAAAAGCTCTAGTACACATATTATCATTATATAAAAAGCAACGTCTATCTATAAACATAATAACGTCTGTCTATTAAGTTGGCTTTAACCCGAGAAGTACTGAATTGATTTAGATTATTGCTTTTTTAATCGTAGATATATTAACTGGTCAGTTTACATATACTGTTGTATAGAACATAAATTAGACGAAAGATAATTCAGAAGATGGGTTAAAACAGGGATACGGGAACCGGGACTTTCCAAAGTCGAATAAACTTAGAACAAAACGAAATCTCGATATCCCACAGGGCGTCACAGAAAACTGAATCGTCTTACTTGTCTGTGTTCTTGTTACTTTGCTTCAAAGTTCTTTGTTATTTTGATTTACAGTATAATATGTTAGCGACTACGTCAAAATAACAGACTTTAATAGCTTCATTTGCGAAGACGCTTTTTCAGTGGTATGCTCTTCTCCATGGGGATTTATTACGTAAATAATTTTATATAAAGCGCATAAGAGTTTTAAGTGTATGTTTATTTAGGTCAGTTAACTCTTAAAACGCGTACGCTTATGAACTGATCGGTGAAAAACAAACACCGCGCCTTTACCATCCTTTACACAGGACCGTATTTGACGAGGTTAAATAGAGCTATTAACGATCTCGATATACCTAAGTACCTACCTGTTGATATCGTTCGTGAATATTACACCGTTGTGTTTGATTCCACTTTATACTAAGCAAATAGAGTTCAAATTTCTATGTGTCGTATGTAATTAAAATAGTTTAAAACTGGACAGATGAAATTTAAGAGTCAATTGGTGGGTGATGTCATGTCATTTTGTAAAATTGTTTTCGATTTAGTATTATAGAAATGGCATTTTAATTAAACAGGATTGTGGTCGATTTTCATATTTTATTAAAATGTAAGTTCGTTGTTTAAAATTGTATATGTAATTGTAAAATGTAATTACGTATACCTTAGTGATGCAAAATAAATATATAGGAATTTATTTTTTATATCGTTATTTGTAATGAAGCGTAGACAGTTCCATTACTAGAAAAGAGTACAGTCTACAACATAAAGATAAACTTGCTAGTTCAGAGGTACCATCATTCTCACCATTAAATGCCAATATCGTAGAGCTCGCCACGGGAGGGAAGGCAACCATCATATCTTGAGCTAACATGGTCACGCACATTGCGGTACCAAAGGAGTTTCCTTCCGCGAACTTAGTTACACAGCATACTACTCATGTGGAGACAAGTGTCACCTCCCGCCTCACCCCTACAATTAAGAACCCAATAACCCTGCTCCCCACACCTATACCATTGGTCTACCCGTTCTAGCTCCGAAGGAAAGCCTGGGCGAGTGTGACCTAGGCCCAATCACCGGAAGTAACGCAGTGGCATAGATCAAACCGTTCAGGCAGCGCACGCTATATCTTAGAATTTTTCCCGACTTTAGTTGCATTATTGTGATTAATTATTGAGTTGAGAATATATATTTGCCTTTGAATATTTGAATATATATTAGTTTTATCTGTGCTCATTTCACTATTCATTTATAAAACTATTAAGCAAACATATTTTTCATGATGTTTTAATTTGAATATAGATAAGAACTATTTTTCGCATTAAATAAATGGATATGTATTCTCAATATTACTACACCGTATAAACTCGAATCATAAGAAATTTCATATAATTCGGTCCAGTAGATAAGACCGACAGACAAACATTTTTAAAAGCATCGACTTGTGTTCTGATGCCGATTCTGAACCCCTCATGGTATTTTTTCTGAAATAATCTCAATGTACAGATTTCGTCCCTCTAGCCTTTTATTAGTATAGTATAGATTTATTTAAAACAATAGTAGAAATTGTCTCTACATCAGCGGTAAAGCTTGTACTCAAATTTCTAACAACTCAATATTTACCATAACCTATATAAAATTGGGTACATATATCACCCGCGTCACGCCGTCGCATGAAAACAATACGTCTAGTTATTTTATCAAATAACACATTATCTTTCGACGAAATTCGATAAATGCCTTGAGGCACTTACTTATATGGAACATAAAACAAAAGAAATAATGTCCTTCGAATTATTATCTCCGGTATGTATTTTTAATCATAAATGATTTAGATAAGTAACTTGAACAATTTACTTCGTTGTATGTTTAATACCTGAATATTATAGTGCAACCGCTAATTTTAATACAGATTTTTGTAACATGACATTTGGATGTGTACGTTTATACGCACGACGCAATTTACTCTCGACAAATGGTCGGATCGAAGTTTGTTAGCGCGTTAAATAACTCCCGTAACATATGCAACTAGTGGAACTCTTTGAACCTGTTTCAACTGACATTTTGGATTGGAACGATATAATTCTCGTAAAGGACATGGTTCATGCACCAACCAATTACAATCCGGAACTACCCATGTTTAGTTGTGACCGAGGCATTGAAGTAGTTTATTTTTAAAAAAAGCTACATTTGTCTGGCGCCTTTATTTTACTTTTATTTTATAATACAATGAATTGGTTTTATCTTCATTAATACAAAAAAACATTGTTGATATAACTTGAGAATGGCGTAGAATGGATATAAAAATATATTGACTTATAAATTTAGCGGTAAACTATTTTAGGTTAAAGACATTTAAACTTATAAAATACAATATGAATTTCAATTAATTTTTATGTCAATGGTATAGATAAAATATATATAGGCATTTTTATAATAGTTTAATTACCCTTGCAATATTACATCGGAAAACCGATAACAGACATTGATATAAAAAACTAACATACTACCTTTGAACTAACATTGTTTTAACTCTGTATATCTGAATGAATAAACTGCATGCTATGAATAAATTCGAATCTTTTTCAATGATAAAATTTTAGTTCGTAAAACTATCGTTTATCAATTCAGTCCCCGTTCAGTGTATATATAAATATATAGTTCAAGTTAAAAATTTATCAAATCAAATGACAAATCAGTTTATAGATTACTTTATTCAGTTTACTCAGGTACTTTAATAAATAGGTATGTTTAATCTGTTTTAAAAATCAGATATAGCAAATACATTGCATTTGATAAATTACATTATATCATTATACAAATATATTTAACGAAATATGTACATTTATATAACAAATTATATTGATTTTTTAATACTAAGACAGCTATATTCTTATAATTACAAAAATATTGGTAAAACTTTCCAAAAAAATAACAGAAGCAAATAATAATTGTTTAAGAAATATAGTACATTGATAATTATTGTACTTGATTACTTATAGCCTTATTCCGTTATAGTTCTAATCGTCACTTATCAGTATTTAAATTGTCCAGATATTTAACTGAGGCGACACAACACGTCATACATTTTATGAGCGACTTCAGCACCACCGAACGAAATATAACACGAATTGTGACTAGGATGTACCTTCCCAGGAGTCACCGAGAGCTGGTACCTCGCTCTCCCGACATATAAAGTTTCCCCAGTTGCCGTTCTCCCACCAGGAATCGCTCCCGGAGGTACGTTCCCATTAGACGCCGGCACCCATCGC
Source organism: Samia ricini (assembly GCA_014132275.2). NCBI lineage: Eukaryota > Metazoa > Arthropoda > Insecta > Lepidoptera > Saturniidae > Samia > Samia ricini. The sequence continues at coordinate 29,752,103 of AP028158.1, forward strand.
AACTGCTCCGGCTTCGCGCATAGAACCTCTAGATTCTGAACGGGGATCTCTTTCCCATCGTACATAACTGATGCAGCGTTATGCCTGATCGATAGCTTCCCGGGGATCAAGTCTCCGTTATGCCAGGCGCGGATCACCCACAAAGGGCTGCCGTCCCAACCCTCGTGACCCCCTACCACAGCTCTTCCGGTCAGGGTGGTCGCGTGCAATGACGTTGTTGGTACCCAGTCGTAATCCCCCGATGATTCCACCACGCTGACCTGTTGATCCGTATTGGCAGAAGACTCTCCATGGTAGATATAGTTGGTAATATACGTGGGTTGGCTCGGTTCTGGGTTTGGTGCGACTGGAGGACCTGATGGGATTGGTACCGGTATCATTACTGTACCGGGGACGTAGTAAGGGTAGGTGTGCTGATGGCTCGGGGGTTGGCCATGGTCGGGTGGTGGGGGGTAATGCGGTGGATGATGCGGAGGATGATGGGGGTGATGAGGCGGTGGGTGATGCGGCCACGGCGGCGGTGGACCGTAGTAAGGCGGTGGACCTCCAGGATATTGACTCATTTTACTATCACACGTACGCGATATCACTGAAGCGGTTATGTTTCTAAACGGTATATATTCGCAAAGCTGTATCTTATCATAATGATAAGAGTTATCGTCTGATAAGATGAGTCATGTGTCAATAATAATGCGAATTATTGTGAAACTGTTTATTGTTTTAACAAAGTTATGTACTATAATAATATTAAATAGCTTAAAAATAATTTTATTTTTTCAATAGATTATTTTAAAATTCCTAACTTACAAACGCGATAGTAATCAAATTAATTAAATATGTATAAATTATAGAATGTACAAATACTTATGAGTAATATTATAAAAGATAAAACATATTATCAATATGAAAAATAATGACGAATGGATCCACATAAAATAAGTAAAATCCTAGTTGAGTCATCGGTTACTGGAGTTCAATTCCCTTGCGAGTATGTCCCTCGCACGATGGCGAGATGGCGCCATCTTGTTTATTCTAATGAATGGTTGACACAAAATGAAACTTTTGAAAGTATGGCAAATATAATAATAGAGTCACTTGTAATTTTGTTTTGACAGACTCATCTACTCTATCACTCAATTCAGCATCGATTATCTTTTAACAGAGACGAGCATGTTACACAATTAACTGACAGATGAACATATCCGTATGTTATTAATTTGTATAAGTGACTTGGAACAGCTCGTAGTGAGACACTGTGACGGTTGTTACGTAATGACGACCGCTCTGAAGACGCAGCGGTTCCCGTCCATCAGCGCGGGGCAAACAAACGACTTGATGAGGTCCGAGCGCCTCTCCCGAGCTTCCCCTGTCGAGAGCCGCACGTGCTTCTCCGGGTCCATCACCACTGGTGAACAAATATTTTAATTCAGTTATCTAAAGATAATCATTTTTTATGACATTTTAAGATACTTTTTTTTTTTTCGAACCTAGCTAACGCTGTTGACCGAGAGGGCCTTTACAGCTTCACCGTGACTTTGGGGGCGAGTGCTGAAGGCACTCAGAACGGGGCAGTTAAAGCAATAGTATCCATTTGGATCGCCACAGCCGTTCACTTGAAAGAAACCCGTCATAATGACATATTAATGCGAGTAAAAAAAATGTGAGCCGTCCCGGGACACCTGGCAGATGTGAATCATCGACATTATTTTGTAAAAGTAATATGCAGAAAAGAACAGATTGTGATAGGAACTAAATATATCATAATGATAAACTAAAATATTACAATTTTTTTTCCAGATAACGATGACTATTTATTGAATAAACATTTATTTTCATTCAATACAAAAATTTACGAATTTACTTCAAATCGTGACTACTTAATTCGTTTAATCAGTGACTTCGGTAATAGTTATATTCGATGTTGCCGCGACGCGTCGCCACGGCATGCGTCGCCACGCCAGAAATCGGTTTTACGTGCGGCTATAGATGTTTCACATCAAAAGAAATGGCATTTTATTTTAATGCCACATAAAAGATTGTATCTAGTTCTTTCAGAGCTTTTACATCGTGTAGGTACCTAATGGCCGCGGCTTCCTCCGGCAGCGGACCAGAACATGTTCCGATCCCAACCGGGGCAGCTTCTGTACCCGTCGCCAGATTTTTACAATGACACTTTCGCGCACTAAGATAACGCACATTGCACTGCACCACACACTCGTGCACACTATATGAGGAACCTTTGACTCCACAGTTTTGCTTTAACTTAGATATAGTTTGGACAAATTCTACGGAATACATCACTCGGCTACTGAGTCCAAACCGAGGTCGTTCCACTGCGGTGAACTCCCCGTCTGAACGGTCTTAACGTTCGCTTTAAAAGTTTGGAGAAGCTGTAAAGGTCGTTCCGATAAACAACGATTAGTCAATTCAAAAAAAAAGTAACCTGGAGTGAAGTCTGTGTCGATCCGGAGCGGCGGCGAGTGCAGGCTGATGGTCCAGGCGGCGCGACACGCGGCGGACACCAACGCGTGCAGCGCCGCGCATGCGCACAGGCACGGGTACTCGCGCAGTGTCGTCAGCACCTGGAAACAATGCCAAAGCAATATTGTATACACAATTCTACCCAGTATCATGTGATTAACAATATTTTTCTAATATCTTATTGCATACTTCAGTTTTCTAGCATTCGACTTCTTGCTAGAACTCTCCAAAAAGTTTTTATGGCATCTCAGAATTAATACTTGCATTTTATTTCCAATACATTTGTGCACAATCATGTAAACTGTTTTTTTTTTTCATACTATCTGATATAGTATACTTAATATACGTACAGAGATACTTGGATATTTAGCGAATTTCACCTGATGTTAGGTCACGATGTAATCCAGAATGGTAAACGCACTGAACCTAGAGGTACTGATTCTCAAGTGATGCTGACGAATGTTTGGCGACAAACTTTCTAGACAAATTCTAGGGTAGTAACAACTACACAGGCGTGCATTATTAGAAAATGTTTTACCACCATGTTGTCATTTTTTCACGATGTTTTCATAGGTGGTTTCGAATCTGCGTCTATCGACATAGAATCCAGCAGTACTACAGCTGAGCCACCAGCGTTTCAAAAATCAGGAGAAATGCCAACAAAATTACATAATATAATATCCAATACGCGACTTAATGAATTAAAGATAACAACTTAGTAGTAGTTTACATGTAGTCATGACAACAGATATCCCAAATGAAAACGCCGCTTGGCGTTTTTTACTGTTATTCCTACATCAGTAATCTCTTTTTTTCTCCATCTTTTTGTTTTCTACAACATGATGTCAGCTTGATTTTTGGATATTAAGACAATGAAGGCAACAAAAGCTCTTTCTGTCATTTTTTTACATTCAGAACTTTTTTTTTTTTAAGCTCGACATAATAGCTACATTCCATATGATATTTTATAAAAGACTGATCAAGAACGATGACAACTGCTGGCGGAAAAAGCCTATACACAGCTAAGGATATAACATCGCTGATACCGGGGACACGCGACGCACCTTAACTTACCACTGTAACATGTGCATGGTGATTACTATCCAGACCTATAAACCCGCCCAATTCAGATTTTGAAAATTCGTTTTTGTTTTTGATTCAACGAATCAAAGAATTATATTATTATGCAGGAATTCAAGAACGATAGTATTAATAGTCGCGGCGTTGCCAAGCTTCCTGCAAGGGGGACAAACGGCTTGCTGTAAGAAAAGGTCGTCGTGGATGCCCTTAGGGGAGCCTTGTGTCTAGTTGGTGCAGTTCTTTTGTAATGATGATGATGGTTTACCTGGTTGACGACCGTCCTCTCCGCCTCCCCGAGCGGGAACGTGTGCGCGGTCTCCTGCAGGAGCCGAGCAGCGGCGGACACCAGCCGCGCGACGCCGGGCTCGGCGGACTCCAGCGCGTCCTCGCCGACGCCCAGCAACAGCTTCACTTCGTTTAGTCGACGATCCCGTAGACTTACCGCTGCACGGAATGACAACTGCAGGAAACATTATATTCGCGGGAGTTCGTTTCGGAGTAGATAAAGTTCTGTTCATGGAAATTAAAACTCTTTAAAGGTAAACCTGCTCTGAGAGATCTCTCAGAGAGAGGCTAATCTTAGCCTGGATTCAAATCTCAATAATGACAGAATCAAATGGAAGAAAATGTGTAAATGTTGATACATTATGTATCAAGATACTTACAACGAAAATTGAGAAGACTATCTTGTACTTCAAGTGCGGAGAGTGACGAAGAGGTTCCAGCGCTGCCAGTGCGGGCAGAGCCTCGTCGGCTGCACGAGCCCACACCGCTGCGTACTGCGACACCAGCTTACTCCTTAAATGTTAACGTCAACGTCCATATATAAGCCATTCCCATCGCCGCCATTTTGATAACAATATCTTGTATATTAAAAATATAATTAAATAATTAATTAATTGAATTAACCTTTACAATGTTTATTTTTTAATGTTACAAGGTTCCAACATATTTCCAATTTGGGAAGATGACGCTTAAATTGTTTTTGATATAACGCTATGCTTTCATTAGACATTTAAAAAGTGTGACTTAATTTAAGTGAGTCAATTAAGTTGTGAGTGTGGAAACTAAACTAATATTGCTAATATAAACCTTTGTAAATTGTTCTAGTTACCTATCAGGATGCTGCTGTGAGTCTTCGCTATCCGAGTGGTATCCGTCACTGGCCGAGTCGGTCTGCAGGCGCGGGCTGGATTCACCTCCGGTCTCTCCATTCCCTGCGGACATCTGATTAAGAACCGCCGCACATCCTCGAGAGTAGCTCATGAGAACTCCAGCCACAGGCCTAAAAATGCATCATGATTCAATTAAAAACAATTAATTTTATAATACTCATTTATATATAGAACTAGCTAAGTGACCGCGGCTGCGCCCGCGTTTCATATATTCTTCACTGCGTTTAAATTATTCATACGAAACCCTAATTATTTTTTTTTTACTAAATATTTCTCATAAATTCAACAACTTGCCCATAAAACTGTCCATTAAATTGGCTTTTTCAAAAGACAAAATAAAAAAAAAAGTATCTTTGGCATAGGTAGATAGGTAGGTGTCATATATACGTTCTCTATTTATTTTGTTAAAAATAAATGCTTTCGACGCCGTCCAGGAAAGCTAACAGCTAGCTAGCAACGCAATACAGGCAACATTGGAAACACACGATACACCACACACATGGTACATAGGTTCCGCGAGGGACACTTTTTTCTATTTTGGTTGTAAATCGGATAGAATAAGATAATCGCGATGGATTACGCGCAATTTTTATGTAGATAATAACAACCTAGGGCAAGTTTCAATACCATCGTGATGTCAACCAATGATGTCGTGATGTGATGTCAACCCTTACGCTAGTTATGTTTTCCAGCGGGTTCACAAAACACAATGAAGCTGTAAAGGACCCTTAAAATACCAGCATAGTGAATTATATTAGATTATTCCGTCATTTACACTTGAGATCCATTCCAGTTAAAGAATAGCGAACACGCTCGTAACAATCAGCGTCGAACAGATTAGAACTTCACTCCGTAATGATATTTTGATTATGAACTTCTAGTGATAAAACGCTACACTAAAAAAGTCATCGCAAGTCAAGTTTTTAATTAGGTATTTATATAGTGTCTTATCAAAATAACTTTGATGATGCAGAATAGAAGGGAACAAAAGCACAATAAAAATGAATTAAATCCGCTGCTGAAGTGAATATTTTTTCTGATATTAATATTTTACTGCTGCTTGGAGCTACAGAAAAATGTGACAGCTGTCAGTCAGTTTCAAGTGTAAAGCAATAAATAGCAACACAATTTATTTTATATTAGGTACCTTGATAGTGTGAATCTATACTAATAAATAAATTTAAAGTGTCTATTTGTAATGTTAAAATAACAATTTTTTACTAAATAGAATAGATTTATTAATAGACAAATATTGCAGTAAAAGACCATACAAATGTACTGTATAAGAAATAGAGGAGACAGAACAGGACAAAGTTTTGTTGTAAATTTTCTTCTCAAGGGGGAAGATGAAAGAAAATATATTTCCTTAATTATGTATTATTATATTTTATAATGTAAAGAGTTTAGTTTATATGGTTAAGAAAGTCATGCTAGCCATTATGATATTTTGATGCATGTCAAATATGTTATAAATTATAATATTATTCATAATTGTATTTTCAGTTTGGATTTGTAAAAAAATAAACTTCATTTTAAGTTTATTTATATATTTATTTATTTATATAGTTTCGTTTCTTTATTAAAAAGCATTGTTTATTTTAACTGTCCTTTATTTATATGTATATACGATACCTATACCAGAAATACATTTTTTTATAATGTTGTCTGTCTGTTTGTTTCGGATAATCTCCGGAACGGCTGGACCGATTTTGACTTTTCTTGGTAGATACCTGACATTAGGGTACTTTAGATTTTCGAAAATAATTAGGGTTCCGTGTAAAAAATTAAAACTCATAAAAAATTGAATAAAATCCGATTCGGGCAAGTGTGTTTGGGGATGAATTTAAGAAATGTTTCGACTTTATCTTAATACTATTTTTTTTTTTACTAAAATAGGGTTCCGCATAAAAAAACTAAAAGGTAGTTAAGAACATATGAATCGCGGACGCAGCCACGGGACACAGCTAGTTTACAATAAGAAACATAAATTTTCTGCAATGTCAGTTTTAATTATCCGTGTTACGACTAGAGTCCCCACTAGTTAGTCTACGAAAATAAATCTTTTAATCGAATTTTTTAACTCACTCTAACTGTGTATAGTCCCAACATTGGAACGTTCTTAGTGAAACACGAATATAAACTACAATAATAACAGATATTAACGTTGGTTTAGCCCGAAGCAACAAACTAATGTCCGTCATTCAAATTAAATGAAATATAAAATATAATAACGAGCATCCATCAAAACAACATACATAATGAATTAAATTGAACGCTCGCACTCAAATAATACATTCAATTGAATAATCGTTATTACCTTTCCAATTATCTCCGATCGTATTATGATTTCAAAAAGGTTAATAAACCTTTTTATAACGTTAATAACTGTTATAACTGAAATCGTTTAACGGTTATTTAGGATGTTAGCATATGTACAGGTATGTATTCAGTTATTGCAAATGTGCACGATTGTTTATATTAACTTTTTATGACATTCTAGCGTATTATTTAAACTTTATGGCATCAAAAAGATTATTATCATCGACAGCTGAATACTTATGGACAGTTTGTACCCCCCCCCCCCCCCCCCCCAACTCGAAAAAAAGATTATCCAACTGGATAACCAGGACACTAATGAAATGTATCACCTAATAGGTGCAACGTTAATCGTCACATTGGATATCTTATTCATCCTAGTATTAAATTGTGATTAAAAACATATCGATATAAAAAAAAAAAACGAAATATAGAAATATTCACAAATCAGAGAGCACTGTTCATCTTGGATTGTAACCTAACCTAACCTAACCTAACAACGAAAACCGTTCAGTAACCTTCCTTGGACAATGCATAAATACTTATTAGATCAAATTCCATAACTAAACACCATCTCCATTCTAGTTTTCTCTTATATACTAATATATATAAAAAAATATATTGTACATTATGCAAGTTAGATAGTAAATATTTTATTTATATACAAATTATTTCATTAATAAAGAAATCCATTAAACAGTTATAATATAGTAACGAAATGAAATGTTCAAATTTGAATAGAAAATTATTTAAATCAGCAATCTATAGTTATTACACAACTGGTATAACTTTGGGTCCCAAGCGCGCTTTCTCGAATGCGGCTCTGTATTCTTATTATAAAATATTATGTTGTTTTAAAATGACGTAAGGGAGAAAGCACCCGACATCTCTGAAGCAAGCCTCTCACCCGTCACCGTCGATCAGACATTATGTAATATTTGTTTATTATATATACTCGTACCTAATAGTTATGCGCATAGAGAAATCACAAACATTGCATATCATTCATTCATATACGTTATATTATTTATTATATAAACATACTAGTTTTACCGGTATTTAGATGTTTCAATCGCGATAAATTAGAAGAAAGTTTGTTTTATAAATAAATATCCGATACTAATTGATTACAGTGGTGTTGTTATTTATGAAAAATAAATTAAAATGAAACTAATAATATAGATGCTTGAAGGTATTTGAATTTTCTTCATTTGTATAATTTATTACAACCATGAATACAAGCACTTTAGGGACAACTTTGTACTATTTTTGTAATAACTAAATTCCAAATATAGAGTTGTGTAGAACATAATACTGCATAAATTAAACTTTCTTCGATTCAATTGTATGGCCAATTTTCATTTTAAAATTTCTATTAATACGGTACAATATTAAAGTGTATACTGAATTTAATTACCACGGACAGACGGAAAGACAAGTTTAAATATAAAGACGTTTCATTTATTATATTTTATGTCTCATTGTGTATCTCATAATCAGATAGGGAAAGCGACAATTTCACTATTTCTACAACAAAATATCTCGAAACGTCATTGTTATTTCTTCACTTTATACTTGAATGAATGTTATTATCACTAGTTTTTGTGCGCGACTTCGCTTGTATTTCCAAAGATACACTACCAATATGTTTATGGTTGAATTAGAATTGAATGCAATAATAAATACTCGACGTACTAACAGAAAATTATATAATACTAAATTTGAAATGAATAAATAGAGTTGAAAGTTCTTCCGTAGAACAATTCTATTAAGAAGTTTATGTTATATTTTGGCCGTTTAAACGCCGTTTCAAGCTGGCATTAAATTCATGACTATTCCATAAAACCCAAAATTTAGATATAGACCTATTTGTATTTATAAGAGTTCCTTATTACAAGAAGTTTAATACCTCCCTGTGCATATGGATTTTAATTTTTTGTTATACCTTCCAATTAATATTAAATGGTTACAGCAACCAATTGTCAGTCATGTTAAACAGAACTGTAATATCACTTAAAGTCGGACATAAACAACGTATTATTATTTACAGACTTTATATGTAACTTAGTATTGCTTACAGTACCAAGAATGGTAAACTTAGGAAATCGATTCTTGGACTTCTTCCATTTCATACACTACGTCACATTAATTTGCCTAAAATATAGGACATGTATTTAAATATTAGTGTTTTTTTCACGGCTTTGACCACAATCTCACCTGATGTTAAGTGATGATGTGGTCCAGGATGGTAAATACACTAAGCTAGAGGGGAGGTACTGGTTCTCAAGCGATGTTGCCAGAACACACCAGTTGGTATTTGGCGACAGGTTTTCTAACTTGGAGGAGGGGTGACTACCCAGACGGGCTTTATTTTAAAATGCCCTACCACCAAGCAAATCTTTCAAAATAGGTTTTTTACGAAAGTTTTAAACAAATTACTAACTTCCTGCTAAAAACGACTACACAATGAAATCAAAACTAGGTAAGTATTCCAATGTAATTTTGAAAAATACGTAAAACACAATAATTTTCCTTCCAAATTATTTGGCTGCGACCGAACCTGGTTTAAATATGTATTTATAACAATATCTGTCTACGACAGAACAAGTGGTCGTGAACAAAAGAATCATAAAATAAGTTCCCACGCAAGAGCAGTAATAAAATTTCACACGAACATTTCTCTATCACTTGGTAACTCGTTACTCGTTACACAACTTACTAATTTTTACAGATGGCGGCGTTTTACAAACCGTCGGATACCTACTGTTTTAATGTCTTACGTTTACGATATCTATTCTACACTAATAAATAAAATTAAAGTGACTGTTTGTAATGTCAAAATAACAATGTTTTTACCAATTACATATAAATCATCAAAAATAACATCAAAAATACGATTCTCAAAATTTTTCCCGGTCTTTCTGTTCCCTGTAATCTCCGCAACAGCTAGACCGATTTGGCCGGGACTTTTGTATTTGGTAGATAGCTGAAGTTACTCGGTGTAATTTAGGGTACTTTTGAAGTTCTAAAATAATTAGGGTTCCGTATAAAAATATTAAAAACTGTATTACGCAGTAAAAATTTATGAAACGCGATCGCAGCCGCAGGCACACACCTAGTATTGTAATATAACAATCATGAGAAATCTTAACAATTATGACCAATCAATATGCAATGCATTTTATTGGACGAGCGAAACAAGGTATACCTATTGTCTTGTCTGTGTAATTGCCTTTAAAACGACTGTAATTAGTAATATTAAATTACCTACATACAGACAATATTGAAATTTAAGTATCTCTCCATAGATTTGATTTTTATCGCATAATTATATCCCAATGAACAGAGAATATAAATAAATAATATACGTTTGAACAGATATTTTGATGTTTCATTATTTTGAGTTTCCAAAGTACAGCGTAAACAAGTAGGTATTTCCTTCGACCTCGTCGCGTGTCGAGCTCACATAAATCTGAAGACGTTTCCAGAAGGAAGTACAAACGTTTTAAATCATATTATTATAACGTGAGAAATGAACGCAGTTTCCCGCTTCCTGTGATACTATCTAACGTACATACATCCTCACTCTACGCTAATTTAATTATACTTTTAATACGTACTATGTATTTTATAAATTGTTTTATTGAGCTATAAAATTAACATATTTGTATCATTTTATTATTATAGGTTATACAAAAACTTCCAAGTAAATAATTAATGTTACACTTTTGTAGTTAAAATATAGTCTTTCATTTACGTAATTTCAAGAGATTTTTAATTATTTTATTTGTAGCATAATCATTCGATTTCTGTTCTTAATCGTGTGTTGAGGAGAAAGTTTTTTCAGGAAAAAGAATCACAGAGATAAATATGGCCTAAAAGCCAGTAGTGGCGCCATCAGAGCCATTTCCTGTAGGCTTTAGGTAAGATTGCAAAAAATCTTCATAAATGAGATAATTTTTATTCACAAAGCAGTTAGCAGATTGTTAAAAAAATAACCTACATTGACCATGTTTATAAGTAACTTCAGCCTTTTAAAAATAATTTCGTTTCCCTCGATACTTTCAAAACCGTACTGACTCTCAAAAGTTAATTGCCGTCTCTCGAAATTGTATCAAAATTCGAAGGACCTACAAACGTAACCAGTTTTATATTTAAACTAGATTCTGTTACCCGGCGTTCTCTGATTTAAAAAAAAAATAAGGACACCAAATAATAAATATTATTCTATATATTGTAATTTAAACGGGATAAAAAATATTGTGATTTTTATCTACGTGTGACAAACCACAACATTTTACGTAAATCAATCCCAACAAATTTAAAAGATTGCCTCCTGTATTTTTTTATTGTCATTAGTGATGATCATTTTTATTTTATTATTTATGCAATCATGAACAAGGTATAGAAAATCTTTAGCTTATTAAAAACTAGCTGTGCCCGCGGCTTCGAATTTAAACAATTTGCAGCCTATATTCTCCCTCTAGATGCAATATATCTCATTAGCAAATTTTATCGAATTCCTTTCAGTAGTTTTTGTGTGATTGGCGAAGAGATTAATGAACAGGCAGATAAACAATTTTTTTTTAAACTACTATCGAAATGTGTCCTATTGTCTATTCTAAAGCCCCGCTATGTTACGTATTCTTAAATATCTTCAATTTACAGATTACGTCACGTTAGCCTTTTATTATAAATACTGTAATTAACCCGACTTTTTTATATACATACGTAATCAATACATAATCATGAAGAAGGAAGGGAGGAAGGGGAGGGGAGGTCAAAAATGTACGCAAAAAAAATTGAATTGCATAATGCTTAGGCACGTTTGCGTATTGCTATTGCGTAAACGCCAAAAGCCAAAAGGAGTGTTTGTACCTGGAATCAGTCAAGTCTATAGCCGGATCGCTCCGTTTGATCTGTCCGATGCAAGCCAGCACAGCCTTGTCGCTGTCGACCCGCTCGGCGAGCGCGGACACGAGGCTCGGCAGCTGACGAAGCGCGGGCTTGTCGACGATGGTCAGCAACGACTTGTTGTCTATCAACCTGCGTTCGACGTCGCCGTGAGACAACGCCAGAAGCCGCTGGTGCGACGACGACGCCGGCTCCTGGCTCACAGTTACTGGTGACTGCGAATATTGCCTACTGCATCAGTTACAATTACAAACAAATCGGTTTATACTACAAAAATCTACAATGTTCCTTTTTACACTGTGTAGGCTTAGGACTCTGAGCAAAATCTCACCTGATGTTAAGTGACGATGAGGACGAGGATGGTAAACACACTAAGCCTAGTACACACTGGTATTGGTGGTACTGGTTGCTGCCGGAATATACGTATTGATATTTGGCGACAAGTTTTCAAACTTGAGGGTGTTAGGTATCCAATCGGTCATTATCAGTCCTACCACCATGGTATGGCTTCCTCACGATATTTTCATTCACCATGAGCTCAGGCTCATTTTTAGAGTAGAAAAGACGGATTTAAGCCCGCGTCCATTGACGTGGAATCCGGGCGCACTAGCAACTGCGCCATCATCACTTCAAATTCCCTTCTGAATCTTTTTGTATCCCTGTCTCAAGCAGGAAGAGTATTCTCTCAATCGTATATTAACGTATCGACGCTCTCGTAAAACGATGAGCATTTTGGTAAAGCTTTATAGGCAGTTTTTATGATACCTTGAAATTCAGGTTTCATGTTATTATTTCTAAAGCGCTTCAATGAAGTACAGACTACATCACATTAATGTCACCAATAATCAAATAATTCAAGCTAATTAATAATAATTAAAAACAACCACTACATGACGATAAAGATGTCGCCCCAGAAACTCAGCAAATCTTTTAATCCATAATATTTGTAAACAAAATAAGTTCTATACAAATTGATATCGCTTTTTATTGTTTAACGGCCGGCATTCTCAATTTTTTTCTACTTACTCCAATACGAAAGCAAAAGATAAACCGAAAATATAGCAAATAATAATTTTCGAATTCCAGAAATTACTTTTAATTTTAACTACAATCAAGAATAAAACTTACCAACTCCTCAAGTTTATGCAGAGCCTGTTTGTAGACTTCTACGTGTCTCTGCAGCTCGTTCTTCATCGCGATGTGGAGTGAGATGAGAGATCCGGAGGCGTCTGCTGTGAGGCCATGAGTACCAAGTCCTTGGAGTAAATTAATCAATGAAACAATAACAACTCGATGGTAGTGCGGTCACATACAGCGTATATGGAAGTAGATTCAAATTACATATCCTATTCAATAATGTGCCTGAGGTTTCAGTAAGGAGAACATTTTGAGGAAACTACAATATAATAGCAAAAGTTTTTCTAATACCTTATAACTAGTATAACTTAATTCTGGCAGAATCACTTAGAGCATTTTAACCACATAGTTACTTAAGTACATAAGTATAGTTACATAAGGCGAAACTGCAGTCAAAGCTTATACAGTATAAGAAATAACAGTTTTATGGAGGACACCTTAATTCCATTACAAACAAAATAAAAATATATCTCTATCTAACTGCTTTCATCCTATAGCTCAATATGTGATTGCTGATTGAAGGGGAAATTCTTTTCAGTTAGCAGTCGTCACTATCATTTTTTTTTTGGCCCCTTACATCTCATTCATAATCCGAAATTTGTTTCCTTTTTTGTGGCTTTATTGATTTCATCTTATTTCTATTACACAATCTTATTCTGTTTCTTACCTATGTAGGACAATAGGAATCTATTGCATTGTGGTTATGACGAATCTTTATATTTACTTAAATCCTATTTCTAATTTACAATCCTTAGCGTTTGACACACAATACACTACCATTATTCATCATTTTTATCAATTGTTTCAGTCAATTCGATAATTCTAAAGTTAAATAATTTCTATAACATAAATACCATTTTAATTTAATATCTTTAAATTGTATTTGTTATCAAGTACATATTGACAACATTAAAATATATACAATAGTCTTGCAGTCTCAATTTAATTTTTTGCAGCATTGCCATCGTGTTCTTAAATTAGCGACGGTGGCTGTCGGTAGATGTATATCTGCCTTTTTACGTAACTCTAGTTAGAAGAAAAATATATCTTACTTTGACTTTAAATTGAAGTCTGTTTTTAAACTGATATTGAGATACAGAAAGGAAACGCAAGATAATGAAGCTTACTTCCACACCGACCTAACCTAACCTCATCTATTACATTTAATAACAAAAACATATCCATTTCCTACACACCACAATATTAAATTATTAATCTTAACCATAGACCTTGCTAAGACTAAGCCTTCTTTCTTAAAAAAAATCATTTAATGTTATAAAAATCATAAAACTCTGTCTATTCGTTAGTTGGTTTACAACTCAATAATAAGTGAACTTATCTCCACGATTATATTTTTAAATCATACATATACTATCGGGACAGACTTTAGTTCATACATACGTATTTATTTACATCAGAAAATTCATAAAATATATTAAAGAATAGCAGTAAATTGAAATATATAAGTAATAATTAAAATATGGCCACTATTAGCTACTACCATGTAGCAATACTTTAAATTTAATAGTTAAGACACATAAGGCAGCGTTAAATTGTAATAAGATTTGCATCGAAAATGCTGACGTCGTAAAAATAACATAATGAGACATCTCCTCACCCTGAACAGCTGAATCCAATTGGCGTCTCCTCGCGTCTATAGCGTCTCTAGTATCTGGACTATAATGTATGAGGGCGTCTGCAAGCCTAGAGGTCCTCGCCCGCAGACCCGAGCCCTGGTCCACCCCCAGAAGCCCGACCAACCTCCACGCGACGGCCTCACATTGCACCTCCGGGCGTGGAGTCACCTCGAGCGATATCAACCTATGGTTTTAATTTATTCAATGTTATGGAGAAGAATATAAGGAGAAGAATTTAATACATGAAATCGGAACAAATTATCATATGACAGTGCAAAAAATTCCACACGCTTCAGTACCGTGATATTTCCTAAATATTCACGGTTTACATATTTATTACACAATTCAAATATTCAGTTATTTCGTTGGATCTTGTAAGAACGGATGTTTTGCAACAACACGGTAAGTACAACAATATAAACCTGAATCTATTACAAATATATTTAAATTGAACAAGATACGTCCGAGTTATTATTCGTATATAATTCAGTTTCTATTATGTATAAGTAATTGTTTATTGTAAAAAGTTAATAATCAGAGAATACAGGATAATCGTAGAAAATGTCAACAACAAATAATTACAACCTCGTTCTAAATCAATCAAAAATCAAAATTTAACTTAATATAATGTAGTTATTGTATAATATGAGGTCGAAGTAGTTGTACCTACACTATACATTTCTTCCGTTAGTAAAAACAAAAGACTCTCATTATTCTTCATTCATTTGTTTTTTTTTAGGTTGAAATGAAATGTTATACGCACTTTTTACTCAAACCTAAAGAACATATGAAACGAGGGCGGAGCCACGGGCACACAGCTAGTATTAAATAAATACGAACAGTTTAAATACAGCGTAGTCATAACTCACATTCCTGGCATAATAATTTAAAACCTAAACTTGACGTCACATGTGATTTTTAAACATAATATTATACCGTGAATATTTATTAAGAAATCAGTCATTTTACGAGTATATAAAACTAATTTGCATGTAAGCGAGTATAAGTAAAAAATAAAAAGAGTTTTTATAATTAAAGTTACGTAAAGAGGTCGGGACAGTATCAGTCATCGTGAGATACGGAATTATTATCGGAGGAGATATCATGTCAACCGGAATCGAAACCCGGTAGTACGGATCGCGGTCAGGATTCCCTTTCTCGCGCGAACTTGGTGGAAGGTCCCACCGGTACGACGGAGTACTACCACCGCGACCGGTTACAATACTTTCACATGACTGAATATAACTCAGCCGGAATGCAACCCGGTATTACCAAATCAGTTTGTTTTTTTTTTTTAAACCTAGCTTTTGCTGTTGGATGGGCCTTAACAGCTTCACCGTATCTTTGTGGGCGAGTGCCTTCAGCACTCGCCGCAAAAGGTAACAAGCACAAAGGTTCGAACCCTGGCTTGCCGCTACCTGTATTTCAAAATTCCCGCGGAATTGAATCCTAGCTAAACCCTATATTTTTTATTATTCATTAATAAAAAAAAGGTTCAAGTAAACGCAGTTGATGCGGGAAGATTCTATTCATGCGAGTGATGTTATCGTCGCGGTCGGGCAAAATATTTACGCGGCCGTCGCATCTTGGGGCGAGACGGCTTGTACTATAAGGGGGTTCGGACGTGTCTCTGCGCGTTCGAAGTAGGCACGACACTGGGTTTTGAAAACGAACTTGATGGTGGGCAGATCCAGATCCCTGTGTAAATCCATATTTCTTTGCTACCATCTAGCGTCTACGGCTTTTTTCTTACAAAACGATTCTGAATCTTTTGCAAGGTGTACATCTGGGAACTCCTAATTTGAGCGAACACGGGTGCGCAATACGTAATGATGGGTCTAACCACCATTTTGTACAGGGTGACTTTATGACGGAGGACCATTTTACTTTCAGAGTTATAAAGTTTATAGAGGTTCCGCGTAAAAAAAATAAAAGTCATAAAAACTTGTATAAAATTTGATTCAGTGCACAGTTTTACGGGCAAGTACTTGAATTTATGAGAAATATTTTTACTTTATCTTCTTAAAAAAAAAAAAAAAGGTTCCGTATAAAAAAATATAACGCAACGAAGAATACAAAATAGGCGGGCGCAACCGCGGGCACACAGCTGGTATTAAATAAATTTGTAATCCGTCATCATCTAAGTGTGATAATAAAAGTCCGTCTTTTACACATTTGCGACCTTTAATATCGGTTTATGAAAAGTAAATTACAATTGTGCATAAATTGTACATAACTTTTTGTGGTTCACTCGCGTCTGATGTGAGGTGATCATAAAACACAATTTTATTGCATTCGTAACTACCTAAAATCACGTTTAAATCACCACGTGTAACCATCACTATACAAGTAAACCAAATATACAAGTATAAATATATTCGAAATCAATCAAAATCAAAATTTATTTATTCAATTTAGGCCCTAAGAAGGCGCTTATGAACGTCTAAAACACTACCACCGGTTCGGAAAACAACTCAGTCGTGAAGAGCCGGCAAGAAACTCGATCTGGTTCTTTTTTTTTATAAATATCATATATATCATTATTTTTGTCATGTAAAAAACTATACAAATCGTAGTCTTAATAATGTTAGTGGAAGCACAGAGATGTGGGTTAATTCCAGACATCACTATCGTTCACGTAATGATCCACCCTGTAATAACCTTTTGAGATTAAAACTTGCTTGACATAATACTTGAACTTATTGTCAGGTAAATCGGTAATATTACTTGGGATCTTATTGTAAAACCGAATACTATTACCTATAAAACCGAATATTATTATTAATATTATATTAAGTTTGGAAGCGCTTATACCTAACAAATGAAAAAAAAAACATACACCAATTATTAATAACTGTACTAACAACATTTTTCAAAAAGAAATTAACCAAAAAGAAGTATTTTTTATTTGTCAAAAGCGGACAAGGCAATTTAAATATTGAATACTGAAAAAGAAATGACAATACTACACATTCTCACTGGTAACTCGCACACGGCATCGACCTCGAATAGCCACCTGCCGCGCTCGACGAAGCGCGAAATACGATGCTAACTGATAACGGACAACGCACCGGATATTTTTAATAGCACCACCGGCTCCATCACAAACATTGAAACATAAACATATTTTATAAGATTACGGAAATTACGTTTTGAGGAGGAATATTTCCTTAAATTATGAAATTGCGTAACTGTTACAAAAAAATTGTAAATGATTCATAAATTTGACTGCATCCAATTAATAGTCCTAATTTTAGATCTAATCCTATGTTTAGAAGATCCATGTAAAAATATTTCTGATTAGACACAGTCATTCATTATCTAATCCAATGAAAATCGTTGCAAGTCCAAGTTAAATAAATTTGAAGCAATGAAAGGTAAGCAGTCATTATGAAGGACACAAAGAAAATTGTACAGGAAATTTCCTTACTTAGAAAATGAAATATAAAATAAAATGAAACCGTATGTCCGTATATCTCAAAACACTTCAACATTGTTGTTACCTTATTTGATAAAATTCCAAATTAACCATCACATATGTTAAGAAGTAACTGATATAGATAATTTAAAACCGTTCCTCTAATGTTATCAGTCTGTATTTTTTGAGATTTTTATATTTTCCCCACACACTCCACGATTCACCAAACATCTGTGCGATATAAATAATATCTATAACAAACAATAAAATAACTGTTTAAAACCTCACCTATTCAATAAGGTTTCTATCAAATGAGCTGAATGTGGTAACGCTTCTACCAACAAGTCAATTGGCAGATCAGCAGCTACATTTTTCAGTACGCCCGGCCCGAGTCGCGACAGGATCGCCGCCGCTTCCCTAAATTGTCTTCCTTCGGACAACAGCAGTACGCGACGTAAAGCGAGACGGGGAGATGTGTAAGTATTCTTTTCCCTGTCCCTCTCCCGGCGGATTCGCTCCCGGCTCTCATTCATTTTTGCGTTCGAGTTCTCTTGGTAACGCTAGCCCATTATTAGTTTATCTGTAAACAAAGAAAATTGTGGTCAACAGATAATCAAATCTAACAAAGGTTTTAAGAAACAATTTAAAATATTGACATTAATTTTATACGCGGCTCCCTAATTATTTTCAAAAATTAAAAGTACCTGGAGTAATTTCAGCTATATACCAAAAAAATCCCGTCAAAATCCGTAAAGCTGTTCCGAAGATTACCCGGAACAAACAGATAGACTAAAATTTTAAAAATGGTATTTTTGGTGTTGGTTTCGTATATACATTTATATCTATTTAGTAAAAAAAAAATTTTGACGTTACAGACACTTCAATTTTATTTATTAGTGTAGATTCGAGAATCAAACTAAGTAGCATTTTTTTCAATGAAAAAGCATTCTCAACTAGTCACCTAACGTTTTTTTTTACATTGTCTTTTTTACTTTTTTACTTTATTCTAAGAAATTTTTTGTCCTTTTTGTCAGTTAGTCAGAAAAGTATTGACTAAATGTATTAACTTTTTTCGTTACAAAATTTACAGTAATCTAATTCTATAACTGTTGAAATGCACTTTTTGTCTTAAAATTTCAAACTGTTAAACCGTCCGAACAATTTCGAATGGTATTTTCTTTTTTCATTCCGAAAGAACAACAAAACCGACTGAAAGTAGGATTGTCGAATCTGATCTATGGAATCTACTCTGATAGTAAAATACAAAAATGTATCCACAGATAATAGGGCTTATTATTGTTATGTTTTTATAAGTCATTTTAATATTTAGCTTTCTCTATAGTCTTATACATTTATCACATTCTTACTTTACCACCTTTGATTTCATAGAACTCTGATGGTTCGTGGACAAAATACAGCAAAGACTAAAATAAATTGAGGGAAAATACAAAAGATATATCTCACAAATATTTTTTAAATTATTATTTAATGGTTATATTATCTAATAGGTTTTTAATTAATAGTTTAGAATGAATATAGAGTAATTAATAGTTTTAGAAATACAAAATAACACGACAGAAAAATCGAGATGTAAAAAAGTAAATAACTAAACCGAGTACTTTGTGTGCAACTTTTACAAACCGTTGTTTTGCACTAGATTATTGTGCAAAGACATAATAACAGTGAAGTGTGAAAATGAGACATCATATTTTATTTTGAATGTCATCTGAACAGTAATCGTTTGTACTGTTATACTGACTGTCCAAGATAACTGACGACCGTTTTACTGTAATCGGTATAGCGTACGATTCACAAACCGCAAACAGACAGACAGTGTCATTGATGATAGAGTTAAACCACGAGTTAATTGTTAAGTGTTTAGGACTTCCTAATTTATTACGATAATATTTTTAGAAATTTTTAATAGCCCCTCTGTCTCTCTATGGTGAGATTTACTTCTCCCTCTCTTACCCAAAATCATGCTTTTGCGCTGGGCACAAAGTATCTTTCAATTTTTCCAGACATTATCTTTAGATACAGTTGTAATCTATACTATTGTATCTATACTATTGTAATCTATACATAATAAAACTAAATTTAGTCTGTATATAATTTATTTTATTTTTAAAATTTTGGAATAGATGTATATTTATCGGTAATTCAACTCGAATCTGACATTGACAATTTTTTTGTCTGTACGTATGTCCGGATTTAACTCTAAACGATTGATCGATTTTGATAACATGTCGTGTGCATAAAGAATACATATATTAAATAATGATCGATATGATATCATTGTTAGAAAATGGGCTGAAATAAGTGTAATAAATAAAGGTTTTATTGACATTTTTGACTATATATGCAATATTCATATGTACGTTTGTATATCTGGATTTAACACAAAAGGACTCGATCGAAATGAATGAAATTCCGAATGCGAGAGCATGTGTGCACTATTCCAAAAGCAATAAATACTAGTTAAATTAAAAGGTATATTTCTAAAAAATACCTCACTTAAATCCAAAACACGTACCCACTAGTCTAATATAATTCTTGAAGATTTTATAAGTCGTTGTCTAGCAATGGTGTGTTAAGATCACGCAACTCTTTTTGGTTTGCGAGTTCAATGAAAAAAATCGAAAACGATATTTCGTGCTTTAGTACGAATGCCCTTACAGCTTTCGAACCTAACGTAATTAATGAACGACTTCTTACTTAATAGAATTGCTGTACTTTGTGTAACATTGAGTTATGAATGTTTAGATTAATGAATCTAGATCTGCACAACTTACACCCGGTCGACATTAAATTCAACCCTTTACTTGATGATTTCACGCAAATTCTATCTAAAACAATTTTTTCATCTATGGTCCAAAACACCTCTCCCTCTTCTTATTAGATAATGGTAATTTGTGTACAAACAATTTGTGCCAGTGTCATGTGGGTATGATGTATTTTCAATCTTGTATCAGCGTTACCAAGCTATAGCAAAACGGTGGCCCTTCTTGCTCGAAATTTCCATAGTACTTTGTTGGCATCTCAGAATAAATATTACGCGGTATTTTCAATAATAAATTCAATCTGTACACAAAACATTACAAGATATAGAGTCAAATATACAAGTTTAATGAATTAAAGAAAATAACTGAGATCCCGCCCAAAACTCCCAAAACACCACTTGAATACTGACTCCACGGTAAACAACCGTAGCTATGCCAACCGTGGCTAAAATGAGGTTAATCTATAAATTATGTATTATAGAAGAGCATGCAGCTTTTTTTAAATTAAGATTTTTAACGCCCTGGGTTCAAGCCCTTTTTAATCCTGTAGTTATTTAACAATATTCATATTACTTATTAATCTTCATTGCCCATCAAAGTGGCGGTCATTTGTTAATACACTTCACTTGTGCACGATAACCAAACTATATCACATAAAACGCCACCAAAATTACATAATATACAGTTATATACTACAAGATAACGATTTAAATTAAAACGAATTCTCAGTTGCCGCATAGTTCTAGCAGAATAGCCGCCATTATGAATAGCTAATTTGAGCTAGATATGACCATACTTTTGCCTATCCTAGATTTAATTTACTTGTTATATTTTGTTTATACTTTAAAAGTACAGAATTCAAATCTTCAAACAACTTAGTAAATCAAGAAATTTTTCTATATTAACATATAATTGATTGTATATTGTATTTATTTAGAACTATTGACCCATAAACACAAATCTATCATTACTTTCGATAGCAAATAATGAACTTTTTTTTTAAAATAAAAACCTCATTCCCAAAACTAGTTTCAGTTATGACGTGGGTCTCGGTCCCAATGTGAACTAAATACGAAACTCGTTAATAAACTCACGTTTACTTTAGGGATGTCAATTTACAAACTTAAAATTTTATTTTCTTTCTTATCACCATTTTTATTTAAACCTACGGGTGTATATATGTAAATTCAAATTCTAACATATCATGATAACGTTTTTTATTTAGTTAGTTTCGTTTGTAATATAGTAAATAAGATTTGTGAGTTTATTATAGTTATTATAGTCTATTATAGTTGCGTATCACACATGTTTTATTGCATGATATAATATGAAAGTTGTGTGTATGTAAAATAAGGATTATATTATACAATTGTGAATTGAGTTAAATCTAAATCTATAGACAATAGAGAGGTACTCAAAGAATTGTAGAAGTGAATCTAATGAAGACATTCGTTATATTTTGAAATGTAAATACCAAATTAAGAAAAAAAACTGCGAAAAGAAATTGTGACGTTTACGGGCCTAATGCAGTGTCAGTAAAAGTAGCACAAAGTTATTTAAGAGTTTTCAATCCAGAAATTTTGATGTCAAAGATGCACCTCGCCCTGGTCGCTCTAATACGGATAATGCGAACTCCATTTTTGAAAATTTTGAGCATGTGTGTCAGTATTTACGACATAGATAAACAGATAGGAATAGACTATAAAAACTGTTTAGTTTTGACTCATTTGTAAACAGCTGGGTACACAAAAAAGCTCAACATTTTGGTCCACACAAATTCACTGAAAGAAGCTTAATGAACAGTTTTCTCAATTGTGATTCTTTATCGAGACATAACGAAACAGAAGTTGAGAGGAAGCATTCGAAATCAATCAATGGTGTGATCTTCATCACGATAATGCTAGATCACACACATCTTTAACCACCCAGCAAAAATTAAGAGAGTTGGGCTGGGAGGTGATGCACCTTCTGATTTCCACTTGTTTCGGTCTTTTTAAAATTCTTTGTGCAGTGTCAGGTTCACATAAAGAAAGGACAGCTAAAACTACTTGTCGTTTAGATGCCGGCTAATTCGCAGTATCGAGACGCCAACTTTTTGGTTGTCATGTACGTCACTGTCGATTCAAAACACAACTGTTTGAACTATCAACTGCGACACACGTCCACCAAACATCGTTCCGAACATATCCATAACCAATTAATCGTCATCATTTTATGTGTGTGTTTGTGTGCATTCATCATCATCATCATCATCATCGTGCATGTATTCGCTCGTTCATCGCATCAACATCAACATATTGGAAGTTCAGCGGCCAGTCTGATCAAGGTACGTGCATTATATCTTTGCTGCGATTAGCTGGATCTAAACTGATCAGTCTCGTAAGGCCCGTTCAGGGTCTCCCCAGAGTAGCAGAAAGCCACCACTGCTATTTCGACGGTTTATATGCTACACTGATATATATCTCTTTTGTCTGGTTTACATATTTTTGTTGGTGCTCCGACCAATAATTATGTACATTTTCATTTAGTTTATTAATAATTAAAACATACAATAGCTTGCATAAGTATTAATTTAATTATTTACTTCAGAGCGCGAGCACTTCGACGCCATCTTATACTTGACATACTGTGGCAAATCCAGAGCTGACGTCAAAGCATTGGTAACGAGAATCTATAAGTTTCGCCCAACAAGAATCATTCAACGTCACTTAACAACTTTTCTCTTCAGTAATAAATAAAAATCAGAAACACAATATTTTAATTTAACACAGCGCGATAACCCTAATTTCATATGAATCGTCGACTCAAAGCGCGGCAACGCATTGTTTGCAATCGGAAAAAGAGATCCCGCTTAGTTTTACAACTATGTACATGAGAATTACAGTTATAATATCTCGAATGAATGTTGATATTAAAAAGACTGACGTATCTAAACTAATAAATAAAATTGGAGTGTCTTTTTGCAATATCAAAATCATAATTTTTAACTAAATACATATGATGTATATACGATACCTACACTAAAAAAAAAACAATTTCTATATTTTTTGTTTATTTGTTCCGGGTAATTTCCGGAACGGCAGGGCTGAGAATTAGACGAAACTTTTTTTTGGCAGATAGTAACTCGGCTTAACTAAGTTAATTTAATTTTTTCGAAAATAATTAGGGTGTAAAAAATTAAAGCTCATGAAATTTCAAACAAAATTCGATTCAACGCATAGTAAAAGATTTGTAAAATAATACCACTCGAAACAACTCTACGAGCAAATTTCTTACAATTAATTATTAAAGGTAATCTTACAAGCTTACAAGGTAAGCTTACAAGTCGTGTCATAGTGTTAATACACGTACGGACCGGACCGCGGACATAGTACAGCAGGCGGCCGATGTTATTAGTCCTCTAAGTAGGCATTTCCGAAAAAGATGATTTTTGAATCGATTCGAATCTAAGTTTGTTGAATCGATTCACAAAACATCGAGGCCCAAAAGATCGATCTTTCCAACTAATAAAGTATCGGTTATTAGAGCGTCCTTTTTGTTTCTATGATATAATGATCATCTACAAACAGTTAAAAATAAAACAGTTCAGTTTCATTTTTTCTTAGTAGGTCAGGCATTCTTCTTTTTTTATTAGTTGCTATTGGTGACTTTTAAAGCTGTTAGTAAAAAAATTGGAAACAGTTTTTGCAATAAACGATGATTATAATCAATTTCGACCACTGGAAGAATACTATTCACGAATAAAAAGTCAAATAAAACAAATAGAAAAAGATTGATCACTTGGACCTCGATCTTTTGTGAATGGAATCAAAAAATCGATTTTTTTGAAAACTTATTCCCCATCCCTACTTGGGCGATTGATGGATGACCTCGGCCGCTTAACATACCTTTCCGCGGTCCGTACGTGTATTAACAGCATTATATGATTTTTTGTATAAACTTTACTTGAGCTATAAGTTCTGAGTATTGTAATGTATTAAGTAGACAAAAAAATCTCACAAGCACATTCAATTGCTTAATTTACTTGCTGAATAACCATTAAATATTCAAGATACACAATACAGTAAATAATTGTGAATAGAAAATAATTATATACGAGTAAAGCAGTTGGGCACAACTATATACGTTTTATAATTTGCGTAATTTTGTTTTTTTTTTTTACATTAGTTAATTAAGTATTTAACTTAGTTAACCGATGCCTAACGGAGGTAGAAATCCTCGTTCATTTTACTATCGACATAGTTATTCAAGTGTAACATATTGAAACTGATTTAATGAGATAATATAAGAATAATGTAGCGATGATAGCTCAGTTCAGTGACACCAATTGCACTGTAATTGCAGTAGATTTACTGTAATTTTACTGAAATTTTAGCGTTATGTTTCCTGTAGTACAAAAATACAGTGCATGAAAACTACGGGAAAAAATAAATGTTGAAAATTAAGGATTATTTTAAATATCTAAAAACCTAACGCTTCATGTAATACTCTTTTTAATTATAATATATTTTGTTTCTGTTAAAAGTTAAACTTCATTTTAGTCGAATATATATAGGTACCCACTATGAAAGGATAGCTTACAATTACAAGTTTGTGAAGATGTACCACTCCCACGTGATTTTTAGATATTATTTTATTTGCTGTAAAATCACCGTATTTATATAAAAACAATACTGTATTTTTGTACCCGTGTACTGTAATATTTACTGTAAAAACCTGACTCTAACTTGGCCATACTGGCTCAGTTAGTAGTTTGGTAGATTTCTGTGATTCTGTGACCCTTCTATCCAACTCTGTAATGAGCCTCAGCTTTTAGTGAAAAAAAAAACATCCAGAGGAAATCATTCATAGCATTTTCTAATAATACCCGTCTGGGTAGCTACCATCCTCGAGTTTAAAAACCAATAGACGAGTTGCGACAGTGTCACTTGAGGATCACTACATCTAGGCATAGTATGTTCATCATTTTGGGTCACATCGTCACTTAGCATCAGGTGAAATGGTGGTCAAACCTTTTCAGTACCTATGTTTATGAAAATAAAAATAGTTTTATCTAAGCTCGGCTTCGCTATCCAGCGACAAAAGTTCAAAAACCTCTTTAATCCTGAAATGCTGCATGACCTAATTATACAATTATTTTTCTAAATTTAAAATACGAATGGTTACTATTTTTGAACAAAATTAGGATAGAAAGAGGGGAAGCTGATGAATGATCGACAGCGAAGCCAAATCGCGACCATCATATAGTGCTAAGAACTATTGAATATGTAAATTCTATTACATAGGAAGTGACTGACCATTGAATTAATTTCAACAACTTTCGATACAGATATCGAAGCTTGATATATAATTTTATAATATTTAGTGTTTCTCAGACTCCTATCCAAATCACACACGACTATGTAAAACAAAATTTCTCACTAATTGAAAATGAGCTTCCATTCTCCCGCAGATATATTTAAGAATCGGTAAAAAAAAACAAATATGGCAGATGCAAGCAGCTTTTACCAGAGAGGTCTCGCCATATATAATCTCGTGCGTAAACCAGACGGGACATGTTCGGGCGCAAGAAAAACTACGGCTTTCCACCATCAAGACTCGTTTATAGAAAGTGCCTTCTATATTTATAATTATTATATTTTATTGTAAAATCTTACTCGGTCTCTCTTAATCGTGATGTAATTAAAGTGTTAATTTTACAACGAGTACTTAAAATAAATAGGTACTAATAATATTACATGCATTTTAAATGATGATTCTTAGATATTATTATGAACAATTACTTCTTTATGTTTCTCCGTTTGTTTAATTTAATAATGACTGACCGATGATTCTATTCTTTAATCATATACGTACTCACATAGCCACACAAAATACATACATACATATCATCAGACCTCTCTGCCATAAGGGTAGGTAGAGACTACATCCTTCCACCTTCTACTTCGCAGCTTCTTTACTAGTTTTGTAACGACTTCGCTCTGATTTGAGAAATTCTATTTATTTGAAGTAATGATGGCGGAGCGAGTAATGCGGCCGGATTCCTCGTCAATAGACAGGGGTGCGAGCCCGCCTACCCATCTCCAAAATCAGCTTGAGCTATCGGTGAAGATGAGAAAACCAAAGCATGGTGGTAGGGCATTCTTTAAAAATGCCCGCCTGGGTAGCTACCGCACACAAGTTTGATGCCCTGTCGCCAAATACCTAGAGGTGTTGCGGCAGCTTTACTTGAGAACCAGTTTCTCTAGACTTAGTGTGTTTACCATCCTGGACCGCATCGTCACTTAACATCAGGTGAGATTGTGGTTAAAGCACAAAAAAGTATTATAAAGTTGTATTCATTTTAATACTGAAATCATTTTAAATACAGTTTGTTTTCCTTCGATTTTTTTGTAATAGTATAATAAAAATGGTCTCTGTAATGTGAAAACATTTTAATATCGTTCAACATATTAATACTATGTAATAATCCTTTAGATAAATGTAATATACGTAGGAACTTCTTTACAAATCATTTATGCACACAATGTTTTAATGCGGAATATTTGGATTGAAAATATTTATTCGGATAGTTGGAATAATAATAGATTTTATAATGTGGTTATAGCCAGTGCCGGATTTAGGCCTCATTTTAGGGGCGGCAAAATTTTGAAGGAGAGAGTATATAAAAACAGTTCCAAATTGAAATTTGGGACAAAATCCAATGAAATATGTTACATAACTTCAATTACATAATCAAGTTTTTAATTTCACTGAGTAATGATTTATTAAATATTACCCTTATCTATACTACTAATAAATAAAATTAGAGTGTCTGTTTGTAATGTCAAAATTATTTTTTTTTATTAAATAGATACGAATGTATATACGATACCAATACCAATAATACAATTTTTAATTTATTTGTCTGGACGGATTTTGACGGTACGGTTTTTAATTTTTGAAAATAATTAGGGTTCCCCGTAAAAAATTTAAAAAAGAACTCATAAAAAATGTAATAAAATCTTATTCAATGCACAGTTTTACGAGCAAGTGCTGTGAATTTGTGAGAAAAATATTTACTCAAGAATTTTTAGGAAAATAATTACGGTTCCGTAAAAAAAAATTAAAACGCGCAGCCGCGGGCACATAGCTACCATATATATAAAACTAGGTAGCTACGGGGATTGCAGACAGAAGTGAAAAGTCGAAACATAAAAAAAAAATGTTTATTAATGTTTAAATTTCATAATTTGTTAATCGAAATTATTAACCTAACATTTAACATATACATATGTACCTAACATTTGTCCGGTTTTTACATCTATTGGCGCAGGGATCAATAATTATATACGTTTTCATAAAGTCTATTCATAAAGTTATTATTAGTTTATATGATGGGTTCTGTAAGTATACGTTTTATTATTGTCTCTGAGCGCCAGCATTTAAACGCCATCTGATACTTGGTATACTGTATCATGTAGACGACTGACGTAGTATTAGTAACGCGAATGTATAAGTTTTCACCTATACCGAGAATCGCTCAACGCCGCTTTAATAATTATATTAATAAAATTTATTACATTACAACTTAAATATAATCAAAAAGAGTGGCATATCAAACAGACCTAGGGCGGCAGTACAGTAAGCCTGAAGCCATCACTGGTGATAACTAGTAGACATTAACCTCAGGAACCAATAGTTTAGCATGTTGGTGTTCAAACGGGAATATTCTGGGAATTCTGCATGCTACAAATACAACAAATTACAGTTTCAAGATTGACAACGTAACTTTAATACCGCGATTGTTAATAGAAGTCCATACAAGATGGTAATCTTTTACCATCCGATACTATTGCTTTTATGTTGCCTTTTAATATAAAAAAACTGTTCTTAATTACAATTGTCCACATGTTATTTTTTATATGCTAAGTAAATTTTACGATAATTACCTTATAATAACAAATCCAATATATTATCACGAACAAATATAGTGAAAACACAAACACAACACTCAATCTCAAAGTTAAATAATATGTGGTAGTCCGTGTAATGTGTAGGGAACCGCGTTTGCGGGATTGTAGTACCGCACGCGAGGTTGTTGGTTGCACAGACACAAACAGTGCAGGTTGTAGCCGCGTGCGACGAACGCCTCGGACGGACGAGTAATGACGAAATCTTGCAGCTTCGAGTTTCAACCTATGCGATGCGTTTAGACGCGAAAGCTCGGACTAGTTTATACAATAATGGAATATTTCATCATGTTACCGAATGTTCTACTAGCTTTACGACCTTTTCAGGTTAAAATATATATATATATATATATATATATATATATATATATATATATATATATATATATATATATATATATATATATATATATATATATATATATATATATATATATATATATATATATATATATATATATATATATATATTTTTTTTTTTTTTTTTTTTTAATATAAAATTGCATTTTTTAGTTGTTTTTTTTTTATTCTGTGTCTCCCTTATGCAAATACAATTTCGGATCATTTTAACCGCTAAAACTTAGCAAAAGGAATATATTGGCTCACCATTACAACTGTATTTAATTTAGTAAGTGTAACATATAAGTAAACTAAAACGTACATACATACATATCATCACGCCTTTCTCCCGTGGGGGTAGGCAGAGATTACGTCCTTCCACTTGCTACGATCTTGGCATACCTCTTTCGCTTCCTCTACTTTCATGAGCGCTTTCATACATGCTCGTCGGTTATGAGTACTTTTTACCTGGCCTTTATTTAACACATGATTTATTTGGTCTAGATACGTTCGCCTAGGTCGACCCTTACCGACTTGCCCATTCACCCTCGCCTTATAAATTAATTTCGTTAATCTTCTCTCATCCATCCTCTCTACATGCCCAAACCAAAACGTACAAATACAAATAAGAATCACATAAATGCTATATTTTACAAAACAATTCTATATAGTTACACAATATAAAACTGGACCACAAGTGCTTATTTTTTTGCTTCTCTTTAAATTATTTATGCAGAAGTAAATTGTAAATCTAGATACTATATAATCAGAGCCTAATTACAGAACAGTTAAGTGACAACTATATCAAACTAAATATCTACTGTAAAGCCTTTGTATATTTATATAATATAAAAATGTTGTTTCCAAGTCTGTCAAGTCAATTCAAATCAAAAAATAAATATATATATTATTTTTAAATACAAACTATATAAATCATAGTCTATTATAACCCTTTATTATTCATCTCTGGTTCCAGCCATTGTTAACGGAAACACTGAGAGGAGTGTAAGTTCCAGACATCACTATCGTTCATGTAATATTCCACCCTGTAATAACCTTTTGAATTTAAGACATGTTTGACATGGTGCTTGAACTTATTATCAAACCGAATACTATTACCTATAAAACTTTTATTAGATTTACTTAGCCTAAAGCGTGCAACAGCCAACTTATCTTTATTTCCAATATTAAAATTATGACGATCATTTACCAGATCAAGCTTTATCATAACTTTACGAACATATATTAGATTATCAAAGATATATTCGGAGGGCAATGTTAAGATATCAC
This sequence comes from Samia ricini, assembly GCA_014132275.2. Taxonomy (NCBI): domain Eukaryota; kingdom Metazoa; phylum Arthropoda; class Insecta; order Lepidoptera; family Saturniidae; genus Samia; species Samia ricini. The sequence goes on from AP028158.1 coordinate 29,782,622, forward strand.
ATTCCTGAAACTTGTTCTTTAGAGATTTGAGTGATCCCATATTGTATATTGCTCGAACAGCTCTCTTTTGTAACGAAAACAAAACATACATCTAAATGTCTCATACAAAACTAAAAAATTATCTTAGAAAGCCATTAACTTGTACAGCTATAGTCGTATTTACATAAATCTCTACAATAGAATACAAATATATCTGAATAATACCATAGATCCAAAGTGATAGAACAATATGACGTTAGTTATGTAATGTTTTTATGGTAAATGAAATCGTTGCACCTATAGACAGAATCACGTAATACTTTTTTCAAATATGAGAGGGTTCTCATCTCCTTTAATGGTATAGGTTATAAGTAATACCTTAAGAAGAAATCTATCATATATAATATTATATCATACATTATAAGTGTGTGTGAGCGGTTCAACCGTTATGTTATTTTTCTTTTATCGCGACATTTACGGATGTATCATCTGAAATAAGTTTATTCTTGACATCTTTATGAACGAGGTCAACGTCATTACCTTTTGAATAACTTAAAAATAAATAACAGAATAAATGTAAAAAAAATGTGTGAAATTCATGCGTGGTAAAAGTGAAATTATCGAAAAAGTGAACTTGTAGATGTTATGTTCACTATACGACGCCTTTTCCCTCGATAGACAACCAGACAAAGAGGATACCGCGAATATAAAAACACTGTGTAACGTTTGTAAAAATTGATAGTTTTTTCGTTTTATTAAGTTTCAAACCACAAGAGAGCTGAAGAAGTTTTCACTTTCAAACTATATAACTAATGTAATATACAGCTATAATATACAAACATACACCGAATGTGGTCACCTCTAGCATGAAGCTATCCAGCAACAGGTGGTCACGAAAACAGCCGCACTACGACATCGTGCGTCGAGAAATCACCACCAGTGTTCATATTTTTAATATACATAAGTGGGGGAAAACTGATTATGTATTATTAATTTATGTATATTTTTTAAATATATAATTTATTTGAGGGTAATATTGTAAATGGGAACTTTCTTTACCATTTGTAATTTGATATAGCTATATTGTATTAACTATCGTTGTCCACATCGCTTTGGTATAAATGACAAATTGAGGAGGTGCTTGGCGCAATTTTGATCTGTCATGTTGTTGTCTTTGTTTTTAATTCATTATTTTGCAGTATTTGACTATATATTATGTAATTTTCGTGGCATTTTACGTGATATAGTGTAGTTATTATATACCAGTGTAGTGAAGTGAAAATAAAGACACGTAGCGTGAATTCTGAAATGTCCCAATCATTCCCGTTGTGCTTGTAACAGAAGGCCACCATTTTGTTGCCGCCATTCATTTATTGATAGTGTTCCTAACGTCTGACTTGGCTCCATGGTCCTTTTTTCCTTAAAAAGGAATAAATGGAACCAAAAAAAATGAAAAAATTTATGTAATACAACTAAGTTAGTTAAGATATAATACTTACATTTTCAAGGGGAATATTACATAAGAATGAATTAATATAACCGCTTAGGTTGTAACAATTATTTCAAATTATGAACGTTTCCTCCAAACGAATACTAATTCGTGTTCGTATTTATAGCATTCGTGGATTGTTGTATGTATTTGTATGGTGCATTTAGAAATATATTACCGCATCGCAAGTCATGCGTGGTAGAGACGGAATATTTTGTTCTTTTAATCATTTCATTGGAATCTTTATTCGATAGATAATTTTGTCTGTTATAGTATCTTCTTATAAATAAAAATCAATGTATGTTTGCCCTGTATGAACTCTTAAACCTCATGAGATTGACTTACGTGAAAGCTCATTCAGTGAACACAACCATTATCGTATATGTTCCAGATAATTAACACTGTGGTTATGATAAAAGATATAGAAAGTGATGATGTTTATTTAAACGCGATGTTATTAAACAAACATTATATTATATTATATGTCCTGTGCACACTGGGATAATCGTTTCGCATTTACCGCGAATTCGCTTTGAGATCATTATACTAAATATATTATATACTAGATATATATAACACTAAATTTATTTTAATGTAATAAGTCATGTTATAGTTATTAGTGTTTTTCGGATGGTCGGAAAATCGATCATAATTCTTATTGAAATCTTGAAAAAGAAAGAACTATTTGTAATTTTGTTTACAAGACTAAACTTTTTCAATGGATATTAAACAAAAAGAAATCGTTTGTTTTGGACAATTATATGACATATATTAAATAAAGATATAAAACATATATTAACTGTAAATTATCGTAAAGTCATAGGTATAAATGTATCGTATAAAAAGGCAACGTATTTCTTTATAAAACCGCTGTATCGATTTACATGTTTTTTTGTATGAAGATACATTTTTAACCAATTTTTAGTGCAATATTTATTACATTAGGCAAAATATGGAAACGTTATGTGGATAATATTAAATGAAATTGCTCAGCATTATATCTTGAAATATTTTCGCTGAAAGAACATATTTAGAAACAATTATTCTCTCATGTACTTTAAGAACTCAATCAATTTACTTTTCAATAATATATTATTTAGTTAAAAATAAAGCAATAACCGACAACTGTGTCGGTTCGAATGTAATTGAAAGGTTGTGCCGGCGCACGATGGCGCGCACTCCGCTCAGACCGCGCCGGAAGTTCAACGACACAGAACTTTAGTACCACAATCACATTCGGATAACATCTCCGTAGTTGTCTCGTTCCACAGCGTAAATATTAACGGGATAGTTTGCAAACTTCACCCTTACTAATGTCATTTACTGATTTTTCTACACTCATCGATAAAATCTTGCGACACATGCATGTAGCACGCATACTCGACACATAGTTATTTCATATTCCTAAGCATCGAATAAACTACGGAATTAATAATATACCAAAAAAGAATACTGCACCCTTATAACAGGCAATTTAGTGATACAGATCTGTTCAACTTCAAATAACTAAAAAAATGTTGCAGAAACCAAATCAAAGCATCTGTAATAAATAAATAACACAAAATTTATTTATACCCGTATATACAAACATACACATACCGACAAACACACATATATATACATGCTCACACTTGGCCTACATACACGCACGAGTAAACCTCGTCTTTTATTATTTTTTTTTTTTTTTATTTAATTTAATTTTTTAATTTTTGGCTCTATAATTCTTATATCGATTTTAGTTTATTTATTTTAAGTGAGCTATGAATTTTGATATAAAAAATTGAATAAGTTTATTAAACCCGTTGAATTAACGACTCAGAGTCGGTCATAATTTTTGATCCTAGAATCTCAATAATACATAGATGGTCGTTTTTGTCTTATTTCTGTAAAATCTTATCTCCTGTACTTCGCTGTAATCTCCATCAGCTTTCCGAAAATATTTTAACAACTGTTGTCACGCTCCGATTTCCTCTATTTAATGTTAGGCTATATCATATACTTTATGCTACAGAAGGAGGCAGCAGAGGGGGAGCGGGAAGAGGACCTCTTTTCGCATCCTTTTCACCGCAGGAAGGCGGGGGGTAGGGAGGCACGGTTCACCCGTAATCTCCCACCTTCCTAAGCCGATCCCACTGGTCCACTGGGACATGCCCTTTCCTCCGATGTTCTTATCGACAGATAAAAACCAAATGAGAAGAGGTGCTATACCACTTGGCTGATGGCTGAGGATGTGGAGGAGGCTGGTCCAAAGGCTGCCTCTCTCCTCAGAAGGGAGACAATGGGCGAGGTCTGATTCGGGACTGTCGCCAAGGCGACGTGGAGTGAGCTTGATCTATCACACCAGGGAGGCAGCGGTAGCTGATGTGCATTTTTTTATTATTTTCTTTTATTTTTTATAATATGTTTTTATAGGGTATAGGCTCAGTGCTTTGACCACAATCTCGCCTAATGTTAAGTGAAGATGTGCTCCAGGATGGTAAATACACTAAGCCTAGAGGTATTGGTTCTCAAGTGATGCTGCCGAAACACACCTATTAGTATTTGGCTATTAGTACCCAGGCGGTCATTATTAGAAAATGCCCTACCACCATGCTATGGATTTCTCAGGATGTGTTCCCTCACTGAAAGCTCAGGCTGATTTTTAGAGTTGGATAGGCGGGTTTGAACCCGCGTCCATTGGCGCGGAATCAGGACGACATATCCACTGCGCCATCATCGTTTCAAAATTTTTTTAGTGAATATTCTCGGCGTTACACGCCGGGCGTACACATACCTCCCTAGCATCTAGCATCTAAGAGACTCTACGCCCGGATTAAAGATAGCAGAGGAGATGCGTAAAGGCATTACCCACTATAAAAAAGGCTATTTCATAAACTGCATCTAAATTTTGCATTTCTGTAATTCCTACAAATGCCTTCAGGTCTTTGTCTAAGGATTTCATTTAGTTTATATTAGACTTACCTTTTTAAAAAGAGTTACTTTTAAATAAAAATTAAGAGACTTACTGTCGTCAGATACTGCGTGCTGTCAAATACTATAATTATAAACCAAAAATTTTTAAATACAGGCATTTAACATGAATATGAAATTATTAGAATCACTAATACACAGCTGCACTATGTTCTATTATACCTTGTTGTATAACATAAGTCAAGATTTTAAATAAAAGGTGCTAAATGACATAAAAACCCGTTGGTTTCTCGATTGGTGATTTCTCTTTATATCAATATCTAAAGAGGTAAATTATTACTTCAAACGTGTAACAATGTCTAAAAATATATAATATCTATTTTAATAAATAAGAAATTGATAGGTAAACGGATTTATTACTAGCTGTGTACCCGCGGCTGCTCCCGCTCATCGTATATTCTGAAAAAGCGAAGAACGCAGTGAAGCGTTTTCATTTTTTAGACGGAACCCCTAAAGACCGTGAGGTAACAATAATCACTAAAGTTTGAAAATCTGTCGCTAAACCACAATAAGCGGGTTCCGGCAGCATCACTTGAGAGCCAGAACTTTTAGACTTAATGTCCTTACCATTCTGGACCATTTCGTCACATAACATCTGATGAGATCGTGGTCAAAGCGCTTATATATTCATTAGTTGGTTTATAATAAGAGAATCTCTGCAATCTATACCTAATAAATAATATTGAAGCATCTGTTTGTAATGTCAATATAACCATTTTTAATAAATACAATTTTTTGCGATATTCGATATCTAAATCAAAAATACAATATTTTAAAACGTTGTCTGTCTGTCGCAGGTAATCTCCGGAACGGCTGGACCAATTGACGGGCCTTTTTTGGTTGATAGCTAATGTTACTTTGCGTAACTTAGGGAACTTTTGATTTTCGAAAATAATTAGAGTTCCGTATAAAAAAATTAAAACGCAGTGAAGAATATATGAAACGCGGGCGCAGCCGCGGATCCACAGCTATATAATAACATTGTTAATCCATTCTACACTCAGTAATTCCGTAGCTGTAGCTGCATATAATTACATATGTAAGAGTGTGTGTCTATCACTTGTTGTTTAGGATAAAAAAGTGTCTAGTTAGAGCTTTCAGTCTGGTAACTCCGTAAATAGTAAATCATTTTGACAGTTACTTGATTTATTTCCGTGAGATCAATTTAAAGCAAGGAACCGACTCAGTGGAAACCCAGACGCGATTATGTAACACTAGTTCAAAAACTTTCATAAAATATACTATCAGCGAAATTAGCATGGAATTTTTTTATATAAAATTTGAATACATGAATAAAATTACCACACGCTTATTGACTTGGATATCATCTTCAATTTAGGATGTCCTCAAAGCGCATGGATTTCAAAACCTGAGTACTGCAGTTAATTTCTTAACATAATCGTCGCACTGATATTCTATTTAATAACTTGATAATATCAACTTTATTTATAAAGTCGTTTTACATACTTGAAATTTCACGAGGACAGACAGACAGATAGAGTCGCGGACACAGCTCTTGCTGTTTAATATACAGTTATATATTTTAAAACTAAAGTTAATTTCCTGTCGAATTTCAAATAATCAATTGACACTATTACGAAACGTCACCGACATTTTTGTTTCTCGAAGTTTATACACATGATATTCCACCCGACTACATACTCTGATTAATTAAGTGCAACGATATCAAATACTATTGTTTACTAAGTACTTAAAGTGATATTTAAAGAAAATCATCTATACAATATATGTATAAAGAACGGTAAAATGTGCGTTCGAATCGTGACTTAATAATCTAAAACGTGTCTGATATTGTACTCAATACAGATCGAGCGATAAACAAACCAATCCAACCATACTCGTTTACACTCTTAGTGTTTGATACAAATTAATTATATGGTATGCAGTTTTTTGCGGGAACTTAAAATGTCTGTTATGTAACGGTTTGAATTTAATTAATAAATATGGCATCATTTAACGCTGTACATTCTATAATATTAATAGCAATTTTGTTCATATAATTTGGTTATGGCGCCAATCACCAATTTCCTGCATGGTTTCTATTAAAATTAGAAAAACTTTATAATTCTATCCGCATACAACTGACAGAATTTTGTAAACATACACACACAAACACACCCACAGTTCTTGTTAATTGAGAAAAAGAAAGATTTAATTGAAAAGTCCCACCTAAAAGGTAGTTTATAATATACAAAAAAATATCATTGATCAAAATTAGAAATGAAGATAAACTATTTCATTAACATTTTAGAAGTGGCAACACATAAACAAGCTGGTTTTAATTCGTTGTCAAAAAGGATTACGTTTTTATGACGTTCATTTGGATCAAAGCCGCGTCAACAGGTTCCTGATTTCGGTTTATAGTGTTGCCATCTTAGAAATATACATAACCATTTATTTCAAAATGAGTACAATTATTTTAGTGATAAAACATATTTATACGTTTAAAGATAAACACTCGTATTCATGACGATGTAGTTATAGATCATAAAAAGTAAAGTTATGAACAGCGAACAGCAGGTGCTTGTTCTGTTTTGAACCCGTGTCGTTATGACTCGTGTCGAATGTATATATACGAGTATACCTTATCTGTCATTAAGTTTAGACGGCACAATATGTTTTCTTCATCCACTCTATATCAGTTATCATCCCAACATTCACACATTTTATGCATATATTACTCTTCGCGTAATCCATCCATACCTTCTTCTATATCCCTTTACCTATATATGCACCCACCTTCATGCTTAATATTCTTCTAGTTTTGTCTAGTCTTCCTCATGATACGTCCATATATGTGTTATTTTCCTTTCTCTGATGTAGTCATTTCTAATATTATCCATTTTATTTATACTCCACACCCACATTAACATTCGTATCTCCACTACGAGCATACTTCTTTCATCTGTCTCTTTCGTTGTTCAACACTCAGATCCATACAATACTAGAGTTCTTATTAATGATGTAATAATTTCCATAAATACTGTAAAAAAGTTTTGGTCCTGGTAACCCCGGTGTAACAAAACCGAAAAACAAACAAGCGACCGACGTGAAAGCGACTGATACACAAGCAATTAATTATAATAATAAATCCATTGGTTAGTGAAACGGACGGATTGATTTTTGATAAGCGACGCCGCGCACCGGACCGACTCTACTGAGTGAGTGATGCACGCTGATATCAGCTCACTGAGAACTTTCAATCCGGCTGTCAGTTTGACTCGACGTTCACATGACCTAATGACTCCCTGTGTATCACTAGATTCGAAGCTGCGATCAGAAAAAGTTAATCTTTACTAACAAAATTTCGCCTCTCCTAGGTATTTCCTATTGTCCTTAATTACATTTACTTAGATATCATTTAAAAACCACTACGTTATTAATTTTTTAAACTATTTATCTTATCTTCAGAATGAATATGATTATTATTTTTAATAACGTTAAAAATAACGGACCAAGGATAGAACGCATTAAGAACATTCAACAGCACAAATGTTCTAGGTGTCTTTATAATTGTAATTTGTTGTTTGCAACTGATGAGAAACTTCGACATTGAGCAATATCTTTTTTAGTTTGTTTATTCCTTTCTAAGGAATAGGCAAACGTACCAAGACCATGCAGCCAAGTCGGACGTTGTTTTATAGGTTTATGTTTAATGTAGAAAGCCAAAGCCAAAGCCAAACCTACTTTGTATAATGAAAAAAAGGCCGGATCCAAGTTTGAAATCAATGTGCAATATAAAGCCAAAGTCACGTACAGTCATGAACGAAATAAAATCATGCGTCTACGCACAATCGTTTATGCAGTATTGCGTGAAACCGAAAGTCTAAGTTAGTTTATTGTTTAATATATTCAAATATCAAAGAACCTTCCGACTTTCGAATTAATTTATTGTAAATATCTATCAACTTAAAGCATAGAAAGCGGACTTTGCTTTTTCAAACTTTGAATACACTCGTATGGAAAATTCTATATTCGAGTAACAAAAATACTACATCTTGCCATAAACACTAAAACAAATGAAAAATATATTAAAATATAACACAAAAAAGTTGGTTATCCACAATACATAAATTTATTTAATAGGATTACCTATTGCTCTCTAAGTTTCAGCTGCGTTGTACCAACCGTGAAAAATCGAACACGAAAATTAACAAACTTGTAATACAAAATTTATGATTATTGTCTTTCATATCAGTAACCGTAACTATAAATACCACACGCGTTAGTTTTAATAAATAATAACAATACAATATCCTATGGCATTTTGTAATCATCCTATGTAGCGAATGAATAAGGATGTATCGCTTTATTTTAAGACATTTTTAAAAGTATCTTTTTTTTACACTGTTTACGCTCAGTGCTTTGAGTACAATTTGAACTGATGTTAAGTGACGATGGGGTCCTGGATGTTACACACACTACAGACGTATTGGCCTCAAGTGATGCTGCCGGAACGCACCTAATGGTATTTGGCGACAGTTTTCAAACTTGAGGGTGATAGCTTCCCAGGTGGGTTACTATTAGAAAATGATATAATACAATGCTATGGTTTCCTCACGAAGTTTTCCTTCACCGAAAGCTCAGTCTCGTTTTAGAATTGGCTAGCTGGGCTCGAACCCGCGTCAATTGTCGCTAAATCTTACCGCACTACCAACTGTGCCACATTGGATCAAATAAAAATAAAACATTTACATAAGTTCCAGCTTACTTTGAATACAGTTTAGCATTATTACAGCGAAGTTAGAGAAAACCGTGTTCCATACAGGAACAAAAATATTCAACTCGATTTCAGCTTATCGCCTGTTCCTGATATTCCATTTTAATCAAATTACATTTTTATAAATTTACTCCTGTGAACCTTTTGAAATGCAATAAACTGAAAACACATGATGATTACATTGTGTTATTATTTAATATTTTATGTTAATGGATGAGATATTGATTGCGACCAATGCGTTTTAAACTCTGGTCGCTTTTACAGCTCAAATTTAGAGCAGTAATTTTACTGGAAAAATTCTTGAAATGTAGCAGATTTATAAGATAAACGAATTAGAATTGACGTAGAATGATCAGATGTGACGTTTTATGGAGATAAGAATGTTAAATGTAACTCGATGCTAAAACAAAAGCGAAAGTCGGATTGAGAGTGCGAACTGTGAGGCGAGTGCCGCGGCCTCCCCTATGAGTGCTGCAGCCTCTGCGCGCTTCTGTACCTTGATATTCCATTCAGATTATATTCTATAACACGCTCGAACATTTATGCGTATATTAATACACAAGCGTTAGCGGGAGCATTATAGAAAGATAATACATTTTAAAATATGAGTTATTTTTTATATAGTTTAGTATAGTTTTTATTGTTATGTATAAATTTACGTGTTCATGGTGTTTGTTATTAGTACGTCTGTAACTTTAATTATTTTATACTTGTAATACTATATTATACAGTTTTATAAGAAGACGAGAAACGCTTTATATAAGGTTCAAGAAAAGCTTGTTCTTTATCACAAAGCATAAAATAAATAAAAAATAAGTACTTCATTTGTAATATTTACACTCGATAACAGGCATTAAAGTATTATATAATATTTTTGCATTTGAATTTAGAAAACGCATTTTGAACAAAACTCTCCAGTTACCGGCTATAACGTTTTAATACTATGCTATTAGTAAGCTAAAAAAAAACTCCATAGATCCTAGTGTTTACTACATAATTATCAATTTTATTACGCCAAAAAACTCTGAATTAATAAACACAATAAATGGATTTTATTTCACGAATTTAATTTGATAACTCGCCTACGTCTGCATTTTGCTATGCAATTAATAAAAGAATCGTTTCAATAAGATAAAACTTTCACTTATTATAGATATAAGTCAGTGTATGTCATTAAATTTTATTACAGTTCGTGATCTAGTGGCACACTAGAGCTACGACGGTCACTGTCCATCGCACAGGTCACATAAAATAGACTCTTGAAACGTTTCTCTCAAGTAGTTTACACGAGAGTAGCACTGCCCGCAATCTCACTTGACGTTAATTGAACATCGTCACTCAATCTGCTCAAGATTTCTAACCTAGAAATTATGCCTCAAATTATCCTGCAGGAACATACCGACAGATTTTTGAACTTGAGGTTGGTAGTTAGCTAGGCGGGCGTTAGAAAAAGCTTTTTCATTATGTTATTTTATTACTTCATTTGGAAGCTTTTAGTCAAAGGAACATATTTGCTCCATTGTTCCCCGTTCTATACAAGGTCTGATCAAGAAGATTGCTGGTGGATTAATATAGTCTCTTGGCCTCATTTGAACAAGTTTCTGCTAAAATTCTATGACAAATTCTTAAGTTATGATTTTTTAAATTGATATTATCCAACATCAATTCTCTCTCAGGTCTATTGTTGGCACACTCCACCAGTAAGCACAGCTCAGTACATCATCAGCTTTGCTACATGTATCACAATTTGGATGTTCTCTTTTCTTCATGAGATGTACATAATGTCCCGATGGATAGTGCGCTGTACGAAGTCTTAAACCTATCTTATGTTGTTTATGCCAAAATCGTTGCTTTCATCTGATGTTATATAAGCAGTGGAAAAATAATGTAAAATAGACGAGAGTCGACACCATAAACCACTACGGCTAAAGCATCCAAGTATCTCTGAATTAATACTTACCAATCAAAGGACACAACGAGCCTAAACGTGTTGCTGCTCCTCGATCTACAATTCCTGGATCTCCTGGTTCATTATGATATTATGAAATAAGATTGATAGATTCGAACCTAAGCCATATATATATATAACCAACTAACAGACAGACAGAGAGACGCTGCCTTTGATATATACGGATGATAAGCTTATCATGGTACGGGAACACCTCCAATAAAGTTTAATGACAACTGACAGATATCCAGAAGACCGGAAAATCACCTACCACGATACCTTGTGTTGTGTGATCTTTTCATTCAAAATGAAAGTCTCAATCTAGCATCATTCAAATTTGTATTTCAAAGTAATCATTGCGAATTTACCTCTTTTTAGAAACTGTCTATTCTAGACATTAGAAGTACTCTAAAACAATGCATATGAGAATAGGCGATGCCCTAAATTTCGTAGATTCAGTATAATAAAATTATTTACTTAATAATTTTTATTAAATGTAACTTTGTACTAACTTTACGAGGGGTGTCAGTATGTCATCAAAATGTACCACGAGTAGGGTTGTCACTACTGTCAATGTTATAATATCAAGTAAGGTCATAATTTCTTTTGGCAAATCTATACCAATAGATAAAATTGAAGCGTAGACTGTTTCGAAAAATATATGCAGAATCTTTCAAAGATTTTTTTTTTTGTTGTCGTTAATATATAAGTTTATTATTGAAGTGTCTGTTTTTTTTACTAAATATATATGAATGTATATATGATATCTATACCTAAATTAAAATTTTTGTTTGTCTGTCTGTTTGTTCCGGGTAATCTCCGGAACGGCTGCACGGATTTTAACGGGACTTTTTTGGTAGATAGCTGAAATTACTCCGGGTAACTTTTAATTATAGAAAATAATTAGGGTTCCTCGTAAAAAATTAAAACGCAGTGAAAAACATATAAAAAACGCGGGCGCAGCCGCGGGCGCACAGCTAGTATAAAATATATTTTCACAAAATAAAGTAAATTTCCAATTCAAATTAAAATTCAAATTAAATTTCAAAATAAAATAAAAAAATAATATATAAAAGAATTTCCACATATTAATTTTTTATTGGTTATTTTTCTTTTTTTATAACAACATCGAAAAAAAAATTATTTCTTAAAAAAGAAGGGACAACCGTAATACTGCGATGCTCAACCCGTGCGTACTTTCTACTATAAAATAACTTATTTATTAGATAAATTTTAAATGCTCGCTCAAACGAAAACTAGTTTATTAATGATACGAGGCAATTTATGCATTTAACGCTTTAGGAATGTCGGTGTCAGGGTTGCCGCTTGTCACTTATATGAAACCGAAGAGCACACATAGGCTTACCGAATATTGGGACAATATCTCTGGACGTAGAAATAAAGGGACAAAAAATATTAGTCATTACAACAGAAAATAAAATTACTCAAACTTATAATAAAAATATCTTATTGCAAAAAATTCAAATCGAATTGAGTGGATCGATATAATTCTCATGTTCGCTTTCGCAAATTAGCGATTTTTTTTTTGTTGTTAATTAATTTAAAGTTTGTTACGTATATTTTTATAGTTTTTTATCCTTTACGTCAGTAAAACTGTGGACAAGAAGTTGTCTTAAAACAAAAAAGCTTATGCCGCGTATAAATGTCTGTTGTTAAAATCACCAGCTGATGAAACTGGTACCGGGAGAGAACACTGGCAGTAATTCTTCTCGAACTCAAAGTCAGTCATCTTTAAACAACTGCTTATGAAACCAACTCCGCGGATGGTTCAGTGGGGTACAATATGTAAAGTTGCAAGGGGGAAGGCAACGCAGTAAGGGAGAGGAAAAGTTAAGATTGTTAAAATGAAACAAAATAATAATTTCTTTTAATTTCCATTAGTTGGATTCATTCAACGATTAGGTAAATTAGATTATTTTATATGATTAATATATCAAACATTATTTAAAACTACTGATATTACATAGGGTACATATTTTTAACATTCAAATGTCTTATTCTAAATGATATGTATATACGAAACAAAAATTATCTATGAAATATATATGATTAAATTTCTAAAAGAAACAATAAGCTATATTCCACTAGTTGATTATAAACATTAGAGATCATTATACAATTTGAAAACAAACTTTTTCAAATTTTCTGAACTACGAACTGACGAGATAAATTCACTACTAAACACATTGTTACCACACACATACATTTGAAATGTATGTAAATATTGCCTGTCTATCCATCTTTTCATACTTATAACAGTAAGTATATGTATTTGGTTTGGCTTATTCCATACCAAGACGCTAGTTAATAAATTGTCTATGAATATTTATTCAGGCGTCTTAACATTTATTAATATGTTTTTCTTTTTACGCCGACCTCTCGCTGTTCTTTACCAACTTGTATACTTAGCTTGCTATCGAACATTCTAGAATTTATATAAGTCATATCTTGAGTTGCTTTATTATAGTAAATACCAGGAGTATTATTATAAAATATAACTCATAAAGTATTTTATCAACGGTACCGAAAGTCATAATGTCGTAATCAATGATTACGCTAATCTAGAGAAATATTAAATATTTTAGTAATTACATCGCACATTTAATATTATGTATGTACATTCTAAAAGTGAGTGTTGAATATCACTCCGTTGTCTCCAGGTCACAAGTTTTCAACACAGACCTATACATTCAAATTACTATAGCGCATTCATTCACTAACAGTGATTGTTAGCTGCTTGCTTCGATTGTTCTCGAAGCGATCCATCACCTTTATGTCCATTATCATTGATATTGATACCCCCAAACCAACCAGCATTATGAAAGTGACCATTAATCCTGACCTGTAAGCATAAATATATTTAAAAATTACAATAAACCACTGTAGTGTAAGGATATTATATCTCTCTACTAAACAATTAATTTGGCTAACAAAATGTTTACGATATTAATTCTATGTTTTTATATAAGTTGTACTACTGCCAGTTATAAATTTGTTGACGGGAAATAATATTATTACTTAATAATAATATATAGCCTACATCCTTTTCTTGGGTTCACTACCGTTCCTATTAATCTTCAAACTGCATTAAAATCCGTTCAGTACCTTTCGGTCCATGCGCGTTCGTACGCAAAATATTTCTAATTTAATCTACGATCATCTAAAAACAACAAACATATCTAAGGAAAGACAAAATTATATTACTTAAATTACATTGGTATTATTTGTCAAAGAGTAAAACTGTTTAAATATAATGAAATTTATATATGCAGGTGTACTCGTGTACTAGAAATTGGATTCGGTACATTGACGAGATTAATCAGACAAAAAAATGATATATTTTATATTTATTAAAAGAAAGAACCAGATCGAGTTTCTTGCCGGCTCTTCTCGACTGGGTTGTTTTCCGAACCGGTGGTAGTTCTTTAGACGTTCATAAGCGCCTTCTTAGGGCCTAAATTCAATAAAGATTTTTTAATTTTTTTTAAATAAAATGACTCACCAAATTGGTACCCGTTGTGAAACCGATACAATCGAAAGCGTCCGCGAACTTCTCAGTATTGTCCATGAATATTTGCATCTAATAGACAAAATCAAATATTATGTGAATACAAACGTATCAAACCCTCAAACTGATTAAAACGCTATTGACTGGAAGGTTCTTGATAGCTTCACGAAACTTTTGCGTCGCAATCGAGCCATCAGGCTCAATTGATAATCCGGATGGATGCCGTCTCGCGCATAGTACAGTTGTAGCGCATTTTCTAATTCTCACATAGCTTTATTAAGTAAGTTATGTTTCAAAAACGCTCTTATCAGGTCTAGCAATGCCTTAAAGTTAACTTTCTAAACATCCGATTATATATAAAAAAAATTAGTAAAATAATTATATTTACCTGAACATCTGGCAGTCTTAATGTGGCTTCATCGGAGATATATACCAGAGGCTGAGAACAGTGATAGGAGCGTCCGAGCACCGCTGAAGGCGCATCTGGTGGTGTAGGGGCTTTCAGATTTAGTTCAGAAGTCTCAAGAGTGCCGAAATTTACTTCAACACCTACCGCCGTCCACCAACCAGCTGACTGCTTGAAACTGAATTCTAATGTTATCTGTAATTATTAATATTTGCTTATTAATCCTCCATGTGTAAATGTTCAAGGAGTTAAACAAGCAAGTTTCCTAATTAGTTCAGTTTGAAAACTGAAGGTACGATACCAACCTTACCCCTACTTTCACCACCAGTGAAGCGGACCACGAGGATGGTATAGAGCCGTGTCGGTTTCACTGTTGGTTCACCAGCCTGTGTACTGAGCATTATGCTTGTGCCGTTAGAGAAACGCAGCTCCGGCCAACCCGACGAATACAAGAGCGCACCTTTACCTGGAGGTCCTGGAACCATACAAATCAATCATCTATAAACTTATTAATCAATTTAACATAGCATTTTATTAAAGTTTACCCGTCAGCAGACATTAAAACCTTGAGTATTTACTGAACTTTGAAAATAGTCCGTTTCAAGAAGAATTGTGTCTTACCGTAATCACTGGAAAATGGATAATCTGCAGTGATATAGTAAACCGCTAAGACTAGAAAGGACTAGGTCTACGTTGCAGATGCCAGAATACAATAAATTTGAGACTATTCGGGTTATTCGAAGGAAATTGTGATTTTCAATCAAACATTTTTTTTATTAATTCATCTCTAACCTGTAGCATTGTACAGTGCGTATTTGGGCACTGTCCGCGCTGGTTTCTCCTCCTCCTGGACCGCTGAGGGAGTAATTGTGGTCTCGTTGGACGTCTGCCGTCTCACCCTCAACCATTCTCCGTCCACGTAATCAGGTACTTGGCTTTGGGATACTGAGTTACCTACAATAATATAACATACTTTCCATTTAAAACTTCAATTTAATTTAATTTTATATTGTAGCTGCTCGTGAAGGTACTTCCGCGAAGTACTTTTCGAAGTTCACCGAAGTCCGAAGTGACCACAAGCTCATGACCTCATGAGAAGCTTATTCAGCGGTGCCTGTTCGATATGATTATGTTCGAATGACAACATTCATTGCAATGTACACTCTCACGCTTTATAATTAAGTACGAATTTACTACATCTCGATGCAAACAGAAGTGAGCCGAGTAGTGTAGAACCTGGGGAAACTTCCGATTGCTTCAGAAAAACCTACAACAACCGGAAGTCAGCCGAGGCGGGGCGAGGTTACACGAAGCGAAGCTCATTTTCGTGAGCAGTGTATACGCTACATATGACATAGTATGACTTTGTCTTTGAGGCGTAACTTCCCGTATCCTCCTTATAAATATTAGACCCCAGGAACACAGAGGGTTCCGAGGTACATGTGTACACAAAATATCTTAGTTACTTGTTTAGGCTGCGCGCTAAATACTACAGTTTTAATTTCTATGAGAGTTATCAATACTTGACAACATAATCTCGGCAGAAAATCTCGAAAAACTATTAAGTTTATCAAAAAAACGTTTTTAAAAAGTAAACTTTGAATAATTTAGCTAACTTGGTTCTTGGAAGTAATCATTGAAAGCAATTACGTATTCATTATCAAATAATATTTATTTTACTAGCGGTTTTGTTTCCTTTGTGGAACATCTGGAATTCGAATACAGGGTATTTATAGACAAGGTAAGCTACACCACTGTTGTTATGTAACATATTTTTAAAGTCATCATCTGTCTGTATATCGATTAGTGTTTTGATTTTGAGTGGGTTTCTAACTTGAAAGCTAATGAACATTCATACACTTTTTTTTTTAATCATAAATGTACCCTCTGATCTGATTTTAACAAATATTTTGTTACATTACGTAACAATGTACAGAACAAAATAAAAGGATGAAATTTGTCGGCTTTCTTTATCATAATTTACCCTAACCAAAAATAAGTATTTAAAAATATATTTTAAAACAACTTTGAAAATAAAACTTCTTTATTCTAATAGTTATATTGACACTTATATATAATATTTATCATCATCTGAGCATACATACAGAATATCAAGATAAATATTTATCATGCGATTTGTATATTTTATAATGATTTTCACCTAAAATGCCAAGAACTCTGCCGGTCCCGTATACATCTTGGAGTCGAGCGAATGTTTCAGTCATTTGCGCGTCACGTTCTGACCAGGGTCCTTGCAATGTTAACACCTAGAACATAAATAATTTCATATTTCTTCTATAAATCTAGTTGATTAATCAGTTCAGAGGTTTGAAAATATCTATTAATGAAAATAATTGGTTGAAAAAACTACAACCTAATTAATTTGGAAGATCCCCTACTCTTGGAGCTAATCATTAGCTGTTAACGATATAGGTAGGTTAGTATTTTCACTTTAACGAACCTACCTGAGTTTCATTTCTTATATAATCCGGATGTACATCCAAGAAGTCTTGGGGAAGAACAAGCACTATTTGACCTTCAAGCATCTTCCTCAGCCGCGGGAAATAGCCACTAGACAACGGCACAGAGTCCTGATTATTGAACACCACAATCGCTGCCTGCTCCCCGTATATCTTCATCAAGTCATCCTGGTCCAAATAGTTCAAAGCCGGTCTTTTGTATTTCTCCAACATCTTCGGACCGAAAAATAAGAAGGGACCCTCTAAATTCCCCTGGACCATGTATATAATTGAAAATAAAGAAATTATTTGATATTTAAGATTCATGTTGCTAACAGCAGTGCCTTCGTAAGACTGTGCCGAGTATTGATTCTGCGCTGCGCATGCGTACACAGTAGATACTGACATTATATATAAACTAGCTGTGTGCCCGCGGTTCCGACCGCGTATCATGCTTTCTACTCCTAACAATCATTCAATGTAGTTTTGAAAAAATTAACCATTGGAGGTTCTGATTAGTAAGGTGATGTGTATTCGACCTATTTAGTTTATAAATAGTAACGACTTTTGTGTAGAAAAATATAACTATAATAGTCAGAAATTTGTAAACATATTTCTTATATATCTTGTATTTTAAATTAATTAAAACCAAGTTTGCTCTTTTGGTTTTGTTTAATCATGTATCAATTTAATTAATTAAAAAAAAATCATTAGACAATTCGCCAACGACTACGCAAGTAGACTCTTCCGCATCTGGTTATCTAAGACCAGAGCGATTCAATACTGAACCAAATGAAGCCGGTGCCAATCTTCACTGGAAACACTTTTGAAAATTTTATTGCAGACGAAGTTCCTCACCTTTCTAATGCAGGCATGAAATTAAAGTTACTTATTAACCATTTATCTCCCAGTAATTTATTCGTATATGCCTGATTGCGGAACATATGAATTAGCTTTGAAAATTCTTGATGAAACCTATAATAAAAGTAAAAATATAATTCTTGCACGAAATATACTCACAACCCGAAAACAACTATCCAATGAGTTCATCACTGAATATGTGCGTGCATTAAAACTTTTGGCACAAGATTGCGATTACAGAGAAGTATCTGCGATCCAACACCAAAATGAGTCACTCAGAGGGGCTTTTATTGCTGGTATAACTTCCCAAAAAATAAGGTAACGCCTTTTAGAAAAGGCTTCCTTGAGTTTTGATGAAGCTTTAAATCAAGCGATTGTTTTAGAAACTGCCGAGCAAAATGCTAGCATTTTTATGAAAAATTCTTTACATTTAAATGCTTTGTTAACACTGGAAATTCGCTGAACAAAGAAATGTCTGCACGAATGATAGCTGCTTCAACAACAAAAAAACGTTGTTTCTTTTGTGGTGGCAATGTTCATCAAAGAAAGAAATGCCCAGCTATTAATACTTTTTGACAATTATGCTCTAAAACAGGACACTATGCAAACGTATGCTGCAGTACCAAACAAATGATGAATGCTGTTCCTAATTTCAATAAGTGTCTAATAGTATACATACATACGTGCACGTATATTTATATTGGTTTATAAATCATATGTTTCTATATTCATGCGAAACCCGTATATTAACGTGAACTTAGTTTTAACTGTCAGTTGTCAATTAAACCTCAAGAAGTAAACTCGTCTTTTAATTTGTAAGAACCCAGTGCAAAGCATTCAACACCTTAACGCCCCAAACACTAAGCTTATAGAATTAGCTACTATAATAGCTGCCTCACCATCTAGTTTAAAAAAAGGCCACTATACCAATAACAATAAATGGTACACGAGCGGCCGCTTTGATAGACACAGGTAGCTCTGTCAGTTTTATAGATAAAAATTTAACACAAACCATGAAGTTAAAGAGAGTGCCTTGCAATCAAGTTATAACATTAGCTTCCTTGAGCCACATTTCACATGTAGAAGGAACGTGCTTTGCAACAGTGCATATAAATGAACATATTTATAAACGAGTTCCTCTTCTAATTGTCTGTAATCTTTGCGCCGATGTTATAATTGGCCATGATTTATTAAAACATCATTCATCTCTGGAATTTCAATTTGGTGGCACAAAAGAGCAATTAAAAATCTGTAACGTCATGGAAGCCTCGGTACCGTCTGTATTTTTATTTAAAAACCTATCTCCAAATATCAAACCAATAAGTATCAAGTCTAGACGATACACTAATGAAGACAATACATTTATACAAAACGAAATTCATAAATTGTTAGTAGATGGAGTTATAGAGCCAAGTGTATCATCATGGCGAGCCCAAGTACTAGTGTCTGGAGGAGGTATTCACCGCAAACGGCTTGTCATTGATTATTCACAAACAATAAACTAATTCACCGACTTAGATGCGTTTCCGCTACCATCTATTGAAACTGTAATTAGTAAGATAGCAAATTATACTATATTTAGTCAAATTGATTTGAAGAGCGCTTACCATCAGGTACCAATACTTCAGAAAGAAAAATTATATACTGCCTTCGAAGCATGTGGGAATCTCTATCAGTATACGAGAATTCCATTTGGTGTAACTAACGGAATCGCAGCACTCCAAAGAACACTAAATTTCATAATCAAAACTGAAGAGCTGCATGCAACATTCACTTATTTAGACGATGTAACTATCTGTGGTAGAAATCAAGCGGACCATGACGTGAACTTAGAGAAATTTATGCAAGCAGTAAAGAAATATAAATTGTCCCTAAATGAAAACAAATGTGTATACTACGTTCAAAGCGTAAATCTGTTAGAATATACTATTCACAACAATACGATCAAACCAGACAAAGAACGTCTCAAACCTCTTCTGGAACTTCCGATTCCTACAGATTCTGCATCTCTGAAAAGATCATTTGGTCTTTTCGCTCACTATTCAAAATGGATTCAAAATTTTTCTCATAAGATACTTCCTTTGATTGAAAATAAACCGTTTCCCCTGTTAGTGCTAAAAGGTGTTTCGAAGTTTTAAAATCCGATATTTTGCACCCCTCTCTAGTAAACATAGATAACAAGGAAACTTTTACAGTAGAAACTGATGCTTCCGGTCATTCAATAGCAGCTACGTTAACTCAGAAAAGACGCCTAGTGGTATTTTTCTCTCGTTCACTTTCTGAAATTGAACGAAAGCACTCACCTATAGAAAAATAAGCAAGTGCAAGTGTAGAATCACTTCGTAAATGGCGACATTATTTATTGGGTAAACATTTAATTTTAATCACCGATCAGCAATCAGTTGCTTTTATGTTCAATCAAACTCGCTCATGCAAAATAAAGAATGAGAAAATCGAACTATGGCGTCTTGAACTTTCTTGTTACAAATATGATATTATATATCGACCAGGAATACAAAATACAGTGGTTGATGCTTTGTCACGAGTATGTGCCTTTTTTTTTTCTTTTTTTTTTTACGTGGTTGAAATCTGCTCATTGAACGCTCGGACGTATGCACGAAACCGCAGTGTTTTGCATACGTTGATCCTCGTGACAGACAAGGCCCTTCTCGTGGTGGTGATCCGTGTGCCAGGTTGGCCGAAACCGACTGACTAAGCACTCCACGTCCCTAACCGGTGCCCCGGCGTGTGACACGCCTCACTCGGCTGGGGAGTGCTGCCCGCTCCCTCACCCGCTCTGCCTCCTCCTTTGCGAGCATGACGGACTCGCAACAGAAAGAGACAACCGCCCAAGCCCTAGAGCTCTCGACCATCGCCCTGACGAGCGACGGCAAGGAGAGGACCCTACCCACGTCGGACGCCATGTCCCTGAAGGACTCCCTCCACGCAGGACACACGACCAACGTGTGCTCGACGTCGTCGATAACTCCGCCGGCACAGTGATGACAACACGGAAAGAGTTGCCTTCCTATACGATTCAGGTAGCTGCTGAAGCACCCGAGTCCCGTCAGCACCTGCGTCAAGCGGTAACTCAAAACTCCGTGAGTCCTGCCTAACCAGTCCCTAAGGTGGGGCCGAACGGCCTCCAGTGTAGCGACCCCGGCGCCAGGATTCTTCAAGCTCCTTTCCCACCCCCCTAGGACGATCTAGATACTGAGCTCCGCCCGCCGCGCCTCGATCTCTCGAGCGGGCGTTGCATCATATCCGAACGATCCCTAAACCACCTATACAAGGCGGCGAGAGCCCTAGCCTCCAGGACCCACGGAGGGGAGCCGGCAA
This sequence comes from Samia ricini, assembly GCA_014132275.2. Taxonomy (NCBI): domain Eukaryota; kingdom Metazoa; phylum Arthropoda; class Insecta; order Lepidoptera; family Saturniidae; genus Samia; species Samia ricini. Next base: position 29,804,343 of record AP028158.1, read on the forward strand.
GCAGAGTCGCGGCCTCGAACGACACAACAACAACACAACGTATTTTACAAGCGGTATTGTTTCTTTTGTGGAACATCTGGAATTCAAATACAGGGTATATAAAGATAGGGTAAGCTACACCACTGTTGTTTTGTAACATATTTTTAAAGTCATCATCTGTCTGTATATCGATTAGTGTTTTGATTTTGAGTGGGTTTCTAACTTGAAAGCTAATACACTTTTTTTATCATAAATGTACCCTCTGATTTGATTTTAACACATATTTTGATACATTAGGCAATAATGTACAGAACAATCTAAAAGGATGAAATTTGTCAGCTTTCTTTATCATAATTTACCAAAACCAAAAATAAGTATTTAAAAATATATTTTAAAACAACTTTTAAAATAAAACTTCTTTATTCTAATAATTATATTGACTCATATATAATATTTATCAACATTTGAGCATACATACAGACTGTCAAGATTATATATTTATCAAGCGATTTATATATTTTATACTGATTTTCACTTAAAATGCCAAGAACTCGGCCGGTCCCGTATACATCTTGGAGTCGAGCGAATGTTTCAGTCACTTGCGCGTCACGTTCTGACCAGGATCCTTGCAATGTTAACACCTAGAACATAAATAATTTCATATTTCTTCTATAAATCTAGTTGATTAATCAGTTCAGAAGTTTGAAAATATCTATTAATAAAAAATAATTGGTTGAAAACTACAACCTAAGGAATTTGGAAGATCCCCTACTCTTGGAGCTAATCATTAGCTGTTAACGATATAGGTAGGTTAGAATTTTCACTTTAACGAACCTACCTGAGTCTCATTTCTTATATAATCCGGATATACATCCAAGAACTCTTGGGGAAGAACAAGCACCGTTTGACCTTCAAGCATCTTCCTCAGCCGCGGGAAATGGTCACTAGACATCGGCTCAGAGTCCTGAATATTGAACACCACAATCGCCACCTGCTCCCTGTATATCTCCATCAAGTCTTTCTGGTTCAAATAGTTCGAAGCCGGTCTTTTGTATTTCTCCAGCATCTTTGGACCGAAAAATACGAAGGGACCCTCTGAATTCCCCTGGACTATGTATATAAGTGAAAATAAAGAAATTATTTGATATTTAAGATTCATGTTGGTAACAGCAGTGCCTTCGTAAGACTGTGCCGAGTATTGATTCTGCGCTGCGCATGCGTACACACTAGTACTGACATTATATATAAACTAGCTGTGTGCACGCGGTTCCGACCGCGTATCATGCTTTCTACTCCTCACAATCATTCAATGTAGTTTTGAAAAAATTAACCATTGTAGGTTTTTGATTTGTAAGGGAACGTACCCAATTTACGTGTCCTGTTTAAGGGTAGAATGGGGTCTACAAAATACTACGCTCAGACACAAAAGCGGTTGGTGTCTTAGGGGTCTGAGATTGGGGTTCTTGGCATATACTACGAGTAGTCACCAAGGAGAGGGAGGGGTCGAAATATCTTAAAAAATAGGTCGTGTAGTATGGGAACGTTCCCTAAGGGTTATTATAGGCTGGATCATTATGTGAACGATGATGATGTCTGGAAGTGACAGCTTTCTTTTTGAATCTACTAATAAACTTTGTAACTGTTAGTTGTAAAGATCCAAAAAAACATGCAGAAAAGAAAATTAGATCGAGTTTCATACCGGTGCTTTTCAATGACTGGATTGTTTTTGACGTTCATAAGAGGCTTATGCGGCCTTCAATTGTTTTTGGTATTAGTAAACAAATCATATTTGTCACAGGTTCAAAGACAAACTAACCATTGAATCCTATTCTGTTCACAATTTCATAAGTTTTTTTTTTTCGTGGGACACTAATTATTTTCCTAAAATGAAAAAAAAGTAGTCTAATAGTTACGTCGTATAACTTCAGGTATCCACCATAAAAAGTCTCATCTAAAACGGTTCAGCCGTTGCGGAGATTTGCCGGAACAAGCAAACAGACAGACAATAATAAAAAAAAATGTGTTATTGGCACATATACCTATACCGAATACACACATGTATTTCGTAAAAAGTTGTCGTTTTGATATTACAAACAGCATTTCAATTTTTATTTATTTGTATAGATGTAAAGAAATATACAATTTCTTAAATTTGAAATTGCCGCGCTTTTATTAAGTCAGTCCTCATAATCAATAAATAAAGAGTTTGACATCGAGCGTCCGGCGAGTTTATTTTTGTTTATGTAGGTAAATGATACAAATGTGAGTAGTTGCTATGAGAATGCCAATGCTAACCATATTTGAATTCATAATTGTTTCAATTTAGTGATATGTAGTAAGATACGTAGAATAGACTTTAATGTCGTTTCTTTTTACAGGTAAGACTAGTAAAATACTTTTATAACTGTTTTATCTCCACCTCAGTGTAAAATATAATAAATAAACGTTTACTTTTTACAGAGAAACTCAGTGTTGTTTGTTCTACGTTAATTAGAATAAACCTCGGTACAAATAACCTTATATAGATTATGTTCTCTACTAGTATATAATTCTGTAATAAATAAAATTGTAATGTAATAAATAATGTGTTGTGTATATTAATATATTAATGTATCGTGTCCAAATTGTATACGTACATAAAATGGATAAACTGTATGTAAATACGTCTAATATATATTTTGGTTTTAAGAAAATGAAAGCGAAGAGTGATGCGATGAGATACTTTCCCGTTCTAACAATAAGCAAAGTTCTGGTCTAAAGATAGCGTTGCATCTGTTGGATTTATAAATGAGATAGAAAAATATTAATTAAATATCACATTCATACTCAGAAGAAGAGTTTCTTCAAAAATGAATCGCATTAACGAATGTCGGGGTGGTTTTCTGCGCATTTTAAATTACATTATTCAAATTATTAAATTCTCATTATCTGATCACACTGGAATTGTTAAATAGCCGAACTTATCTCTACTACGTTTCTTACATTTCGTTTAATAACATTAACACAAAAATGTTGCGTGCCATTGATTAATTAGGCACTTTGTTTGCTAGGAGAACCTGTTGCTGTTAGAATATATTTTTAGAATTTCGTATTAATAATTATTTTAAAAGAATCTCTACATTTGAATCCACATCTCTCCTAAATGGTGTGTGTATATATTGGTAACGACATGGAAGAATAGAAATATTATAGAAATTGTACCTTATTGTTTTTGCCAATTTTCGATGAATTAGATAGACTGTAAGGAAATATATAGAAAGATCTTCTAGAAATGAAAAATAATGAATATAACAAAATAATTTTATTATAATATTCAAGAAGAACCTGTAAGAAGATTCATATGAATGAATCTTCTGATCAAGTAAAGGAATGTGATCGAAAACAGTAAGACAGACAGTCGGGCTCTGCTCCCCGACGACGGGTTTGACGAGAAGAAAAACGATTTCTCTGAAATCAATAAGTAGGGAACATTATCACAAAGTCTTCAAAATAAAAAAAATTAACTCTTGCCAATGCTGGGGAATCAAAAAGTAACGTCAAATGATGTAACGTATGTTTTTAACGTTCCACCAGAGTCCAGGAAGAACCACGTAAGAAATTACTAAGAAATATTTTACCTGACGATAAGAGACGATGTAACCTATAAGCTTGTAACCTATAAAGTGATGCTCCCGAAAGAAACCAATTGGTGGTGGTGGCGACAGGTTTTCAAATTAGTGCTTATTAGAAAATACTCTACAATAATGCTATGGTTTCCTTACGATTTTATCCTTCACCAAAACTTTAGGCTTAATTTAGAATTGGATCGGTGAACCTGCATCCATCGACGCGGAATCCGACCGACCGCACTTCGAACTAAACTATTATCGCGATACTAAAGTAGTAATTACGGCATCCAAAAGAGAATAGAAATGGAATAAAATAAAATTGAACTAGTTAAGAACAAAATTTTTGCTACTATTAGTGCAGAATTATAATTCGCTTAGCTTACCAGGATCTTAGACAAAACTGACAAGTGGATCAGCTCATTTTAATGTTCTCTTTTTTATTGCGATAAAGCATTTAGTTAAGATGAAAATCTAGTACATTATAAAACAATGAGATACTTCACTCGCCTCGTAAGGTATCTGATACTTGAGGAAGATACTAATATGTTATGCTGATACCTCACGGTATATATGGGTATGATTAATTCTAACCTTAATAAAATTGAAATTCAAAAAGAGTCGATTTACTTTTGACAATATATTTAGCTTTACTCACTCTTTCCTTCGTTTGGTTCAGTAACCCCACACTGTCGGTACGATGTAGTTCTCTTTCGTTTTGGGTTCACGAACCCTGGGATGAAGATGCTTGAAGAATCCAATATCCCTGACGCCATTAATCTACTCTAATATTTTATTATTCAGAATATATTACAGTTTCACTCAGAGAGAGAAGCATGAAAAGAATGGATTGTTTTTTTGTTTTTCTTTATGTATCTCTAAATTATATTAAGAAATAAATGACAGCCAAAAAAGGAATCACCTTATAGAGTCGAGTTCCTGTTCGCGGTGCCGGAAACGCCGAGTTGGATGCCATAACTCGGTTTCCCGCCATCGCCATGATCCTCCAAGGGCTGGCGCGCGCTTCCCAACATCCGTAATCAATGGCTAAGATCAAATCACGCGGACTCTCTCTCTCCTTTTTTAACGCTCGGAAATTAGCTCCGCAGCGTGATTTAGTAGCTAACTTTCTCCGCGATCGTCATATAGACGTATTTCTCGTCCAGGAGACCTTTTTGAAACCAGCCGATCGCAATCCGGGGATTGCGAATTATATAATAGTTAGAAACGATAGGACCCCCGAAAGGGGCGGTGGTAGTCTAATTTACTACAAACGGTCCTTATACTGCTCACCGTTAGACACTCCGAAGCTTACCAATATGGAAGTTTCAGTGTGCAGGATTGGTATGACTGGCCATCAGTCAATCATACTTATGTCTGCATACCTCACCCCCAACAAGCTACCCTTATGGTCAGACTTAGTGAAGCTTTTCGCCTTAGGCGTTTCAGTCATCATCACCGGCGATCTCAATTGCGGGCATACACACTGTAACAGCTCGTGCATTACTCACAATGGGAGGGAACTCATGCGCCTAGTACAGAGTCTAGACTTTGAGGTCGTCGCGCACCTAGAGCCCTCCCATTTTCAACCGAACTGCCGCCCGTCAGTTCTAGACTTTGCCTTATTGAAAGGAGTCTCGCTTACTGTGCGTCTCATACAAGTCGTACACGAACTGGACTTCAACCACCGCCCAGTCATCTTACAGTTAGGTCACACGGATGACTCTAATTCTAGCCCGCCAGTTGTAAAAGTCGTGGACTATTACAAACTCGGTCGTTATCTAAAAGACCATCAGTCCACCCCCTCTCTAGCTAGGATCTCAGATGTTCTGGATACGTCTGCGGACGCGGACCTCGCGATCGATGCTCTGGTTGAGCACCTCAAGATCGGCATCGAGGAGACCTCGAAAGAGGTGCAAGCGGCGAACGATCGCCGCTTCGTACTCCCCGATGACGTGAGAGCTTTGATCACTCAGAAAAACGCGGCGACCCGCGCCCACGACACATATCCGACTGACGAGAATCGTGCGCGCTTGCGTTCCTTGCGTAGAGCGGTGAAAGACGCATAGATCAGATTCGTAATGATAGGTGGGACAGCCTCTTAGGAGAGCTGAATCCTTCCCACCTCGCGTACTGGAAGCTCGCACGATTCATGAAGATGGACCGTACTATCGTTAGTATGCCCCCCCTGGACAGAAATACGCAGGGTCTTCAACCCGCATTTGACGATATCGAAAAAGCCGAGTGCTTAGCTGATATCCTCGAGCAACAATGCGCCCCAGTAACCGACAACATTGATGTCGAACACATCTCTGTTGTAAAATCCTCTGTGAAGGATCTAGTCGCTCTTACTCCGGTTGTCCCCCTCTTACCTGTCACTTGTGACGAGGTTGTGACCGCCATCAATGGCCTTAAGCCTAGAAAGTCCCCTGGTCCTGACGGAATCAGGAACGAAGTCATCAAACTTCTTCCTCCGTTTCTGATCGCGCTGCTGGTCTGCATTTTCAATGCGGCCATCAAGAACTTCCACTTTCCAGTCGCCTGGAAAGCAGCAATAGTCATAGGGATACACAAACCTGGCAAAAACGCCAGGTTACCCGATAGTTACCGTCCCATCAGCCTCCTCAACACGTTGGGAAAACTCTATGAGCGGATCCTTATGAACCATCTCATAGAGGTGATAGAGGACAAAAATCTCTTGCCGCCCCAGCAGTTTGGTTTCCGAGCCAGACAATCCTGTGCGCACCAAGTACACCGCCTCACGGAGTACGTACTCTCCAATTTTAATCACCCAAAGTTCAACAGGTGCCTTAGACAGGTTGCAGAGGCGGGCAGTCCGCATTGTAAATGATACAGACATCACCAACTCAATAGAACCGCTTCAATTGCGCAGGGACATAGCCTCTCTAAGCATATTTTACCGCTTATATCATGGCGAGTGTTCTAAAGAGCTCTTTGACCTGATCCCCTCCTCTCCATTCACGGTTTCACGGTGACACCCATAACTTCAAGTACCAAAAAGTTTGCTGACTCTTACTTATGTCGCACTGTGAGGTTATGGAACCGTCTTCCTGTCAGTGAGTTCCCTCCTTCATATGATATTGGGTCCTTCAAAAGAGTCGTGAAGAGGTACTTAAGCAGGTCAGCATGACAGCGGTGACTGACATTGAATTCTGTTCAGTGTCAGTCGCCGCTGTTTTGGATTTTACTGTACTTACCATCAGGTCCAGTACAGTCACTGTGCTGTGCATAATATATAAAATAAAAAAAAAAAAAAAAAAAAAAAACAATCCCTGGCACACGCTCGCTCCATTTTGGCACCTGTCCTCTTTAATCTCTACCTAGCAGACCTCCCTGATCTCGGAAGAGTTCAGTTAGGTCTATACGCGGACGACACAGTCATTTATTATGCCCACCGTAAGATACATCTCAAGCGGAAATACGTCCAAAGACCGGTCGACGATCTCAGCTTTTGGTACTTCAAGTGACGTATCGCGATCAACCCGAGTAAGAGCACCGCGATACTATTCACCAGAGACCGCGATGTTAGGAAAGATCCTACCAGGCCCGTCCAGTACGCAGGTAATGTCATCCCCTATAGCACCGAAGTCAGGTAATTAGGAGTCCAATTAGACAACCAACTGTATTTCAAAGCCCACTTAAAGAAAATCAAGCGCCAGACTACCATGGTGCTAGGCCGTCTCTACCCGCTCTATAACACCAAGAGCAAAATGGCCCTCCGCCATAAAATTACCCTGTACAAGATGGTGATCAGACCCATCATACGTACTGCGCACCTGCCTTCGGTCACATAACTAGTGAACAGATGCTATCCTTACAAACGATTCAGAATCGCTTTGTAAGGAAAGCTGCTGATGCCCACTGGTCTCAGAGAAATGTGGACTTACACAGAGATCTGAACCTGCCCACCATTATGTCCGTCTTTAAAACCCAGTGTCGCGCTTTCTTCGAACGCGCAGAGACACACCCGAACCCACTCATAGTACCAGCCGTCTCGTACACGCCAGTCCGTTCCGCCGGCCGAAAGCGGCGACGTCCGCGTAACATATTAACCGACCGCGACGATAGCATCACGCGCGCGAATAGGCGGTTTCCTCATATTCCTCGTACATTCGCGTGTCAGCGCCCACGCCCGCGAAACCGCCGTTCCCGCCGCCGGGGACGAGCGGCTAATTTTGCTCCCGCACACTCTCCGGGTCTCCCTCAGGCGGCGACCCAAAACGTGCTTCGCTCCCCAACTGGGGAGGCTCTTGACGTCGCCGCCAGCGCGATACAGTGACACTGCCCATGCATCAAGCATTACACGCAAAACACTGCAAACACACTTTTGCACATAACACGCAGGTACATAGGTCCTGTAAGGAACCTTTTTTCTTGCCGGCTCTTCTCGACTGCGTTATTTCCGAACCGGTGGTAGTTCTTTAGAAGTTCATAAGCGCCTTCTTAGGGCCTAAATTGAATAAAGATTTTTTTTTTAAATGACTCACCAAATTGGTACCGTCGTGAAACCGATACAATCGAAAGCATCGGCGAACTTCTCAGTATTGTCCATGAATATTTGCATCTAATAGACAAAATCAAATATTATGTGAATACAAACGTATCAAACCCTCAAACTGATTAAAACGCTATTGTTACATAACCGAACGCACTCGAACCACTATCCAACTATGCGTGCTGGGCAAGGTGATACAAGTTATATGTTATAGTCGGATGGCGGAATGATACGTCCGTGCAACAGAGTACCCGGCATGCTTTACCACAGCGCTAAATTAATTCTACTCACCAGGCGACACCGATGCTCTGGAGACAGGTGGAAGTAGGGTGTGTAGAAGATGTCAGTAAGGTGCAAGCGTGATACCAGCTGACATCCAAAGGCGGCAGCTCGGCACGATTACTATCGAACACTCCGTTAAAAACGTTTATATCAAAGAGCAATACAATAACAATAGTTACCCACAACACTATTATAATCTGTTTATACTTAAATTCACAATCAACAAACAATCAAACATTTGGACCGCGACGTTATACGAACACACGTAGACACTCGCGCGCACTCAACTCGACTGTAAGTTCAGTCGCGGTACGTTATAATCAATCTACGTACTCTCAATTATACATTCATAATAAAAAAATGACATAAAATATTAAAAATTATCTACTACCTGCATATACTAAACAGCTATTGACTGGAAGGTTCTTAAAAGCTTCACGAAACTTTTGCGTTGCCAATCGAGCCATCAGGCTCAATTGATAATCCGGATGGATGACGTCTCGCGCATAGTACAGTTGTAGCGCATTTTCTAATTCTCACATAGCTTTATTAAGTAAATTATGTTTCAAAAACGCTCTTATCATTTCTAGCAATGTGTTTAAGTTAACTTTCTGAATATCCGATTATATAAAAAAAAAAAATAGTAAAATAATTATATTTACCTGCACATCTGGCAGTTTTAACGTGGCTTCATCGGAGATATACACCAGAGGCTGAGAACAGTGATAGGAGCGTCCGAGCACCGCTGAAGGCGCGTCTGGTGGTGTAGGGGCTTTCAGATTTAGTTCAGAAGTCTCAAGAGGGCCGAAATTTACTTCAACACCTACCGCCGTCCACCAACCAGCTGACTGCTTGAAACTGAAATCCAATGTTATCTGTAATTATTAATATTTGCTTTTTAATCATCCATAATTTGTGATCTTCCCTGGGAATGTTGATGAGATGCAAGTAACCTCAGGTCAGGATCTTCATTATTTTTATACTTATTCTAAAGAGCTCATAACACACCGTTTATTGCAGACAATGATAAACATTGTTACGATTATGGTCCCTATGAAAATCCACGTTAATCTTGATGGTAGCACTAGGTATCCATCTGAAAGGTTAACAGTGAACGTCGTTTTCATGAAATCTATTTATTACAACTACCAACGTTTAAAGCTCAGTATTCCAAATGTACTCATTCGATTAGTATGACATCAGGCTGCTTGCTCGGAAACAAGTAGTAATTCATCAGAAGTTTCGACAAAGTATTTAATATACCTTTTGCTGATTTATAGTTTCGTAAGCACACTCTAGATGCTCGTATCATATACAATTCATATCTGTTCTATTCTGTCTGCCTGCTCTAATGACATGTTCTTCCCTTTCTCGAATTCTCCTAGTTCAAATTTTCACGTTAATTATTCACTAATATTAATAGTTAGCGTCACTTGTATTAGAAATATAATCGTTGATAGTATAAATAAACGCTAGTAAAATCAAAATAAAAAAATCTTTATTCAATTTGGACCCTGAGATGGCGCTTATGAACGTCAAAAAGCTACCACCGGTTCGGAAAATAACCCAGTCGATAATATAACCATTAATATGTCGATTACCCATAAAAATGAAACAATAGGAAAACAATGGAAAGCTGGCGTAAACGCCAGTGGATGTAAACGCTCAAGGGGTTAAACAAGCAAGTTTCCTAATTAGTTCAGTTTGAAAACTGAAGGTAACTATACCAACCTTACCCCTACTTCCACCACCAGTGAAGTGGACCACGAGGATGGTATTTTTTTTTTTTTTTTTTAGTGTTCCCGCCAATTTCCCTCTGGAATGACCAGAAACCTTCGAGGATGGTATTAGAGCCTTGTCGGTTTTACTTTTGGTTCACGAGCCTGTGCACTGAGCATTATGCTTGTGCCATTAGAGAAACGCAGCACCGGCCAACCCGACGAATACAAGAGCGCATCTTTACCTGGAGGTCCCGGAACCATACAAATCAATCATCTGTAAACTTAACAATCAATTTAACATAACATTTTATTAAAGTTTCCCGTCAGCAGACATTAAAATCTTGAGTATTTGCTGAACTTTGAAAAAGTCCTTTTCAAGAAGAATTGTGTCTTACCGTTATCACTGGAAAAAGGATAATGTGCAGTGATATAGTAAACCGCTAAGACTAGAAAGGATTCTAGGTCTACGTTGCAGATGCCAGAATACAATAAATTTGAGACTATTCGGGTTATTCGAAGGAAATTGTGATTTTCAATCAAATTTTTTTTTATTAATTCATCTCTAACCTGAAGCATTGTACAGTGCGTATTTGGGCACCGTCCGCGCTGGTTTTTCCTCCTCGTGGACCCCTGAGGGAGTAGTTGTAGTCTCGTTGGACGTCTGCCGTCTCACCCTCAACCATTCTCCGTCCACGTAATCTGGTACTTGGCTTTGGGATACCGAGTTACCTACAATAATATAACATACTTTCCATTTAAAACTTCAATTTAATTTAATTTTATATTGTAGCTGCTCGTGAAGGTACTTCCGCGAAGTACTTTTCGAAGTTCACTGAAGTCCGAAGTGACCACAAGCTCATGATCTCATGAGAAGCTTATTCAGCGGTGCCTGTTCGATATGATTATGTTCGAATGACAGCATTTATTGCAATGTACACTCTCACGCTTTATAATTAAGTACGTATTTACTACATCTCGATACAAACTGAAGTGAACCGAGTAGTGTAGAACCTGGGGAAACTTCCGATTCTTTCAGCGCAAAAAACCTACAATAATCGGAAGTCAGCCGAGGCGGGACGAGGTTACACGAAGCGAAGCGAAAAGCCCATCCACAGTATCGTTCTCGCTTAACTTCGTCCATTTTCCTGAGCAGTATATACGCTACATATGACATAGTATGACTTTGATTATTGCACAGAGTAACTACCCGCCATATCCTCTTTATCAATATTAGACCCCCGGAACACAGAGGATTCCGAGGTACATGTGTACACAAAATATCTTAGTTACCTGTTTAGGCTGCGCGCTAAATACTAAAGTTTTAGTATCTATGAGAGTTATCAATACTTGACAACATAATCTCGTAAGAAAATCTCGAAAAACTATTAAGTTTATCAAAAAAAGTTTAAAAAGTATACTTTGAATAATTTAGTTAACTTGGTTCTTGGGAGTAATCATTGAAAGCAATTACTTATTCTTAATCAAATAATATTTATTTTACAAGCGGTTTTGTTTCTTTTGTGGAACATCTGGAATTCGAATACAGGGTATATATAGATAGGGTAAGTTACACCACTGTTGTTATGTAAAATATTTTTAAAGTCATCATCTGTCTGTATATCGATTTTAGTGTTTTGATTTTGAGTGGGTTTCTAACTTGAAAGCTAATACACTTTTTTTTTAATCATAAATGTACTCTCTGATCTGATTTTAACAAATATTTTGTTACATTAGGCAAACATGTACAGAACAAGCTAAAAGGATGAAATTTGTCAGCTTTCTTTATCATAATTTACCAAAACCAAAAATAAGTATTTAAAAATATATTTTAAAACAACTTTTAAAATAAAACTTCTTTATTCTAATAATTATATTGACTCATATATAATATTTATCAACATTTGAGCATACATACAGACTGTCAAGATTATATATTTATCAAGCGATTTATATATTTTATACTGATTTTCACTTAAAATGCCAAGAACTCGGCCGGTCCCGTATACATCTTGGAGTCGAGCGAATGTTTCAGTCACTTGCGCGTCACGTTCTGACCAGGATCCTTGCAATGTTAACACCTAGAACATAAATAATTTCATATTTCTTCTATAAATCTAGTTGATTAATCAGTTCAAAGGTTTGAAAATATCTATTAATAAAAAATAATTGGTTGAAAACTACAACCTAATGAATTTGGAAGATCCCCTACTCTTGGAGCTAATCATGGAGCTGTTAACGATATAGGTAGGTTAGAATTTTCAGTTTAACGAACCTACCTGAGTCTCATTTCTTATATAATCCGGATATACATCCAAGAACTCTTGGGGAAGAACAAGCACCGTTTGACCTTCAAGCATCTTCCTCAGCCGCGGGAAATGGTCACTAGACATCGGCTCAGAGTCCTGAATATTGAACACCACAATCGCCACCTGCTCCCTGTATATCTCCATCAAGTCTTTCTGGTTCAAATAGTTCGAAGCCGGTCTTTTGTATTTCTCCAGCATCTTCGGACCGAAAAAAAATACGAAGGGACCCTCTAAATTCCCCTGGACTATGTATATAAGTGAAAATAAAGAAATTATTTGATATTTAAGATTCATGTTGGTAACAGCAGTGCCTTCGTAAGACTGTGTGCCGAGTATTGATTCTGCGCTGCGCATGCGTATACACTAGGTACTGACATTATATATAAACTAGCTGTGTGCACGCGGTTCCGACCGCGTATCATGCTTTCTACACCTCACAATCATTCAATGTAGTTTTGAAAAAATTAACCATTGGAGGTTTTGATTTGTAAGGGAACGTATCCAATTTATGTGTCCTGTTTAAGGATAGAGGGGGTCTACAAAATACTACGCTCAGTCACAGGAGTGGAGGGGGGGCTGACTTAGAGGTCTGGGATTGTGGTTCTTGCCATATACTACGAGTAGTCACCAAGGAGAGGGAGGGGTCGAAATATCTTAAAAAATAGGTCGTGTAGTATGGGAACGTTCCCTAAGGGTTATTATAGGCTGGATCATTATGTGAACGATGATGATGTCTGGAAGTGACAGCTTTCTTTTTGAATCTACTAATAAACTTTGTAACTGTTAGTCGTGAAGATCCAAAAAAACATGCAGAAAAGAAAATCAGATCGAGTTTCACATCGGTGCTTCACAATGACTGGATTGTTTTTGACGTTCATAAGAGGCTTATGCGGCCTTCAATTGTTTTTGGTATTAGTAAACAAATCATATTTGTCACAAGTTCAAAGACTTGCCAGTAAAACTTACCATTGAATCCTATTCTGTTCACAATTTCATAAGTTTTTTTTTTCGTGTAACTCTAATATTTTCCTAAAATTAAAAAAGTAGCCTAATAGTTACGTCGTATAACTTCAGGTATCCACCACAAAAAGTCCCATCTAAAACGGTCCAGCCGTTGCGGAGATTTGCCGGAACAAACAAACAGACAGACAATAATAATAAAAAATGAGTTTTCGGTACATATACCTATACCGAATACACACATATATTTCGTAAAAAGTTGTCATTTTGATATTACAAACAGCATTTCAATTTTTATTTATTTGTATAGATGTAAACAAAAATACTATATCTCAAATTTGAAATTGCCGCGCTTTTATGAAGTCAGTCCTCATAATTAATAAATAAAGAGTTGATCGTCGAGCGAATAATTTTATAGTAAATACATACCAAAAAAATCTTTTTATAATAAATACATACCAAATATTGCACAAACACTAAATCCATTGCATAACCTATTGAGAAAAGGACAACATTTTGTATGAACAGATAAATGTCAGGAATCTTTTGAAAAAATGAAGCATGATCTCAACCTATTTTGGAAATATTTGATCCTGACTTGCCAATATACATTTACACTGATACAGGGCATAGGGGCTGTATTGAAACAACAACATCCAAATAAAGAAGAAAAGCCAGTAGCATACTTCTCAAAAAAATTAAATGAACTCCCAAAAAGGAAGAAAGCTACTTATTTGGAATATCTAGCTGGAAGCAGCAATATTTAAATTGGCAGTTTTGGCTTATAGGAAAGTCGTTTACTGTCTTCTCAGATCTTTACCTTACTTTACCTTTAGAAAATTAGAACTTAAAAGCAAGAACTGATGAAGAATTAGGGGATTTGACCTACTACCTATCACAATATGATTTTAAAATAAAATATTCTTCTGGTAAAAATAATTTAGAAGCCGATTGTTTGAGCAGAAACCCAGTGCTAGAATCACATGAAAATGAAGAGGAATAGTTAAAGGTCGTAAACTTGATAAAACTGAAAGATATCCTAATAGATCAAAAACAAAATGAAGATTTACAAAGAAAAAAAGATAAATTAATATTAAAACACAATATATATAATACTATAAAAAACATAGAAAAAAAGAAAAGATTATTTTATCTGAAATCTTTAGTATTAATTTTATCAAAAAGGTCCATGAATACTTTTGCCATATAGAAAGTAACCAAGTATAGGAAAAAAATGAAACCGTTCTATGCATCAATAAACTTAATGGAATATATAAAGAAAATATGCAGTTGTGATATATGTATAAAAAATAAATCAAGAGGACATGGAAAATTTGGATTGATGTCTTATTTAGGACCTGCTAGATCGCCTTTTGAAATAATGTCTATTGATACTATTGGAGGGTTTGGGTTTCTAGATCAATTAAAAAAAAATATCTACATCTTTTAGTTGATCATTTTATAAGATATGCTTATATTTTAACTCCAAAACACAAAACTCTAATGATTTCATAAATCTTGTAAAAAAAGTTATTGAAAATAATAAGGTTGGTATGAGATTAACGAATCAATATCCAGGAATAAATTCGAAGAAATTTAAAGACTTCTTAGCTAAGCAAAATATACCTATTATTTTCACTGCAGTAAATGCACCATTTTCCAACGGTTTAAACGAAAGATTCAATCAAACTCTTGTTAATAAAATGAGATGTCAAATAAATGAAAAGTAAAAAAATGAAATTTACAACAATAGCACAAGAATGCACAAAAAAATCTAATGAAACTGCACATACGGTTACTGGTTTTACACCGACATATTTAATGGAGGGTAAAAATATTACAACTTTACCAGATGAATTGATTAAATAAAAAACACCGAGTGAGATAGAAAGCTAGCTCTGGAAAATACTATAAAATCTCACAATTATAATAAGAAAGTATTCATGAAAATAGGAAAGATTTTGAGTTCCATGTTGGTGATCAAGTTTATGTAGAAAATGGAAACACATTAAATAGAAAGAAATTGGAAGAGTTAAAAATTGGACCATATACAATTGTAGAAAAAATATCAAAATCAATATACAAGATAGACACTGGACAAAAGAAATCAGAATCAAATCTATTTCATATAACAAAACTTGTTCCAACTCCTGTGATCAATAATACTTGTATGAATTTCGATTGTGTGTGTGCAATTATTTTCTCTAAAGATGGGAGGGGGGACATGTAAAGAAATATACTATTTCTCAAATTTGAAATTGCCGTGCATTTATTAAGTCAATCCTCATAATTAATAAATAAAGAGTTTGATATCGACCGGCGAGTTTGTTTTTGTTTATGTAGGTAAATGATACGAATGTGAGTACTTGGTATGAAAATGCCAATGTTAACAGTATTTGAATTTATAATTGTTTTAATTTAGTGTAAAGATACGTAGAATAGACTTTAATGTCGTTTCTTTTTACAGGTAGGACTAGTAAAATACTTTTATAACTGTTTTATCTCCACCTCAGTGTAAAATATAATAAATAAACGTTTACTTTTTACAGAGAAACTCAGTGTTGTTTGTTCTACATAAATTAGAAAAAACCTCGATACAGATAACCTTATATAGATTATGTTGTCTAGTAATATATAATTCTGAAACAAATAAAATTGTAATGTAATAAATAATGTGTGTGTGTATATTAATATATTAATGTATCGTGTCCAAATTGTATACGTACATAAAATGGATAAACTGTATGTAAATACGTCTAATATATATTTTGGTTTTAAGAAAATGAAAGCGAAGAGTGATGCGATGAGATACTTTCCCGTTCTAACAATAAGCAACGTTCTGGTCTAAAGATAGCGTTGCATCTGTTGGATTTTATAAATTAGATAGAAAAATATTAATTAAATGCCACATTCATACTCAGAAGAAGAGTTTCTTCAAAAATGAATCGCATTAACGCAAATCGGGGTAGATTTCTGCGCATTTTAAATTATATTATTCAAACTATTAAATTCTCATTATCTGATCACACTGGAAGGAAGTAAACAAACCGGTTTTTTTTTTTATATGTATTTCGTTCTCTCGCAAATCATTCAAAACAAGTTTCCGGAATACAGTATGTTAACTTTGCCTTCTCAATACATTCTTTATAACTTATTGTACTTCCGCAAAAATGTAGGCAAACTTGTAACCTTGTAAACGACCACAATAATTTTAATACAAGGAAACTAACTTGAATAAAGTACTTTTTACGTTTGGTTTTTTTTTATTTAATCTTTTGAAAGTGACTCACAACCTTATGGATTATTAAATAGCCAAACTTATGTCTACTACGTTTCTTACATTTCGTTTAATAACATTAACACAAAAATTTTGAGTGCCATTAATTAATTAGGCACTTTGTTCGCTAGGAGAACCTGTTGCTGTTAGAATATATTTTTAGAATTTCGTATTAATAATTATTTTATAAGAATCTCTACATTCGAATCCACGGCTCTACTAAATGGTGTGTGTATATATTGGTAACGACATGAAAGAATTGAAATATTTATAGAAATTGTACCTTATTGTTTTTGCCAATTTTCGATGAATTAGATAGACTGTAAAGAAATATATAGAAAGATCTTCTAGAAATGAAAAACAATGGTCATAACAGAAAATAATTTTATTATAATATTCATATGAATCTTCTGACGAAGTAAAGGAAAGTGATCGAAAACAGTAAGACAGAGAGTCGGGCTCTGCTCCCCGACGACGGGTTTGACGAGAAGAAAAACGATTTCTCTGAAATCAATAAGTAGGGAACATTATCACAAAGTCTTCAAAATAACAAAATTTAACTCTTGCCAGGGCTGGCGAATCAAAAAGTAACGTAAAATGATGTAATGTATGTTTTTAACGTTCCACCAGATCCCAGGAAGCACCACGTAAGAAATTACTAAGAAATATTTTACCTGATGTTAAGCGACGATGTAACCTATAAGCTTGTAACCTATAAAGTGATGCTCCCGAAAGAAACCAATTGGTGGTGGTGGCGACAGGTTTTCAAATTAGTGCTTATTAGAAAATACTCTACAATAATGCTGTGGTTTCCTTACGATATTTTCCTTCACAAAACTTTAGGCTTATTTTAGAATTGGATCGGTGAAGTTGAACCTACGTCCATCGACGCGGAATCCGACCGCACTTCGGACTAAACTATTATCGCAATATAAAAGTAGTAATTACGGCATCCAAAAGAGAATAGAAATGGAATAAAATAAAATTGAACTCGTTAAGAACAAAAGTTTTTGCTACAATTAGTGCAGAATTATAATTCGCTTAGCTGACCAGGATCCTAGTCAGAACTGACAAGTGGATCAACTCATTTTAATGTTCTCTTTTTTATTGCGATAAAGCATTTAGTAGAGATGAAAATCTAGTAGGTTATAAAACAATGAGATACTTCACTCGCCTCGTACGGTATCTGATACTTGAGGAAGATACTAATTTGCTATGCTCATACCTCACGGTATATATAGGTACGGTTAATTCTAACCTTAATAAAATTGAAATTCAAGAAGAATCAATTTAGTTTTATTTACCAGACTAGATAAGAAGGATTATCATAACTTTTTGACCATATATTTATCTTTACTCACTCTTTCCTTCGTTTGGGTCAGTAACCCCACACTGTCGGTACGATGTAGTTCTCTTTCGCTTTGGGTTCACGAACCCTGGGATGAAGATGCTTGGAGAATCCAGTCTCCCTGACGCCAGTAATCTATTCCAATATTTTATTATTCAGAATATACTACAGTTTCACCCAGAGAAAGAAGCATGAAAAAATGGATTGTTATTATTTTTTGTTATGTATCTCTAAATTATATTAAGAAATAAATGACAGCCAAAAGGAATCACCTTGTAAAGTCGAGTTCCAGCCTATTAGCTTGAGGTCCAGTGAAATGCAGCAGTATCTGTAGGCAGGTGGAGCTGTGGAGAGGTCTCGTTCGTCGCGTGTCCACGCTCACCATCCACTCGGGCACTCCCATCACTTTACGGACGTCTTCCAGAAACTGACCTCTAAAACACATTTACATGAATAAATCATCTTCTACACTAATACTCTCTCTATAAAGAATCGCGATTATCAGCTACTTTCGGTAATGCATTAGTTTCTCCTAAATTCCTTTTACCTTTTTTCTGCTACCAACCAATCACGGTTAACCGAGAAAAACAAAAAATTCAAAATTGTGGATTTGCTGGCTTTTCATTTCCCTGCACTTTCTGTAATAAAAACTGGATATATTTTAGTGAAAAAGTGATTATTGCCCAATACATGTTAAATTATAAATGCAAAGCTGGTTCTCTGTTATAAATAGCAATCATTATAATTCCATTTGGCGTGAATTGAGAGGACAAATCTAATGACGTATCATCGACTGGTTTGCATCTATATATTATACAAACCGCGTAAAGATGTCTAAACATTAATTTAGTAGCTTTAATTGATTACATAATACAAAAGTAAGTAAAATAATGCTTAGTAAACTTACAGCACAAATCTAGGAGGTTTCATGATGTTGACGAACTTTATGATGTCTTTGTCGGGCTCGATGTTGGCGCACGCAAACCTCTCGCTGGTCCTCTCCGGTCCGAAAATGACGAGGGACCTGCCCATGGCGGTGACGACACCTTCTAGCGGGAAGTTACTGTCCACAAACATCTGCCGCTCCCCACCAACAGCTACAACCAGTTATTGGAAAATATACATAAAACAGACCCAGATACAAAATTTAGTTGAATTAACAACAACTACATGACAGTCTGAAATGCCAACAAAACCACATCTATTATTTTGTAATAATATACGAAAACTTACTGATGGTGCCAAGCTAGCTGTAACATCTCCGACGTCACATCGCAGTGGGTTGTCCGCTCCGCACTCCTGGCTGTACAGGTCATGCTGTAATAAAACAATACTAAATTGTATGCTTATCAATCTTGTGTTATTAGTAACTGTACTCAGACAGTTGTATTAAAAATCGGTTTAGTTCTAGATTCACCATGTAACGATTTTCTTAATGTAAAAGAAGGCCTAATCTGGAGAGACCAGAACAGATAAAATATGAAATCATACATTAAGTGGATCAGCGAGTTGAGTGAAGTACGGATTCCAGCGGTAGCCGCCGGCAACGCATCTCGTGTTGGTTACCATCACTGCCGCGTCCACTCCCACCGGGTTCACGAATATCTCCCAGTTGTGGTTGTGAGTCTACAACAAATTGCCAAGTATATTATAATACACAATAACAGCGAGGTTGCTATAAAAATAAACGTGCTGACATGGCGCTTTTTGCAGACAACATTTCCCTTATTTTCAAAGTGAATAGAAAAAAAAAAATAGATGTTAATCAAGTAGACTGTCCTGTAACTAATATCCCAAAATAGTTTACTGTCAATAATTTCCTGCTGAATAAACAAAACAAAATGTGTAAAAATTTGTCATGCCCAACATTCATGTTCCACGTTTGTTTCATAAAAAAGAGAGATGGAATGGAACTTAGGCTTAGTTAATAGTACTGTGTTCTTGGATATCACACTTAATAACAATGGAATACACACATAATAACTTTGGCTGTTAAATTAATTTCTACTGTAACTATTAGTGGTAGGTTTTATAATAAAGCCTCAAAGCACATTACCGATTTACCGGACAATAAGTTCAAGCACTATGTCATGTAAGTTTTCAATCTGCAAATGTATCATTATGTGAACGATGTTGATGTCTATAAATGACACCTGCTTTGTGTATCTACTAACTTTGTAACTATAATTTGTATAGTTCAATAAAAAAAATGAAAAGTTTTTCTTGCCGTCTCTTCTTGACTATTTTCGTAGATTTTCCAGCGACGTAAGTTTGAAATACTTTAAGCGAGTATTATAGACAGCATGGTATAGAAAGTTAGAATTATTGCGTGCGAGGAACTTAGTAAAATTGCGTTAAATGCGCTCTAAACGATTAATATGAACCTTATAATGTGGATTCCAAACACGTGTTGCATATTCTAAAATACTCCTAGTCTAGGTCTTGTAAAGATGTAATATTGAGCTTATATTACGAAAGTCATTACACATACGCTTGACGAACCCGCATATTTTCCATGCTTTAGATATCGTAATCGATATGTGTCCAATAAATTGTAACTTGCTGTCTAATTCTACTCCTAAATATCTTGTCCTTGTTGTTGTTTCCAGCGGTAGAGAGTTTAGTAAAAAACTGGATGATATTATATATTTATTTTTTGTAAATTTAAGATGTATACATTTGCTTGCATTTAGTTTCATTCTGTTATCAGTGCACCAGTGTTCTAGTGACTTTAAATCGGTTTCAAGTAGAAGCGTGTGTCCTCTACGTTTTTAATTACCTTGTATAGCTTTAAATCATCCGGAAATAGAAAATAATTGTTATGTTTAATGTAATTTGTTATATCATTGATAAATATTAAAAACAGAAGCGGATCCCAATGGGATCTTTGCGGAACACCGGAAGCTTAAAAACGACTGGACTTATAACCGTGCACCACAACCCTTTGTACCCGATGCTCTTAATAAGATTGAAACCACATTAAAATAGATCCGTGAATACCAAAATGTTTCAGTTTTGCGAGGAGTATATTATGGTTAACTTTGTCAAAAATACTACTAAATCGGTGTACACTGCCTCAACCTGAGAGCGGGCATCAAGTAATTTAGATATGTCATTTACATAGTCCATTAGGTTAGTAACTTTAGATTTATTCTTACTGAAGCCATCTGATTAGAGGTTATAAAATATTTAGAATACGATGTCAATGTTATTAATATAATAGTTTCAAATAGTTTAGAGAATATGTCTATAGCTGTGAAAAAAAATTCTCTCTTTTTAAAAAATTGGAAAAACATTATTTTTCTTCCACAATGAAGGAAAAGTTAATGTTTGAATGAATGTCTCAAATATAATTTTTAAAGGTAGAACTAAGAATTTTGAGATATTTTTAATAAAAAGTGGGGAAATGCTATCTGGTCTGGCACCTTTACTGACGTCTTCACTTACTTTAATATAACCTAATTAACTTTAAGGAAAACTTTTTAAAAATTGTATGTTGCAAATAATTTTCCTTTAACAAAGGATACAATTGCAAAATTTACAGATATTACTAGCGCTGGATGATGCGCATCAAGTTTACTTAAGGGGGGAGCCTGCTTTAGAGGCTTCCAAAAATCGATTTTTTTTTTTGCACAAACGTCTTTCTAAACTATCCAAGAATGTGTCCCTAAAAATTCAGAAGCAAATTCAAATTATTTTCGGAGTTACAGAAGAAATAGTGAGCAAGCGTCGAGCAGGTAGGTACAAGCGGCCGGATCGCTCGGAATGCCTGCACTCAGCCCCTTAATCTATTGTTTCTGTTGTACTTATTATACGTATCCAAAGGGACTTATAATCCTTCGAGACACTATAAACTATTTGTAGAAGGTCATTATGGACCTATGGTAGGGATAAAAGTATGGATTATAACGGTATATATGAGCTGGCTGTGTCGGGTTGAGCAAAGCTATATTTAGCATTTAAGTTCAGTTTTGATTTGTTTTTCGACACGTGAACATATTAAAATCATGCAGAGTTATCCAAAAGTGCACAAATCTTCAAGTGAACGGACTGGAAAGCCACGGAAGTGCAGATTCCATAGCAATCAGTTTAATAATGTTTCGTCTGTGGACGATGAAGAAGCTAATACTAGCCGTAGTGCAACAAAATTGGCGTCAGCAACTACGGACGATGTTATAACTTATCCGTCTCATTGCTATCGAATAATCGAGTTTGTCTCTGTATTTTTAGCAATTTCGGAATTAGTTATTTGCAGTTCGTGTAAGCAGAGAATAAATTTTGCTGAAAGCGGCCATCGAGGTCTAGGATTCAAAATCGTTTTGTTGTGTAAATGCGGTAAACGAGAAATTCAATCCGGACAGTTTATTCACACCGGCTACGAAATCAATAGAAGAATTGTGATCAATGAAGGCTACAGTGCAGTATTGAAAACCATGCAGCTACTAAACTTGAAAATTGGACAGCAATGCAACAATTTCGCAGAGGGAGTCGACAAGGAGCGCGTCACCCGACAAAACAGGCGCGATTCATTTTCAAGTAAAGAGGCCAGAACAGCCCGCGGACTCGAACATCAGGGCGAAAACCAATTTTTTTGAAGAGTCTGAAGGGCTACTCTATGGACCAGGAATCGCTGATTAGAACATTATTGTGGTAAGTTCGATTATTACGATTTTATATGTACGAAAACTTTGACGAGCGATTTCTCGGTTTTTCATTTTTACGATTTTTGCTAATTGGCGGGAAAGATAGGAAAAAATTTAACGTTTTTATCGAAACGAGACAAAATTGATTGTATTCAGAATTAAATTCTCTGAAAAAATTTGAGAAGACTGTAGAAATATAGAACAATAAAACCTAAAAGTTAATTTCAATCGAATATATATTCCCTTCCCAAGAAAATCCTCGAATAAATCGATTTTTTTAACGTCTAAAGCAGGCCCCTCCTTAAGTAGTCCGTAGTTACAGTAACATCAATACAATCAACATTTCCTAAGATTCAATCTAAAATGTTTTGGTTATGTTTGTTTACGTAGTTGAATTGGTTTACATTATTAGGAGACATAAAATTAATAAAGGAATAGCCTAAAGAATTTTCAAACCCAGATGGAATTGTTCGACTAGAATTTTAATCTTTTTTCCATTTTATAAAGGGCAGATTAAAATCCCCGAGGAATATTGTTTCACAATGTTGGCGTCAAAAACTTTATCGGTATTGTTAAGAAATATATCTAAGGCAGACAGTGTTAGAGGAGGTGACAAATAGATAGTATATAGCAAAGTTTCTTTTACCTTGCCATTAACTTTTACTCTAATCGAAATCCATAAATCTTCACAAGTACCTCCGTAATGGGTTACACGTTTAGACTGAAATGTTTTGGATAACCCTATTAACACTACACCTCCTGTTTTACCAGTTAAGTAAGTGATTTCTCTATCCCTACGATAAATTATATAGTTATCGTAGAAAAGTTCATTATCACTGAAGTCGCTGAACAATGTTTTTGTACATACTGACACATCGTAATTTTTATTTATCTTTTAATTCCAATTTCTATTAATTTAGTTCGCATGCCGCGAACGTTCTGATAATAAATTGTGAATTTTACTGATACTAGTATATTGCCTTAGTGAATAAACGTAGATATTACAGTTT
Organism: Samia ricini; assembly: GCA_014132275.2. Taxonomy (NCBI): domain Eukaryota; kingdom Metazoa; phylum Arthropoda; class Insecta; order Lepidoptera; family Saturniidae; genus Samia; species Samia ricini. Next base: position 29,827,990 of record AP028158.1, read on the forward strand.
AGATGAACATTCATGAGATTTTCTATTTGTATCGGGATATGTGTCGTCCTTGCGAAAAAATATGCGGCTATTTCTAGTCCAGACGTATTTTATATTCTTCTCTCGTCTTCAATTCTTCTAGTTTCAGCGTATAGCGTTTTAAAATACGGAGACAAGTGTACAGAAACATAGACAAATTTTTTACTGTTTCCGTAGCCCAAATGAGTAGTGTAAAGTTTCTCGTTCTTATTGTGTGTTGAGTTTTGACATTCATAAGCGCCTTCTTAGGATCAATAAAGTATTTTTGATTTCAAATTAAACAAAGCTCACCAAGTTCCGATCTCTAACTCCGGGATATCGAAGCTTAACTTCGATACTAGTGTCGCTGGTGCTGCCGTCGTTGTGAATGAGCTGCGTCATGCGGACGTACCCGTACGCGAACCCTCCTGGGTGGTGGAACGAGGCGATGCCACGGATCTCGCGAGCCTCCGAGGGGCTGTACCCGCGTTCTATACTCGAACATGCCCATCGACGATCCCGACTCTACCCAAAACATAATAGATTAAATTATCTAACTATTAGCGCAATTTTAAATAATATAAGATAGCTTTAAAATAAAATTTACTTTCCTCACCCGTGTATGTATCACAACAGAACGTCCCAAAATGCTATAAGGTCCGAAGAGCGTTAACTGTGTTTCGTTGAAATACGTATTTAAACTTTTAGAATTGTCTAAGAGACCATATTTATCCCCCAAGTCGCCTAACTCGTACTGATCTGCTGTTCCTATAACGCACACATAATCATATTAATAGAGATATCCATCGATAATTAAACTGAATTTAAATTTTAAATGAGCATAACATTTGAAGTAGCTGAATGAGGGGCTGTTGTTGGATGACCTCAAAAATACTTGTAATTTGTTATCCGACAATAAATTTCTTCTTTCTTTCTATTAGTAATTAATTTCGTAAATTTATATTAAAAAGAGGGGTACACGCATCAAACGTGCAACAAAAAGTAAAAAAAATATTTATATTAAATTCATTACTACGCACTAGAGTCTAGTGACTAGACAAAGGTAAACCAAACATGGGGGAAACGAGTCAGAGACTAATAAGTAAAACCATAAAGGGTAAGTAATTGTAGGAAAATAAAAATCCAAATCGACGTACGTGTATCGAAATCAGGCCGTGGAAATTCTGCTCCCTAAACATTTCTGTCCAAATTTAGTAGATTTCTTTGGCGATGGCGACACTCAAGAGATTCTCAGTTGAGATGAATACAGACTCGTAAATAACCATTAATTATTTTAATTACACATATAATTATAGCTGATAAATGTAGGATGAAAGTTTTTACCGACCTTTAGTTGGCGGCGGACTTAGTGATTTGTTAACATTGAAAGGGTTGTAGGCATCGTAAAGGGTAGTCTTCTCGCAGGGAAATTCCAAATCCTTTTCCACCGGCGTCTAAAAGTAACGATAGTTCTAATTTCTACCTAACATTCCCAGTCATCATCTCGCTACCCTTTTCCCATTTTCATTTGGGGTCAGTGCAACATGTCTTCCTCTCTATTTGCATCATCATCTTCGCATTCACTCCCTTCCTAAACATATCATTTTACACAGAATACATCCATCCTTCCTTCCATCCTTTTTTCTTTGGTCTTTCCCTTCCCCTATAATCGTCCACATTCATATCCAATACCTTAGTTACAACATCCTCTTCTTTCCTCCGCATGATATGTCTATACCAGGCTAGTCTATCGCTCCTTAACTTTTCTATTACTGGCGCCACACATCATTCCCAGTAACAAAATCAAAAATTAAAGCCAAAAGCTAAAGTCAAAATCCACCAATTTTAATTAATTTTATAAACACTGTTAAATACTCGAAACCTTACCATGTGTATCTTATAATTCCTGACATCTACCAACCCGTCGAGGATGACCTGTACGTTTGTGAGGTCATATTCGGATTGCTGAACCATCTCAATTTTTCCCTTCAGAGGTACCATCTCTCCGTTACCGAACCAGTCTCTGACGACTGCTTTACGTCGATGGAGACCGTTTAATCTGGAAATTCAATTGAAAAAAGTTATTATCAGTCCAAGTAAGTTCAGTGAGGTAACCATAGTATATCGTCCCCTCTTAATGCGGCAGGCGGCTCCGGGGGGTTTCATTGGGGGGACTTTGATCCTCATAATGAATTTGGTAACGGTGGTGCGTAAATGCATTCCCCTAGTCAAAAAATAATAGGTAACCATAGTATGTTAGAGGGATATCAAGAGTTCATTCAATAGTTTGATGAAAGCATGACTCAACCTAATATGAGTTGAATAATTACATTTGTAAAAGATATCTCATTCATAATGGATTAAACTAATTACTGGAGTATTTTTCTTTCTGAATCAATATCTACTTATGGTTTCCTACCCATTGTATCTCTCTTTTTTTATATTCCAGCCTTTGTTTATTAAATAAGAAGTATTTATTATCAGTAAAAAGGGAAACTAATTTTAATGTATAATAGTTTTTCAATCCAATTTTAATATTATATATATTATATACATATATACCTATGTATGTTTATATATATACCTATGTATATAAGTAAATAAAATAAGATAGAACTCACATGGAACAAGCCATTCTCTCTCCTCTGGCAACTGGACCGTGGTCATCGTATATCACTAACGACCTCTTCAGAATGGAATTCCTTCCGGTGAGCGCCACCACGCTCTCGGTGAAGAGACGCCGCGTCAGCCGGTCGCTGTCCACCTTCTTACCGGCTACCGAAAGCATGCCGTGCCTGTTATTACACCAAATAAACATCAAAAAATACTTTTATATACACTCCTGCAATTAACCCTTAAATATCTCAAAAGTACTGTAAATTTAAGAGCAATAGAAATATGATCTCTTTAGCCCATCTGAAAAGTTACATTACAAAATACTTTGAATATTAAAAAATATACATATAAGGAATGGGCAAGTGAAAAATCGTTTAGACGTATGCTATTCTAAGGCGCGTTAGGCGGGAAATTGTATGAAATGTAAAATGTCATAAATAAGATGTTTAAGTAATAAGGCGACAGATAACTTAGTTGAAGTTTTTCGTAGACCTTTTCTCGGTAGCCTATTAGAGATATGATTATGAAGTAATTATGGAGAGATTTTTATTATACCTAGTAGTGAAATCTCCAAGCCTACAAAGTCCCTCGAGTCCCGGCCTACAATACTGGTCCGGGTGCCGCGTGTCGATATCCATTCCAAAGGGTTCGTAAACTCTTCCGGCGCTGAGGCAACGTCCCGTCCAGTTATAGTAATCTTTACCCGGCGGATGCTCGTGAATGGCCCAGCGATGTTCCCGGGTATTGTTGATGTTGGCTCCATCAGCGTGTATCTGTTTGCATTAAAAATAATAATGTTGTCAGATGGATATATTCCAAACTCCATAAGTTAAGTGACAGCTAAATACTTAGATGTGAGTACATATATAGCTCCCATTAAAACTTTAGACCATAAAGACATCGTAGTTTGTTTTCAAATTGTCCATAGAAGAAGTGATTTTCCATACCCAACTTGCACAATCATTAACGAGGGACATGCCAATACATCTCATTAAGGTAGATAAACCAACCTAACCCTGGGCAGCACTAGAACAAATCTTAACTCGTAGATTTGTTAACGAACATTTTGAATGCTAAATTATTTAGGACCATTATCTTAGCTTAAAGATAATATAAGAATATATTCTGCTATAGTACATAGGTTAAGGATCGTTAAATGTACCATGCTCTCAATTATGATGGTAGTATCTTCCCAGGGTTTGTCCAGCGGCTGTCTGAAGATCACTCTGCCTACAATCGGGTAACGGAATATCACTTGAGCAGAAGTAATTTGCGTCTGGTATTCTGTCTCGTATTCATAGGAGAGAATTATACCACATAGGTCATGCTTTGGCGGTCTCCTGTAAACAATCAGTGATATCTTTTATTTTATAATATAAAAGTGAATGACGTTCTGTCTCAAGATGGTACACACGCTAAACCCACTAACAAATTTTTAAACTTGAGTGTGGTAACTACCCAGACGTGCATAAAAAATATTCTTCAATATTTTCTACATCGACGAACTTGTTTAACATCTTTGATAAGTGAATGAAGATGATGGTTTTCAAATTATGATTTAGTAGATAAGCCGTTTTAGACAGAAAATGTCAAATACCACATTGAGCCTGAGCCTACATAACAGCAATCGCATAGTTGTTTAAATTTTAGTGTTCGCTTTGTTAGTTTCTTTGGTGAAAATCACTCTCCTAAAACTGTTACAGCAGTTACATTAACTACATCATCTAAGTCATCAACAGAAAAGTAAACGTTAACCCACCTATAAGTCTGCAAAACTTTCATTGTCCGAAAATCATCAATCAACAGATTAGGTAAAAGTAAAATGATGTGAATTGATAACCAATATTTTGAATCTCACCTCTCAAGCACTAGAGTTCTGTGCATGACGCTATGCCTGCCCTGCAGCGGTAGGAAGACGTCCCAATAGGCTCCGTTGAGCTCGTTGGCGAGCCCTGGTAGCAGGTACTTGTGATTTAGGTATTCGGTTCTACCTTTATATTTGCCTAGCAAATCTCCGACTGGGTATTGGTCTTGAGTACTCATACCTGGAAGAGAAGAAATAAATTTAAGTGCAACCACACCGCTAAAAGTATAAGACGGTAAGGTAAAAAAAACTATTACAAAGTTGCATATATTAAATCCACTGAATCTTAAACTAATCGAATTTTAAATGTTTAAAGAATTTTTGACCCTGTCACTTTTAAAGCCATTGAAAAACAAAACTATTTGTTTTTAATAAACAAACCTTAGATTCATAAGCCAATGATAATACTTATTTCATAGATTTCTTATTTCATAGTATTTTTCAGTAACGTTCTATGACTGGAACAAATCTAAGATCTACATTAATATCAGGAATATCCTACATATTATATTTAGACAGAGTAAAATAACAAATACTCGTTTACAAATTCGCAAGAATCGGCTATAACATAACATAACATAAGCTCATGCCTATTTTCCCCGAAGGGTTAGGCAGAGGTGAAATAGCGAACTACACCACCCACATTTTGCCAAGCTTAGTTCCGCCCCAGATGTGAAATTTACGGAGTTGTGAAATAAATTAAACTACTAAGCCAACGCAATTAAAATATACAGCCATTTATGCTGAATATTTTGACACTCGCAAGGGTATCAAGACCTATAGGGTACTTCTCGTGAACTCAGAATCTTGAAATTTGGTACGAAGCAACGCCTTATAGCAGAGATAAAGAAAAATTGCGAAGAGCATAAATTTTTATCGCAATCAAAAGATACAGCCGTTTATGCTGAATATTTTCGCCACTCGCAAGGGAATCAATACCTAATGAAAAAATAATAACCGGGTTATGCCAAAAACAGGCAATTGTTGTAAATTTTAATAATAATTTGTTTGTATGCTTCAAGTAAGGTTTCGACTGAGTTTCCAAAGATCTGAGTCAAAATCATCAAAATCCATACAGTTCTTTTCTTGTGATATAGTCATCGTTACATTGGAAATAGTAATTTTTTTTAATTCCAAATAATACTATTTTATAAGAAATATCGTAAGAGCCTACGCCGTTATACTATTTCCTGTATGATCATTATCACTACTCTTAAATATAAAATGTGTTGTTAATTCTTAATAATGATACTAATATTAATTATTTACGCATTACAAGTAAATGTGTTACAGTTTTCTAATAAAACGATTCTTATTGACCCTAAAATTCATAAAATACAGCTTATAAAATGTCTTTTATATTGCCGCTAGTTACTTCACAAAGAAATATTATTTGGTTTTACAAATATAAAAATAGTCAGTTTAAAATGTTTATTTTGTAAATCTATTGGACAACATCTCATGTGTCACTTCTTACATTTCAAAGCGTACAGCTGACTCAACCACAGGAGCAACGCGTTAAAATAGAAATCCACGCGTCATTTTTTATTAACTAGGTTTATGAGACATTCCTCACAAGTGTATTGAACAATATCGTAAAAAGCACGTATTGAGCATTACACACTGAGAGTGACTGAGACTCCATTACTTCCTCACCTATAGCTTTGGTAGTAGCCTCGAATTCATCTCATTCATCAATTTAGCTCATTAGTATGATACATGCGCTATAACTAAAGCACAATGTACAAATCTCGGGTAATTTTGGTTGGACGGGCAATGACTTATTCACCTCCAACCAAAAAGATTGCCTGTAATTTTAATTTAGAAGCAATCACAAAAGGAATTCAAACCTGGAGGCGGTATGTTCTTTATATCCAATTCAGTGGGGTTGTACAGTCCGCCCGTCGCATTACATCTGCTGTGGTACTTGCTGGCATCAACCAGCTTCGGCGGCAATTCCTTGATGTTGTACTGGAGCATTGAACCAACAAACCGCAAGTTCGATTCGTAATCCTGATCCGCTGATCCCAGTTGAAAATTCACCCAAGTCGGATCGAACGGAGAACGCTGAGTGAAGTCTACCGTTCCTCGGATACCATCTTCGTTGATCAAGACTCTGAAAATAAAGAATTAGCACTTTTGTTTGACGTCGTCCATAAACAAAAAGGTTACATCTCATTTTTCTAAATATTGAAATAAAAAAGTTCTTTATAAAAATGGTATATTAATTAGATACAATAGAATAGTAAACAGACAAACATATTGTCGGATAAGAAGCATGAAAACTCATTGGCACGGCGACATACCGGCCGTAAAGAACAAATCTAAAAATATTTAAATATATATAAATAATATACATGTTCTAGAAGTATTCATTTTTGGTATAAATACGTGTAATTGATAATAATAAAATGTTGAGTATTGTATCGTCATGAAATATAGTTTATTTTTTCAACACATATAGTTTACTTTTCTCCATCTACTAACATCGCATCTAGCAAAAATGCATAATAGCTTATTATATTAGTAGGAGTCTGAAGGTGGTGGCGGTGGAATAAAAGTGAAATGGTATGAAAAGAGAGAAAGCGCATAGTAATGAATGTGGTACAATAGAAAAGTAAAGGAAGGCCAAAGAAAGTGCGAAGTGTGCGAGTTATAATATGAAAGAAAAAGGAGTAAGTGGTAAGATGACGGCTGATAGTAACGTATGGAAGGCGACAAACTAACAAAAAAATGATGATGATTTAAATACAAAAACTAATTCATGATACGTTCGATACGTATCTAGAAAAGTAAGTAGGTACTTACTTTGTAGTTTTTGGTTGCATTGATCGCAACTTGGCACAAGCGAGGAAACTATCTGGATGTCTATTGTCGTAAATCACTACATACAGGTTCCGCCTCGTCACCTCCATATCATGCCTCAATATATTAATCACATCGTTCTTATACAACGTTTTCATTTTCCTTTTGTTCGCATCAGTCGCCACTTTTACCAAACCCAATCTGCTGTCTAAATCACCAACACTCATACCATCTCCACTATTTTCAGGATCAAATACCAATTGAAGCACGTTACAATTGTCCTCATAATTACCCTTGTCTGAATTGAAGATATCTGTTACAAATAGTTTCCATTTATGCTCAGTGTATGGTCCTTTTTCTGACACAGCCTTTATATGGTACAAATCAGCTTGTATATAAGAATCTGATTCGTCAAATTCTCTTGCCGATAGCCATCTAAAATATAGTGTGCCAGCTACTGGGGCCGTAAACCTGGCCACAGCATGTTTCTCATAAAGCTTATCAGTGGATAAGATGGAAGCACAAATGATGCGATCGCGTTCAGCCGTTTCTAGAACAATGCTCTTACCCCAAAGCCCGTTCGGGCCGGTCAATGTATTCTTACTTTCAAATTCTGCATGATCTTTCCCCGGGATGATAAGGTATCCTAGTTCTTCTGTCAGGTCTATTATTTCTTTGCCTAAATTTTCCTCTGAACAACGCGCATCGGAGAGATCGCGGTAATCTACTGGATACTCGTGTATGGTCCATCGCCATACTCCGTCAGGATATTGTAGTGTTGGTTGAAGATTTGTTCTGATGCTGATGAGGGTGTCGTTTTTGTGCGAAAACTCTATCTCGCCGTGGAGGCCGTGTTGGGAGAGATACGCCCGAAGCACTAGTGACCTACATGGTTCTGCAAAAATATTACTTGTAAATATTTCAGTAATTGCTCAATCATCAAAGTGACAAAGTTAGTGTTTCAAAAAATTAAACAAATTTAACAAACAATTTTCTACAAAACAATTCGGAAATGTTAACACCCATATGGTAGAGTTTGGTTTTCGACCTAATGGTAAAAAATCTACTATACATGAAGAAGAAGAAATTTACTATACATGGGGTGACGATGACTATCACATACACTCACAGTCGATGGTCAGCGTTCTTCTTAAATTATAATGTGTAATCATATGTTATATACATTGCAATAATTTTTCGCTGCTGGTAAAATTATTAAAAGTAAAATTTTAACATTGTTTTTAAATATTCCATTTGTTTGTTTATTTCATAATCATCTACCAGAGTACACCAGAGGCAATATCAATTAAATTCTGTTGATATAATAATAAACATGATAAAATAAACGTAAATTATATAGAAATAAATATTTATAACAAGTTCTACCCGCGGTTGTACAAATTATAATTATAATTCCATATCATTATTATATCATGCTTCGACTTGTACACAGTTGTTCTCATAATATATTTATATATTTCCTAATGTAACAGAATATTTACTAATACTAAATAATACCTCAATAGTTAAATCAGTTCAGTGGGTTTCTAGTTATGAGCGTTGTAACGGATAGATAGACACAGAAACGCTTTCATAATATGTATTATTGAAGTTATTATTATTATCTAACTTCACATGGGCTATGTCTATATCACAAACCATCACCATAACCTTAAATAAAATAAATAATATTTTTAGGAATACACACATACTGTTAACTGTCAAAGACGTTATCCGAATAAATAACTTTAACTAACTATAACTTATTACTTAAACTCACCAAGATAACTTAACACGAGTAACCACCAAGCCTTTGATAAAACATATTTGTACATTGTCACGTATTATCACATTTTACACAACCTTCCAAGTTGTGTTTAAGACAAAACTAAGTTTCACTTAAGTGAAAGGCCTTACCCGCCCAGCCGAGCGAGACAGGATTGTTTAGAAAGGGATAGAAGACAGTTACGTCACAAGGCCGGTATGTTCAATACCGGATTCTAAAGAATAATACATTTTTATATTTTTGCATGGTGTCCATATTATAGTAAAAGGGTATCTATTTTCTCTAATTTTCGCAAAAGTTTTAGCATTCTTACAGAATATCATATAAAGTTCCGTCTGCGTGATTGTATGTTTGTTTTTGTCTATCTTTTGTTATATTCGACGTAATATTTATAAAAAATTTGGAAGATAATCTGTACGGGATTTACAGGGTATGGTTTGTGGGACGATAAGGCCAGCTGAAGTCACGAACACCATGAAGATAGTGAAAATTAATGTGTGTTTCGTTTAATATCGAACTTAGGGCCGATTTTTTTATCCGTAGTCAACTCGAGAAATGGTTAGATTTGTAACAAATGGTTAAAATAATGCCCTGACGCGTTTTTTGAAACATAGTTAAGCTAACCATTTGTCAAAAATGTGACTATTTGTTAAAAAATTTAACCATTCAGCCTAGTCGGGTTAGCAAGATGGCGGATGGTTAACTCTAGTGCGAACAGCTCTTTCATTGCTTTTTTGTGACATTTGAAGTAGATAATTTGAAGTTTCAGTATAACATTTATGTATATAATATAATTTTTCAAATAATTACAACGTAAACCAATTAAGTATTGTTATTTATTATCTTTTTCGTAATATTTTTGTTTTATGAATTTTTGATTTTCATAAGAATTATATTATTCATAAGTATTCATTATATCAAGTATTAATCATATTCGTACAAATATTTCTTTGTCTTGTGAAATATATTTAAGACAAGACTACATAAAAAAAACTAATATCATTACAAAACGATCACAAGAAATTATAATTGAAACAGATGTTCGAGAGTAGCTCGATCCTTTGTTTTTTGTAATCTTTGTTTAAACGTCTCGAATTATGGATCCTGAAACATTTTACTGGCAACATAAATAACTAGTATTACTAAATTTGACCATAGTAGATTTTTTCATCAATAATCGAATTGCGATTATAACCATTGGTTTGTGTATTAGTAATAGTAAAATTAACAAATGGATATAGTAACTTTGACTACGGATCAAAAAATCGGTCCTTACCCAATGTGTTTCTAAATTTTATTGGAATCCTCAATTTACATTTACTTATAAGCAATGATATTATATAGATCATATTATAATTGATGATGCTTATAAGTAACTAGCTGTGTACACGCGGCTGCACCTGCGTTTCATATATTCTTCACTGCGTTATATAATTTGTAAATAATCTTTCGAAATTTATGTTTTGATATCCATTTAACCGTATTTTATTATCAATTTCATGAGTTTTAATTTTTTTACACGGCACACTAATTATTATCCTATTTTTTTTGTACTAAGATTAAGTAAAAATGTTTCTCATAAATTCAAGCACTTACCACTAAAACTGATAATTGAATCGACTTTTAAATTGTGTTTTTGGTAAAGATACTATTGTAAGGTATGCATGCGTATACGCATAAAGTATGCGCATACAAATGTATTTAGTAAAAATTGTTATGTTGATATTACAAACAGACACTTCAGTTTTATTTATTGGTATAGAAACATTAATAACTTTAGTTATGCGACGCATAACAGCAATTTCGCGCGCCATCATCTTTATGATAACTACCTACAGATCCGCATCAATATTCAGCATTGTTCTTTTACTTACTTATAAAATGTGCGATTATCACTGCTGAGACCTATGACCCACCCCTTCCTCACCCTCCCCCGTGCATCATCTCTTCAAAGTAAAGCGAAGCTTACTCCTCCCGCGCTTAAATAATACTTGAATGACCCCTAAGCTAGTATCGCATTATCTAATACAGACTGCATTCTCAATTATTCGTATGTAATTTGCGTGTGACGTCACGGGCTCTTCGGTCCACTCAGCCGCGCGAGACCGACGCAATGCGCACGCGCCGGCTGCTATCTATTCGCGTCGATTCTGACTCACTATGACGGAAATAAGGTCATTGTAATCCACACCTCGCGGTATCTCTGTTCGATTCTTTACACTAGGCACATAGCAGACGTCACGGCGTTGACAATGAATTGTTATTAGGAAAGTACGATAGATATTGAGGACAATATTTGTAATACAAACCTCGAAATTAGCATAATATTGTGTTATGTTAGTTTTCATAAATTATACTTTAAGTTTAAGTAAAAATAAACATAACCAATCTAAACCTGTAATATTAAAAGACAAAAACGAATTATTTCAAAAAAATAATATCGATTATAATAACGAAAACAGCGTTACAGTTGCAATACGTTTGTATAATGACTCGTTTTACATAGATTATCGTTTGACTTAACTTTTCCAAATAATAGTAAAATATAATCAATAAGATTTCATTATGTCATACAATACATTACATTTCCAGTTAAATCATCTTAACAATATTAGTAATTACATTAAGCAAACTCTTGCTCCGAATAATTTTCATTTGAAACTTACCAAAAATATGATAACAGACCTAAATTTAAACAAAAGTTTATTTTTTTTTAATTCTTTTAAATCCACCAAAATTCTAGCATTTAGACAGAAACACTCAAACACTGTCTCAAATATTGCAACGTTGAAATAAACTGCTAGGTCCTTGTCGCCAGCGACGCGGTGCTTGCGAAAGCCACCCCGTGTCGCCCCCATCCCAAATGCAGCGGACGGCCCCGGGGGGTTTTAGTGGGTATTTCCGGGCGACTCTCGCCTGGGTGAGTCCCACACTGGCAAGGAACTCGTCACTCCGTGCCCCCTTATCTATTGTATTTGGAGGACTCTGATCCTTCAAATACAATAGATAAGGGTAGTGCGTAAATGCATTTCCCCCCGTCAAAAAAAAAAAAAAAAGGTCCTTGTCGCCACTATCAATTTGAAAGTAGTATTGAAACCGTATAAATATCCCTCATGTAAACCTTATCTGCTAGTCTATATTTATGAATGAAGCGTCAAAATTACATGTCCTCGTTAATTTGGCTACTGTTTGAATTCCACAGCTGGCTAAATCGAGATAATTCACTTTAGTTTCCACATGACACAGAATGTTCACAAAACAATTATTATATTACCCGAACTCAGCCATTTTCATAAAAGCTCTAATAAGTGATTGTACTTTATAAAGTGCTAAGCTACTTCCAATAATTTATCCTTTATCAGTTTTCCTTAATGCTGAATTTTGGTAAACAGATAATACAACGAAAGATACTAGTTTGTACAGTATGGTAATATAGTGTCTTAACTTTTAACCTATACATTCTTTATTTAAAGTCTACTCGAAAAAAATGTAAACAAGGCATAATTTTAATACCAGAAATAATCACAAAGTAGCCTTCCCATACTTTTAGGCTTAGTAAGTTCAAAAAAAGCTTTTTATGAAATAGTGTCAGGTTTTACAATATGATGGTTAATGTGCTTTACATTACCGGTTTATCTGGCAATAAGATTAAGCACTTTGTCCAGGAGGTTTTAATGTGCAAAGGTTATTTATGACAGGTGGGTCATTACGTGAACGATAGCTATGTCTGGAAATGACTCCCTTCTCTATACTTCCGCTAAAACCGTCTGTAATTATGAACTTTATAATTTAAACATACAAATATTTTATAAAAAAACTATATCGAGATTCCTTACCAGATCCTTTCTTAGCGGATGCTTTCATCATAAAAGGCATCTATTGTCAGAATGTGAAACAGTTTTATCTATACAAAAATATAAAAGTTGATCTCAAAATACAAAGAAAAGATAGGTTTTTCTAATAAGGAGCTTCGTTTTGTACCGACCGTGTATGAGATTACCTTGGGTGTCCGAGATTTGTTTGGAATTCTATATCTCTGAAGCTTTTCAGAGTTTTTTTTTTTCAAAATGATTTTTTAGTTAAAAGTTACGATAATAAGGAAATCTTGACTCGAGCACCAATATTATAACCAGTTAAACAAACAGCTGGATGAAGTTACAAATCCTTCGATTAAAATTAAACATAAAACATTGAATAGAAAAAAGAATAAAATATCATTACTTAGATAAATCCTAGCTGTACGTAATGAAACTGTAATTTACAATATAAAGACCTGAAGGTCGACCTGTTTTCTATCTGAAAGAGTCAAACGGAAAATAAAGACTACTGCCATCATTTAGTTTCTAAAAACTTTAATATCACCAAACAAATATACGTTTCATTTTAATTTGTAATACCTACATTAGAATTCTATTTTTTTCACACGGAATAGGCCTGTGCTTTGACCACAATCTCACCTGATGTTAAGTGACGATGTGGTCCAGGATGATAAACACTCTAAGCCTAGAGGTATTCTCAAATGATGCTGTCGGAATACACCTATTGGTATTTGGCAAAAGGTTTTCAAACTTGAGGGCGGTATCTACCCAAGGCGGGCACCATTAGAGAATGCCCTACCACCATGCTATAGTTTCCTCACGATGTTTCCTTCACCGAAAGCTCAGGCCGATTTTAGAGTCGGAATAGGTCGAACCCGCGTCGATTGACTATTTTATTTGTTAACTATTATCAACGAACTTCCTCATAATATGTAAAAGGAAAGTAGCTTATTTATGATTTAGTAAATTACGCAAAAAAGCGGTTTTAACATTTGCACGTCCATCCATCCAATCAACCGAAAGAGATGTTCCACTAAGCATATGTCCCCGCAAACATCTCCATAACGACCGGTCTTACGCCACCCGCATCCAGCGGACTCTCGCGACATTCACCAAGTCATCGGTAGTTCTTGTGAGGAATCTACCCATGCTGCGTATTCCGGCCGTAAGCAACAGCCATTCGAGAACCCGTTGACTCCATCGGGCATCGGTTCTACGAGCAACGTGTCCGGCCTGTACTCACAGAAATTTACCAACTCTTCAGCAATGTCGGTTTCTTTGTTTTTTAGTTTTTCTTCGGATCTCCTCATTTCTTATTCGATCACGCAGTAAAACTTCGAACATAGCCCAATCCACTGCTCTTTGGGTAACATTGAGCTTTCTAATTCAGCCCATTGTAAACGACCAAGTCTCAGTGCTATAAGGTTGAAGACTTGAGGCAATGCATACCGCATTTTTGCGTACGCAAATTTTGCGTAGGTTTAACTTATATTATTTTTATTTATCACATTTTCAGACCGATGATGGTTTGATTACAAGATGCAAGGGAACGAAACGTTACGGCCAAACTTGAATGTATTCTAAATTCTTTGACAATTTTATTGTACTTCAAATATTGCCTTTCTCAGTACCTACTAGCAAAGAGGAAATATTTTGAGGATTTAAGTACCTACTTAGTTCTTTGAGTCAAGTCTTATGTATAAATATGTACAAAGCATGAGTATTGCTAAGCAAAAAATAAAATACGTAAGTGATATCCTTGAGACAGCTATTAAATCTTAATAAAAAAATATTCTCTGGCCGACTTGAATGGAGCGTAAGTTTATAGCTGAGATATAACGTATTCGTGACCATGACTCTTGTGATATATTCAATTAACGAGGTATCATCAAAGAACCTACATGTTGTCTATTCTAGATAACAAGCCGAAGATAGCATTTGTATTAAAAAAATTTGAACATATGAATGACGACCGAATCCACCAAAACCATAAATATGTTTATAGGACAAGGAATTCCTTTTCTAGAAACCCTTGTCGATTTTTAGATTTGTAGTTCTCTGAACTCAATGTTTATTTGTCATTATCATAAATACATATGATGAAAATTATAGTTTAAAAAAAGACTATATTTCATAACAGTGCAGCAAAATCTTTAAATTTAAACTTTATTTGCGTGTGTTTTATAAATTAGTGGTTATAAATTTCCATGACGTTTAATTCCTAAAAAAAAAATACGTAAACATTCCGAAATCGATGCCCAGGAAACTAAAACAGATCAAGAGGCAGGTGAGCTGATTATTTTTAAATCATAACAAAACCGTTTGGCCACGGCCGAGCGTTCGCGCGACCCAAACTGTTCTGATACAGAATCGAATACTATCTTATTTGTCGAACTAAATATGGAATCGTTTGAGCCTGGCCGGTCGGCTGGTCTACTGGTGGGAGAGAGGGGGCGTTCCTCTTGGATCATCGAGTGGGAGCGAAATCTCGGAGTCAGGGTGGGACTGCCGAACGCTTCAGTCTCTCCTTCGTCGATCGACCAACACACAACACAATGGTAAGTGTTAGTGAACCCTGTGAATATAGTGAAATGTGAAGTGAAATAGTTAACATTCTAATGATAAATTTAAATAATTTCAACCTTTCAATTCACGTCAAGATTTTTCAAATAAAAATCAAGAATGTTGCGAAAAAAAAATATTAATAGCCGCAACCGGTTAAAGTTATTGTTAATCGAATTAAATTTAAAAAAATTGCTCCTAAATAAAGTACCAGAATCAAAGCTAATAATCAAAACACATTTATTAACAAATAAACTGATAAACATGGAAGCATTACAAACTCGTTGTATTTCAAAAACAAGATGCCATAGTAAACTTAATGACACGAACAAACTTTAGAGATAACTGAGTTATAAAAAATAATTAATAGAAACCAGAATTTTAGTGTGGTAATTGGAGCAAACAACCGTCTAATAATAGCCACTTTACGTAACGCAACAGTTATGAGTTGCCGGGTGTAAACGAAGCCGGGAACAGAAGCTAAATATAGAGGCGTCGGCGCAGACACGCCTAAATCGGTTTCGACTGATGAAAGCTATAAAATTAAAATTGATCGTTTATTAAGAGTTTCACTTTAATTATTAAATTTAAATATTTTTTGCCCAACATTGAAACAATAGAATTCCTTAATCCGAAATAACCCTAAAAGTTAATATAAGCCGATTACTCGAAATTAGAACAAGAATAAATACAAATATAAAAAAATCTACTTCAAGGGGATTCAAAAGCTAAATTTATGTATGTATGTATGTATTTAACCTTAGTAAATTTTTATTTCAAGGCAATTAGCATCGATTTAATCTAACCCATGTAATGAAAAGATAGAGATTTTTTATTACCATAAGTTGTGAGATGTTAAGTAACTCACAATTACTTGCAGGCGGATAAAGATAAAAAAATAAAGAAGAAGAAGGTAAAGGAAGACGCGCCCGCCGAGGAAGCCCCGGCCGCGCCCGCCGCCGCCACCGGCGACAGGCAGTCCTCTCGTGGAAGCCGAAAAGCCAAGCGCACCGGCTCCAATGTCTTCTCTATGTTCTCACAGAAGCAGGTCGCCGAGTTCAAAGAGGTAATATCCGAAACCTCATCAATTTTGGCTAGATTAAAACAATTAAAGTAATCGCTAAATCAACCATTCCTATCACATGCAAGATGGATAAATGATTAAATATCTTTAAGGAATGAGCATTTCCAGAGACATAATGTTTAACATTCTGAGTTTTAAAACTATATTCCTAAATGTCGATAGCTAATCAGACATACGGAACAATCACTTTATTTATTGATTAGTTTTTTTGCATGTAATTTTTCTAAATATCTGGTTATATAGATTATGATTCTGATGATAATGATATGACCAAAACAATAATATTGACGCCATTCCTCTCGAGCTATGCTAATTGTGTCACATATGTTTAGCACGTGCCTCTCTCTGTTTTGTAAACAAAGTCATCCTTTGCCCGTATTGTTTCTATCAATCCTAAAACTATTGCTGGAGTATTCGTAACGTTTCTGTTTATATTCATATTTCTTAGTAAAAAAGACCTTGAATTGTATTCAACAGACTTAACATGCCTAAGCAGTTTATTTACACTTCATTATTATCAACCCACAGGCTTTCCAGCTAATGGACCACGACAAGGATGGCATCATCGGCAAGAACGACTTGCGCGCCACAACTTCGACTCCCTGGGCAGGCTCGCCTCAGAGAAGGAGCTCGATGAGATGGTCGGCGAAGCACCCGGTCCCATCAACTTCACCCAGCTGTTGGGTCTCTTCGCTAACCGCATGTCCGGCGGCTCTGACGAGGACGATGTCGTCATCAACGCCTTCAAGACCTTCGACGAGGAGGGCAAGATTGACTCTGAGAGACTCAGGCACGCACTCATGACCTGGGGTGATAAGTTCTCCGCCGACGAAGTCGACGAGGCTTACGACCAGATGGAAATTGACGACAAAGGCTTCATCGATACCACAAAGTTGATCACGATGCTTACCGCCAGCGCTGAAGACGAGGAGGGCGGTGAAGCCGCGTAATGATTCCACCTGTACGTTAAGGTCTCGAGAGGCGAGCAGCAGCGGTCGGCCGCCACGCCCTGCCCTGCCCTGCCCTGCAGTGGTTCCAAACCATCGGATTAAACCGTCACGATATGAACCGAACATCTTTTTTTTTTATTTTAATTTTCTACATACATAATAATTTATTGTTTCCATTTATATATAATGAAAATATAGTTTTACTATAATTATCAAGTTGTAGTACTATTCCCGTACATGCGAGACGATGTGAGTGGATGCGAGGCGACGTGAAGCGGCGGCTGTCACACGAATACTGTGTATTCATTATACTCTTGTTTCTAAATAAAGCTATACTAAAGTCTGAATGAAATGACACTGTGATCGGAACGGGGTCACATTTTGTATTAAGCTTGACTTTATCATTATACACCACATACTTACCTCACTTTTCAGCTCACTTACTTGAAGGTTCCTCTCTAGCAACTCGACATCATTTGAACCGAAACTGAACTGAATTAGAATGTCATTTATTCAATATCTCGGTGTCGTACTATAAACATATAGATCTGAAAAACTTTGCTTTACTGAAAACCATGAGTATTGTCTGTTGCACTAAAAATTTACACTTATAACAATTCCTATAGGCTTTTTGATAGTGGGTTTTCTAACAACCACCTGACTAGATACTAACCTGAAGTTGAAATCTATCTCCAGACAATAATATAAACGACCTCCCACAGCAGCATTTTAGAGCCAGTATCACTAGGCATAGTGTGCTACCATCTTCAGGCACATCGTAACTTAATTTCATATATGAGATCGTTATCAAAAGATAAAAAAGAAAATAAAATAGAACTGTTGTCACAAATTTATATGACTCGATTGCAGGCCAACAAGAGGCAAAAAATCTATACTTATAATAAAAGGCTAACGAGACGAAATCTGTACATAGAAGATATTTACGAAAAAAATACTATGCGGAGCTTCAGTATCGACTACAGAACACATTTTGAATTTTTTTGTTGTCTGCTTATTTATTAGTTTGTTCGCCAATCACGCAAAAACTACTGAACCGAATTCGATGAAAGTTGACAATGGCATATTCAGCTTCCATGGGCCGAATGTAGGCTGCAAATTGTTTAATTCCAAGTTGATGAAGCCGCGGGCACAGCTAGTATAATATATAATAGCAATGTTATCAAAACGTGTAGGTTAAATTAAGATAAAAAATAGAGTTATTTGCTTTATCTATGATATAAACCATTTTGTTATCTGTCGTCGCAGTTGATATCTTTGTATTTGACTCTATATCATGCAATTTTGGTGGCGTCAAAATCAAAAAATCAAAAATATCTTTATTCAATTTAGGCCCTAAGAAGGCGCTTATGAACGTCTAAAACACTACCACCGGTTCGGAAAACAACCCAGCCGAGAAGAGCCGGCAAGAAACTCGATCTGGTTCTTTTTTTTTTAATAAATATAATACATTTTTTTTTCATATAAAAAACTATACAAATATTTTTTTTTGTGTGTTAGTGCGTTTTGTGTGATATAGTTTGGTTATTGTGTATAATTCACGTTTATTATGAAAAATAACGCGTAGTGTTTATTCTGAGATGACGACAAAGGACCATCGAAAGTTCGAGCAAGATGAGTCACAGTTTGCTAGAGCTTGGTAACGCTAATAGAAGATTGAAAACACATCTTACCTACATGACATTAGCATTAATTGTTTGATCACAAATTGCCATTATTTAAGAAGAAGAAGGGTTTATCTGACGTTGGCATCAGCGTTGCCATTTATACGGCAATTGCTGTGGTAATTAGGATCGTGCAGCAATAAAAACACGGTATCCGGCAGAACAATGATTCCCGTATTCTAAAACACGGCAATCAGAGCACAAGCCCAATCGAAGTGCATATAATTAATTATTATTATTCAGTCCGCTAATTGACTTCAGTCTTTATACTTAGTTGAATAGTGTAAGTAATACGAATCGAAATTTCTAATGTGCAAAACGAAAACAGTGAAATCGAACAGTTCAGCGGATAAAATAGTGTGAATTGCCCCTTTGTTTCGCTTTAAGCATGCACCACTTTTCGCTTTAGGCAACTTCTGATTATTGCCTGTTTTTGTGTCCGAGTCAAAGGACTCATAATTTTCCCGAAGTTGTATATGAAGCGTCTGACTACACTACTCTGTTCACTTTGATTTATGACAAGATATACAAAATAGGCACTTAGTGATAAGACGCAAGAATGCACATTACAGTGACAGCTGTCACTTAAATTGACCCATTATGCGTGGCCAACAGGCGCTGGTAAATAAGCTCCTCGCGAGTTTACACATGTCTGAAGTCAAATACTTCGGTTATAGCTCTGAAAACTTTAAATTAGCTCAGCTAAATAAATAGATGTATAATCACTGCCCTATGCTAACGCTATGAAACAACTTTTAGCACCGTAAATATAATAATAACGAAATAAAATCAACACATCCACCATAAATAATAACACGTTGCTTGCAAAACAGTATTGTACAAATTTGAAGTCAACCAAACGAATCCTAAATTACGTGAAAGATAGCTCAAATATAATTTTAAGATAGGAGAAGAAATAGTCATCTTTGATATAAGACATTTATATTATGATGATTGTGATCAATGACCAATCCATTGTTATAATAGCAAATATTTCTTTTTAATTTTTACAAAGAATGATTTTATGAATCTTGTAAAACTCTTACAGGGCATGAGTTTACTTAGACTTGTCCAATTTATTTTTATTACTGTACAGGTCAGGTATAAACAATTATACAAAACTTTATAGGTATAAACCAATTGCAAAATTTAAATTTTGTTAAAATTTGTATGAGACAGGGCAATTTTCCAACTTTTACCCCAAAACACGGCAATCATTTTTTTGTTATTGGCAACGCTAGTTGACATTGACAAGTTTGAAGTTATTGTCGTAATAAGTTCAAAATGATGTCGGAAACTTTTACAAACACAACAAAAACATTCAAATATTCTTTTCCAACATGTACCAACGAAGAAGTTTTTTTTCAACTTGGAGGTGCCTGTGGAAATACCATACGATGGATCCACACGAGAACTCGTCCAAAGGGTCATAAATATGTTTCACATACCGGTGTATTTGGAGGATGGTAGGCGAATATTGTAAATAAATGTTCATGAATAATGAAAAAAAAGCATAATTATCTAACTGCTTTATAGGTACCTATAATAATGCTGGTATATAAAATCATAAATGTCTTGGCCATTGTCTGACAACTGAATATATAGTTAGTATTTGTAAAATAAAAGCCAAGATCACTGCCTTTTTTTATCATATTGTGTATAGCAGTTTTAATTTTTTGTTTTATATAAATTGAGACTTCCACGTACAATGAAGTAATTTGTACAAATCATTATCTAAATACTATTACATATATTACAGAGTTTACTGAGAGATTAGCCAAATTTGTATCAGTTGAAACAAAAAAAATTTCACAATGAAAGAGATGAAAAGCTTCTAAACAAACTGAAAAACAGTGAATTAAATGTAGAGAGTATTGTCAAGAATTGGGAGAAGATGTTTAAAGAGAATGTGGTAGAATTTGCTGAACAGAAAGGCACTCCAGATGAAGAGGTAGTTGACAAAATTAGAGTTTTTATCTTATAAAATAATACTACTATGAATATATTAATCATGCAGAGCAAGAAAATTTTTCCTCTTTCAAAACATATCAAATATTTTAATTATCTCTAACTTGTAGCTTGTACTTAACTGGTCAACTACGAAACCTGGCATTTATGTTTATGAATTGTTTTCCTATTGTTAAGTTTAACCAACATAGTTCAGAGATTAATGAGTCATTAGAATGTACATAGACACTATTTTAATTATTCAAACACTGGAGGACATCTATATTATGGAGGCAATATTTTCTAGTGTTTGTTTACATAACTACTACATGCTGAAAACTGGATGCAAATAGATTTATAAAATTGCTACTGGGTACTTAGTTCAACTTGTTTAAATAAGAACAAAAGATCAAACTTTAGAATAAAAAAAAAAATTATCTGAAATCTAACCTTATAATAAAATGCTAAAGAAAATAAATTGTTTGTCAATCATACAAAAACTACTGTACTGAATTAGATGAAATCTGGTATGATAAGTAGTTTATAGTTTCATATAGGATACTAGATATATATCTAAAAACCATAATATTGAAGTGCATGCATAATAACACCTATAAATATAATAAAAGGCTAAAAAATAAATTTGTTCATGAGTCATGCTAATGCTACTGAACCAAATTCCATGAAATTGATATGTTTATACTCTGTAGTAACATAAAGGGTACTAGATTTATATTTAAAGTCATGATATTGAAGTGCATGCATATCCTGTAAGGAACCTTTAGCTAGTTACCTTTTTGTGGCTAAGTGCCTTCAGCACTCGCCCCCAAAGTCACGGTGAAGCTGTAAAGGCCCTTCTGGTCAACAGCATTAGCTAGGTTAAAAAAAAAAGTGCATGCATAATAAAAAAAAAAAATTTATATACTTCTGTTGTAAAACTTTATATTTAAGGTCTTAGTTATGAATGAAGTAGTCTATATATAGCCTGGAGTAACATAGAGGTAAATTTTTTTGAAGTTTATCCCAAAGTGAGAGAAAACTGGCATAAATTCCATTTGGAAGGAGTAGCATGCACAGCTAGTAATTATATACTAGTTATTTCAATTAATGGTTTTTCAAACCCCTTACATTTGAAAGGTTTTTGCTACGGCTTATCACAAGTTGGTCCACTCTCCAGCACTTGAAACCATCTTACAAGTAGAGAACTCATATGCAAAGACCGTGATGTCCACTCTCAAGAACAGGGATGAAGATATCAGGAAACTTACAGAGAAGTTGGTGATTTTTATTATTATTTAGATATATAATGTATTTTTTATTATGATATATTTACATTTGTCATCCACACTGCAGCTTACAACTAACAGAGCAACAACTAGTAGTTATCTAATTTATCTGATCTTGAAATGTGAGATGCAGAATTAGATCACTTTGAAAACATTTCTATTATTATTTGTATTATTATAGTTGCAGTAAACTTAAGCAAATAATTATAAATAGTTTGAGAATAGGAATACTGTTAGATGAGCTTAAAATTAATGATTTTTAAATTAAATTCGTAACATAGAGACTTCACATGTCTATATTTTATGATTATTATAGACCTAATTGTAAATCTTTAAATGGCTAAAATTCTGTTGCATGGTAGCTCTGTACCTCTACTGTAGCAGTACCTTAATGTGTGAATATGGTAGTTTTATTTAAGTGTTTGGTGGTCACAACCCACTTGAGCGTGAATACCCTACTAAATTTACCAGATTATTATCATTTTTCATTAGATAAGATTAAAGTTGAACATTAAAATCTATAAAAAAATAAAAAGTGAAACAAGCAATTGATAGAACATGCATGTTAAACTGACTGATAAGATGCAATGTCCAGATTTTACTAAACATACATGTTATGGCAGATCCTTTACAAAGTTCGATTACTGATGCTCCACCACCATATCAAACAGTTTCTATTGTAATCTAGTCTGATTATGTTCTTGTGTCAATTTTTTTATTGGTAAGGTTGGCAACACATTTCAATTCACTACTCCAGAGTAGTGAACATACTGATAGCTCATAGGGGCTGTTTTAGTATCAATCAACCCCCCCCCCCAACCCATAACCCTACTTGATTACTTGTTATTGTTTTGAAAATAATAGATTAAGAAGTAAATATTGCTTAGAAAATGACCATTCAGATGCTCCTGTCCCCGCCATGTCATAAGTAAGGCTAAAGCATAGAGTGCTCTAGATGGTTACATAAATATAGTCAATGCTATGCAGTTAAATAGAGTTGGTGTTGCAGACAAACTGATGAGATGGAGGAGAAGCTGCGGCTCCTGCACACCTCGAGCTGCGAGGAGGAGATCAACGAGCTGGCGGCGCGACAGTTCGAGGAGCAAGCCGTCGTGGCGGGCCGGTGGGGCTCCACGCTGGACGCGCTGCACCACGCGCAGCGCGCTCTTCACCGCGCTTGGCTCATGAACACGCTCGACCACCAGGCCTCCGCCCCGCTGCACACGCCCACGTACGTACGTACACACACACACACCCGCCCCCATCCCCATCCTCCTCATTCATTCATTTGTACTCAAATGTTAGCCTGTCCATGATAAATAAATTTTTGGTGAAGGTTGCATTTCAAATAAAACGTAGAAATAACTATTACTATTTTAATGTTCCAAAATGTCTACATAGGATATCGTGTGTACAGAATGCACTGTATGTGCATTGAATGTGCACAAATTAAAGGCAAAACACTAAAAATAGTACTCTTCAAAGACCTTAAACTCTCCTAGCATGTATCATAGAACACAATGATTTTATAACTAACTAATCAGAATTAGAAGATAATCAAATCAATAAATAACTTTTTTATGGATAATCGCCATTGTCGAACTAATATCTGCTATTTATACTTTTTTGGAGATTTGTACGCATAAATCCACATAGCGAACTTGTTATTCGAAAATGTTAGTAAATAGTAATAATAATAAAAATGTCGAAATCTCCAAAAAAGCATAATATAAAAGATATTCATTTGACAAGGAGTTATGAGAATAATAATAAACAGCAATTCACCGCTGGGAACATTTTCTCCATCGTCCATGAGGGATGTGGAGGGGCCGGTGGGAGGGGGCGAGCAAGCCGAGCTGGGTGCTCCGCCCCCCGGGCGCGCGCGGCTCGAGGAGAGCTTCACGATCCACCTCGGCAGCCAGCTGAAGCAGACGCACAACATCCGCATCGTCGGCATGGACCCGCTCGACCTCTGCTACCTCGACCATGACAAGTGATTGCGTGTTATTTCCTATTAACAATTATTCTGACTCGCCTTGTCTGTCGGATAGAGCGGGAAGCTGCTGGGGTTCAACTGCTGTCAGCTCCCGCACCAGTGTCAATAAACATGTAATCAGTTTGAATCTCATTAGCACGTTTGTTGGCTGTTTACATTTTCTGATCTAGTCCGCATAGATATGTAATATTCTTTCGAACGGTCGGTTACAAGACGAAGTAGAACTGCTTCCAGCATCACCGAGTTACAATACCTGGACTGAACAGATAATTGTACCGAATGTACTGCTTTGACTGATATTATCTCTTAGTGGGGGATCCAGTAAAACCTTTCAGATTTACTTTTGTTGCTGATGTAGGACTTGGTCACCAATTTTTCAAATTATCTAAATACAATAATCTGTGGAGCTTTTTAAGCATTTGTTTTTTCATTACCAAGAAGTTAATTCTTTTCATTTCTGGTAAAATGGCAAGTTTCTTGTGGAGGAGAGGATGTCGGCTCCAATATGTTCAGTATGAATAGTAGACAGAAAGTGTGTCCGTGGGGCAGCCCGGCGGAGTGGCGGCGGCGGCTGCAGACGTCGCTGTCGCTCTACTCCTCGGAGCTATCGGCGCTGGTGCTGCTGGCGGAGCCCGACCCGGCGCTGGCAGGCCGGGGGCTCCGCGTCGCCTGCAACTCCACCGAGCACCACTTCCACGACACCGACCACCAGCTCAGGGACATCGCTGAGCGAGTCAAAGAACCGGTCAGCACAACATGGCTCCTTCACTCTCACCTCTCAGCTGTCATCTCAACATCCACTTTTATTCTATACCCATACCTTCTTTAGTCTCCCCTCCACCTCCACCTCTATATCCGCCTTCATAAACACATCTAATCAGTGATATTACCAGTATCTGCAGAGTCACCTCGCAATCCTCTCTTATCTCAAATTTTCATAATATCTAACGTCAACTACTCCATGACTGCTACAGTCCTGTGCATCGCCCTTACTTCTAAACAATGGGTATTAGCATTCTGTTGTATCGTCTGGTTACAGCTTTTTCATTATTCATGTCTTGAACAGCTTTTTCTGTCTCATCGTCGATTGTCTCTTGTATTAAAAACTATATTTATTGACGTAATGTGGAATTTCTTATTATCTATTAATCATTCAAAATTTGTGAACAAATGTGATTGCGAAGGTGGAAACTCGCAACCGTCAGCGCCAGCAGCAGCACCAGCAGCTGCAGCAGAGCGGCGGCGGGGGGAGCAGCAGATGGGGCGGAGGCAGCCGGCTGCAGCCCGGAGACGTGTTCATCACGAAGCACACGAACCTCGCCGACGTGCACTTGATATTCCACCTCGTGCAAGTCGACGATCACCTCCGATCTGGTACTTTCCCCTACACCATATCATGTCGTTCCTAAATGTTTCCATATGACATTATAACATAGAACCTGAACGATGATCCTCCAGGAGACATAACGTCCCGTCACCCCGCGATCCTGGGCTTACGTAACATCCTGAAGGCGGCTTGCAGCAATGACGTCACCAGCATCACTCTGCCGCTGCTGCTGCGCCACGACCTCTCCGAGGTAACATTTATATACTAAACATGATAATGTTCAAATTCGCCTACGATTATGCCAATCTCCGAATAATGAAAGACAATGATAAATCGGCCCCGAGTCCCGGCGGGTAAGAGTTTGGGAGTTCCACCAGGGACCTGGCATCACAACCGACTACGGAAGGATCTGGTAACGCTGCGGACGGACGAGACCATCGCGGAGCTAGGGGAAAATATAACCAAGTTACGGTGGGGGATTATTTGAAGACCGAAGTGAAGAAGGTGACTCCGTAATCCTCAAATCCAGTAACTTTCTGTATTTCCGGGAGAAACAACAATCCTAAAATGTTGTCACACGGCAAAAGAATCTAGCGGTTAACTTTTTTGTAAAAGTGACAATTTCCTTTTTTAAAAATGAAAAACCATCCCACTTCTGAGATATACCTAAAGAGAGTCAAGTGAATGTAATTTGTGTCGCGCCTTTTACTCGCAAGTAATTTATGCGCGACATAAATTCGATTATATCACCAAAAACCCCCCCCCCCCCTCTCCCCACTCCCTCGTACCCGCGCGTCGTACAGAAATTCAGTTGCAGCTGCGTGCGTGAGTTGACAGGCAACTTAGTTTGCGTTGTCGTAGGAAATAAAATATACTTATATAAGAAACCAAATGCAGCAAACCGCGTTACGCGAAATGCACAAGTCACAAAATGGCGCCGCGAGTCCTCGTACTCAGCTGTTCGAGAAACCTCACGAACGAACAGGCTGCTCCAGCACCGTCGACCACAATCATACGCTGCGCCAGGTTATGCAGAAGACGCAGCCTGGTTAGGTGCCCAACAAGGAGAAGGTCGGGGGAATCCGCAGGATATGGGTGCTGCAAGATCGGTTCTTGTGATCTTTGGAAGGTGGTTGTGTTCAGCAGTGGACATGTTTGGGCAAACGTGACTATGGTACATCTATAGAAGGTGATCCGTCCGTGTTTCCGAGTAATAAGTCGTCTGCAACGAGTGTACGTACACTGTGCAGGAGACGACGGCGGCGTGGTGCCTGCGCCGCGCGGAGCTGGTGCTCAAGTGCGTAAAGGGGTTCATGCTGGAGGCGGCCGGGTGGGGGGGCGCCGACCTCCGCACCCTCACGTTCGCGGCGCCCGCAGACTCCGCCCCCGAGCTGTTCGCGTCCCTCGCCGCGCTCCTCCCCTCCATCTTCCGTATCTCCAACCCGGTCAAGTTCAAACCGACCGCGCACTCCGTCTGACCTCCACACGCAGACGCGCACGCGCACTAACACATGTATACTCACTATCGTCATCGAAATATATATATTGTAAATAAAAAATAAATAAAAGGAAACATTATTACAGCGTATATTATTTCATTTTTGTTATATTACCATGCCAACCATATATCGCATAGCATACCTCTCCCCCCCCCCCCCCGTCACTTTCACCTCGCTCTGAATTTTCCTATAGAATTTATTATATGCCACACTTCACCATAGACTAAAATATCAATTACAATGTGATAGAGAAATGCTTAAACTACCTTTTCACACGGCTTCGGTTGTGTATCGTACTTACTAGTTCATGCGCATTCACCATTTCATGAGATTTATAATACGGTCAAATTCCCCGTCAATAACCGCTGGTTCGAACCTAGGTGAGTTCTGTTGTGTGATAAATATATCGGACAGACAACTTTTATATATAGTGAACATTAATATCCGTCAAATTGTAGGTAAGTCGCGAATTGTGTGCGGCGCTCACCTACGAGATCGTCAGTTTGTATTTTAATAAAGAATGGACACAACTCGATCCAGTGTTTTCTTAAAAATAAACCAGGTTCAACTTTTAAAATTAGTCTGAACTTTCGGTGGAGGAAAGTATCATGAGATAACCGAAGCACTGTGATAGGACATTTTCTAGTAATGTGCTACCTCCCTCGAGTCTGTCGTCAAATATCAACAGGAGTGTTCTGACAGAATCACTTGAGAACCAGTACCTCCAGGGTGAGAGTGTTTACCATGTGGCTTAAACACCACAAGACTTACTAACATAAAAACCACCGACGCTTTATAAGTACTTAATAAAAAAATGTTACGTTGATATTGCGAACATTTCCAATTTTATTTATTTATTTAGGAGACTACATAATCACATATAATAAGCTCAAATAAACTTATTTTAAGGAACAATTAATCAAAACGGAATATAATTACGTACATTTACATCACTTTGTTATCCGTAAACTGCCGCAAAATTCAATATTATTAATGTTATTAAAACAAAGGATATATAGAAGTTAGCAGAAGTAGATTAATAAAATATTTATTTACTATTTAGAGCATTATTATAGTATAAAACACTTGAATAAAAAGTTTTGTCACGTGTAAAATATAAGTCAAAGTCAAATAAAAAGCTTCATATCTTTCTAATCATTTATTCAAATTATTTCACAATACTTTTAAAATGAATTCACAAATATCGCAATTATTATTTGTCTTTCTCATAATTTCGTTTATTCTTTTAGTTAATATAAATTCTGTTTGAGTTAAATCATTTTGAGGGTTGATATAGAAGTTAACAAACAATTAATTCTAGACAATTAAAATGTATATTAAAAGTGTTCCTCCACTCCAGAGACAAATTAACGTTTATTTTAGTTAAATTGAATCACATTATATCTGATAGTTGTCTAAAGCTAGAATTTATGGAAACATTTTTAAAACTAAGACCTAAGACTAAGAACTAAGATAAAAGCTTTATTATGATAAAACTATTAATTAAATTAAAACGTGATTGATTAGACTAAAACCTTATATTTTTTAATATTAAATTAATTTTATAAGGAAACATTATGACAATGACATTTACTTTAAAAAAATGCAAGTTCTCCGTTTCCCCAAGTATGTTTGTGTGCGAATTTTTTAGAAAGTAAACGATTGATTTTTGTGATTCATCCAAACAAACCAGAGAAAGATTCTTGTTAAGAATAATGTTATTAAAAGTTTTAAATTAAATGTGAAATTAAATCGAAGAGAAACGAGCACCTTTGGAAATAATTTAAAAATAACTCGACAATTAAGTTTGTAAAAAAAAAACAGTACAGTGTTATATTACTTAATAAAACATAATTTTATATATTTCAAATGTAACATTGAGATTTCATAACATGTAAGTAAAAGTAAGATAAATGTTGAAAAGGATAATAATAAAGTGTTAGTAAAAATGTTAAAAATGAGTAATTCAAAACATGTGAAAAGTGAAGACATTAAAACGACAAAGATATTATTAATATTATAACGTTATCTAAGTATTAGTTTATGGATTAGTTGTGCTGTGACACACGCACACACGGATCGGCCGGAGCTGCTAGTGACGTCATAGCGCTGGTATGTCACGGCATTGCGTCACAGACTCGGTATGGAGAAGGACCGACACCACATTCTACCGCTGTAAACCAACACAATCATACTATTTTAACATACATTGTATATTTATGCTAATAAGTAAAATTGAAGCGCAGACGGTTTCGAAACATACGTAGCGCGACGTAGAATCGTTTAAAGAAAAACCATTTTTGTTCGCGTTAATATATAAAATAAAGTCTATTTTTTTATATGAAAATATATACGATAACTATACCAAAAACGCAATCTTTAAAATTTGTCTGTCTGTTTGTTGTGGCTAATCTCCGGAACGGCTGGACCAATTTGGACGGGACTTTTTTTTTGTTAGATAGCTGAAGTTAGTCTACTTATATTGGGAAAACATTTTTTTTTTCTTTTTAAGTGAAAACTTCTTTAGCGGCCTCGAGCGATTCTCGGTTGAGGAAAACTTATAGATTCGCCCAACGCAATGATGCCAGCCGTCAACATTCTACTGTATGTCCAGTATAAGAGATAAGTAATACAAGTATGTTTAATCATGAATGAACTATATAAAAACAACGTTAATTAAGAAATTATGAAATTTAAACATAAAAAAAAAACAATTTCTCCAAAGTTCTTACTTTTCATTTCTGTCGGCAGTCCCCGTGACGGCCTAGTTTTTTTTATTTTTTATTTTAATGTTATTTTGCACTAAAAATGTTATAAAATTTTTGTAACGGTGATTTGACGTAAATTAAGGAAAAAAAATTAAATAATATTTTTTTAAATTTCTTTTATTATAATCGAGTAACGCCGGGTAAGATAGTAATCACCTTTCTGTCTACTTGTAACTCCAGAATCATTATTTAACATGATTATTTCTCTACAATTTGACTGTTATGTATTTAGGCTTTTAATTACTATTATACATTATTTTAGGAGAAAATAATAAAGAAAATAGTATTTTTTACTGTAAGCGAGACAGCTTGATATCGTAATGATTTTACATGAGGTCTCAGGAAGTACGCTTGTGGTCGCATGGGCTCTGTTTTTAATTTGAAGAGATATACATTGTCAGATATCGATGTGATGTGCGTCGCCCGCGCTGGGGCTTGCTGGTGTCAGAACCGAACACGTTTATTCGCGCGGATACAGAACTACCTATCGACGAGCTTTCAAAAATCAAAATCAAAAACATCTTTATTCAATTTAGGCCTTAAGAAGGCGCTTATGAACGTCTAAAACACTACCACCGGTTCGTAAAACAACCAAGCCGAGAAAAGCCGGCAAGAAACTCGATCTGGTTCTTTTTTTTTTAATAAATATAATACTTATCATTTTTTTTTTCATATAAAATAACTACACAAACCATAGTCTTAACTAATGTTAGCGGAAGCACAGATATGTGGGTTAATTCCAGACATAATATCGTTCACGTAATGCTCCACCCTGTAATAACCTTCTGAGATTAAAACTTGCTTGACATAATACTTGAACTTATTGTCTGGTAAATCGGTAATGTTACTTGGGATCTTATTGTAAAACCGAATACTATTACCTATAAAGCTTTTATTAGACTTACTTAGTCTAAAGCGTGGGACGGCCAACTTGTCTTTACTTCTAATATTAAAATTATGACGATCATTCACTCGATCGAGCTTGTCTAAATTTTTACGAATATGCATTAAGTTATCGAAGATGTATTGGGAGGGTAAAGTTAAGATATCATATTCTGGGAACTTGTTCTTTTCTTTAGAGATTCGCGAGGTCCCATATTGTATATTGCTCGAACTTTACTGTTGTTTATACAAAAAAATGTATTAACTTTTTTTTTTTTTTTTTTTTAAACCTCCAATAATAAAGGCAAATTTGAAACATATCTCTGAATCGAATCCGTGCCATAGTATGTATATGATTGGGCGAATCAAATCGTTATAAATATGTATAGTTTACCTGGTGAGATGAGATTTGTTTGTTCGTGTCGCGTCACCGCGTGCGCGTGCGCACCGTTTTCGGCTTTGTAACTGTCAACAGTTGTTTTATTTATTCATTGTTAATGTTGAAGTCTACGAGTCAGAGGATTAGTACGCCGATAACAGTATACAAGCTAATAACCCGATGTTCATATCGTTGCGTTTCCTACAACTAGTAACAGCTGCATTTCGTTGGCCGAATGCGACTATCAGTTACGTGGCATAATAAATAAATAACACATCGAGGTCATGAATCTTCAAGTCCCCCAAGGCCAACAAGTCGGCAACGTCAACTATCTTTCGTTTAAGACTGGGTTTTTCCTGAACTCCCGTTTTCCTAGCTAAGCTCAGGATCAGGAACTCCTGCCCTAGGATGCGTCACTCCCTGTATGACATTCTCCCTCCTGAAGTTCCCCGTCCTACAACCTTTAAATGTCTTCTTCTCTTCACCTTTTCTCCCATAATGAACTATATATTATGTAAATATGTACAAATGAACAACATAAAACTGTAAATAGTATATGTTACTAACATTTTTACTGGTAAATACTGTGTTTTTTGTCCTACTAATATTGTGTTGTCTTATACGTTTGTGTTGGTCAAAGGATTTTTTTTTTTTTTCTCATTTCTTCAGTCATAGTCTCGTTTACCAGTTTCCACTCCTTGGTTCATGACTCTACCTTACGAATACTGGCAGAATTGCGGCCAATAGCTACAAAACCCAATAACTAAGAAGTGAAGTGAAGTGAGGTCATGAATAATATCATATTATCTGTCAAATGCAATAATTAATTATATAAGTTACTTTAATTTATGTACATGTAAAGAAAACCATTTTAATTTAGTTTTTATTGTTATCTATGGTTTTCTTTATTTTTGTCTATGCCTTGTCATCAGTAAAGATGACATTTAAATGACATATTTAAAATAGATATTTATAAGAGTGAATCGTGAAAGAAAATACAATTGAAAGTAAAGGGCTTTAAATGTTCTCTTTCGTCTTACGGAGAAACCGAATTAAATAAGTCGTTTTATTTTTGCCCAAAGTTACACTGAGAACCAATTAGAAATGCATCGAATAGCCAAGTACTCGGTTATCGGTTACTTAGTATATTATTAATGTCGCATGTATCCGAGTGAGTGTACCTTCCGCCTGTTGGTTGAGCTTGACGCTCCGGCGCGTGGTCCTGCTGTTCGGTGCCGGCTGCTGCTGCTTCACCGACTCTGTACGATGATGCAATGCGTCTTATAATTTACCTAATCACAACGACGTATCCCCCATACATTTCCATGTTTACACTCGTCGCCTAATTCGACTCAAAATCAATCATCAACTTACGTTTCATCCATTAATGAAGGTAACAAACGGTTGCATACAATTTTATACAAACCGATTAGGCTACAAATAAATAAAAATTAAATGTGTTTACAATCGAATTATTACACATTTAGAATAGAATTAACTATTTTTTATATGCTTTATTTTATAATCTATATAATGAATTTAAAAATACATTTATTACATTTAAACACATATTATATTATTTACAAGTGCATTAGCATAGAATTAACGCAGCATGGATGAAATGGCGGCAGGTTACGGCTACTAAGTGTGATCCGCAAATCCCCTTTAAATCAAAGGGGATGATTTACAAGAACATAATACGACCTGTCGTCTTGTATGGATCAGAACGTTACCCCATAAAGGTGGCGGACGAAAGAAGATTACATGCAGCAGAGATGCGAATGTTGAGATGGATGTGTGGGGTAACAAGAATGGACAGGATTAGGAATGAGTATATTAGAGGAAGTTTGAAAGTGGCGCCAATAACAGACAAGTTAAGAGGCGGTCGTTTGTCCTGGTATGGACATGTGATGCTCAGGGAGAAAGAGGATGTTGTAAGAAAGGTATTGGATATGAATGTGGACGGTTACATGGGAAGGGGAAGACCAAAGAAAAGATGGATGGACTGTGTGAAAGATGCTTAGGAAAGGAGTGAATGCGGAGATGACAACAAATAGAGAGGACTGGAAGAGGAAGACATGTTGCGCCGACCCCAAATGAAAATGGGAAAAGGATAGGGAGATGATGATGATATTAATTATTTTTATTAATGCTTTATTTTATAATCTATATAATTAATTTAAAAATACATTTATTTCATTTAAACACATATTATATTATTTACAAGTGCATTAAAAAAAGGTTATGCATATGTTTTATTAGAAAATGTTATTATATATTTGATATATCATATTTAATTTATTAATATGTTGATTACCCACAAAAATGAAACAATAGAAAAATAATGGAATGTTTTGGAATGGAACGCCAGGTTAGCGCTCAAGGGGTTAAACAGCATACAGTAATACCCCGCTTTACGCGAGGGATACGTTCCGAAAAAAATCGCGTTAACTGAAATTCGCGTATATCGAGGTTTTTGATTAAACATAGTCAAAATTTAATACAAAAAAATACAAATCATTTTAATCAATCACTTTAATTCTAAGAACACTTTATGCGATATATACTCTTATTTTTTACGGAAAAATACATCTGTCTTTACATTATGTTTATACGCACTCTTTCGCGTAATGCGAGGCATTTGAGCGCGTAATTTGACATTCGCGTTATAGTGGAACCGCGCGTAACGAGGTCGCACTAAGCGGGATATTACTGTATTTAGACAATTACCTACAGTATATCAGTGTAGATAAATGTATTGTTTCAGTTCATAATATTAGTGTATTCGATAACAATTCGGTAGAAGCGCGCGCATCAACTCAATAGATGTATTAAAGCAACTCGTTTTATTAATATTCTAGCTGGTGCCCACGGCTCCGCCCGCGTTTCATATGTTCTGTGCATATGACGTCTCATTTATAGCTAATTTAAAAAAAAAACAAATAAATGAATAAAAGTAAGAGTTTTTTTTTTATTAGCGGAAAAAATGTATATAAGCGTAAATTTAAGTGGAAAGTGTTCAAAAGAGTAAATCGAATAAAAAAATGAGAGAGGATCGGTGGAATCCAAAAAAAATACCTGTCTACGAAAAATACTGCGTTGAAAGGTATAAGTCCTATCCCGATATGTTCAGTAGTTTTGGGGTGATGGTGCATCAAAGGAACCCCATTTTATAAATGCCTGTCTTTTGTTTTATGGGAGCAAATAAATTAATAAACAAACAAATTGAGAAAACATGGCAAAGGGCTCATAGAATTTGAAAAATATATAGCCTATAACCATCTACGATTAATTCCGCGTCGAATGGTTGTGGTTTCACGCTGATCGGTCCAGTAGTTTTCGAGTTTACCTCGGACAAAGAAAACAAACTTTGCTTATATATATAGATAATAAATACCTTTAACGGCTGGCGTTTTCAAATTATTCCCGCGTTTTTTCGTTTCGGTTCGGGTTCAGTTTCGGCAATCGTCACGTTCTGAAATTATGTTTAAATAATATGAAATAATTAATTTTCTTGATTCATATACATCCTATAAGTTTAAACTAGAGATGCCACGAATATTCGGCAACTATTCGGTTTTCGGTTATTCGGCAATTAATGAATATTGCTATTTGGCCGAATACCGAATACTAAACCACGGAAAAAAAAAAAAAACGCCAAAAAACGATTTTTATTTTACCCAATAACTCAGCATTAATATGCACTTAAAATCTAGCAAATTATGATGAATAAAATTAGTTTTGTAGCATTTTCAGATTTCAAACAATTGCGCTTTTCCTCTTAAATTATACCGGCTTTTAAAAATAGCAGTTCTCTGTATACACTGCTACCGGGAGATGAGTCTCAGCAAATTCTGCTGGGTTATGCTTATATTGGTTTGCGTTTGCTTAGCCACCCCCCCCCCCCCCCCCCCCCCCCCCCCCCCCCCCCCCCCCCCCCCCCCCCCCCCCCCCCGATGATCACTATTCATGGCATCTCTAGTTTAAACGCCAATTATGTTATTTGAAACTTTCAGTGTAACACCCTCAAGTTACAATACCTGTCGCCAAATATCAATACGCATTTTCTGGGAGATTCACTTGAGAACAAGTACCTCTGGGTTTTTTTGTGTTTTTTTTTTACGATATAGGATTAGTACTTTGACCTTAATCTCACTTGATGTTAAGTGACGATGTGGTCCAGGATGGTCAACACACTAAGCCTAGAGGTGATACTGCCGGAACACACCTATTGGGTATTTGGTGACAAGTTTTCAAACTTGAGGGTGATAGTTGCTAGCCAGGCGGACACGTCTTACTGCCATGTTATGGTTTCCTCACGATATTTTCCTTCACCGAAAGTTTAGGCTGATCTTAAAGTCTGATAGGTGTATTCATACCCGCGTCCATTGACACGAAATCTGGATGCTACTATCCACTACGCCATATCGTCATTTGACATCATGTCGAACTGAGACTATACCGTGTACAAAATAAAATAATTCAACAAGAATAACAGTGCTTCCTGACGCCCTGACCCTAACAACCAAATCATTAACCGTAACTTATAACAATTATTACATCTTGTAACTGCATGAAGCTTTATAATATTCAAAATATAATCAACTAACCGTTTTGCTCGTTGATTTATAGTTAGCAGCGTCGGGCTCCGCCCCCGGCGCCCCCTGGAACCGGACTCTTTTAGTTCTCCTCCCAAGCACACTCTCCTCCTTGCCGGCTACACTGTTGACAGTTCCACTTCTCCCTCGTGTTGGTTCAGATGGTTCTGGATCTTCAACAATCGCTCCACGTTTCCTGCCTTTAGTTTTTCCTGTAGTCGCTTTAGTTCCTGTTTTAATTGTTACATTTGTTTTTATATCACTATCCGCTGCAGCCGGTTGATTTCTCGTACGAGTTTTTGCCGATTTTCCTTCAGCTAATTGTTTATTTGATGTAACTTCATCTTCTGGTAACTTGTTTCTCGTACGAGTTTTAACTAGTTTTCCTTTAATTAATTCCTCGTTTTCCACTGACGCTACAGCGTTACGGCTTCTCTTCGCCGGAGGGTTCTCTTGGATATGATTAGTGTAGTTGTTACGTCGGTCACTTTGCGTTTCGTTCCCGGCTAAGGCCCGCATGTTTCTCCTCAGCGCTCGAGACTCTATTGGGGATTGAGACCCGACAGTGTTCCGAGTTACTTTTGCTTTTACATTATTAGACTCTTTGAGATCGACTTTCTTGGAGGGTCGAGGTTTGATTACCGGCGAGGGTTTGCTAACAATAACACTAGCTTTTTGTACTCTAGTTCTAACATTTTTCTTTGGTGTTGACTTTACAATTTCTATTTGACTCCGCTTTGACCTTAGTGATTTTCTATTCGATATCTGATGCTCATCTTCCACTTTATCAATTGTACTCTTCTTAGCAACCGCATTGGATTTCTTTGGCGTCTTTTTATTTACAACCAGATCGCGTTTATTGGTTGTCCGAGTTGTACTGGCTTCTGTAGTCGAACTCTTTCCCGTAACTTTAGCTCTAGCTCGTGCCGTTCGAGTGGAAACTTTCATTTCACTTATTTTACTGTTAGATGTTACAGCTTTCTCTTTGGCCGTTTTAGTTTTCGCTTGACGCGTCGAAGGTTCTTCCGGAGGTACTATCGATCTGTGAAATTCATACGTACATACACAATTAATGGTTTTATAACCATACAAACTCATTTTTTTTTAGGTAAAAGCATAGATAAATTATTACATAAAATAGCTATTGACGTACAACAAATCGTCACATTCCAAAACTTCAGAATCCCGTCTTATTTCTAGATGGCGCTCATTAATAGCCTGCAAACTTAACCCCTTGAGCACTGACCTGGCGTTTACGCCAGCTTTCCATTGTTTTCCTATTGTCTCATATTTATGGATAATCAACATATTAATAGAAGTAATTGAGACTAATATATTTAAATTATGCTGTCATTAAAATTTACTAAAAATTTTTTTAAACGTGTAATACGTTTTATGACAGATGACATGATGGCAACTTACAAAGAAACGCAGAGTTTTGTTACGAGATGGCGTTTAAATAAAATGTTAATCTTTATGGCAGCCACATATTTTAGAAATCTGCCACTAATAAAAATTGACGGTTTGTCTGTTAACGGATTTAACTTAAGGGGGCTCGACCTATATTAATAAAACTTTACAGGTGGCGATAACACGTCAATGAACAATTGATATAAAAAGAACAAATTTAATTTTAAAAGCTCTTCTCACTATCAGATATAATAATAGGATCCAACAGTCCTGTATGACTGTGACCTAAAGAGCTTCGTTGTGGTCGCGTCCCACTGCTGAGCTCACTGCATAGACCTACAGCCTGGATGTACTACAGAATCTTTAATATCCACAAGCACTTGCTAAGCATGACGTGTGTAACTGACTGTCTTACGCGGTCCAGCCGGCGCGTCTATCACGGCTTTAACACTACACACTGCGTTGTATGAACGCAGCGCTGTCGACTGCTACATTTTTAATTATCGTTTTTTTTTCCGCGTATGAGTATATTTTTTTGTTATTGTAAATACATGCTTATTTACTAATAGCTAAAATTTACCGTATATTTACATAATTACTATTGTTGAGGGTTGACGATGCCGAATGGCACTCTATTTAATTTGTTTATAGTGTCTATCTATAGTGATGCCAGTCGATATTACTCAAAAATAACATGTCTTTTTAAAATGTAAAATTTAATATACACTCACACAGTATTTCGGATTTAGTATGTTTCAAATTATTATCTAATTTTTACAAATAGGTAGACACAATCCATCCATCCATGCATTCGACCGAAAAACGTCCACTGCTGGATATAGGTCTCCCCCAAAACTTTGCATAAATACTTTCAAATACGAATAGAGAGTCGAAGACGAAGAGCGGCAACGTCGCATGGAACGAAGCGTGAGCTGGCAACGTGGCAATTATAAATTAGTTCAATAGGGTAATTGGGGAATAGCGACATCTAATTACTTTTTGCGTATTATTAAGATTCTGACGTCATTATAAATTGACATTATATTCAATTTGAAACACTCAGCGACATCTCTCATCCTAATCGGTAATCATTTATCGTGTTACGACTCTTTGTATGGGTATCAGCAGTCTAGTCTTTGGTAAAACGAATATTTTATTATGCCAAGACAACTTGTATTAAAAGTCCTATTTTTAAGAACCAACATATCAATTGTCGGAATCAAAGGTATATAAAATCAAAATGTATGAGTGCAGGTTCTATTATTTCAACATAATTTATCCCTTGCTGGTGACATGGTTGACGTTTTCTTTATTTAATCAACGCTTTTTAAAGTAAATAATTAGGAACAATACATAAAAAACATAAGGAAAATGAAGGCCAGAGATTAAGAAGAAAATCGTTTAAGGGATCAAAGTATGTCTCTGATGTAGATACTGCCAAGGCAAGTGTGGGAATAGATTGTAAGTAACTGACCGTTGCGGTGCGGTGCTGTGTGCTGCCCGGCGGCGCAGGTGCGGCCGGTGCGGGCTGCCGGGTGCGATGGGGGACACGCGGCTCAGCTCGCACACGCTCGCCGCCAGGCTACTCTTCAGGGGCGTCGAGTGCGCCACGCGTCTCCTCTGCGCCGGGGGCGGCGGCGCGCCCCCCTGTACCGTCTCCGTCGCGAGCTTCCTCAGTTCCCGCCTCAAGCTGTCACTGCCCTTGAGCCACCCGTCGGCGCCTCCCCGTGCCGGCGTCCGCGCCCCGGCACCCCGGGAGGAGAACAATTGCTCAACGCCGCTGACGTCACACTCGGCCGTCTCCTTCTCCCCCCGCCGGAACAGCCCCCTCACTCCGCGTACGTCGGTCAAGTCATTCCGAGGCGAGGTCTTCTGCAGAGCGCGCTTCACTCCGGACACGTCCCTCAGGTCGTCCCTCGGGCCGCGCTTGAATAGCTCCCTCACCCCCCGGACGTCGGACAGATCGTTTCTCGGGTTCGCGGGACTTCGGATTTCGGAATAGAGTTTTCACTCCGGTCAGCCTTCGCAACTCGTTTTCCGGTGATCTAGCAAATACCAGCTTGACCCCGGTGACGTCCGTCAAGTCATTCTTGTGTGACCTCCTGGGTCTCGGGGTCCGGAGCAGCAGCTTGACGCCCGCCACGTCGCTGAGGTTGTTCCCGGGCGAGGTCGCGGCGAACAGTCTCTTGATTCCCGTCATGTTGGGGCTGTGCCGCGGAGTCGCCATCGGACTCACGAACAGCTCCGGGGACATCGGCTCCGTGCGGTCCAGCACGGACTCCTCGCCGGCGTGAGGGAGGAAGGCGACCGTGTTCCGGGCGGGTCGCTTGGCGTGTGCTACCTCATCGTCCCCTTCGAATAACCAGTTTTTAGAAAACTCTGTCATACTCTGCGACAGTTTCCTCTTCACAGGACTATTGAACAGTTGCTTCACGATGTCTGATTGGTTCAGATCGTCTATGATGGTGCGTTTCGACTGCGGTTTCTTAGCAGTCGAGTGCTTGTTCTTCACGGCCTCCGGTACCAACTTCACGGCACTCTTTGGCGTGACGACTTCCTCGTCATCGGAATGGCCCGCACTTTCCCCACCAACGTCTGAACCTAAGGAACCTTTAGTTAAGTCTAGTTTAGTTTTCCTCGTCGACGTGTTTATGGACTTCGTTCGGGAGTCGAATGTACTCTTCTTAGGTTCAGTGCTAGTCCGAGTGGATTTTCTCGTGGTCGGTCTCCCGGCACTAGTGCTTGAATTTTGACTGGAATTTAACAGTGTTTGTATCCTGAGTACGGGAGTTCCGACATCTTGTGGGCTGAGTCTATTCTCAGGCGTAGTGATACCGAGATACGTAGATCTGGTATCTCCTCCGTTTGTGTGGTTAAAAGATTCCTTCTGGATCGATTTAGAAATTCGCGTAATTCTTTTGGATGACTTCGGGGAAGCATCATTTTCGGTCTCGTCGATGAGCATGAGGTCACTGTCGTTAAGTCTCGAACGACTCCGAGACGGTCTCGTTACTCTGTTGCTGTCCACTGATATATGTTTATGTGTATTTTCCGGAGTGGAGAGGGACTTGGAGCGCCTCGTGGAGGTTAGGTCCGGGGCAGTTCTGTGAGTGCGGCGCGAGACCTCCAGGTTGGAGCGAGACCGGCCGTGCCGCGACGCATGTTGTGAGGATCCCGTTGTTTTCTCGACGTAGGGTGTACTAGAGCTGACTAACGTCGGATCTAAGCTCGATCTAGTTATTCTTCCGGTACTGTTATATGTTGTCTCGAATGAAGTGTTATTATCTGAAGTAACAGAATTATACACGGACGCGGATCTCGTCTCGTTCGAGTCTATCGATACTAAGTCAACGATCGAGTAAGACTCCATGTTTGTGTTACTCCTCAGGCTGAGCGTGTGGTTTTGCAGAGCAGAGGGTGCGGAGGCGCTCCGGTCACTCGAGTCGTCGGCAGACACTTGCAAAGCTTTCTGAAGTATAATAGAGCCGCGTAACGACTTCCTTGTGGCGGTGGGGTCGGGGTCGGGGTCGGGCCCGACGGTGTGCCTCGGGGACCGGGTCATGGGGACCCCGATGGACCTCTCCAACATCCTACTGCTGCGGGAGTGTATCGGCTGTCGGGGCGAGGGGGAGGGTGAGGGCGACTCCGAGTACCGTAGAGTTAGTTCGTCGCTCATGCTGCAGTCTGTATCCACAGCAGGGGCGGAGCTCTCGTTCACGGTGACCGCCTCACTTGGCTCGTGTGATTTGTTCTCGAGGTTGCTCAGGTCGAACTTGATCGATTCAGTTTTCCTGTTTATTCTCTTGGGATCTTTTAAAGCAGATTTCTTTGGGTTCAGCTGTGAGGGGGACTTCCGAGGAGTCCTCTGTCCTGAGCGCCGTGGTTTGGTGCCTGAACTCTGACGCGGTGTTACGCCTTCAATACCTGCGGCGCCTGATGTTTCCAACGCTACTGTCTGAAAAAACAACAATTAACTTAAACATTTTAGGCTATCCTTATAAGTAAATAATAAAAGTATAACATTACAACTGTTTATCGCCGCTTGAGATACAGGTAGTCCTAGTTCAGGTGGCAACGGACTTTATTCTCTAAAATGATTTGTATTTGGTGTAATAAATTAATAAAATTATTACACTGTAGTCCTACAAGAATGGCACGAATAGTGACTAACAAATGTTACCTTTATAATTTTTAAGTTTAAGTTTAATAAGTACTCAGGAAACAGTAAGCCAAAAATAACAATATAACGCTCAACTATTAATGTGTAACACAAAACAATTGTCAGCAAAGTCGTCAACAAAAAGTGTCAAATATAAACAAAACAAAATTGAAGTTTATGCCAAAGGCCTTTTCTTTAAACTTGAGTTTCGCTTTAGTAAATGTTTTTACCTTTTCTAAAAATGCATAAATTGAAATTAGTCTTAATTTGACTTAATTTAGTCTATAGTCGCCCGACCGATCGCATAATGATAACAAGTTAAAGAAAAACATTTTGATCGTATACTTGCCTACACTTGGTTTGCCGATCACTTACCGACAGCTTCTGGAAGGTTCTCCGCGGCGTCGACGACCCCCGCACCGCCCGCGAACCCCTCCGCCCCGGACTCGACTTCCGCACCACGTACGAGGGGCTCTTCGGTTTGC
The DNA here is from genome assembly GCA_014132275.2 of Samia ricini. Taxonomy (NCBI): domain Eukaryota; kingdom Metazoa; phylum Arthropoda; class Insecta; order Lepidoptera; family Saturniidae; genus Samia; species Samia ricini. Next base: position 29,869,890 of record AP028158.1, read on the forward strand.
CCGTGACTAGCTTACTCTTGGCCGTGTGCCCGGTCATCAGCATTATCGCCGCTTGCTTCGTTTCATCTACCAAACATTTTTTTTCTTCTTTACTTAATTTACTTCATAGTATTTACACATCAAAAGTGTTATTTACTGTGTTCGTTAATATCCCTATAAAATTCACTATAATATAAAATTATTGTCTCTTCTTAAAGAAACCATAAATAACCACTAAAACAAAATTAAAATCTAATAAAAAAAATAACAAACTTTATCCTAGAGAGAGAAAGAGAGCGGACAATATGAATGACGTCACGCTTCCTTGCGACATACAATTTCTATACTAAGATTCATTTTGCGAGATAGAGATAGCATTGCCTCTCAATCCCCAACGATAACTTTAAACAATCATATCTTAGAATTGTATTAATCGAATGGGATAATGGTTTTCATTTTCATCATGGTCTCCCCCAAAGATAAGGGGGGAATTGTCATAATCGCCACGCTTGGTAGCCGAGTCAGCGACCGCAGTAGGTGTTTGTGGTGTTCAGTGGATGCTGCTGCCCATCCTCTGGTTTATCCCTTAGTCGCCTTTTACTACACCCACGGGAACTATGTGGGATGGTACTATCCTTAAACCGGCACCACACGGCATTCGTGATGTCCATTGAAATCGTATTTTGTCCACAAAAACTTTAATCATTATATTTTTGGCATAGGTATGGTATACACATTCATATTATTTTATTAAAATAAATTGATATTATAAACAGACACTTCAATTTTATTTATTAGTTCGGGCGACGTACTTTTCCTTATTTAAAATATGTTTATATTTGATTCATTCTTCTTTTGTAAAGCTGATGGTGACGCTTATTTTATCGTATCACATCAGATTTTTTATAAAAGTTCTGTATATTATTCACACTAAGCGACCTGAATGCTTTGCTAAGATACTTAAGGTATTTCTAAAGAATCTGCACAACGTCTTGAAAATATACTTCATTCGAAACACCTATTAGCTCCTGGAACACAATTTCCTTGGTATAGAAGACGTGAAGAATTAGTTTTTTTTTTTTATGGCATAGAGGGCAAACGAGCAAGCGGATCACCTGATGGTAAGTGATCACCGCCGCCCATGGACACCCACAACACCAGAGGAATCGCAGGTGCGTTGCCGGCCTTTAAGGTATCAGTAGGCTCTCTTCTTAAAGGTTCGCAAATCGTATCGGTACGGAAATATCGCCGATGCAAGTTGATTATTTCTCTCAGGAAGATGCATTAGTTTATTGGACTTATGTTCAATATTATCATTTAGCATGGAGACTTTAAAGCAACAGTGAATACAACTGAATTAGAAACTCGACTGACCTTCAAAAATGTTGTTCATCAAAAAATGGGATGCAATATGAGTATGAAACTTAACTTTCTAAATTGGACTTTTTAAAAACTATTTTTTTTGTCTTAAAATCTTGGTGATTTTAGTCAAAAACTGGGAGAACAGTTTTATAGACGACATGAGAGCGATGAGAACCAAGTTCGCTGTGATGTAAATATGATGGTTGACTACTACTGGTCACTAGGAAACCATTTCTAATAGTTTAAAGTGCTAGCGACGAGACGACTACCGTTTATTAAAACCTACATATGTTGTTCATAAATAAACCCATTTATTTATTACATTATTTGATAAATCTATACTAATAAGTAAAATTGAAGCGCAGACTGTTTCGAAACATATATGTATATTAGAAGATAACAGAATCATAGTGCGATGTAGAATCGCTCAAAGAAAAACAATTTTTATTGTCTTCAATATATAAAATTCAATTGTCTGGTGTTTTAAGTAAATACATGTACCTATACCAATAATGCAATTTTTTTAAACTTTTGTATGTCTGTCTGTTTGTAACGGCTAATCTCCGGAACGGCCGAACCGATTTGGACGGGACTTTTTTTTTGTTAGATAGCTGAAATTACGCCGCGTAACTTAGGCTACTTTATTTTTTTTTTTTTCAAAAATAATTAGGGTTCCGCTTAAAAAAAACAAAACTCATAAAAATTTGAATAAAATCCGATTCAGTGCACAGTTTTACGGGAAAGTGCCATAATTTATGAGAAATATTTTTAATTTATCTTAGTATTAAATTTTTCTTTAGGAAAAAATTCAATCGCAGTGAAGAATATATGAAACGTGGGCGCGTGTTATGCCCGAACCGCTGAGTAAGCGAAGCCGGGAGGGTCGCCCGTGTGCCAGTCACTCCTCGGACACCGTTCGTTCAGAATAGACATGTTATTTCATATTAAATTGTAACCATGTATAACATTAAATATTTATCACAAGAATATTCATTTAGTATAAGTCGGGCACACAGCTAGTATAGAATAACACTAACTTCTCCTAAACCAGGAAACGGATTTGGATGCTGTCCTTAAAATGAAGGTTTATTTACATTTACTTTCTAATTAAGCTTTGGTGTAAGTATAATAAAAAGAAATATTTTGTAATCAAGTCACCAAAAATGGCTTCATCATCATGTCAACTGCAAGACGTCCACTACTAAGTCTCCCCCAAACATGTCCCCCACGGCCGATCTTGCGGCCACCGCTACTAACGGATTCCCGCGACCTTTTTAGATCCATTGTAAGGGACTTCCAAGTGTACATAACTATCAACAATTTTATAGTTATAGTAAAGTTTTTTATAGGGTTCGGCACAGCATTACATATAATTTTTTTACTTACTCATGTTAATCTTAAGATATACGTCAAAATGACGACGTATTGTATAAATGGTTCTTCAAAAATTCTAGATAAAAATTTAACGATGACGTAGGAGATAGGGTCTCCTACGGTTGACTCACAATATCATAATTTCTTTCTAGGTACAATTCTTTGGTTATTTATTAGTTAGCGCAACTCAAGTGAGCGTCGACTAAGTCACGAGAAAAAGTTACTAAAATGATTTCAAAAAGTATCATTAAAAGACAACTGTCAATAATATTGGTTATTTCTAAACGCAATATGTAGTCATTTCAGTACGGCAAAACTATTTACACACGGACACAACTTCTTCATAAACTCTCTAATAATTCTATATTCGATACGTGTGGGGTGGGGGCTGCTTCATATATAACGTAACCACCCTAGGGGGCGTGGGGGGCAGAGGATGGTGATTACGTCAGTAATATTTACTTATATACACTCAACACGTTTTAACTGACAAGGTATGCAAGGTCAGAATAACTGAAATTCTGCTTACAATTAAACAACCCCTGTATAGAGAATACTTCATCATTCTCACGTCCTGTTCCCAACTCACTTGGGATCGATGGAATGTGTTAACACTCACTCACTCACTCACACACTCCATGGCCTTTCCACAATCATAATCATTACTACATTATCCACATGCGCTTCATGACATGTCTATGCCACAACAAATGATTCCCTTTCGACTTTAATACCAATGACGCCATTTTATTTACCCATAACATATTAGCGCATACCTATTAGTATTATAAATAATTTTATGATTCACAGATAAATTACGAAAGAGTCCCCTTTCAATACGCGGAAAGTAATTCCATTTTATATCAACTAAAGAAATAATACTTATAAAATAACCGACACTGTATAATACTACTGTGTATTAGTTACGTTGTAAATTGCGACAGATTCCTGAGAAAACAATACATAAATACACAAAGTGCATAAATAATAAAGTATTCATTGGAAACATCGAGGTTTTCTTTCACCTTTTTGACCGTCACTATTTGTAAATATATATTCAAAGCTGCGATATGACGTTATGTTTGTCGGTATTACACCACCACACACTGTCTAGACAAAAACATTACGAGATGCATTATTTCAATGCACTTTGTAAGAGAAACGCGTCGCCTCAGTTTACCGCCAATTCGACAATTTGTCGAATTTTGCAAATGGCGAAACAAATCTTATTCACTCCTTAAAACTGTTAAACTTTATTTATGAAAATAAAGTGCATTCGCACAGTTTTATGTTACCGGTTAATAATAATCGACAAACCCTTAGCAATAAATGTATCAATTTATTATTTACTTCTTTTTCTTACTAACCACACTCATATACATAGATAGAAACACTATGTAAATGTTATAATTGGCATAAGGCCACGTGATAAAATTTTACTAATAAAGTCTTATTGCTGAATTCTTAATGTATCATTTCCGCACTGTCGAAGGTTAAACCGCTGAAGATACTGTATATAAATGTCGTATTTTTGTTTAAATATAAATATGCAATAGTTTTTATACTTTCTTCAAATTAAAGAAATATCAACGCAAGTGAGTGAACAGAGCACTTACATACGTTTATATTTTGTACGAGAGATTGATTCAATCTGGAATATCAATTTGAATATGTAAATGTCAGAAGTAACATCATCTCACAACAAATAATAATATATGTATATACTAATTAAAATTAATACAACGTTTATAAGAGTTAATATTGAACTAACCGCAGAGGTGCGCGGCCGCTTCGTAAACCACAATAACTATCATAATATAATTACTGTAATGTTATAAATATATAAGTGATAAGTGAACGTTTGTGTACGGGCGGCGAGCGCACTGTGTCGCCGAGCGCCCGCGCAACAACACGCAGCAGTGTTCCTAACCCGAGGTGATACAATAATGTTATCGCGGTGCAGTATATGGAAACGGCAAGAGAACTTTTCGCGTCCGCCTCACTGTGACATCACCGCGCGGAGCGGCCTTCGCATCGCCTCACCTCGCCCTCCGCCCCACCCCGCCGCATCAACCTCACCTCAGCTAACACATGCGCGGTGCACCTCCGACACAAACAAACAAACACAACTCACGCGCGCTACTGCAACAACTGTGATATCACATACCGATATCGCCTATTTACCATACAATCATTATGTACATGTACTAGCAACCGATATGTAAATCCTTAAAACAATTGCATCTCTCAACTTTTAAACAATCGCAGGATTGTCGAAATTGTCAATTCAGTTAGCAAAGAATTGATAACGATTGACTTTTTAAATGCGTTTATGTTTATTTAAATTTTAAAACAATTAATTAATTTTTTTAAATCAAATATTGATAATTACTTTATCCATCGGGTGACAGCAATGAGATAACGCGATCTGTCAAGTTGTCAAACGTTTTGATAAGTGTTTGTCTATGGATGTGATATTACAGTAAGCGGGAGCTGATGATTCACTGCGGGGGTCGGGGGCGGGGGATAGTACGTCACCGGACGCACGAAAGTTTAGAACCTCAGCGCATACGAATGCGACCTTCGAGCTCTGCACAGAGAGCACTGTACGTGCACATTAATCTTTACTAACACGTGTACTTGTACACTACACTATATTGTATACCAGTGTCGCATTCGTTCTCTTAGGGCCAATTTTTTGATCCGTAGTCAACTCGAGAAATGGTCAGATTTGTAACAAATGGTTAAAATAATGCCCTGATGCGTTTTTTGAAACATAGTTACCATAAGCATAACATAGCTAACCATTTGTCAAGAATGTGACTATTTGTTACAAAATTTAACCATTCAACTCAGTCGGGTTGCAAAATGGCGGATGGTTAACTCCAGTGCGAACAGCTGTTTCATTGCTTTTGTGTAACATTTGAAGTAGATAATTTGAAGTTTCATTATGTAACATTAATTTATATAAAATAATTTGTTAAATAATTACAACGTATTAATGAATTGCTATTTATTATCTTTTTCGTAATATATTTGTTTATGAATTTTGTTTTTCATAAGAATTCAGTATTCCATTACGTATAGTATATCAAGTTCTTACAAATATTTATTTGGCTTGTAAAATATATTAAATCGAAGAATTCAATTATAAAATCAAAGAATATTTTAGACAAGACGAAAAAAAAAAAAAAGGTAATATCATTACAAAACTATCACAAGAAATAATAATGGACACAGATGTTCGAGAGTAGCTCGACCATTTGTTTTTTGTAATGTTTGTTCGACAACTCGAATTATGGACCATGACACATTTTACTCGGAATGATCATACAAAAAAAAATTACCGGAATCAAAAGTATTCTATTATACAGTTCATTTTTCTGGCAACATAAATAACTATTGCTAAATTTAACCATAGTAGATTTTGTCATCAAAAAACGTATTGTGATTATAACCATTGGTTTGTGTAATAGTAATAGTAAAATTGGCAAATGGATATAGTAACTTTGACTACGGATCAAAAAATTGGCTCTTAAAAAAACTACCGTAAAGTGGCTATGGAATGATAAAGCTTTTTTTTATATTAATAAAAACGTAACTATACAGTTAAATTATGTTACTAACATGGTCTTCCCTTTATTTATTATAATAAATGAAACACCTCTTATATAAAATAACTACTAATGAACGAAATATAAAAACAAATGCCAGTTTAATATTACTCAAGTTTTCCGAGTTCTATTTTCAAATGATTACTTTGAAATTATAATGTCGTAAAAGGGATGTACAGAAATAGTGGAAAATTGTGAATAAGCAAAAATTCAGACTATAATATTGTCCAATTTTCTTGATTATTCAACAATTTGATCCAATTTTAAATAAATTGGTGCTGACAACAATGTTAAAATACGTAATTTGATATTTTCATTTGAAATCGAACCCAAAATGAAGTCAGTCTGTGATCGGGTAAATTTTCTTGTGTCATAATTTTTTTAAAAGTAAATGCGATTCATTTTGTATTAATTAATAGAAATATTTTCACGTTTTTGACTGCAAAAACGGGGTCGATTTTACATACAACCCTTTACGATACATTGGTATTGAACTTGTTAATGGATGAATAGAAATGATTATTCGATTAATTTCTAAATAGAACATGTTTTAATTTTTTTTTAATATATTTAAATTCTGACTATGAGGTCCCGGATACGGTATATCTATGAATATAATACTAATAAATGAAATTAAAACGTAGACTGTTTCGAAAGAAGATATTTGTATAATGTAAGACAACACAATCATAAAGCGATGTAGAATCGTTAAAAAAAAATGAATTTTTGTTTTCGTTAATATATAAATTTGAAGTGTCTGGTTTTTTTTACCAAATACATATGAAGCTGTATATACGATAGCAATACCTAAAATGCAATTTTTAGAATTTTTGTCTGTCTTTTTATAATGGGTAATCTTCGGAACGGCTGGACCGATTTGTACGGGACCTTTTTGGTAGACAGCTGAAGTTACTCCGGGTAACTTAGGGTACTTTCAATTTTCGAAAATAATTAATAAACCGACGGTATTTGTTGCACTTATGTGGGAATAATGACTTGAATGAATGCAATATGATAAAAATATAACTGACCAATTTGAATGGGTTCCTCTATTTTCGTAACTCTGAGTTTTTGTGCGCTCTGCGCTTTCTTGAGGACCCTCATGCGGAGCGGAGTGGCCTTGCCCCTGGCGGAGCGGTTCCCCGGGGCGGAGCCCGGGGCCTGCTTCGGGTTGTTCCTGGGGCTCGTCTTACGCGACTCGATCCAGAGCGTCGCTTTAGTCGTGCTCTGTAAGGTCCTAGGGCTCGCTCGGCTGAGGAGTTTGCGCTTCGACCTGTCCTCCTCAGCGACCGGAGATTTACTTGACTGCGGTTCGGTTTGTACGACATCGCCTGTAACAATCACACTATTACTTCCCGAACATAACGATTGGACTTGACACAATACGCGAGGTGAACTCACCGGAGTCTTGACCGTTGTTATCCCTCCTCTGGGGCTGGACTACGGCGACCTGCTTACCACCACTGCTAGCTGTTCAACATATTGTTACATTTTACTTTACAATTTACTAATGTACAGTCAACTTTATACAGCACACAGCACAGCGCATTGATATCCTTACGTTATATAGAAACCAAGAAGAGGTCTTTCATTAATTACGTAAGAATGACTTTAATGATTTTAGGCACCTTCCTCCCCCTTTCCCCCTATATAAGAATACATAAGATTTCTCGAACCCTCTCGATTTCCTTTTATTTTATTTTTACCCCCAACCCTCTAAGATAAAGACAGAATAACAAGAAAAAATCAAAAAATTACCATTATCATGTTCTTTCTTACATCTTACATCCCTGCATTATATAAAATGTATATCTGTCTGTCCGTTAGTATATGCGAATGGAGCCGCGAAAACATACATAGTGATGACATTTATAATTGGCAAATTGTTTAAATGGAGTTTAGTTGAATAGAGATGCGAACTCGAGTTCACACAGGCTAGACTAGTTAGGCTGTATATCAACGTGCGTTATCACTATATGGATTTGAGCGGGCAATAGCGCGGCGCGACCCCCTGTTCTTACTTTCGCAATAACAACACTATAATGCATCTATTAATGTTATTTCTGCAGATGCATGTCTCCACAATATTTTTTGAAGTTTATTATTTATGAACACTATTATTAATAATTTGGATCCTTTGATAAGTGCTTATATATTCTATAGTAGATATTTATTATACAATCGGACTGAATCGTTATTACGAGGAATTTATAATAATTAAAGAACATATTTAGTATAATTAATAAGAACTAACAATTACAATCTCGCAATTATGATCTCATGAATATTATTGGAGTGTACATGTTTCATCAATAGAGATTCTATGTAAAACCCATTACAGACGCGCGAACCGGACTGCGTAGATGGTACGGTGGGCGACCCAACCAGTCGTCTTGTGGGAACACGCAGGTATGGACGTCATGATACATTACTTTTTATACAAGTACAGACTTACAGAGAAATATATGTTGCCATTCACAATATATAACGGCGATGTTAATGTGGCCGTTTCAGCAATTTTTACACTCTTCGATAATATCGATAATATTCGATATATTTACACCTTTTTTTTTTTTATTGACGGGTGTAAATGCATTTACGCACTGCCCTTACCTATTGCATTAGTGAGACCGGAGTCCCCCAATGCAATAAGTAAGGGGGCACGGAGGGGCAAACTCCGTGCCAGTGTGGGACTCACCCGGGCGTGAAGCACCCGGAAATACCCACTAAAACCTCCCGGGGCCATCCGCCACATTTGGGATGAGGGCGACACGGGGTGGCTTTCGCAAGCACCGCGTCGCCATGATATTTACACCTGACTTTGCCCACAAGACGTCTGATTACTCCGGTGATCCGCCATATACCTCGATTATCTAAAACACAGAACTCACTAACACACTTCTAGTTGTTGCATGTTTTATTTTAACCAATTAAAATTATGCGCTAGTAAAGTACATTTATACAATGTATGTGATCTCAGCCAAACGTTTCAATCGGTTGACTATGGAATTCATCATATCTCTCTTTCTTACTAAGACCCAGTATTTAGTGGACTAAAAGATATGGAGCGGTATTTACTACAATCATTACCTTTTTTAGACAAAAGACTGCCTGCATTTCTAGTATTTTGTCTACATAAACAATATCAAGTCTCTATCATGCCAACAAACAAGATTTTTGCTGCTGTATATACAGAGTAACGGATACCGTGCGGTCATTCCTAGACTCTAGACAATCACATTTCTGTTATAGGTTGTATGTGCGAGCTTTAATTAACCGACCGAGGTTAGAATATACAAGCGTGTAGTAGCGTTGTGAATAGCAAGTGTGTCTGTTATGCCTTTAACAGTTACATGTTAGTAAAGGAATAGTGAAGAGTTATACCAGGCATGGAGGCGCGGTGAGACATCTCGATAGCAAGCTGGAGGGCTCTGTCGACGCCCCCCGTCCCCGCCCTCGCCCCCGCACTGCCGCGCCTCCCCCCCGCGCCGGCACCGCCGACCTCTTACACCTACAGCGCCTGCACCAGCATTCAGAAAGAATGCTGCTTAACAACAACTCACAACATTATACACATGTCAATAATAATTACTAACACATTACTAACATTATCTAATTACTTTATAGTTATTCAGTTTTGTTCCAAAGTACACAGTAGCCAGAATTAAACCTATTAGAATTATGTAAACGCGTATAGTACATTAATAAATTATATGAATTATATTCATTTAAATATGACTTAGAAGTGATCTCAAATACAATCGAGTCTACAACTATCAGTATGATGTAACATGTAAGTGAAAAGATACATGACTGGAAAAAATTACAGAATTATGAGTTTTTATTATAATAATTTATAAGCATTTATCTCACCAGGCTGAATCTGTGTGTTTCGTTTCAATGATGGGTTATTGTAATCCCAACGCAATGATCTCCCTCCAACACTAATTACATCTCCATGCTGAAGTGCAGCCACACTTACTTTAGAACCATTCACTAAAGTATCACCATCACCGACATTCCTTACAATTGTCTGTAAGGAAAACCAATACTATAGTAGAGAATAACATATAAAAACACCTAAACAGTAAACTAACACACTCATACAAAACTTTCATACAATGAATATAATAACACTATCCAAAATATTAAATACTTTTTATGTACAACTTTCACTTTTTAAATACACCCTTTTTTAAATGTTATTCATTATTAATAGCTTATCCATATAAAAAAGCACAGATATTCAAATATTTTTTTTGATTGTTCATGGAGAGATTTTCTTTTTGCTTTAGTTCGGTAAGCTAAGTAAGTTTTATCAAAAAATAATAACTTAGAAACTGGTTTCCCTCAAATGTTCAAGGATGATCACAGTTAAGATTGTGTACCACTAAAAAACCATGATTTAAACAATTTGCAGTTTAGTGGGTAATAAAACTTAATTTCACTCCTAATAAAATTTTTAGTCAGATCTCAGTTGACATGTAGCAGTTATTTTCTTCAATGCATTAGCTTGTGTATTCGACTCTATATCATGTTATCTTGGTGCTATTTTGTGTGATATAGTTTATGTACAAGTTAAGTTTATTATAAACAAAAACATGTAATGTTTATTCTGAGGTACAGAGAAACTCGATGGCTTGGTAGCTTAGTAACGCTGGTACAAGATTGAAAATACATCTTACCCACATTACACTGGCAAAACTGTGTGTATGTAACACACAGATTGTCATTATCTAAGAAGAAGTAAATATGTTTAATGAAATTGATTTTATATTATTTGTAAATATTATTGAATTGATATCTGACCTGGTTGGCATGCACAACAATGGTAGCATGATGTGAACTGACTGTAGCAAGCATCACACAAATATCACAGGCAGGGTCACTGCCAAGTGTGGCCAATCCATCAGGCAATGTGTACCTCTTCACATCACGTCCATTGCGGTCCAGGACTACCAGTTCTCCACCTGACATATCTGATACAAACATATCAAATTGTTTCTATTATAATTATGAAAATACATGAGAACATAATTGAATCCTAATCCCAAACAAATTGCTTTCTAAGAATGTTCTTTTTGATTTTAATCTCAAAATACTATTTTCACACTTCTATAATACTACATATGTGTATGTAGTGTTTAAATGTGTAGAGTTATGGAGGCGTATGTAGTATATAACACTAACTATAGATTTTGTTGTTTGAATTTTTAGTAAAGACCACAGAGTCTAGACACTGCTGCATTGCCAAACCAAGAGAGAAAAGGGGGCGGGGACTATTGCACAGGGAGATGGTCTGGTCAGGCCGGGGTGACTTCCTCCGCGGGAACGGGACGGTACGTAGATAGAGATAAGAGCATATTCGTAGAGATAGATTGCATCTAGAAGGAGAATATAAGCTGTCTATTAGAATATAATGGCCTAAATTCTACTTGAGTGAAGTCGCGAGGAAAGCTAGTATAAAATATAACAGTTTCCCGCCAATCAATATACTTGTGTGGCATTACTAATTTAGTAACAATTTTAATAATTATATCAATCAGTATCAAAACGATTTACATACGACAATAACATCTATATGTGGTGACTTTCAATTACTTAGTGCCATATAACAATAACAGATCACTATTATGAACATACACAGAAACTACGCATCTGTCAAATTAGTAAAATCAACTCACCGATACCAAATTTCTTAAGTCAATTCAATAGATATTTTACGCATAATACCACAATATAATCATAAAACACTGAAAAATGTACAAAACACTGATATACACAGCACTAACAGCACACAATACTCCAACAAAAACAGAAGAAATATGGCGATGGATATATCACGCCGGTTACCATTTTTTTTTTGGTTCCATTGATTCCTTTTAAGGCAAAGGTACTAGTAGACCATGCAGCCTAGTCAGACGTTAGAAACACTATCAATAAATGAATGGCGGTAACAAAATGGTGGCCTTCTGTTACGACCACAACAGGAATGTGTGGCGTTCTATTTTATACATTATACAGAACGCTGTATTTTCTTAAAATCAATGTATTTCCTTTATGTACAATTAATTTATTATAATTATTGTACCTCCATAAAAACCAAAGTACAAGTTGTTGTTATTCTTCTTCTTCTTTTTTTAAACTTGGCAACTCAGTCCTCTTTAGAGATTGTTGTTATTATTACACTTCAAATGATTGGGACATTTCAGAATTCACGCTCCGTGTTATTATTTTCACTTCACTACACATGTGTATTATAACTACACTATATCACGTAAAATGCCACCAAAATTACATAAAAGTCAAAGACTGCATAATAACGAGTTAAAAATAAGAACATGACAGACGAAAAACGCGCCAAGCAACTTTACCATTAATTAGCTTCTACAGAGCGGTGCCATTAAACAAAATTTGTCGTGTCTCATACAAATTTGTAGCAAAATTTTAACTTTCGCAACACTTTTATACCTATAAAGTTGTATATAATTTTTTTAGACTTTTACTGTGATAAAAGAGAGAAATCAATTACCAGACTTTATTATTAATAATATGCGATTTCGTCATGGATTAGCTGTTTCCCGCAACTTAATTCGCTTGGATTGGGCTTGAACTCTGATTGCCGTGTTTTAGGATACGGCAACTATTGTTCTGCCGTGTACCATGTTTTTTTTTTGCTGGACGATCCCATTTACCGTATTGGCGTGGATGTAAGGGAAGGACAACTTTCTTAACAGCCAATGCGCGCACGGGGGAATAATATTTGAGAATGAGATAAGACTTTATAAGAAAGATGCAAAGAAATAGTCAGATTCTATGCATAGTTTTACGAGCAAGTGTATGACAAATATTTTTACTTTATTTTAGTACTTTTTTTATTTAGGAAAATAATCAGGGTTTCATATAAAAAAAATGAAAACCCAGTGAAGAATATACGAAACGCGAGCGCCGCCGCAGGCACACTGCTAATTTTAAATAAGAATTATTTTATGAATCTTGAACGGAACAGTCAGAGCATGAGTTCTACTAGCACTTGTCCAATTAATTTTTATCACAGAACAAATATAAATCAATTATATAAACTGTATAGGTATAAACCAATTACGAAAGATTTAATTTGGTTAAATAATTTTGGTTTGGTATTGAGTGATATACTTTAGTTATTGTGTTAAGTTTATTATAGAAGATAAGAAAAGCATATATTCTGAGGTGCTGACAAAGCTCCATGCAAAGTTCTAACAGGATGAGCCACAGTTTTACTGGAGCTTGGTAACGCTGATACAAGATTAAAAATACATTTTACCTACATGACATTGGCACTAATTGTTTGAACAGAAATTGCCACTGTAGAGAAGAAATTCAAGCAAAAACAACGCTTGAAAGTGCTGAATTTTCTTTTTGGAATACGAAGTTTTTAATTGTATTTTTATAAAGTCAATATTTTCTAAGCTTAACTTTGTTTAAGACAACATAAATTATTTGTAATAAAACTAAATGGATATTAATAATGGACATAACCAAAGCTATTGGTTTGTACTAAGAGAAGACCAAAATAATGTAATATTTAGTAGCAATAACATAACTATACAAAACCCGCAAGGTAAGTGTTTTGCTTTTGGTCCAATTATAAAATTACACAGGATAGAATAGACCAGGTACCGCTATTACGGCATTATGTAAAATTTATACTTTAATTCAAGTTGCAGGTCAGGAGCAGAGGTATGTCGTCGATACAGTTGACAATAGACAATATATTCAGATAAATGAAGCCCCTGTAGTTATACAAGAACTTACAAATAATTGTGAAAAGGAAGTAAACATAGTAAATGAAGATAATTTCTGGGATAGGAAGAAAACTAAATTTCTTCTCAACATATGTTTGGATGATAAATTCAAAAATGTTAATAAAGATAAGAACTTGTGGAATGAAATAGGTTCCATGTTAGGAACAACTGCAGATGAATGCACTAAAAAATATAGAAATCTGAGGAGAACTTATATAAGACTCCTTAAAAAGAAGAGATTAGGTAAAGAAATCAAATGGGTGCATTATAATATTTGTGAGGAAGTATTTAAAGAATGCAAATCCTTGCCTGCTTCAATTTTGGAACCATGGGAAGACTACAAGGTGCGGAAGTTGTTAACATTATATTTAGAAAATTTAAACAAATTCCGGAGCCCTGATTGTTTACAAAAAGATATTTGGAAAGAAATAGCCATACTAATAGGAACAACTGATTATAATTGCTACCATAAGTTTAAAAATCTGAAAAGAGCCTATTTTAATTGGTTAGAAAGAAGTCGTGAAACAGGAAAGCCTATAAAATGGCAGTATCATCATTATTTTGAAAGAATTTACTATAACTATAATCCTGCGGTAGGTCCATGGGATAGGAACAAAACTAGAATGCTCATGGATGCTTATCTTCAAATTGCAGACAAGTTTAAAAATCCTAGATTTCAAAAAAAAGAACTATGGAAGGATATTTCAGTTGTTGTTGGAGAAAGTCCCAGTGATTGTGATAAAAAAATTTAGAAATCTAAAGCAAACATATATAAGACTAAAAATGAAATCAGACTCTGGAAGAAGTATAACAAAATGGAGATATTATAAGGATTTTGAAGCAATTTATGGGAATTTATCTGGTGTTAATAATGAAGAAACAGTTTCTCTAATTAAAACAAATGAAGAAGATTATGTAAAAGAACTTTTAGCTTTTTATGTTGAAAACAAAGATAAATTCAAAGACCCATTGTTAAAAAAGAAAAATGTGTGGAAATTACTAAGTCCCAAGATAGGGTTGTCAACAGAAGAATGTGATAGGAAATACAGAAATTTAAAACAAACATACATAAGACTTTCTGAAAGAAAAAAGGAATCTGGTAGGAACAATAACTGGCCATATTATAAATATTTTGAGAAAATATTTGACAATCCCAAAACATCTACAAGCCATGTCAGTGCTCACTTAGATGATATTACTTTGTCTGAACTAAGAAGAACTGTACGAGAGTTACAAGATAGAAAAGAGAAAATGATAAATTTGAAAAATTAGTAAGTGCAATAGAAGAATCAAATGACATTCAAAGAGAAAGAAATAAAATATTACTAGCTTTATTGAATAGAAAATAACACTTTTCATAAGCTTCATGTT
This sequence comes from Samia ricini, assembly GCA_014132275.2. Taxonomy (NCBI): domain Eukaryota; kingdom Metazoa; phylum Arthropoda; class Insecta; order Lepidoptera; family Saturniidae; genus Samia; species Samia ricini. The sequence goes on from AP028158.1 coordinate 29,885,374, forward strand.
GGTTTATTTATTTATTATGGTCTAATTAATCACTATTAAATTAAAGTGAAAAAATCATAGATATTCCCAATCATGGTTGCAAATTATTCAGTAAAATACTCTATTAGAATCTACATTTCAATATTATGCACAGGTAGAAGTTACTTTAGTGGGGAAATTTGATACAGGTGTTAAATAAAATAGTAAATATGTTTAGAAATGTTTCATTTTATTGTTACCGTTCTTATGCTTTTATAATGTATATGTACAAACAAACTACAATAGATTATCAGTGTTCATTCTGAAATGAGAAATCGTTAGCAAAATTCAGTTACATATTGACCAGCACTCGATACAAAACGACCAGTCTTAAAAGTACACTGATTAATTATGCTTAATTAACGCCTTAACTTAAAAATACGTCTGTGTGAATCAAGTATCACTTTAAATATTTAATTTGTCATCCATAACACTATACCACAGTAAGGAATGGAAATTTAGTTTAGAAAAAAATAAAGAAAATCACACTCGATCGTCGGTAACCACAAGGATCAGATAAGTTCGCAGACACCGACGGGGAAGTATAACCTAACACTCGCGCACGCTCACACCCACGCTCCCCACCACGCTCGAGTCGATACAACGCTAACCTAGACTGAATTACCACACTAAGTAGTTACAACTAGCCGCGAGGGAAGAGCCGCTACGACGCGCTGCAGCATGGACTGAGCTTGCCGTCGGCTCTTCTGTCGCGAGGCGACACAGGCGGTTCACTTCTTCGCATTCTTCTTGGGTGAAGGGGCTTTGCCTTTAGCGTTGTTTGACATTTTTGACTTCTTACCCTTTGGTTCACCCTCTTCATCATCTTCATCCTAAAATCAATCAAAAAATATTATTAAATAAGATATATTACAAACAAGTACCTCACAACAAATTATACATTCTACTTTTCAACATGTATATAATTTGCAATCATAACTGCTTTTAACATCATTTACAGCTTACAATATTTACACACTTAAAGCCAATCAAGAATATTTTTGCAATCCATACAATTTTGTTTAAAACATATATTTTAATGTGAACAAAGAAAGCAATAACAAAAACACAATCCCATAAGGCAATATTTATATGTAAAAGGCTGAAATAATATTAAATAGTTGACATTTTTTTATAAATTACATCATACTGCATTTGTTGTGACCAAAATATCAAAAGTAAAGGGGTACAAAATGAGAATACAGAAAACCAACAGCCAATGTTGTTTCGAGAATAGAATTTTGCAAAATCAATTACATAACAAAATTACAATATTTTTATTGTATTACTATATAAATATAACATAATTTACCATTTAATAGCAACATTCTCATATGTAGGACAGCTACATAGTTTTTTTTAAATAATAAGTTACCAAGCAAATTCTTGGGGATAAAATAATATTGAGATACAAATATGTAAACAAAAACAATGTTTTCTAACTACTTGTCATCTTGTCTTTACAGCACAGAACAATGTATCTGTAGACTGTAGAGAACAAGTGAGGTTCCAAGACTAAGGACTATTTCCCCTTCCCCTGTAACAATACATTGTCATATTCAGTAATAACCAGGCAAATCCCTTTCCCCTCTGAGTCTATAGTCTTGATTCAATTTATAAATTAGATGAAGGTTTTCAGTACCTCAACTGGCTTGCGCTTGCCTGCTGATCCTTTCCTTTTATTCTCATCTTCCTGGAAATTTATTTATCTACTGTATCAATATTGTTATCAAAACATGCACAATGTATTTTAATATGTATGTAAGGGCCAGTTTGGTGCGTCTACATCAAATTAGGATATTACACATTTGGTTACAACAACTTGCAACTCAGAAAGACTTACAGATTTTTAGTCATTACTTTTTATGAAAAAATTAAATACAACTCAGTCAAGTTTATTTTAGGGTTTATTCCAAATATTTGAGGACACGTAAACATTGAATCTGTGATAGTATTACAAGTTTTCAGTACTAACCTTGAACTGAGAGTCATCACCTTCCTCCTCGTCTAACATCTCCTCTTCCATCTCTTCCATTTCATCAAACTCTTCAACCAGTGCACCAAGCAGATGGTGACCAATCAAATGAACAGGTCCTGAACCCTTTGTATAGGAAACAATTTATTTAACAATAGTCCAATTGTTACAAGTTTACACAATAGGTATAGTCAATTTTGTATCAGACAAATGCCTCAAGAAATCATTAGCAGGTAGTGCAACAGTCAAAACGACATTGCACACCCGTCAAATAACACAGTAAGTAGATTATCATCATTACATTATGACAATTTAGCTTCCAGTAAACAAACAAAAAACAGCATCCATCAACATATATTAAAAATTCATCTATTGTATTCTACAATCAACTTGAGATGTCATCTCCAATTAATGTCACCAAATGGGCACTTACTTACACCTCTAGGATAATATTCTTGACAATTATACACACTATTACTTAATAAACATTATTTTTTTATGAATTGAAGAGTGAACCAGTGGTCATTATATATCTACTTTATTCAATATCATAGTAATCAATTTTCCACAGACAGATGTGCTTAGTGTTCATAAAGTGATGATTTCAACAGATTCACAGCTTCAATATTAAAATAAACATATGCATGATTCATTTTCATATAAATGTTCCTTCGTAATAGCATTTACTAAACAGTACTGAAGTAATATAATACTAGTAAGGTATTATTCCTATTACTAAGAATAAGTAACATATGATTCTTATTCATTTCATGTATAATGTGAAGCATTTATTAATTCAATAAATGTTCAGAACAAAAAAATAGTAGACTTTTCAAAAACACAATCATGCATGGAAGAATTATATAACATACCTGTATAAGAGTGAATATGACAGGTGCATCGGGGAACTCAAAGTCCAAGCGTGCATGTCTTGTCTCTCCTGCTTTCAATACTGCGACTGGTATTTTTACCGACTCCTGTAATGACATTGTCTCCACCTGCATAGAAAATCTAAAGTAAATATACCAGTCTCTCTATAAACATAACATCATAAATATTAATCAATACAAACATTCTAAATGTTACCCAAAAAGTGAAGCTTCACTATGTGATCTTTATAATTTACATAACAAACAGATGCAAATATCTTGTTTTTAAATTGATACCTGAACAACATTAAGCTCATCTGCTTTAGCGTCCGGACCAAGTAGTGCTTGACGGATAACCAGCTTATTACTGCGTGGATATTCTGCTTTAGCCTCTGGGTCCCATGTTTCTGACTGATGTGACTCTGACAGGGTGACACCTGTAATTTATTAGGTTTAGGTTAGTAAAGCATTCAATTTTGTAAATAAATCTAAATTATATGTTTCCCATTTCGCGCTGTCGTAAAATTAACAGATATATTGAGTAGTATCATAATGAAAAAAAACAAAACATTTCTACAAGTTACAAATATGAAAATAACATTAGTATTCAAATTTTAAAGCAACATAATAACTATGATATCTTCCGCTGGTTGAGTATTCTCTGCTCGTGCTATTTTGTTACACACAAATATTCTTGAAAATAACCTAAATATGGACACTTATAGGAAATAACAAATTATATATGGTATGCTAATAACTAATAGGCTTTGATGATACAAGTGACTATCTTCTCCATTACGTTCATATACAACCGGCATTCAAAGTAAACGATCGTTTGAGACGCCTTATTCAAATTGCGCGCCCAACTAAATATTGCTACGCATATAACAAAGGCACGCATTCTATGGGTAATCAATATTATCTGGCGTGGCGTGTCGATAGTCAATACCCAAAACGCCATTACAAAGTTTTATGAAAAATTAGCCATTTCATACACAAGGTGGAAAATGGCGGCAAGCCATTACAGAAATATAAATATTCGTACTATTAAAGTAAACGTTATCTAAGCAACATGTAAAATCATTATAAACAAGAAACACGGAAATTTGCAATACTAAACTCAAAATATCGTGTAATAAAATGGCGAGCCGGGTGTTACAGCCGACGCCAAGTTTATGAATTTGGTTGTTAGTATGAAGTACATCAATTACATTATAAATAAATACACGAACGAAAGGCAAATGTTTTAAACTGTATTACTTACCGTAAAAGTATTCGTACGTCATGGCGATTTCACTAATTTATTGAGATTTTGCGACACGTTCACGTGCGACGCCGGTTAGTGCACACAAATCTGGGGACTAGTGTTCAGGGTGACCACTTTTGTTCAGCGGATCTACTAAATGGATCGCCAAAAACTACTAAAACCTACTAACACATTTTACAAATCTACTAAGTTTTTACTTCTAAGACAAACAATGTTATGTATAACGTACACCCGCACACACCCCGGGCCCCCCCTTCGGTGGCGACCCAAGACTTGCCTCGTGTCCCAACTGGGGAGGCTCTTGACATTGCCACCAGCCCGATACAGTGACACTGATCATGCCTCAAGTATTACACGCACAATACTGTACTCACACACCCCTGCACTCAACACGCAGGTACATAGCCCATAGGTCCTGTAAGAAACGTTATTTTTTATTAAATAAAAAAATGTAGGGTCGGTAACAGCCAAGCCGAGATTCATACCACTTTGCTACCCTTGTGCTAGTTACCTTTTGCGGCAAGTGCCTTCAGTACTCGCCCCCAAAGTTACCGTGAAGTTGTAAAGGCCCTTCCGGTCAATAGCATTAGCTAGGTTAGAAAAAACAAAGAAAGAAAAGTATAACGTGAAAGTCACATTACGTCCGCAAAACAGTTTATGTATTAAAAATGTACAACATTCTGTTTCACAAACTTCATTGATTTTTTTTTTACATTTTTGATATGATATTTCCGTATTCCCAATGCAAAGAAAAATATCAAATTCGCTTCAGAATATTGAATGAATGAACAGTGAATCGCAAAAAAAATACACTACAGAAAACCTTAACCATATATCACTAACACTTACACAAATTTTGTAGTAGGTTTGTAGATTGGTGGACTTCCGATTTAATTCATGGTGTGACCACAATATTTACACCCATGCTGGCTACGCCAATGTGTGCATGGCTGTATTTTAAAGAGTGGGTGTACATATTTCTTAACTTTTTCTTAGTATCCGATACCTATATCTTACTAATAATTCGGCTTACAGTCAAATTTATTCAAGTTCTCAAACTTGGGTTTATTGTTATATTTTTTTATATTTATAGTTATATTTTTTATTGTTTATGACATAATTTACCGAGGGCTACCCAAAACTCTTCAACGTCAGTAATAGCTTCTTCACAGCACGTTGAACACAGTTTACAATTTAATAAATGTGTTGTGGTCTTCCACAATATCAAATTTAAAAATTTGCTAAACCACCTTGTCCTACCAAAGATTTTAGCCTTTAGGGTCACAATCTACTAAAAAAGTAGATTCCACTAAAAGCAATCTCGCTGCTTCTTTACCACACAAATTTTGAAAATCTATAGCATTAATTAAAACACCCCTCCCTTAAACATCTCAATCATTCAACCGAAAAAGACGTACATAGGTCACCCCCAAAGATTTCCACGACGACCGGTCTTGCGCCACCTGCATCCAACGGACTCCCGCGAGCTTCACCAGATCGTCTGTCCACCTTGTGGGGGACCTACCCATGCTGTATCTTCCAGTACGCGGCAGCCATTTGAGACCCATTAGTCCCATCGGGCATCGGTTCTACGAGCAATTGCCATTGCCACTTCAGTTTGCCAATTTTTAGGGCAATTTCGGTTACTTTGGTTCTTCTGCGGATTTCCTCATTTCTGATTCGATCATGCAGGGAAACTCCGAGCATAGCCATCTCCATTGCCTTTTGGGCAACTTTGAGCTTCCTGACTCATTGTAAGAGACTACGTCTCAGTGCTATAAGTCAGCACTGGTAACACACACTAGTCGAAGACTTTTGGTTTTGAGACATTGCGGTATCTCGGACGAGAATATGCTACGCAAAATTTCCAAAATACAAACATAAATCGTCATTGAGAATTTCTATTATTGAAAGTTCCTTCATTTTTAACAGTTGTTCTGTAACACTTTTCCTCAATTTTATTTTATCTTGAGGTTTTAAGGTTGGAGGTGTCTGGGCCCATAACCTGTTCGAATTTGTAGTGTTTTGGTAGCTCTCATTTTATATTATTTTAATTATATAGGTAAAACACTTATTAAAGCAGCTGTATTACTTTATTTCTCATGACAACTATATATATTACATAGGTTCAAATTCAAACGATTTTATTACAGAGGGGCCAGTATTATTAAAACCTTTTTATACGAAACTAGAAACTTTTCTTAACATTATTATCACGGTCGGCTCTGTACGGGACTTTGGGGACGTTTATTATTTAAGTATTTGTATTATAAATTAAAAGCTTCTTATAATCGAATTGTAAATTTTATTACATCTTTTATTTTTTTAGGTTGACACAGAACTTTTTACTTTTAAAGTAGAAGTTATACATAAATTTACATATCAAGTAAACCTTAGTCTTTTTGAAAGAACTACTATCGTCGGCAAAGCGAAGGCATGTTATGTACTCGACGTTTATGTTCATGCCAAGTCCTTTCCAATCCAGAACCTTGAAGACATCCTCGAGAAGAATCTACACTCCAGTTTGTGGTTCTTCTTCTTCTTAGTAATGGCAATCTGTGTGTACAGACAATTTGTGCCAATGTCATGTGGGTAAGATTATCAATCTTGTTTTAGCGTTACCAAGCTCCAACAGAACGGTGGCCTATCCTGCTCGAACTTTCCATGGAGCTTTGTCGGCACCTCAGAATGTATGCTACGCGTTGTCTTCTATAATAAACTTAATTTGAATACAATAACAAAACTATTTCACAAAAAAACGCCACCAAGATTACATGATATAGAGTCAAGTACACAAGTTTAATGAATTAAAGAAAACAATTGCAACATGTCAGACTGAGATCCCGCCAAAAACTCCAGTTTGTGGTTGGTGTTATTTGTTGATACGTACAGATTCTACTTCTTCTTAGTTAATGACAATATTTAAACATACAATATGTGCAAGTGTCATGTGAGTAAGAGGTACTTTAAATCTTGTACCAGTGTTACCAAGTTTCAGCAAAATTATATCTCATCATGATCGAACTTTCCATGGAGCTATGTCGGCACCTCAAAATAAATGTTATACGGTATTTTCTCTAACAAACTTCATTTGTAAACAATAACCAAACTATATCACACAAAACGCCAACAAGATACCATGATACACAAGTTTAATGAATTAAAGAAAACAACTGGTACTGAGGTTCCACCAAAAAACTCCGATACTTACTCTATTACGTTTAGTTATTGTGCACAAGGGAAATGGATAATAATGACATGGAGCAGAGAGAATGTAATCACTACGTTTAACATGGAGCTTGGATTCCAAAATGTCACTTGCCAATTCCTGGGTCGCCATTTTGTTAGAGAGTTGCACGTTGTGAGAAGCAATGAAAAATAAGATAACGTCTAACGTCAGGCAAGGTGGTTTGACATAAAGTCTTAGCCTTTTCTAAGAAGAACAAAGTAGAAAAAATTCTATAAGTTTGATGTGCTTTAAGTGGTGATGTGCTGGTTTGATTATTTTAGATATTGTTATATCGATTTCGCATTAGAACAAAAATTGTTGATTATTTGATTGTTACCGTTGGTGCCCATTTTTTTTATATTTGGCAGTGTAGTAATCATTAGATAACTATGATCAACTTACTTAAAACTGATTCAGCTATTCTGGGTATACGATTCTAAAAATTCCAAATTTAAAATAACCGTAGCACCTCTAGGCGCGGAGTGCGCGGTTTGAAGATAGTATAAACTCACGTATGCAACCTCCTTCAGTGGGTTGTACAACAATGTATTTTGTGCAGTCTGGATGAGGAAAATACTTACTTGTAAATGAATTATAATTTACATACTGTTTATATATTAAAAGTGCTATTTATAATATTAAAATGAACAATTAATTCTACTTAGTTATATTTTTCCTGTAAACTTTAGGTTATTATCTAATTTCCTGGATTGTTTCAGATTTTTTGGCCAATAAACTTCAGAGATAATATAGAGAGTATAGTCATTTTTTTTCATTCTTTTGGAAATTACCAAAAAAAAAATTCTCATAAATAAAAAAATATGTTTTCAAATGCTTAAACCAAGACCTTTCAAATTATACCCCACATGACCATATCGAGAACGTTTAATTTTTTGGTATCCCCTTCCAGATCCCATTTTCTTTAAATGACACTCTATTTCTTAAAATCTTTTTGGTGCACTTTTTAGCCACTAACGATATCTAGATCTGTGCCAAGTCGGTAGCTTTTATAGTTGATGATGATATAGTTGGTGAATTTTCATTCACATACAGACGGACGGATGGACAGACAGACATTGGAGTTTCACCATAAGGGTTCCTTTTTAACATTATGGTACGGAACCCTAAAAAAGAAAAAAAAGTGGATTTTTTTAGTGGTCACAATCGATTTATTAAATAATTGATTCATAGGTTATTGGTAATCGATTGAGTACATCATTAAGTTTGACGGCGGACGCAAATTTTAGTGAAATTTGTCACATTACCGTATAAACAATATTATTTCTACTTATCTCCATAATTTTTTCTCTCTCTGTGTTTGTGTTTTTGTGTATAGAAAATTAAATTAATGTGTAAATTGCTTATATAGAGTCATCCTTACAAAGTGAGTTTAGTGTGCAAAATACATCGCTCGAGTAGACTTGACCTTATGGCATCTTCCGATATTTTATGTTGTGTAACGACGCCAAAAACCTAGTACAAACTGCCGTTGCCAAGTTTCTGGTTACTAGCCTGGCGAACTTAACAAACGTGAACAACGATTCGATCACATCTTCGAACTGTCACAATTTTAGAATTTCTGAACAGATACGCTTCCACTTTTTATGTTGTAGGTCAAACGGAGAGCCACGACAATAGCGATAAATTCACCTGTGCAAATAACTAATCTAGCAATCTTATTATGATAAAACCATAGTGGTCGTGTGTTAAAACGAGCGAAGGTAGTGTTCTAAATGTTATAACTGATGTAAAATGAGCGAGGAGGCACAGGACGATGCATCAAGAAAGGGTGCTTCGCGGTCGCCAGATGAGCTTGCACGACCAGAGGCTGTGGCTACGGAGTGTGCTACTCGAGATGCATATACAACAATATCACAATCAAACATGGGACAGGTGATTCTTCTGCTTTGTTTACAAACTTGTTAGTATCAAAGAGACATATTCTATTGTAATCCCTCTTTCCTATTCTGTGTACTAGCTGGTGGTCTTAATTTTATTATTATTATGTTCATGAATTAGTTTTTACAGTGCCACTGAAACAATGTGTCTTATAAGTTAAAAAAGTTAATGAGTAAAAAAAATTATGTTTTTAATCTCTTTATTACTTCTCAGCTCCTAAAGAACAACATGTTGCTTACATTGTTCCATAGGTTTGAACCTAAAGTTTATAAACACTTTATTTGGAGATTGTTAGTTGATATACATTCTACCAAGGACAGGAAATTTGCAATTGAATTGTAGGAGCAGCTAGTGTTTCTATTCAAGAGAAAATATTTTATTTTATACTTGCTTTATTTTGATTAAAAAGGCCTGTTTTTAATTTTATTTAGTTATTAACTTTCTTAGTTTCAGTCCAATATTAGTCAGTTAGTTCAGTCCAAAACTATTAGGACCTTGAAGAAGTTCTCGCTGTTTCTTCAAAGATGGCAGTAGCAGTACCCCATTTGTGGAATTTCGAATGGTAACACATATGCGAGGCAGTAGTGTATATAACCTTAAATTTCAGTTTATGGTAGTTCACTTTAATGTAAACAATGTAATTTTTTCTTAGTTCTGAAAATATCTACATTTCTGCCAAATAAAGTGTATTTGTGTTAAATTTTATTCAAAAGAAATCTGCAGATAGAGCACATAGAATTCTTGTTGAGACTTATAGTGACAATACTTTGTCAGACATGACATGCAAAGACTGGTTTCGGTTCTTAAAAAATAATGATTTAAAACTTAAGGATAAAGAATGATCTGGTGCATGGAAAAAATTTGAAGACAAAAAAAGAAGAATTACTCAATCTAGGTCAATTGGAAAAAACATTACAAGTAGATGATTCAACTGTTACAAAATGGTTAAAAGTTTTAGGAACTATCCAGAAACAAGGACATTGGGTAGCATATGATTGAAGCCGAGAGATGTCGAACGGCGTTTTCTCATGTGTGTTCTGCTGGGTCCACAGCAGAAAAGATAAGGTTTTTTGCACCACATTGTGACTAGGGATGAAAAGTGGATACACCATGATAATTCAAAGTGCAGAATCGTGGGGTAAGCCCTGGCATGTGTCAACATCATCTGAAAAACCAAACATCCATGGTTCGAAGCTTCTTCTTCTGTATTTGGTGGGATCAGCAGGGTGTAATTTATTTATAGCTGCTCAAACCTAATAAGACTATCATGGGGGAATGCTATTGTCTTCAATTGATGCATTTAAGTCAAGCCTTAAAAGAAAAACAGCCACTATACGAGCAGAGACACAACAAAGTGATTTTGCTACATGTCAATGCTTGGCCTCATGTTGCAAAACCTCACTGGTTTTGAACCTACCTGGAAACACTTCAATGGGAAGTACAAGAACACACCCACCGTATTCACCTGTGTGCTTGTGGGTCTGCTAAATAATCATTGGAAAATGTTTTGATGGTACTGTCCATTGAATCGTAGTTTCTTCTTAATTTAACATAAAAAGACAGATCCGTGAAGAGATTGATAATTGGTGATAAAAAGTGGTTTACATACTGGTGTGCCAGATTTAACCAACAAAAAGGGTGTATTCGTATTTCATCATGATAATGCTACACATCTTTAGCCTCTGAGCAAAAATTAAGAGAGTTTGGCTGGGTGGTGTTAATGCATCCGCCAAATAGCCTTGACCTTGCACTTTTAGATTTTCACTTGTTTTTGTCTCTTTAAAATTCTTTAGGCAGTGCCATATTAACATCAAGAGAGGACTGCTAAAACTACTTGTCACGTTTTTTTTAAATCATAAGTCCCAAAATGTCTACAGCAACAGGATCATGGCAAGTACCTACATACAAGATAGCAGAAAGTAATGGAACGTAATAGCAAATATACATTCAATCAAATAAGGGTCCAGAATAGATGAGATGTTTATGGTTCCAAATATAATTTTTTGTTGTATTTTGGCATAACTGTTTTTCATTTCAGCTCTTGTTTCTCAGTTTGAGTTCCATCTGTCATTTAGATTAAGTACAGTACTATTTTTAGTTTGCTCATATCTAGTGTGATTGCGAATTTGATAATAGACAAAACATAGAGCAAAGAGTATATCTTAAAATTTGCATCGTCAATGGAATTTCGTATTCGGAGATACTGTAAATGTTGAAGGCTTACGGTCAATTGACTTTACCAAAAACACGTGCTTATGAGTGGCATAAAGTATTCAAAAGCGGTCGAGATATGCTGGATGATTTGCCTCGCCCTGGTAGGCCATCAACGTCTTCAACCGAAGTTAACAGCGAAAAGTGAAGGAAATAGTGACCGAAAATCCTCATTTAAGTTTGAGAGAGATAGCTGAACTTTCCGTATTTCACGATTCCATCCGTATCATTTTAAATAATCACTTCGGCATGAAACATGTTACCTCTCGGCTAGTCCTAAAAGACCTAATTTTCTCTAAAAACTCAGTCAATGCTAGAACGAATTAATTTTAACCCAACATTCATGAAACGCATTGTTTAAGACAGCAAAATCGACGAAAAAGGTCAGATTTGTGGAAAGAAAATTATCGGATTTGGCACACCACGATAATGCGCCTTTGCACAAGGCAGTCATTATGAACGTGACCAAAAACTCAACAAATACCATCGAGGAACGACCTTATTCAGCAGATATAGCTCCAGCCCTTTTTCCTAAACTCAAATTACCACTTGGTGCCACCCATTTTCATTCGGTAGAAGACAAAGGAGAATTCACGACGAGAACTAAACTAATTCCCGAAAAATCGTTTCAAAAATGTTTTGAGTGGTAGATTATTCGTTGACGTAGGTATACCGTTTCTGAAGCAGCATACTTTTATGTCTATGAAATAACTATGATAGTTTTTTGAATGTGAATAACTAACATTTTGTTTATTATTTCTTTTATTATTTTTTTCCCCCAGCACTTTTTTTGACACAGTAGTATACTGTAATTAAATGCAAATAAAGTTTGGAAAAAAATGTCTTGAGCTTTCACATAAAATCCGAAGAAACTTTCCCCCAACCTAATAGAATTAATTAATTATTTTTTATTTATTTATTTATTTTAGATGTATATCAGCAGTGCCCGCAACTTCCTTCGCGTGGAATTCAATCAATTATATTGTAATGGACAATCTATATTCTTCTAGTTGTCATCTATCTCTACCAATATGTTCTTATCTCTATGTATGTCCCGTACCTGCAGAGGGGGTCACTCCGGCCAGACCTCGCCACCTCCCCACCTCCTAGACAGGTTTACCAATGCATTGGATGGTCTATGCCCCCGCCCCTTCCCTCTTTGGTTTAGCAATATGGGTAACCCTGTCAGTGCGGTGTCCGAAATGAGTTGCCGTCTGCGCTTTGCCCTTGCCCTACTAATAAGCTTGAATGACGGCCGGCACAGTATACTAACAATGTGGTGATGAGTGTCACCTTCCCGCCTCAGCACTACAATCAATAGCCTTATGGGTCTGTTACTCACATCTAAAACATTGGCGTTCCTGGTTTACCCTCGAAAGACAGACTGGGTGAGTGTGACCCAGGCTCAAACAGAGGTGGCGTAAGACGTGAGCGACCGTTTACGGCCTCGCGGACCGAGGGGCCTCGAGTGAGAGCCCAAATATTTATATTACTAGATAAGTGAGATTTGTAATTGACTGTAAATTTCTTTAATTAATTTAATTATTTTCAATTTTTTTAGAAGTAGTAAAGTCTAAAACCTCATCACATATCACCAGGGAGGAGGAGGGGGGCATTAATTTAATAAGCATGTGATTATTGACAACCCTTAATATGTATCAATGAGATAAGGGATCTATAAGATTACACATTGTCAGGGTCAACTGATGATAATAAAAACTATCACAGTAGGAAGAGGCTTCTGTCAGAATAGAGATACAATTAGGGATATAGAGACAAAATTAATTCAGGTTCAAATATTGCATCTATACTTGTATGAATTAAGGTTTTTTTATTATTTTTGTTAAATTAACTTTATTCAGTAGTTGTCTACATTCTTTTAGTTTAATTGTGTTTTTAGGTGACAGACAATTCAGCGCCTGCAGAGAACAGTAAATGGATATGTGAAATGTGTACATATGAAAACTTCCCTCTCTCAAGGAAGGTTTGATTCATATTTTTATATTATTAGTAATTTGAAAGCCAGCATTTTATTATGAAAATGTTGTTTAAAAAAAATCGTCAATATAAATGTGTTAAAATCATTATCTGTCTAATTATGGTAAATCTTGTAACAAAAATATATTAATGTTTATGTGTTTTATGGTGTTAACACACGTACGGATCAGACCCCGGACATGGAGCGACGGGCAGCCGAGATTATCAGTTTCCTAAGTAGGGATGGGAATCCTTTCGGAAAAAGATATTTTTGAATCGATTTGAATTTAAGCTTGATGAATCGATTCCCAAAGCATCAAGGTTCAAAGGATAGATCAAAAAAATAAATAGGCAAAAATAAGACAGTTCAGAGTCTTTTTTTGTTTAGTCGATATTGATGACCTCTAGTGCTGTTAATAAAAAAACTTGAAAACAGTTTTTGTAATAAACGATGATGATAGTCTAATTTCGACCATTGGAAGAGTAATATTTACGAATAAAAAGTAAAAAAAAGAATGATCTCTTAGATCTCGATGTTTTGTAAATTGAATCAGAAAGTCGATTTATTTGAAAAATCTCATCCCTACTTAGGCAACTGATGACCGCTCACCACACCATGTCCGCGTTCCTGTCCGTAAGTGTATTTACAACTTTATGTCTAAGATAATATTTTTATTAACATTTATTTAGTGCACAATGTGTCGCAGTCCAAAGCCTCTCCTTGGTGAAGACATATTCAAATTGCAAGATGGTGCTAGTGCTCTACCAACAACAGATATCTGTGGTATGTTTATTCATTGAGTTTGATTTTTGTTATGAATGAAAGTTGAAAGTCCCGTTCAGTCTAGTCCCGTTCCGTCCAGTCCTCTATCCGCGGAGAAAGTTATCCCGGCCAGACGAAGCAACCTCCTAGAAACGCATCCTAGTACAATGAAAGATCAGGGCCCGGCTTCTACCCCACACCTAAAACATTGACCTCCCCGGTTTATCCCCGAAGGACAGACTGGGCGAGTGTGACCCAGGCCTAAACACCGCAAGGGTATTAATGAAACCGTAAAAATATATTTACCAAAATAAAAAGTAGCCTATATATCATATACCTTTCTAACAGTGAAATAATTTTCAAAATCAGATCAGTAGTACCGAAGATTATCCCAAACTCACAAACTAGTTTTTTGTAATATTACTTAGTCATCATTCTCCTGCCTTTTCCCAACTCACTTGGGGTCGGCGCAGTATGTTTTCTTCTTCCATACGTCTCTATCAGCCGTCATCTCTTCATTCACTCCTTTTTCTTTCATATAATTTCTTACACACGCTTTCCACACTTTCTATGGCCTTCCTCTACTTTTCCATCCTTCCACATTCATATTCATTACTATTTTACACACATGCGCTTCCTCTCTTCTCATAACATGTTCATACCACGACAAACGGGAACCTTTCAAACTTTTCTACCACTGGCGCAACTTTCAAACTCCCTCTAATATATTAATTTCTTATTTTATCCATTCTTGTGACACCACACATCCATCTCAACATTCGCATCTCAGCTACATGCAATCGCTTCTCATCCATCTTCTTACTAGGCCAGCATTCTAATCCATACATCCATTTGTAATATTACTTAGTATAGAACTATTATAGATGTTGTTATGCACACACTTCATTTTCATGATAAATTTAGATAAATGCTGTTCATACACTATATGAATAAACTAGATAGTAATAAATAAATATTACTATGGCATATGTTACTATAGAGTATAAAATACTATCATGCCAAATTTAATCGAAATCGGTTCAGTATTGTTTGCGTGATTGGATGAAAAAATTAATAAACAGGCAGACAAAACATTTTAAAACTATCGTAATGTGTTCTATTGTCGATTGTGAACCCCTTCAGATTTCAGAAAAATATCTGAAATATTTTCAACGTACAGATGGCCCTTTAGCTTTTTATTATAAGTATAGATTCCATGTAGTAGTAGTACCGTGTAGTGCTTTTAGTCACATATGTCTAATAGGTCTATTGTTTTACAAAGAATACTGTCCAAATATTTTTTACTTTTTATTGAGAGTGTTTTTCGACTGTATTCCCCGATACTCGTATCTTCACGGCCTGCGTTGCGCTCGCAACTGGAGCGGAGCTCCCGAGTGTCCGCCGCAACCACGGCTCTGTGCATATATAAATAAATAGTATACTACTTGGAAGGTTTTATTAAGAAGTTTTGATTCAAACTAATAGTACACAGATACTATTATTAATTATAGATAAATATTATTCTTAATTATTGTATTCATTATTAGTAGATATCAATTTTTATATTGGATATCCAAAGTCTCAAGAGTGCTGAGTCCTTCTTTTTCATCTGTAACTTTATGAAACTGGTTCAATCTTGCACAAATAGGGAACGGGGGAATAATAATAAAAATACATATCTAAAATTAATCAGTTGAATTTTTCCATGGATTTTTAAATTATGAACGTTTTTATAGGTGCAGAAGTTGTGACAGAAAGGTTAAAACCGCTAAGGATATCATCACCACAAGGACAAGCCAGCGCATCCTCCATAGCCAAATGGCCCTGCTCAGTGAGTTTTAGCTATATCATATAATAACAACATAATAATGTTGCATTCATTAGGTTCAAAATTCCAGGTAACATGGTGAATAATATATTCGCCCATATGAAAACAAAATTGAATACCATATAACATTTTATTATATCTATGATCGTTTCTATTTGCAAAGTGGAAATGGTTCATACCTGATCCTTCATTAGCTCATATACAAATCTATTGCAATTGATATCATATTTGAAGAGTTATTTTGTTACAGACATGTACATATGAAAATTGGCCGAAATCACAAAAGTGCGCGATGTGCGGTACAGCAGGCCCCGCCCCCTTGTCGAGCCCCGCCTCCGGCCCCGCCCCGCCCCATCACGCTGACTCGCGCTCACTGCGAAATAATGGAGGTACACTGCCAGTTTTCTAAATCATACATAACACTGATCAGAGAACATTGCAACTGCTATGATAATATAATTTCTTTGTCGTAATGGTTACTACTAGAGTAATTGTGTTTCGTTGTATCAGGTAACTTGTCGCAGCATTCGTCGGAGGTAGAGTCTGCGGGCAGACGCTCGAAGAGGTCCAAGAGGGCGCCCGGCAACACGGACTGGTTGTGGCTGCAGGCTTGCCTAGGTGAGACGGAGAGTCTAGTCTCGCGGTGGGCACGTGAGGGGTGCCAGCGTTCGTGAGTGTGCGTGTGTGTGTCGGCAGGCGTGGTGGAGGGGGCGCCGGAACGCGTCGACAAGTACCTGTCGTCGGGCGGAGACCCGGCCCGCGCCCTCACCGCGCACGAGGTGCAGCTGCTGAACCGGAGCTCCGCCTTCGACGCGGGCTACACGCTCGTGCACCTCGCCATCAGGTATCTAGGCGTCTACTGTCACTACTGTCGATTATTCTATCTACACTTTCAACCTAACTGATGCACTTTATTTCAGATTCCAACAACAAGATATCTTGTCAACCTTATTGTCTAGGATATCGGGAGGCGGCTCGGGTCTTAAACGATCGCCATCTTATATTGGTAAGTCGTTTCCTTAATTTTAACCTATTCCCAATTTATGTTTATTAAATAAATTAACTACAATATCTAGCATCTGCTGAAAATTCAAGCTTAAAACGGGTTCACATTGTATGATAGAGGAGAAGAAGCTTGGTCTTAGGACAGTGAGAATTTATTAATTTCTGTAGACGCTGCTAAGGAGAAAATATATAGAAATTTAAATGTACAGTGATTAAATCTGCACTTCTAATAAAACAACGCATAACATTTACATAGTGAATTAATTTATAACATTTATGTATAACAAAATTAAATTTATTGGAAATTATTTTATAAAATCATTTTACTCCGAATAATACATTATTAAATTTGGCTGCATACATGGAAAACAATAAAGATAACTAAAAGGATTGTATTCTTTTTTTTTAAACCAAACACCCATTACCCCAAAAGTTAATAATATTGTGAACTATATTTATAATATATTATTGTGGTAAAATTACAAGTAACACCATCACTTAATAACAAACTTAAAACTATATATTACTTACATTTATTCCCTTTATATACTGTGGTAACTTAAACGAAGTTATAAACATATTTTTGTGGCTAATCCATTTCCATGGCTGTCACAGTTATTGTGAAGTTATTATTATTATTATTATTATTCGAAAAGGGGCTATGCAGGCTTAAACAGTCCTGTATCACTGCGACCTAGTCAGATCTATTGTGATCGCCCCTATATTGCTAAAGCTCACTGCCTAGACCTACAACTTGAATATACTGTAGTATCTTTTTGGCAGAGAGCGTCTGTACCTCCTCCGGAAGCAATACATGCTTACCCAGAATTCGGTTACGAATGGGTATTAATGGATCACATTCACACAAGATGTGCTTTGGTGTTTCGTCTGCTATTTCACAGAACCTGCACTCTCTTGTGTTCTGGACACCGATGTTGTGCATATGCTTGCCCAAACAACAGTGCCCAGTTAGTGCTCTCACTAATACTCGTAGCTGATTCCTACTGAGCATCAGGGCTTCTTCAGCTTTGCGCTGAGTGAATGCTCTGATGAGCTCTTTGGAATGAATTTGTCCTGGCAATTTATTCCAGAATTCTATAGCCTTATAGGTATATTGGTCCCTTATGGTCAGTCGAACTAGGCTTTTTGGAATGCCACAAAATGGATCAGGCCCAATTTGTGTTTCCATAGCCCCTGCTCTTGCAAGCGCATCCGCAGCTTCATTGCCGGGAACTCCTGCATGGCCTGGGACCCATCTTAAAATCAGCCTGTTATTCTTACCTAGGCTGTTTAGCATTGCCACACAATTTGCAACTAGCTTCGACTCAACTACGTCCGAAGCCAGCGCCAAGAGAGCGGCTTGACTATCCGAATGGATATACATATTGTATGGTTCACGTAGGCTTTCTGCAGATTTATACAGGAACATTCTAGAATCCCGTATACCTCTGCCTGGAAAATGGAGGCAAAACTACCAAGATTAGTTGTTTGACTAAACTTAGGTCGCTCTCCATATATTCCACAGCCTACGTTAAGTCCTATTTTGGACCCGTCGGTAAACCACAGTAAGCTGCCTTCCTTCCACGTTATCTCACTGTTTAACCAGGAGTCCCGTGGAGGGATTTCGACATCATACAATTTTTTAAGATTACTTTCAGGAATCATCATATCTGATATCATCCCTAAAATTGGTGTTTCTATCACTGAGTCTAAGAAAGATCTCATGGACTGGGATATCCATTGTCTCCTCCCGAGGGCGTACATTCTGTGCATCGTCAACCTCGCCACCTTCTCTACATGTAGATGAAGGGGCGTCAGATTTAACAGAGCATCCAGAGCCGCTCCAGGGGCTGTCGACATGGCTCCTGTCACTAAGATAGATGCTATTCTTTGTACTGAAGCTAATCGGGTACAAACAGACTGCTGTTGTGCCTTTTTGGACCAAGCCACACAGGCGTATGTTATTATGGGTCTGACAACTGCCGTATAAAGCCATATGGTTAGCCTGGGGTGTAAACCCCAGCGCTTTCCGGCCATTCGACTACAGATCCCCATTGCTATTTTAGCCTTTTGAATTATATATCCAATTTGGCTATTCCAGGTCAGTTTCTGGTCGAGAATAACACCCAAGTATTTGACCTCTGGTGAGAAGTTTATTGTCTTGCCATTTAGTGAAGGTTGTACCAATTGGTCAAGACGCCTTTTCTTGGTAAATGGTACTAGGACAGTTTTGTCTGCATTGATTCTCAGTTCATTGTCCTTGCACCATTTGTCAATGACACTTAGTGCTTTCTGCATAAGGTACGAAATTGTACTTTGAGAGAAACCTCGGACAACTACCACCAGGTCATCAGCGTAGCCCTGGGCGTCAATCCTTAATTCCTCCATCTTATGCAGGAGTTGGTCCACTGTTAGGGTCCACAACAGGGGCGATAAAACGCCTCCTTGTGGACAACCTCTTGTGGTTACCACCTCATGATTAGTGCCATGCAATGTTAATTTAACTATACGGTTTGAGAGCATTGATTCAATCCACTTTATAGTGGTTGAATCTACCTTTTTAACACTTAACCCATGAACTAGTGTTCTAATGGGTGTGTTATCAAAAGCGCCCTCAATATCCAAAAATGCACATAGTGCAGTTTCCTTATCTTCTAATGCCTTCTCCACTCTATCTACAAGATAGAGCAGGGCAGTCTCAGTGGATCTTCCTCTGCTATAGGCATGTTGTTTAGAACTTATAGGGTTTGTGGTTAGTACCACTTCCCTAATATTTCTATCAATTATCTTCTCCATAGTTTTCAGAAGAAAAGATGTAAGGCTTATTGGTCTAAAGGACTTTGGCATAGCATAATCCTTTTTACCGGCCTTGGGTATAAAAAGCAGTCGTACTTTTCTCCATGGTTCAGGTATATATCCCCAAGCAAGGCTTGCCCTGAAAATCTTAATAATTACAGGTGTGAGGATGTCAAGACCTCGCTGTAATAGCACAGGCTGAATTCCATCCTCTCCACCTGTTTTATATGGTTTGAATGACTTTATAGCCCATTTCACACTCTGTGGTCTTATAAAGCTTGCCGCTCTACGCCAGTCCTCTAATTGAGGCCTTATTGAAGAGGGCAGTCTTCTAGAAGTAGGTCTCTCAGAACCTGGGAAATGAACTGACGTAAGGAGCTCCATGGTTTCCTTTTCACTGTCAGTGAAGGTCCCATCTTGTTTTTTAAGGAGTCCTATTTGTTTAGGTTTGTCCTTAGCGAGCAACCTGTGAATTCTTGCTCCATGAGGCGTATCATTGATTTCCTCACAGAACTTTCTCCAGGAAGCCCGCTTCGCTTTCCTAATTTCTTTATTGTATTTGGTTAGGGCCAGTTGGTATGGCTCCCACTCCTTTGTGTTTTTGGCCCTATTGAAAAGCCGCCTAGTTTTTTCCCTAAGCTTTTTAAGCAGAGTTCCACCAGGGAACTTGTCTTATTGAGGTCTTTTGTTTTAGAGGACAACTCTGCTCATAAGCATCAGTAATAGATGCCGTGAGAGCATTAGTTGCCAACTCTAGACTCTCAATTGTCTTAATATTTTTAGGGAGCGTTTCCAGGTTAGACCTTAGGGTATCCCTGTAGGTATCCCATGAGGTATTCCTGGGATCCCTATATAGAACATTCTGACTCTTTATTGAAAATAAGAGCTCGAAATTAATATGCCTGTGATCAGACGGATCAGAAGTTACCCAATGTGATTATATCCATGTGATATTTAGTACTTACTTGTAGCATAAGATAATAATGCAGCCAAAATCTGAAAATGTTTAAGTGTATTAAACTTGTGCTACATGGATATACATTTCAAACTGATAATTGCTGTTGACTTGTTGACGTTATATACTGCGTGAAATGTTAGCTTTTTATTTACAAACAAAAATTCGAAAACGTTGTTAATAACCAAAAAAATTGCATTAAAATTAATTATCAAAACTTAATACATGTTTAATGGAAATATCTTTTACCTGTTGCCTTATTCACGTGTAGTGTAATCACTTTACTAGTACATAGTAGCAGTTCCACAACAAAAGAGATTTTATATGAAATGTATTAGAATCCATTGTCATAGTTCGTGTATTATAGCGACTCATATTTTGCATATTTTTTTATGCGTGCATATATATTATTATAAATTATATCATAGTAATCAACATTCTTCAATAGATATCGCAATAAAAGACCAAAATTACTTCACTCGATCTTATCAAAGTACCTTTTTGGCTATCGTGTATTTTGACGTTTATTTTCGATTGTACTACTCGAACAGCTGTCAAACTAAATGAAGAGTGGATTTTTCGATCCTAACGAATAACTCAATATAAGTTATTTTCGACTTGAGCCACAGCACGATCGTGTCAACTTCAAGAGTATGAAATAGCGCCGAATCGAATAAAATTCGATTATATTTAGAACTCGAAAGTGTCAAGAGTAAGGCGGCAGCTTCAACCCCCCTTGTTGGCGATCACATTACAGGACAATTTTTTAAATTGCATGTCACTAATCCTGTACACAGTGCGATTAAAGTGACTGGTTTTTTAAAAGGTTTTGTTATCTTAAACAGAAATCCCACCATTTTATTTGCTTTCGTGATTATGTGATCATATCATAGTTTTTAACTAAAGCAACTATTATCGTTTTGAAACTTTTCGTGTAAATTGTTTTATCTAAATAAATAAAATACAAAAAATAAAAATATTTATGTGCATATCTTAGCATAGAGTCGAGCCACGTACCAAGATCCTTTACTATGTTGTTGTAGTAGAGTGTTTTTTTACATTATAGTGATAAGTTGCAGGGAATCTCCTGTTAGTGCAGGTAACCACAAGACATTTCTTTGTATTCAAAGTCATATAATTTTTGATACGATATAGGTATAGGCGTTTAATATCATCTTGAAACTCTGTACAACCTTTGCTTGATTGGATTTCATGGTATATGTTTAGATAACCAGCATATAGTAAACATTAAGACATAAGAAGGAGTGGGTGGGTGTTGTGGTTGTTGTTGTCGGGGTAATTATGAAGTGTAGTTTTGTCGGCGTGAGCAGCGGCCGACCTCGCGGCCGCCATCCGCCGGCACATCGCGGGCTGCGTGCGACAGAAGAAGGGCAGCTTCCCTTGCCGATACATGAACGAGTTCTGCACGTTCTCGCTGCCGGCGGAGATGTCGGAGCTGCCGGGCGCCATAGAGGAGCAGCTGTTCTCGGAGCTGCTGGACCGCGAGGCGCAGCAGACGCTGGAGGCGGAGCCGCCTCTGATGCAGTGGAGCGGCTGCCGGCTGGTGGCGCTGTGGAACCGGTCGGCGGGGGACTGCTTGCCGGACGCGGTGTGCCAGGCGGCGTGGGGGGTGAGCGACCGGCTTAACGTGTTGCGCGGCGCCGTGGCGGACTCGCTGCACCAGGCGCAGCGCGGGTTCTACGACCGGTGGCAGGCGTGGGAGCGGCTGCAGGCGGCGCGGCTGCACTACGCGCCGGAGGAGGCGCAGCTGAGGGCGGAGTGGGCGCGGCTGGTGACGGCGGCGGCACGCCCGGGCACGCCGCTGCACCACCTGCACGTGTTCGTGCTTGCGCACGTGCTGCGCCGCCCGATACTCGTCTACGGCGTCGACGTCGTCAACTCGTTCCGCGGCGAGCCGCTCGGGTACGCGCGCTTCCAAGGTACTCGACATGTGTAAACACGTTTATTAACATTTGTTTATCCAAAAAAGAGAGTAATTTCTAAAGCACTCCCTGTTTAGTTAAATTTAACAAATTTACTACTTTTAAATTGTTATAGATAATAGTAATTATTCAAACATTAAGGAAATAAGAGGTTCAGTAGTTAATAAAAATTCTTTTGTTTTTACACGATATAAATTCAGTGCTTTGACCGCGTTTTAAGTGCTTTGATCACAATCTCACCTGATGTTAAGTGACGATGTGGTCCAGGATGGTAAGAATACTAAGCCTAGAGGTGCTGGTTCTCAAGTGATGCTGCCGGAACACATATTGGTATTTGGCGACAGGTTTTCAAACATGAGTGTCGTAGCTACTCCCGGGCCAGCAACATTAGAAAATGTCCTACCGTATTGTTCAGAAAAATTATAAAGACATTAATTTTATTACAATAAATACAATTTGAAATGAAAAATACCCATATAGGAGAATGTTTATTTCGGAACTGATTATACTTAATTATAGAATTTTATTTTATATAAGGCTCAATTTTAAATAAATAGCTTGTTATTTAAATAATAATAGTATAATATTAGCAATTAGGATACCGCATGTAAACACAATCGTGAATTCCTGAATCGTGAACATAATCCGATTGAATGGTCAATTTTATTGGCAAGTGCTTGAATTTATGATAAACATCTTTGCTTTCTCTTATACCAACATGTTTTTAGGATCACAATTAGAGTTCCGCGTGTAATAAAATAAAACTCATGAAATTGTGAATAAAGTATGATTCAATGGACAGCACTATCAATGCATTATTTTCCAAAGATTATTTAAAATTTATATTACGCGATGAAGGATATATGAAATGCGGGCGGAGCCGCGGGCACACAGCTAGTTATAACATATCATGTGTGTGTGCGCGCAGGTATATACCTGCCGCTCCTCTGGGAGCCGCAGTTCTGTTCGAAGTCGCCGCTGTGCGTCGGGTACACGCGCGGACACTTCTCCGCGCTCGTGCCCCTCGAGTCCTACTCGCGCCGCCACGCTTACATCTACCGGTAACGACACGCGCCCACGCATCCGTACACACCCACACGCGTCCACACGCACTCACACACGTCCACACGCACTCAAGCGCATCCACACGCACTCAGGCGCAACCGCACGCGTTCACACGCACCTACACGCACTCACGCGCATCTACACGCACTCACGCGCATCCTCACGCACTCAGGCGCATCCACACGCACTCAGGCGCATACGCGCGCACCCACACAAGTCCACAGGCACTCACGCGCATCCGCACGCACTCACGCGCATCCACACGCACTCACGCGCATCCGCACGCACTCACGCGCATCCACACGCACTCACGCGCATCCACACGCACTCAGACGCATCCGCACACAATGGTTGTAACTATGGTCGGGAACAAGTATTTTCGGATATTGTATGTATGTATAAACTTGTAATAAAATTTCTTTGCCTATACTATTTTTATCTGCCTTTTTTCGAAGACATTAAAAAGGTTAAATTTCATAAAAGAAACAAATTAGTGAGATTTTGTTTTAAGTTATTTTTTATTTGTATTTTTTTTTTTTTCTCTCAAAATAAGTATATCAAATGAAAATTAAAATTTTATTACAAAGAAGGAAGAATGCAACTCAAGCCCCGAAAAAGTTTTGTGACCTAATCGTGTGCCTATGCATTTCCAATCCGAGAACTTTGATGACAAAGATGCACACTTCGCTCTGGTCACTACACAGTTGAAGGACACGGAAATTACCACAAAACAGTTTTGACCCTTTAAAAAAAGCTGAGTACACAAACAAGCTCGATATTTGTGAGTCACACGAGCTCACAGAGAGAAACCTAATGAATCGCGTACTCATTTGTGATTCTTTATTGAGCTGTAATGAAACCGAGCAATTTTTGAAGAAATTGATAACTGGTAGCACACCCTGGGATAACGCGCAGTAAGGTTCATTATGAGCTTTTACCTCCGGACAGAATTCAGATCTCTACTGGCAACAACTAATGAGATTAAACCAAGAAGTGGAGAGAAAGCGGCCGGAGCACTCTGCAATAATGAAAATACTTTAGTCAGGGTGTATTAATATATACCCCATATAGGCTAATCTAATATGAACTGAACGTTTTCTGAATTACCAGATGGTGGTGGTTAATGGAACTACCCAATTGGATAATATTGAAAAAAAAAACAATCATATTTTTAATTTAACATGTAATGCTCAGTGTGTTATTGTGCGCAATATCGGTAACGTTTTGGTTATATTATGTTAACAATATTTTCGGCACACATCCGGCGGCGCCTTAGGATATTATCCGCCTACATCCGGCGGGGCCGTCGGACCGTCTCTCCTGTGCCACGTGTCAGATCGCATGGAATGACTATATAAGGCTCTGTAGAGCCAACACTGGGACACGAGTTCTATCTACTAAAGTTAACGTTCATGATATTGCAATATAATAAAACGGTGACGTTGGAATAATTCATAGTGAGAGTGTTTTAACAATTACTAAATTTAGTAAATTCCTAGTTTTTCATGATATTTAATGAAATCAGCTCTGTGTTTAGTTCTTTTTTTTTTTGTTTCAAACTTTTCATAATGAATTGTAATTTCTTAAGCATATCTTGATATGTTTGACGGTTCGCGCTAGTGAATAAAATGTATTGCGCTTTAAAATAAAATTAATCGTAACCTTTAATATATTATTTTAAATTTGACATGGCAAAGTTTTGAAATGCTTACCGTATCGAGTGATTAAGCAATGAGGGAGGCAACAAGCGCGGGCCGGAAGGCTGCTCGCATAACATGCTCAATAACTCTGCCTATACTTGTGTTCCTATTTGTATTTCGCGTATTTCTATTTTGTTAATGTCATATGAAAACTGAGATTTAATAGTCATAGTCTACGTAAATTGTTGAACATGTCGCGGGCCGCACAGATAATGGCAACGGGCCGCAGTTTGACGACCACTGCTCTAAACTGTTGCCTAAATATTACTCGAACAGCCTTTTATACTTTAATAGTTTTAAAATGGCTACTGAAATAATTAATTATATATAAGTACTGAAGATTGTAAATATGAAATTGAGTATTTGTTTTGAAATGAAATATGGCGTATATGTTGAATATAGAATAATGTAAATATTTCCAGTGAAGAGCAGGAGGAAAGCGGCGACGCGACGTACTTGCCGCTCTGCGACTCCGAGGGGAAGCTCCTCCCCGTGCACTTCCTCACCTGCGACGAGGTCAGAACTGTGCACACACGCGCACACACACGCACACACAACGCGCACACAACGCGCACACACACGCGCACACAACGCGCACACACACGCGCACACAACGCGCACACACACGCACACAACGCGCACACACACGCACACAGCGTTATGTGCACTAACTCATCTTCACAGTTTACAATAGTGTTTTATATTCATCTCGATACAAACTTGTATCTACACTAATATTATAAATTAGGAAAGGTTTGCATTTTTGTTTGTAACGAATAAACTTAAAAACTACTGGACCGATTTACATGAAATGTAGTATGGAGATAGTTTGAAATTCAGGAAGTGACATTTTTATTCCGAAAATTCCAAGCGAAAGAGATCTACGTGGGTAAAACCGCGGAGAGCAGCTAGTCCCTTAAAAAAGATTAAGGCTCTTTTTAAATTTGATATCGTTAAAGAATTTACTTTATAAATTCGTACAATATGAATCGACTTGGACTAGAAATCGATTAGTTAATCAAAAAATAAAAAAGAGTATCTTAAATCTGATTATTATTATAAATAGTAAATTTATTTCAATGATTTATATTTTTTTATATTTAAAAATCTATGTTAGGAATTTAATTAGATTCTTGTAGATATTGAAAAGAAAGACAATATTATTATGTCTGCATATAAATGAAATGAATATTATCAATTAAAAGTAGTTTTGGTCAATGTAATATTTGTTTAAGACTCTTTGATATCGTCGTAACGTGAATCGCAAACTGCGCTCGTTTGTCATTAAAACATCATCTCTTTGTATTTTTCAATGTGAAATTCTTTTTACAACATATATTAAATATAATAAAATATTGATTGACATTTAAAATGATCAGTAAATACTTCTTGTAATCTACATTTTGTACATTCATGTGAAGTTGGTTAGTAAATAGATACACGACAAATCTAATATCTCATTTTATAATGATTATGTACATTTCAAATGGCTCAATCAAAATAAAAGCTTTAAAATAAAAGAGAAGACATTTCAAATAGTAATAGATGTAAAGTAGTGATACGAAGTTGTGTGTGTGTGTGTGTGTGCATGCGTGCGTGCAGATGATGGTGTCGGAGCGCGTGGTGCGGCGCTGGGTGAACGCGCGCGAGCTGTGCGGCGTGCTGTGCGCTCGGGTTCCGGTCCGGCCGCCGCCCCTGCTGCAGGCGCAGATGCTCGAGGAGTGGCTCAACCACTACCGCCGGCTCGCGTTAGTACTACCCCACCACCACACATCAGATGTTCCTCTAACATTCTCATCGGAATGTGTCAAGGTGAATGACCGCCTGTGTGTGTACAGTCAGCAGACGCGGGGCCCGTTCCCGCCGCGACTGAGCGCCAGCGCGGAGTACTCCAGCGACCTCGACCCCGACCCTGACCCCGACCCCGACCCCGACCCGGACTCCGAGGACGACGAGTGAACCACACACACACACACATCCATCCTCCCCTGTTCACTGTTATATTATTATTGTGTTATATTTCGTTAACATTACATTATTCACATCAGTGATTCCATGTAATTAGCAAACTATTTATGATTTGTTATTCGTTATAAAAATATTTGTTGTAAATTCATTTTAGGTTTCCATGTTCAAAAAATGATGTATTATAAATATAAAACTTATAAATATTGCTTTTTTTGCATGCGCACTGCACTCCTTGTGCACTGCTGTGTGCATGTCGTATCATCATAACAATTTCATTTCAGTGCAATATGTTTCAATAGTAAAAGATACGTATAATATATATATACTATATAAATATATACAATACATACAATATATAAACATAATATATACATATATTTGT
Organism: Samia ricini; assembly: GCA_014132275.2. NCBI lineage: Eukaryota > Metazoa > Arthropoda > Insecta > Lepidoptera > Saturniidae > Samia > Samia ricini. Next base: position 29,913,224 of record AP028158.1, read on the forward strand.
AAAAGAGAACCATTTTATTTTACTTAAACAATCTCTGAAAATGAACACAAAATTTATTCTAGACGGAACACTACTAATAACTAACAGAGCATAATTACAATTCGATGCAAACTTGATGGCGGCTCGGAAGTTAACCGCGAGCGCGAGCGCGAGTACGCGCTGGTACACTCAACTCGAAAATAACATCCTCCCATTTGTTTATTTTATATTGTATTCATGAAATAATAAAAAAATATTATTTATTTTAAAAAAAAATTACACATGTAGGTATTATTTGTAAGTTTGTTTCTAGAAAATTAATTTAAGGGCTAAATCGGTATCAGTATGAATTGGAGAATTGATAAGAAATTTAATGCACATTATGAAATAACATTTTATTTGGCACTAATATATTCTTTCACTATAAACTTCTTTACTTTCTGTAATAACGTGAATAATAGACACACGTGAATAATGAAATAGACACCCAATAATACTAAAAACTTAAAGATGTCGGCAGCTATGGGGACTGACGACAGACGTGGAAACTCGAAAAAGTGTTTTAAAAAATACACGTTTCATAATTTGTAAATTGAAATTATTAACATAACCTTGTTTTTTTTGACGGGGGGAAATGCATTTACGCACTACCCTTACCCATTGCATTAGTGAGACCGGAGTCCCCCAATGCAGTAGGTAAGGGGGCACGGAGGGACGACTCCGTGCCAGTGTGGGACTCACCCGGGCGTGAAGCGCCCGGAAATACCCACTAAAACCCCCCGGGGCCGTCCGCCGCATTTGGGATGGGGGCGACACGGGGTGGCTTTCGCAAGCACCGCGTCGCCCTCTGCGGCGAACCCACCGGGCCTCGTCCGTGCAATGGCCCAGTAGGGATGGAGGAGAATACTTCCTCCCCACCTCTTAGTCCACCTCTCACAGAGAGCTACGACCAAATTATTAACATAACCTAATATTTAGTATATATCGTTTGTCTAGTTTTTACATCTAATAGCACTTGAAGCAATAATTATATACATATTGTCGCCGTATCATACTTTTAACATTCACGTACATTGTGTTCTGCGCTTCGATCAAGAATAGCAACTAGATTAAGGGTTACGTACAAAATCAAAGCTAAATGCTGTCCGCGTGAATACACCACTTACACATTTGTTTACTAAAAAAATAAAAGAAACATATTAAAATAGATTTAAGTTCAACATAATGACAACCCTGGCACCAAGTAATAAAATCCACAACTCTTCAAAATATTATCTAATACTTACGATCATTCGGTACATCAACGGTACTAATTTATTTCAGAACACTGTTCTTGATTCATTGCCTATTTTAACAGTTTTTTTTTGTATTGAATTTTAATGGACAACGATAATGCTTTTGACAAAAACGTTTGTGTAGAATTACTTTTACTAATAGGCTTTTTAAAACCATAGTCTTTCAAATTTCGTGTGTTAAAGATATCAAATAGGCTATATTTAAACTAGTTATGAATTCCGCAGTTCTATCAGAATCTTGAAGTTCAGCAATTTTCAAACCTTTGTCACAAAATTCGAATGCTTTTAAAACACTCCTGCTCAGCAACTCTGTTTCCGGTTAATTTATCAAGTGACTTGAACATATAACCGAATTCTTAGGTAGCTTATAAAAGTCGTCTCTTCTTTCTCTGACGACAATCGAGATCCAATCGGCATACGTAAATGGAATGCTACGAAAGCTAAAATAAAAAAGGAAAGCTAAGTATCTAATAAGAGTACAACAAACAGACACAAAAGTAGCATTAACCAATTTTGATCTGAAAACAATTTTTTTAAATTATTACAATCAAATCTACTCCACGCATATACTGTTCTGTTAAACAAAAGTTTTGCGTGTGTTGGCAAGTCTTGCCCCGACATTTGTAGCGATGGTTTAAAATCGGTAATTTTGTTCAAATTTAATATTATTTGTTAGTTTGAAGCTTAAAATATAACTACTATAAAATATTCTTCATATACATACCGAAAGTAAGATGCTCCGGTCGTTGAATTGTTTTTTCGGGTATTTTTTTTTGCAACTTTTGAACACAAATTGCGGCATTGTTGATCGAAGGTTCTGCGCATTGTCTCGCACGATGTTCCGAGCCGCTACAAAGTTTAATGCGAACGAGAGCGCTTTGTTTATTATAGTAATAAGGTTAGAGGTGGAAGTTAAAATCTCTGCAATATTGCAAATTGTACGTAGTTAAATAGTATTACCACATATAACATCAGTTATTTGATTTAAAATTTATTGTTATTTATAATTTTTTATTGTTTAATTGTGTTTAGATTAAAACTTTGAACAAGTGAAGTTCAGTTGAACATAATAAAATATAGTTATATCGATGTTTCTGTTTCCGTTCACTAATTGAATTTCAGTATTTACCTAATGGTAAATAGATGTAGGCCATTTATTATTTGTTTGAAACGATTTAACAACAACAACCGTTGAAGCGCGTCCGCTCTGCCTCTACCTAGTCTCTGTGTCGGTCAGATCCACTCGTTTACTATTCTTTACGAAATTTCAGTGCAATATATGATAAGATACAAAATGGTAGACTGATAGTTACCATCTTATTTGTAAATAAACATTAATGTGAAACAACGATGTTTCAATAGTTTAGTGATTGTAAACAAAATAATAATTAATCTACGGAAGACTGGTTTGTTGTAAATCGGAATTTTAATGGCGTGTTGCTTTATAAATTTATAAATTAAAATGTAGGGATAAATGGGCATCTCGTTTTCGATATTGTACAATTTAAGTTACAAGTAAAATAACTTTAGGCGATCCCTTGATAAATTAATTATTGAGAATGTATAGCAATAACTTAACCACATCTGTACGTGTTAATTCCGCCTATGATCGAACGGATTACTCAGCCTGCGAGTTTATTGTGAAAGTTTTACATTATTTATTGTTATCATATTATAAATAATTGTTGGAAATAAAATACAGTGAAACGTCTGTACGTGATTGCAAACTATATCACCATCAGAATCTGGCCCTTCACATCGAATCAATTTCAGGCACTACAAAAAGTCGTCACTCCATCAAGCAGAAAACCATGGACTTTCCCACAATACATATTTACAACAGGTTATCTAGGAATAATTAAATTAAAGCTTATTTAGGGTAAAAGTTTGTGCAGCAGCTAATAGAAACGATTCAAAAATGTAAATTGTAGTCTTTTAAGGAAGCTTATAACTAGATTGTACAGAAAGTTTCGGCTTCCTTTGCTAAATGACAACACCGCGACGAGGGCTTGTTCTTATGTTACGCAGTACTACACTAGTGACGTCACTCTCCTCCTACTCTACTAATCACTTTAACTTTACTATGTTAATTTGCTTTGCTATTTAGAACATTTTAATAACATAGGTAAACATTAGAAATACTATTTTATATAATATTACCTAATTCCTTCGAGGAGACTACTACGAGGTATATTTTGAAAGAAGTAAATAACAATAAATTTATCAGTAGTTTTATAAAACCATTTGTTAGTCTGTTCAACGGGGCGATTGAAACGTACGTACGTGTACGTAAATAATAAGAACCAGAGATGGAGAATAAAAATAAGAAATCTGTAGCTTCGCGAGTGTACAAGTAAGTGATTACAATCTATAGTTTTTTTGTTAAATTCTAAACGGTCGTCAAGTAGCAAAGGAGGCCATTTAATTCCTATGCAATAAACACTATTTAATACCTTTATACAAATTATATATTTCGTTTTCAAAATAAGTACATTACGTTGTAATTGCAAAATAATTGTTATAGATAATAGAAGAACGTGGCTTCTTTAATTATAATGAATTTTGGATAATATAATACCTTCTCGCTTACGAATTACTGTTCGCTTTAAACTTTTCTTATGATAGAGAACGATATCGTTCTGCAGAACGAATATAACCCCTTAACAGTTGTTACCTACATAATTATTAAAATACAACGGAGTTAAACAGTGTGAAACAGCTGCAGCCCGATAACGCGCTTACGTTAATTACTTGCCACATATAACAAATATCATTAACAGAATTAATATACTAATGGATTCAATATATCGATAAATAAGGTATTTGTAACAATAGTTACATTTAGCAAGTCAATCTCAAATACTGTGAACACATAATTTATTTCAAATATTATTGTTTGAATTATGTAAAAAGTTGATCTAATATGATTTATGACTATATTTTTCACCCAAAAGATGTAAATGTATTTATAAACTGTAGATAATATATAACTAATTATTTAGCTCGTTTTTTTAAACACTTATATCTAATTCAAATTACCTAATAATTATATTCAATAAAGTACTATTTTATGAAGCTGTTCTATATTTGTTTTATTTTATCAGCTTACTGAACCCGAGAATACAATCCTTTTTTTTTCTAAAAGTAAAATACCGAATATTGATTGATTAACTCAATAGAAAAAGTCCACTGCTGACTTAGGTTTCTCCCAAAAATATGGGTGACCAGTGGATGCAGTGGATCCTCTGGTTTATCTTTTAGTCGCCTTTTACTACACCCACGGGAACTATATGGGGTGGTACTATTCTTAGCTGGCACCACACGTCCTTACCGTTATAGGTACACAATATTCTAAACACGAGACTATTATGTATATATAAAAGCAAAATATCTATTAAGTCGTTTTTTGTAAATGATCTGCATCAACGACTCTAATAGCTTTTTAAACTACAAAACTATTGTTAATGATTTAGGATACCTAGTTGATTTAAGATAATTATAACTTGTTTCCCAGTTTATGTAACTAACTAATCGAATAAAATGTGTACTAAAATCTGGACCTTGAAACGGGTTCGAGTACAAGCATGAAATATTAGAATGGAAGACGGGAACGTCGTTATGGTGAGATATCACGTGTATTTATCCAGTTTGTTGCCTGCGCTCTTCTCTGTTGTTTCGAACCGATGGTAGTTTTTAACGATAAGTTGCCTCTCAAGATGTATTAGTAAAAGTTCCCATTTTGTAATGAAATTACCGTTAAGTTATTACTATTATTGTTAGTAAGTTATTAAGAGTAATAACTTAAATGATTCAAAATATATATATCATCATCCTTTACCCTTATCTAATTTTCATTTGGGGTCGACGCAACATGTCCTCTTCGAATCCATATTGCTTTAAGTTTTGGCTATTTATTTTACGACCGGCCGCCTGCCTGACGTCAACACACCTTGGGAATGCTATTTTTGGTGGTTAACCGCCACCTACGATTTGAGCGTAGCTGTATGGCTTTGTTTTCCCTTCTGTCGCTTCTTACGACACCCCACGGGATAGGATGGTATTCTAGAGCCGCCACACACACGGCTATATTTAATGATTATCAAGTGTGATACCCAAGAACAGAGTTTTCTCAACTAATCCTACTAAATTCCCTTCTATCTCTATTCTACAATCAATACGTTGCACATCGGGCAAATTTTATACACTTTGTTTTTAGTATTTAGGAGTAAATTATTTAAGGAACACCATTTCTATATAAAAATGTTTTGTAGTATATTATTTACCTGCCTAATATCTGAATCTTTTTTTTTACTTTAAACATAACTGAAGTGTTGTCTGCATAAAGAACCATCTCAGCAGCAATACATTGCTATAACTCGCAGAAAAGAATTTGACAAAGTATTCTTTGAGATTATACTTTCGTTCAACTTTGAGTTCAATGTAGGCACTTAATTGTATTACTTATGTCAATGTATGTCAATATTTTATATAAAAGAGTAATAATTTTCAATAAATGTTAAATGTAGATAACGGTTCATAAGTATCAAAATGCTTATACAATAAAAATTGTATTACGTAAACAATGTATATTATATTCTAGAAAATCTTGTTCAGTTTCAAATTCGATACCGACGAACGCGCTCGTAAGATAAGGCGAACATCTCGAACGCATTCAAAATCAAATAATTACTACATTTTCAGCAGCTTTTGAACGCAAGCGCGTTGTTGTCATGAAGCGCCTAATGTCAGTATATTAGGCGTTTTGCAAACGGTCGAAAAAAACGCTTCATTAAATTTTTTGTATTGTTTTTTTATTAATTATCTTATGGGATTCTAAGTTGATTTACAACTAGAAATTTATTCGTTTAAAGTCAGTGTAAATGTGATAATGAAAAACCGATATCCTATATTTAAAAGTTTTGTTTGAACAGCGGGTTAGCCGGAACATAATGGGTGAGTTTACACGCTTTTTTTATTATTTTTGAGTGGAAGTTTGCATATTTTTCATACCTTTCACTAGATTGACTTACATAAAAAATGGTTTTGTAATTAGATTCTCAAATGGTAAATGGCCCTTTTACATATTGGTAAAATTATCGATTTTTCCCATGCGTCCTAATAGGATCCGAATAATATTCGGTAAAATATTGATTATCCATGTGTATTATACAAACGTAGGTATTGTGTTTTATTTTGAAAATTCAATATACTATTGTTAAAATATAAAATATACTTTTTAAAATAAAAAAAATATTTGCCTTTTTAAAATAATAATAATTAGTTTAAATAATTAAAAAAAAAATGAGCGAGTGCTTGTTATAATTTGAAATCGTATAAAAAAGCCATAATTAATAAAATGCTAAAATGGAAATATAGTGCTATTTATAAAAAAACAATAATTGTTCATCCTCCTTATTGTATATAAATGGTATCAGATAAGTAAATGAAATATGTAGTCAACTTAACAAAATATAAATTGTATAAGTAAATTTACATACTTCACATATGGATGTCAGTCAAGTGTTTGTAATACGACTTGCTAATTGTTGTAGCCTTCAGGTTTTTCACTACATTTCAGATGTATCACTAAGTTTAAATATAATTTTTTTAATCATAATTATAAATTATGATTACTGTTATCATACCTTGCTTCCTAAAACCTTATCTTTACCATTGGCTAGATATTTACAATGTAATTTTATTGTTTCCTGTATTATTTTAATTTAACTGCAAATGAAAAATACTTAATTTTAGTAAATACAATATGTCTTTTTAATACAAAAAAAATTATGATGTTGCAAACTTTAAATCCTCAATTATCAATTATGAAGTTAGCATCATAGCTACTTGTCATTATTGTGTATGTGTATTTTTAAAACATTGGGCTTTGGATATTTACAGTAAAAGAGTTCAGAAATAGTTTGTTTTTGTAAAGTTGATAATTCTTTACAGATATGAAATTTTCAAAGTAAATTATCACAAGCTTAAAATTATATTCATTACTAGCAAGCGCCTGTATCTGTGTTTTATCTTGATTAAATGTGAGATGTCCTTATTTAGTTTTGTATTTCATGAACTATTTGTTACAGAAGAATATATGCTTCCTATAAATTCTATTTTTTGAGGTAATAACTTTAAGCATATTGAGTGATTCTCAGTAGAAGAAAAACATAGATTTATGTTACCAATGTTATGATGCCAGCCATCAAAATGCTACATCAAGTATAAGATGGCATTTAAGTGCTGGTGCTCACAGATAAATAATATAATAAAATTTATACTTATGTAGCCTATTCAGTCTTGATTATGAATAGACTATATGAAAATGTACATAATTATAGCTTGCAGGGCCAATAGTTGTAAAAACCAGACAAATGTTTTATGTAGAAGTAGGTTATGTTAATAATTTCAATTAAGAGATTATGAAATGTAAACATTAAAAAATAAACAGTCTACCAAAACTTCAAGTTTTCACTTTTCCCAACAGTCTAGAAAGTTGCCTAGTTTCTAAAATAGTTATTAAAAATGATATTAATATTTTTTAAACCCTATCTAATTAACATATACTTTATGCACACAGAATTTTATCAAAATCAGTTTGCCCATTTTTGTGTTAAAGCATTTGAGTTCCATAGATTTTCTCAATTATGATTTTGATCATTTATGCTAATTTCTACTCTTAGGACTTTCTTTAATTGTTTTCAAAGTGACATCATTAAGACAACATAATTTAAACAATTTTTACTGTTATTAGATGTAGAAATCTGTTTGTTTTCATTTATATCTTGTAGGGAAATCATACTTTGAGTTGGTTTGTTGCCCCATACAAGGGATTCGAAGGGTCACGCGGGCCGATGCAGTGACGCGAATCGGCCCTTGTGGCAGGTGGAGCGCAGCAGCGGTGTTCAGTGTCGGTGTCCAATACTCAATGCTGGGATCTGATTGCATGTTTCAGGATCGGGTTACATACATTCTATGCAATAAATAAACATACTCTTACATCTTTTTACTACTCACTACTAAAGTGATAATGATATTCTACATATTTCTATAGAATTTACAGTATAAGTTTCATAGCTACCCATCAACTTCTCTACTTGAACGAAAGATAGACGACATCAAATGTTTCTATTCAAACTAATCCATAACCTTATTGACTCTCCATATTTTGTAAGTGAACCTGGTCTAAGGTGCCTTAGGTCTAATGCTAAAAAAACAGTTTGTATTTGATGGGTTTCTCTGTAAAACTATGTTGCAAACACAGAGCCATCTTTATGTATAGTGCAAAGTGTGCGTCGCTCACGAGCGCAGAGTTTTAAAGAGCGCCGAGCGACGCTCGCTACACCTACAAAGATGCGTCGCTCAGGACACCAGCGCTCTCAAAGGACGCCTTAGTACGTTGGGGACAATGCAAGGACTAGAGCCGCTGGTGTGCAAACACATTCCTTGCAATATGAATAATTTATATTTTTAAGGACACTGATATATTCTTTATTTGAAACATTACTTGTTACCAAAGAAAAAAATAGTGCAAAGTGTTAAATAAATATTTACATATATACTAATGATTAATATGTAGTTTTCTTTCCATTTATGTTATTATCATCGAATATCAATGTTACTGTACTTTTCTATTTATTTCTATATTTATATAAACTGTAGTATTCTAGTATAAATGTATTTATGATAGTGCTTTGAATCTGAAAAGTATATTTGGTGTATGATTCTGTTGTAATTAGATTAGTAATAAGTAAAAACATCTGTATGTTTTCTTACAATGAATGAATGATAAGCTAAATGGTTATTCTTTTGTAAATCATTCCCATACTTGTATTTTAAGAACAGACGCAGTCATATCCAAAGATTTGGGTGGGATCATATTTGGAAGGGAGGGGGTTGTCAAATATAGTAATTTCAAATAATAATTGAACACTTCATTACTTAATTATCTATTAGTAATGAACGTTATACGTAAACTCTGCACTTTATATCGTTTGTGATGTCGCATAATGTCCTTCCACATTAATATATTAGAAAAGTGTGTCAAAAATGCTGGACATTGGTTTTATTAAGAACAGCTAGGTAGTTATTTAAATTCAGTTGATAATTTTGTTGACTATAAATATCGTGGTAATGTACTCTTGTTATCGGTTTACGTGATGACTATATATTTATGTCTGTTCTGCACTGTACGTTGGGAATACATATATTATAATAAATATTATGACATGGTCATATTATCTTTTGTCCATAATGGCATGATAGTATCGAAACTAAAACAAGTGTATTATCTTATAAGAATTAGGGTTTGTGTAATAGGGTGGGTACATTTGTATTACAATTGCGTTACAAAACGAGGTCAGTAGTGAGGGCGCGGTCAAACATACTAACTAATACAATGTTTTTAATTGGAATTACATTGAGAATGTCCGCGGGTGTAAAGACCGCAGTAATACTTTCAGTATTAACTACTTATACGTTTAGTCAAAAAATATCGGGAATAGATAATTTATTTATGGTCCCAGTTTCAATATTTTGTTTTTCTTTTTGTTGCTAGATTGGCACAACTGTTTTTTTTTTTCGTTTTGGCGCGGAGTTTGAGTTGTGTCTGTCATTTCGATTAAATACAGTACGATTTTAGTTAGATCATATTTAATGTGTATTGCGAATCTCATAAACATCGGACAAAAACATCGAACAAAGAATTTGTCTTAAATTACGTGAACGATAGTGATGTCTGGAAATAAACCCACATCTCTGTTCTTCCGCTAACATTGGTTAAGACTATGATTTGTATAGTTTTTATATTTAAAAAAATGATATATTAATATAAAAAAAAGAACCACATCGAGTTTGTGGCCGACTCTTCTCGACTGGGTTGTTTTCCGTACCGGTGGAAATGGTTTTTACATTCATAAACGCCTTCTTAGGGCCTAAATTAAATAAAGATTTTTTTGATTTTGATTTGAGAGACACTGAAAATGTTATAAAAGGCTCACGGTGAATCGACTTTATCAAAAACACGTGCTTATGAGTGGTACAAAGCGTTCAAAAGCGGTCGAGATATGCTGGAAGATTTCGCTCGCCCTGGTAGGCCATTAACCTCCCAACCGAAGTTTCAGAGAAATAGCCGCTGAACTTTCTGTCTTACGAGTCGATTCGTATCGTTTTAAATAATCACTTAGGTATGACATCTTGCCGCTCAGCTAGTCCCAAAAGACTTGAATTTTCTCCAAAAACTCACTCGCATAACAGCCGATGAGGACATGCTAGAACGGTTCAATTCTGACCTAACATTCATGAAACGCATTGCTACTGGTGACGGTGACGAAACGTGGGTTTACGAGTTTGACATGCAAGTCAACTGAGTGACTAGCAGTGGCGAGCGCTCCTATAACACGATTCTTTATAGCCTTACTAAAAAACAAAACACTCAATGCGCACAAATCAAGTCATGCATCAAATATACTGTAACAACCACACAGTCGTAAACGCGAAACGCACATTAAGAACTTGCCTATACAAGCCGGTTGCAAAATGTCGGAATTGAGTACACACATACAAGCACATTTCACTTTAATTATCACCCATGCAAAGAAAGCATTAGTGTACCTACAATGTAAACGTAGCGCAAATTTAGGCTGAAAATAAGCCCCTTCGTTCCGGCTTATTCATTTAATTTTGATCATTATTGTGATAAGATTACGGTTTATCAATATAAATATTTGAAGAAAGCACCATCTACTGATATACTATAATACAAAAATCTCTTCCAAGCAACTTCATCTAAAGAGAATAATGTGGCGGTAATTCCCATAGATAACCCTATTTAAAATTGGCTATTGCGCTACACCGAAATGATGGATTTACTTTCTATTTTAGAATGGTCGATTATGATCATGTGTCAACTTCGTAGCGAATAAGTTAGGATTAGAAGGTAGTTAGGTTAGGAAGTTAGTTGAATTAAAGTATAAAAGAAATATAAATCAATTAGTATCATGTGGGTAACTAATCGTTATTTTTCGTTTCGCGTAAGTCGCCATCTCGCGGAGTGTTGTTAAAATTAAATAGTTAAAATCCATGATCACTAAAGTTAACCAATTTTACAATTATCACAAGCGAAATTTGACATTTCGAATTTATCGTGCAAATAATTATCTCCTTTAATCTCAAAACAACTTACCATACTCGACATGCACTGTTTATGTAACTCCAGTGAAGTCAAGTATGGTTTAGGATGTTAACTCTAACTGCAACTGGATATCTTCGCTCAGCAGCACAAGCGCCCATCATTCATTACTGTACTAATTTTCAAGAGGAAGAAGTATGTCATATCCTCTAGTCAACAAACTTCGGTGTGGCGCCTGCCAACTGAACCGAAATAAAGAAAACCGCCGAATTCGATCAAAACTCAAAGTCAAGGTGACTGATTTCTTTAACTATTACGGTGTTGTTCTCATTCAGTAGAAGACTTAAAGAAGAATTCGCGATGAGAACTAAACTCAATTCCGGAAAAAGTGTTTAAAGAAGTGTTTTTATTGATTGGATTATTCGTTGGCGTAAGGGTATCCTTTCTGAAGAAGCATACGAGTACTTTGGAAGCGATAAAATAAATTTGGATAAATAACATGTTGTTTATTATTTATCTTTTCTCGGTACTTTTGACAAAGTAGTATTTGTTGCAAGAATCCTTTTTGGACTCTTTCTATGTGACTATATTTATTTTATTTGTTATGTTATTATTATGATATATCCATCGGTTGTAACTCGATAATTATGCGTTTGAAACGAGTTATTTTTGTGTTCAAAATGACGCGTATAATTTGAGACCATAAAACATAAATATATAAGTTATATAATTGCATATCTAAAGACTTCTGTAGATAAAAGTGCAGTTATAAATTAGACAAGGTCGATTAGCAATCTAAACAAGCAGCACGCTGTGTAAGAGTAGCGAGGGGGGGGGGAGGTACCTACCGGTTACCATCCGTCGAAGCTTCCGGAGGTTACTTACCTTTTGCGAAGTGTGACATCATCTTTTTCCTTTTATATTCCGTTCACAATTCAGCGACGTTTTTGTTGTAAAACATGTTTTTTGCGAGACAATTTGCAGATTACACGTTTTTTTAATGTTCAATATAAAAGATGTTTCGTGCTTCACGCTTGAATCAGCTCTCTTGTATTTTAATATTACCAGAATTGCTTTGTGAGTTAGTATGGTTACTGTAAGGAACGCAGCGTTACGTTAACACTGGTCAGTTTGTTACGTATTCTTTAGAACAGGGATTCCCAAACTATTTTGGGCAAGAGACCACTTTTTCAAAATTAACTGATACCTCAGACCCCCATAGCTAAATTGTTTTAATATCCTATCTCTCGTTTTTTCTATTGAAACAAAATACTTAAATATTAAAAATTAGTCATTCTTATACCATGTTGGTACACGTCACACAACTTATACAGTATCTTGAAAGTTTCGAAATAAGAACTTTTGTTAATTAATAGGGGTCGAATTTAAGACCTCGTCGACCCTCAAAATCAGTTTTCGTTTAAGTTGACCCGTGTGAAACCGATATGGGCCCCTTAGGGCTCTCTTTGGGAATCCCTGCTCGAGAATGTACCTTACTAAGTAAGTTATTGACCATAGGTATAATAGGTATAAAATTTGTATGTTCTGGCGGTTACGAAAACAAAGCTACATGTATTTATAAAAATATTTTGCGTTTATAATCTTTCGATTCATATCTGTACAATATTAGAATCATAGAAATTTAAGAACTTCAATGACCACGGAGGTATTCGCACCTGCGTAGCGCTCAAAAATTGATTTAATAACTTAAATAAGCCCAGCGGTTTGTTGTTTCCGTGGTTTCGCATGCATTCTAATAATGTTTTATATTACCCGCTGTTTATAATTGTATTTATGTGATTGACTGTAAATGTTGATAACAATAGCAATGCTAATTGTAGTCCTTCACCCCACCCACCTGTTATAAGTTTGAAGCTCGCAACCGGTCGCGTCGCAACTAGTGCTTCTTGTCAAGGCTTCATCATTGTCATTATCAAGGTGCGTCACATTCCGTTTAATTTCGACTTTCTATTGGTCACAATTTTATTTAACAATTCGTCAAGCTCATAATGCTATTATTAATTTCGTCCGGAGTGCTACGAAGCATTCAATTTGATGCCGATCATTTAGCATTGTAGCAGGCGAGCGTACCTGATATTTAGCAGTCTCTACTTCCCATTCGAATGTATAGCCCGTTTCAAATGCGTCTGCAGCTAAATATAATTATGTTTTTTTAATCCTACTTTAAAATCAGCCTGAGCTTGTATGAAATAAAACATCGTGAGGAAACTATAGCATGGTGGTAGGATAGTTTCTAACAATATCCGCCTAGGTAGCTACCACCCTGTCGCTAAAACCTGTCGCCAAATACCAATAGGTGTGTGTTCCGGCAGCATCACTTGACAACCAGTACCTCTAGGCTTAGTGTGTTTACCATGCTGGACCATATCGTTACTTGACATCAGGTGAGATTGTGGTCAAAGCACTAAGACGATACCGCGTAAAAAAATATTAGTGAGTGAACTATGCAGTGTACGCGAAATGACTCTTCAACTCTTTATTGGTTTATTTGTACCACTTTCTCCGGAGTGATGAAGATGTGTATTTAAGTATTGCCAGATTCTATATGCTTAGATGTGTATTTGTTATTGTTTATGATAGGAATACGAAGGGGCGTGTGTGGTATGGCGTGGTGTGGCATGGTGTGGTGTCAGTCCGTAGCGTCGCGGTTCTCAGCTCCGCAAATCGTGATTTTGTAATGTGGGTGAAGGCAAACTAGAGCCGCGCCTCTCCTCGTCGAACAGTATTGCCGGTTTCATTTGTAAAATACCTGTCTCGCACTCAATTAATCATCTATATCCTAACAAGACTATTACTCAGTTATACAAACAAATTATATGTATATATTTAAGTATACTAATTATCTTACTCGGCGTTGCCTAGATTATATTTATGTAAATAAATAAGAATTTAATAAATATATAATTCAATTGTTGTTAAAGATGAACGTCATTACAGCTTATGTTCTTATTTTTATAAATTTTATGATGTAAAATTTAAAATAGTCTGTCGTTCTCAACATTATATAAAACATAAAAAAAATTAAGTTTGTCCTGTAAAAAACTAAATAATTAACGGACGAAGTCATGTTCTATGCAAAATTATTGTTTTATAAAAGTTATGTTTCACGTCATTTAAAATCAATTAGTTTTCGTAGTAGACTACGTGTTCGAATCTCATAACGAATATGTAGTACTGGGGCAAAAAATATTCTGAAACAATCGTAGTGTAATCGAAGTTTCAAACTCTATTATCGATAACTATTCCAACTGGCCTATAACGTAATGAAAATCTTGAATATAATATATGTATAACTATTATAGATATACCATATTGTGTTGTAGTGTGTGCATGTGCATGCGCGTCTCCCTAGAGGGTACTTGTCGCGGTCACCTCGCTGAGGACAACTTTGCTAATCGACTTCAAAAAGGAGGAGGTTATCAATTCGTCTGTTTTTATGTACGAGTATGTTTGTTACGCGATTTCTTTCTTAATTGTGGATCGATTTTTAGTGTTTCTTTTTTTAGTGTATTATTTCAAAGTCGGTTTTGTTTTTAATTTAAAAAAGTTTTGTATTTATTTATAGGTGTATGAATGAGTTGCGAATTCGTGACGCCATAGGTATATTTACAGTTATAAAATAAGTACTTATAACGTGTAATATCGAATTATAGTGATAAGTGGGTCGACTGCATGGGTTGCGTGTTTTCACGGCAATGTGTCGCGATTGGTCGCTGAGCAATCAAGCGCCTCTGCTATGAAACAGTTCGCGATAAGATAACCTGCGCCACGCGGCGGATTGTTCAACTTATACACAATTACACATCGGTTCTTGTACGCGTTTGATGTACATTACGCGGTCAGTGTGCCACAGCGTTGACCTCGCTGAACGACAGTAAACGATCGGTTCGAACTCGAACTTAACATTCATCTATCAGTGTTCAGCGAATTCACAAGAACAATATTAACTACACCAATATTATAAAAAGAAAAGATTTGTATTTTTGTAAACTTAAAAACTACTGGATCGATTTGGATGAAATTTTGGTATGGAGATAGTTTGAAATCCAGGGAGTGCCATTTTTTATTCCGAAAATCCCACGAGAACGGGAACTACACGGATAACACCGCGAAGATCAGCTAGTTATTTATAAGGGTAGTATGGGCGTAGTGAGCTTGCAAATAAAACATTGAAAGAAAGAAAGAAAAGAAATATATTTGTTACACACATAATATACAATAAATAATGGAACAAAGAATATCACAATAAATGATAAAAACAACATTAAAAAAAAGAGAAAACAAAAATAAAGTAAGTGTGTGTGTGTGTGTGTTACAAAAAGGTGTCGAGTCAGCATATATGCTAAAGGAGGTGAGTCCACCACCGCGGATTTTCACTCGACGCCCAGTGTTGTGTGTGCAGCGATTGCAAAGGTGCGCTTCCCCTTCGTCGTAACCTTATTTTGTGAATGTTTCACTAAGGGACGTTTCATAGGTAGAAAAGACGTTGAACATAATGCGTCCTCACTAGATGAGTCTGAACAGACTAAATTTATTCCGTGTTTTTCAGAATCTCACAACATATACATATGTTAGTAGGCCGCTCAATTAATAAAGTTTCGGTTATATCCATTTGTGAGTGTGGAAGATCCTAGCATGGCGCTGGAATGTTTTTTTTTTTATGAAATAGAGGGCAAACGAGCCAGTGGGTTACCTGATGGTAAAGGATGAATAACAAAGGAATCGCAGGTGCGTTGCCTTGTTCTGCGGTTTTCCTTATTATAATTTACCTTGTGCTCTATTAGTTATCCTTATGCTTATCTTATATAAAAGGCACCGTCTATCAGTCAATTTGTCCGTTAATTGGCTTATCACTGAACTGATTTATATAAATATATTTTTGAATTTAGTTGTTTTACCTAGTTAAATTATGAAAATAATGAAAGGTACAAAAATTACGGTCAATACGTTATTTGGTAATATTTTCAGTAAACCATTGAATATTAAAAAAAAAAACATTTGCAGTAAATAATTAAAAAAGAATATATAGGTCTTATCTACAATCTTATCTGACGTTAAGTGACATTCTGCCTCTGACATGAAGATAGTAACACGCTAAGCCTATCGGATGTAGTTATAGTACACATGACCATATGTTTTCAACTGGTACTTTTAAATTAGGTTATGGCTTCATCAGGAGATTGGCTCAGGGAGCAAAGGGCAAGTACCGAGCACATACACACAACAACTCCATACATACCCACCATAGAGCGCACCAGCGGGTGAAGTCTGCATGTAGATTCGCAACGCAATGGGCGGTACCACTTGTGGAATGACAGGCAAATATACGCTGCCTCTACCTATATTCCCGCCACCGGAATATCATTCTAGAATTCAAAAAATGATCATTTCACTCAAATTCGATTCAATCATCTCAGATCTAATAAATGAAAACGTTATCTTGTTATCTATGTACATATGTAAATATGCAAAGATAAAATTATTTAACACATTTTTCTTCCTAGTAACCGTTTTTTTTTTATTTAGTAGCTAATATTGGCTTTAGTGTTATTAATTTTTTTTATGGTAACATATATAGTTATATGATTTCGACCACTAGTCTGAAACATTATGATAATTGTATAACTATCTATCTAAAAGTATGAACGGCTACTGATGATTATTTTGGTTTCCTTTTGTTGTAACTTGCCACCGGATGTGGACAGAATCTCATCAGTGCGCCTGTAGTAATTCTTTTTTTTTTTAAATGAAATTACGTTATATGCTGTAATAGTATGCACTTAATGTGTTACATGAGCGCACGTGATATTGTTGGGTTGCTGTGTATCAAACCGCGGCCGGTTTTGTTTCGATTTACTTCCAATAAGCCATTAGGTACTCAGCGGCTCTTCTCGCTGCCTGCTTTATACATCCATCATTCTTATGTTTTAAATGTATCCGACATATAAATAAACTTTACAATATAGTTTACCGATATTTTCTTGCAATTTGCAATCTGTCTAATGGCTTTTAGTTTTTTTTTCCTGTAACAGTGTATTCGGGATAACAGTTTGAATAATCTTTCCATTATTTAAAAGCTTTTGTACGTTTCCTAAAGAGTTCTGCATTGGTACAATCCCAAAAATATATTGCTCGTTGTCAAATTTGAATTATAAAAGAGTAGTGATTTGAAATACCTACGAGCTATCATTTACATAGTACACAGTTTATGTCAAAAGTACAAGGAACAAGATGTGTAGTTTAGTTCAATTTGCTCGGTGTAGGTCCTTAAAAAGGGAAGTTTACGTGTGATGCGAATTACTATATTATTTATACTTAGTTTGTTATTAATGAAAATGTCACACAAGAAAGCCCAAAAACTGTAAGAAAAAACGAAATAATGTCCAAACATGCCGATTGGTGATGGTCCACTTACTATTACGTGTGCGTACGGAAATAAAGGGGAAACAAATTACAAGTTAATAATGTTGTCGGTAAAGCAAGTTTGTGTTTCCAAGTGAAAGTCTATCAGGAATTGAATTATTAACCGCTTGTTTATATTTACCTTTAATATTGTATGAAAAGGTAAGTCATGTGGAGTCGAAATTAACAACCAAGTAACAAATATTTTGGTATCCTTATTTTACGAAGAGTCTAATATTAATCTTTTACCTTTTTCGAATGATTTTTATATAAAAGCGGTCGTTCAATGATCACATGATGTTTTAGCAACATTTTAGTTATCGCCAAATTTATTTGAATTGCGAATTAAATACACGCCAAGTAGCTACAAATATTAAAGAGTCCAGAATTCAATTTAGATTAATTTTAAATGCTTCATAAAGCAACAAATACAAATATTTTTATTTCTTCAAAATATTAACAAAATAATGTAGCCTTATCTAAGGCTCCAAACTAGGCAGTGCCTGTAACTTGGAAGTCTAAGATAACAAAATAAATGTACCATACAATTGTTGGTTGCGCAGTTATTACAAATAAAATACAAGTAAAGGAAATTGTAAAAAAATCTAGCTAAGTATAAAAATGAGTTTAATTTGTGTGTGTGTGTGTGTGTGTGTGTGTGTGTGTGTGTGCGTGCGTGCGTGCGTGCGTGCGTGCGTGCGTGCGTGCGTGCGTGCGTGCGTGCGTGCGTGCGTGCGTGCGTGCGTGCGTGCGTGCGTGCGTGCGTGCGTGCGTGCGTGCGTGCGTGCGTGCGTGCGTGCGTGCGTGCGTGCGTGCGTGCGTGCGTGCGTGCGTGCGTGCGTGCGTGCGTGCGTGCGTGCGTGCGTGCGTGTGTGTGTGTGTGTGTGTGTGTGTGTGTGTACCCATAGATGTGCTATTCTAGAACAGCTTGATAACAAAGTATCTGAAATGACCGTTCTGTTTGTGCCTAGGAAATGCTATGAAGCCATCGTTTGGTAGCAGTTTTAACATGGTAGTGAGAGCAATGTTGGAAGTTGTAGTCAGCCACAATTTTGCTAACTTTATTGTATAAATGGGGTTCCTAGACTAGATGGCACTCCAATACCAATCTGCCACGAGTTCAAGTACCTCGGCTCACTCCTGCAAAGCAATGGCGAAATAGACCGGACGGTAAAGCATAGAATTAACGCAGCATGGATGAAATGGCGGCAGGTTACGGCTACTACGTGTGATCCGCAAATCCCCTTTAAATTAAAGGGGAAGATTTACAAGAACATAATACGACCTGTCGTCTTGAATGGATCAGAATGTTACCCCATAAAGGTGACGGACGAAAGAAGATTACATGCAGCTGAGAAGCGAATGTTGAGATGGATGTGTGGGGTAACAAGAATGGACAGGATTAGGAATGACTATATTAGAGGAAGTTTGAAAGTGGCGCCAATAACAGACAAGTTAAGAGGCGGTCGTTTATCCTGGTATGGACATGTGATGCGCAGGGAGAAAGAGAATGTTGTAAGAGAGGTATTGGATATGAATGTGGACGGTTACATGGGAAGGGCTAGACCAAAGAAAAGAT
Source organism: Samia ricini (assembly GCA_014132275.2). NCBI lineage: Eukaryota > Metazoa > Arthropoda > Insecta > Lepidoptera > Saturniidae > Samia > Samia ricini. The sequence continues at coordinate 29,932,629 of AP028158.1, forward strand.
GGATGGACTGTGTGAAAGATGATATGTTTAGAAAAGGAGTGAATGCGGAGATGACAACAAATAGAGAGGAATGGAAGTAGAAGACATGTTGCGCCGACCCCAAATAAAAATGGGAAAAGGGTAGGGAGATGATGATGATGATGATGGGGTTCCTAGAATCTAGGCATTCGCTGTGCAAAGGATCATTTTGTTGCTAAAACGGGTACGATAAAAATACATTTTTTAACAAGTTCTCCAGATTATCATTCTTTGTTATCCGCGCGTGTGTGGTTATTATAGTTTCTAAAACGACTTACGCACGCTTATAATAGCTGCTTCTGAATATAATAACTCGGTCGGGGACCTGTATGGTTTAGTCAGCATTACTTTTAAAACTGCTTTTTTACTTTTAAAAGCACCAGTTTACATGCAATACGTTTTCACGTATTTTATATATTCTTTAAAGTGGGGAATATTCACCAAGCTTTAGGATTAGGTTAATTATCAAGCGACGCGGTGCTTGCGAAAGCCACCCCGTGTCGCCCCCATCCCAAATGCGGCGGTCGGCTCCGGGGGGTTTTAGTGGGTATTTCCGGGCGCTTCACGCCCGGGTGAGTCCCACACTGGCACGGAGTTCGTCCCTCCGTGCCCCCTTACCTATTGCATTGGGGGACTTCGGTCTCACTAATGCAATAGGTAAGGGTAGTGCGTAAATACATTTCCCCCCGTCAAAAAAAAAGGTTAATTATCAAAACTTATTTGGAGAAATGTAATGTAATCATTTCGACTTTCGACAACGTTAAGAAAGAAATCATTATTCCGGAATTTCTTACGATACACTAGCAAATTAGCTTTCAAGGATAAAGCAATAATTATACGCAACATTGAATGTTGTCAGTATCCGGGTATATGCTTATTGTATTATATTAATAAATGGTTTCACCAATTCAAATATGTATATGATTAAGAAATGTATTTAAAATTACATGTATAAAAATGCGCTAGTATTACTAAATATTCCCAAAATACAGGCATTTCCTAGCTTGTTGTCATAACAAAATGTTTACGAAACGCGGCACCTGTAGTCTATCAACAATTATTTCAGTCCTATACTTATGACTCAAACAGATTCTGTATTTCACTGAAATGTATATGTGTATTCAAGCACTCATATTAATTTTCTCAGACAATTTAAATTAAAGATGTAAAACATACGACAATATTGTTACAACCGGGTGTGGTTGTAACAATATTGTCTGTCTAAGCACGAGAAAGCCTGCGTCCAATAATAATCATTAACCGGTTAAGCACCAACCAACATTTATCTGGGAAAGCAAGTTTTATTCAACCAATAAAATAACGAACTGGAAGTAGAGAGAAGAATCAACATCACACAGAAATAGTTCTGGAGTATTAAAGAAATACTCAAACGCGATATGACCATACGGATGAAAACTAAAGTCATGAACACCTGCCTACTCCCCTTATTAACATACGCCTGCCAAAGTTGGAAATTTACCAGAAAAACAAAGATAAAACTACATCCTGCCAAAGGAGTATGTAGAGAAGCATCTTGAAAATTAAGAGAAACTAAAAGATCCGCCACACCTATATAAGAAAACTAAAGCCATTGACGCAACAAAAGTTTAAATGGCGATGGGTTGGAAACGTAAGTGAGGCTTAGCGATAATCGTTGGACTAAAAAGACAACATCATGGGCAGGACTAGTAGGACAGAGAAAAAGAGGAAGACCAAAAGCACGCACGCTGGGCAGACGACATAAAAGTATCAGGTACTCAATGGCGGCGAGGGACAAAAAATAGAGACTCCACTTTTCATTGAGAGGGTTCTTGTTAACAAAATACAAACTCTAACTATATCTAATAAATTAAATCTATATATATTAATATTTGTGTTTTAAGTGTAATAATTATTTAGTTATATCACGTTGCGTTAGGAATCTCATTAATATTTTTAATCTTATTTATTATACTACTTAACTATAATATTATTACTCTTTCAAAATTAGTAAAAGAAATTTGTAATTATGAATAATTTAGCATGCACATTTTTATTGAAATTGTACCATGATCATTCGTTCTTGCTTATGCAAGAAATAAAAGCCTTTTTTATTATTTATTATAAGCACCAACCTAGCGCTTACGCCAGTTTCCAATTGTTTTCATATTGTCAAATTTTTATTGGTATTTGAGCGATTAATACACTTGTCGTAATTGCAACCAGGGAATCCTAACCTTCCGGGACATACAGACAGACAGACAAAATTTAAAAATTGTATTTTTGGTATAGGTATCGTATATACATTTATATTTAGTAATAAAATAAATTGACAATACAAACAGACGCCCAAATTTTATTTATTAGTATATATATAAATGCTGGAAGATATTTTTCTCAAGTGGTTTTTTTTTTTTCATAACACGTCACCAGTACAAATAACATTGATGTTATCTTAAATTCGATATCATTTATCTCTTTAAGTAAACATACAATATCATATTTTAGTTTTTTTAAATACATCATGTTTTATCCGAACCTAAGGATAGGATAATTTATTTGTTATGATCTCTACAGAGTTTAGGATAACACAGCCAATTCATTCGGATCCATCCATTCGTTCAGACTTGGCCAACATTTTAAAGTGCACTTTCTATTTGGAAGTAGTATTTTTGTAAATTGTTTAATTGTGATGCACTGGTCAGGCGTGCTGGAGTCGAGCAGCTTTCTTAGGATAGCCGGTGTGTGTGTACTGTGTAGAGTAACTGTAGACAGCGCCGCGCCCTCTCGGGGTTACACTCATCTAAACTTTAATGATACGATTTTTCCTTACCGTTTGACAAGATCTTTACCCATTTAAATTTACTAATCGAAACATTGATAAATATATCTAAGCCTACTACGTTACATTATATGAAATTAGCATGATTTCATATTACAAGTAAATGTATTACCCTCATGTTATGTTTTAGCCAAGGTTTATCGATAATTATCAACAGGTGGATATATCACATGATAATAATATAAAAATCCCTAATAGGACATCAATCGATGTTTAAGTATTATGTATTTATATACAAATTGATGCTTATCATTTAGATTACATTTATAGATCCCACATGTGGGTTGTCAGTAACTACTATTACACATTTGGGCTGCAGTTTTAATTACATTACTAAAGTCGGAACATTTTTTTAGCTTTACCGCAAAATTATTGGGTACTACTTAGTAATTAAATTTTAAATCTATTAAAGTGGGTTCTAAATAATTGTGTCTTGGTATGGACATATTATGAGAAGAGAGGAAGCGCATGTGGGAGAAATAGTAATGAATATGAATGTGGAAGGAGGGAAAAGTAGAGAAAGATCAATGAAACTGTGTAAGAAATGATATTTATAAAAAAACCGGCCAAGTGCGTGTCGGACTCGCGCAGCGAGGGTTCCCAACAAACCTGTAGGTATATAAGTAATAATTATGGTAATTTGATGCCAAATTACAATGTGGTAATCTGGAGGAGCATATATTTAAGACAAAGGTCTCTTTATCGTTTCAGTAATCCTTTATTTTATATTAACACATATCATTTATTTTATAATATAACTTAAATACCTACACTAGCCTTCCAGCAGCCTTGCAAAAGTTCTTTTATCAGTTATTTATTTACAAAAATTTTTAGTCACTATTTAGACATATGGTTCAAAAATACTAATTACGTATTAAATTTGAATCAGATCTGTAAATGATGACTGAAAAAGGTATGAATAGGAGCGCATTGAATATTTAAGTTGGAAAAAACGTTATTTATAGTTGTACTACTTCGTCTAGTGCTAGTGTTTATTAACGGAAACATGTTTATGGATGAAATATATGTGGAAACATTCTAAAATCGATATTTTTTTATTATGTGATGTAATTGAAGATTCAAGCTTTTCGCAATTTTTCTTTTATCTGTGCTATAAGACGTTGCTTCGTACCAAATTTCAAGATTTTGAGTTCACGGGAAGGACCCTGTAGGTTTTGCGAGTGTCGAAAGTTTGCAGTATAAACGGCTGTATCTTTTGATTGCGTTAGCTTAGAATTTTGATTTGATTTCAGCCTGATACCTCCACGCGTTCCTGAGAAAAAGGGTCTTGACAGACATACAGACAGACAACAAAGTGATCCTATAAGGGTTCCGTTTTTTCCTTTTGTTGTACAGAAACCTAAAAAGGGGTTAATGAAGAGATGACGGCCGATAGGGACGTATGGAAAAAAAAAAACATACTGCGCCGACCCTAAGTGAATTGGGAACAGGGCATGGGAATGATGAAAATAATTGTAATAAGCCTAATGCCTAAGTGTAAATAATTTTATTTTGATCGGTTTTCTGGTAAAACTCTCTTTGGGGACATTTGATTTCAGTAAATACAACAACACAGCAGAGGAGCTTGAAATTTATTTTTCAACTAGTTTCTGAAAAGAAAAGACACTATAAAAGACAAAATTCTGTTGATTTTATAGATTCAAACGATGAACATTTATCAAGCGGGTATAAAAAATTGCATCAAAATATGTCCATTTCGTGGGATCACGACCAGAGGGATAAAATTACTTAAATATTAATTATATTTTATATAACTATAAAATTGACATTAATCGTTTTCTTTTATAAGATTATTAGACGTATAATTACGTAAAATTGAATTAATGAAACTATGTAACTATCCACTTATATATATTACTTATACTTATATATATTGACATATACGTTAATTTTTTTTAAAAAGAATAGGAGTATACTCCAGTTTTATTTAATTTATATTATTAGTCTATACTAATAAATAAAACTGAAGTTTATGTTTGCACTGTAATTTTTTTTTACTAAATAGGTATGAATGTATTATTACACAATACATATACCAAACAACCAATTTTAAATTTTTTTGTCCTGTTTGTCTATCTATCTGTCTGTCTGTGTGTTTATTCCGGGTAATCTCCGGAACTGCTGGACGGATTTTGACAGGGCTTTATTGGTAGATAGCTGAAGTTACTCCAGGTAACTTAGGGTATTTTTAATTATCGAAAATAATTAGGGTTCCGCGTAAAAAAATAAAACTCATAAATAATTGAATAAAATTCGATTCAATGCAGAATTTTACGGGCAAGTGCTTGAATTTATTAGAAAAATATTTACTTTATCTTAGTAATAATTTTAGGAAGATATTTAGGGTTCCTTATAAAAAAATTAAAACGCAGTGAAAAACATACCAGTATACAACGCGGGCGCAGCTGCGCGCTTAGCCGCGGGCGCACAACTAGTATTCAATATATTAGTATTACATTTATAGTAAATTTGAAATGTCTGTCATGATTTAGACACAAACTTAAGGTAAATAATCTAAATTATGTGGTGTTATGCGGTATTATACGGTCTGGGTTGTAATTTATGCAAATTTCCACTACTACGTTAGCAACATTATTGTCTCCCATGATTACGTAAACATCGATATAATTTTGGAAAAAATTAATTGCGTAATTACTATTCAAACAGCCTCGCCCTCCCATTAATTAAATCTTATCTAATACTTAAACGGCCTCTTTTTTTCCTAAACTAGCTAATTACTAGCCTAAGTAACTAATAGCTGGCCTTTACAGCTTCACCGTAACTTTTGGGGGAAAGTGCTGAAGGCACTCGCCGCAAAGGGTATCTAGCACAAGGATTCGAACCTCGGCTTAGCCGCTATCTGTCATAAAATTCCCGCGGAATTTGAGCCTAGCTAAACCCTACATTTTTTTATTTCTTAATAATAAAAAAAAAGTTTCTTACGGGACCTATGTACCTTTGTGTTAAGTGCAGGAGTGTGTAAGCAGTGTTGTGAGTGTAATGCTTGATTCATGGGCAGTGTCACTGTATCGCGCTGGCGGCGGCGACACGAGCTTCCCCAGTTGGGGAACGGAGCACGTTTTGGGCCGCCACAGGAGGGGAGTCCGGAGAGTGTGCTGGAGCTTAAACAGCCTTTTTGTCGATATTATCTATAAGATGATTAATTATAATTTGACCCAATTAATGTTGTATTCAAAAACCGGGACTTCCGCAATCAAAGACGTACCATTTATATTTTACGGTATTAATGTATTGTAGTATGATCACTATACAAAAGCATAGTTTAAAAATATTAATATTAACAATCGTTACGATAATGCTTGCGATATGTCGTACCGGTAAGTTTACGCATTATCTATACCTTCGGTCCTCGCGGTCCGCGCGCGCTCCTGCCTCGTGAAGCGTTGCGAACTACGGAGTCATGCTCCAACGCATCTTGGGAATAACACGGTTGCCATTCACTGCTTTTTTCTGTTATGTTTATTCGTTTCCTGATAAGAATTAACGTTTAATTCAATTTTGCCGTTTCCTATTCGTGACTATTCCGTTGCCGTTGAAAAAATATGAAATTTGATTGTCTTTTCAGGCTTAATTCAATAACATTTATAATGTTTGAATTATAACTAATTTCATATATGTCGAGTAGCTAAATCACTCTTATAAATAATGATGATGATACTGTCATGATATCAGAAGGTAAACATAACCTTTTAACTATGTAGATAAATTGAGTTATAATTAAAGACAGTTGTTGTATTGGGAGCACTCAAAATCAAATCCAAAAAATTTTTATTCAATTTATTGGTGCCGATATCGCCATTGAGACCGGTAATTATTAAGTCGTCGAGCTGACGCTCTTGCTCCGCCCTGCTGCTCTACTGCGATAACTTTGACTGAATCTAACTTCATTCAATATTCTTGCGTCTATACGTATAGCATAAACACGTGGTATTGGCAACCGGAACGACTTTATCGGTCGACGATGTGATTCGTTATCGCAATCTTGCGAATTACGTATACCTTGTCCCTCAGTTTCATAAAATATGTATATACGTAATTGTAATGTTCCCGAAACTTCTTTCTCACGCCGTGTTCCAGTTGGTTTTTGTTCGAGCCGCATTGAGTTTTCGAAAGTAGGCTATTATTTATTACCGAGTACGCCAATCCCATGTATGGCGATGGATTCTCGATCCGAAGCGGTCATGGCTTCCAACAGTTTTAGGCGCTGCCATTCGCGTCGCGGATTCACATATCAAATTTTGTTTCAAGCTTTTAACTCTTTCATTGTCGTATATTACAATTATGCGTAATATTCAGCTCCATACGTATATATGTGTACTGGTTTCTGTCTCCGAGTTGATTTATATGTACTCTGCTTCTGTATCCTTTAAACAGTGAATGACAAAGAATTGGTGTCCTTTAAACTGCAGGATTTATTAAAGAATTTTGATTATTATTTTTTCCATTCGAACTATATCAAGGCTAAGCCTTAGGCTCTAAGCCATAATATTGTTTTGTCTAAAATGAGAAATCTGTTGAAAAGTATGAACATCCTTAAAGATGATACGAATCTGACGAAAACTATTGAAGCCTTGTCGTCTTAAATGCGCTTAAACACTGAAATAGTTTGGTTCATTTGTTAGTCATCGGTCGCGAAATGCTTTCACGGGTTCAATGGCCATGAATCCTCTCCTGGTTCCTTGCTTTATAGGAAGTGAGGCTTTATTTATAGAGCACAAGTATAGCGTCGCCGGCGCAAGAGAGGGGCGGCCGGAGGGCGGAGGGCGACCAGTGCTTCTCGAGACACAGCCGCGGCCGCATTCTGTGACACGCAGCCGCAATAAGCAGTCCGGTGTCGCGCACCGATCGACGTTCTCATCGATCTCTCGATATCATCGCGCTCTGTACATATCGAATTATTCAAGAGTGCAAGTGATAATATCGATTCAGTTAAGGTGGTTGCGAGCGCCGCGCCGACCGCACGTACGCATCCGCGAGGTCTATCTCCTTTACACTGTGCTAACTATTTACAACGCGACGCGACGTCTAGTTCCTCGCGAGTGCAACTTACAGGGATCAAAAAGTTCAATTTACATTACTCTCTTGTGAAATTCTAGTGAAAAGTGAGGTATGAGGCCGAAGGAGGAGTTGGATACGAAGGTCCAGACGGGGACTTTCATACTTTCCGAAAAAATTGACGATACTAAGTCTAAGAAAAATGAGAAAGAAATGAAGAAAGAGATGAAGCGGCTCGAGAAAGAAAAGCAAGAACGAGAAAAGAGAGAAAAGAAGGCACGGGAGAAAGAAAAGGAACGTGAGAAAAACGCGAAGAAAGGTCAGATTCTTATTAGATTATGTATTCGAATTTACTATTGAGCCTTGGTATTATGATGTCATCTCAATCCAAAGGTTAATTGTTATTTGCGTTGAAGCTATAAAACTTTGATAGTGTATAGTCGTTGAGATGAGAGCTAGCTGTACGGACGGTGGGAGTGTAGGACGAGAGTCCGCCGTAGTCGTGACGCGGTTACATCACTGCAGCGATCGACCTTGACGAATATTCCATTTTATCAAGTACATATTACTGATTGTAGTGTTTATAATACCCAGTAATGCGAGCTTATCGCTACCACAATCTACCCTGACTCTGTCTTGCCTACTAAATGTATCATAGATTATTTTTATACGAACCAAATCATTAGCTACATTTGGTGTTTATTGTACAGATTTTCATAAATTCGCATGACTAATCGTTAAAGCCGGTTCCTCAACAAACAAAGATTTCTATGTGTTTTTTATTTTATCAGACAGGTTTCTTTTAAAACCGATTGTGTTTAAAAACCCAGTCTTAAGTTAATTCACTTATCATTTGAATTTTATGTACTGGTATATTGTTCGTTGGGTAAATTATTTGTGTTCGCGTTGTTGTTTAGCGACGTGTCGTTTACCTTTATATTCTTAGAAATGTAATATTGTCAAATGTCCCGCTATGCGGTTTGTTGACGCTCTGATATTTTGGCACGACTCACTCCTCACGACTCTTTCTTAGAATGCTTATTCATTAAGTATTTTATTTTCACGTTCTCACAGAATACTGTCAACGTTCGAATTCACCGGGCACGTAGATTGGAAACCGACGTGGGGTCTCTCTCTCTCTCTGTCTGTCTGTTGTCTCGTCGTCCGTTGCAACTGTCGGATGATAGTTTAACAAATTGATTTCTTTCAAGCGTGCGATTGCTTTTCGCATTTCGATTTAATGCTTTTTATGAGTTCACCCGCGTTCTGCTTCACCTCCGTCGCGTAACTGTATGTTATTGTACGGTTTCTCTTTCGATCAATCATTACTATTGTTAAACTCCATACATCACATGAAGCTATCAGCAGAATAAGTCCACTTCTCATTTACGTTTGAGTTAAAGTCTAATGTGGAAAATGAGTTACTTTATCTATAATTACTGTATATAAGTAAGTTATAGTTTTGTCACGTACCAAACTAAACGAAAATATCTTTCTCGATGACTTGTTTAAATCCTACATATATATAATAATCACAATTTTCAATTTTATTACTAATTGTTTCGCTTATAACATTGAATCGCAAATTTTTGTGTGAGCGTTACTCTTTGTTCGTTTCGTTTATGTATTCTCCAGTTGTCGAATTGAAACTGTAGTTTATTTTCACAGTCTTATCATTGTATAATTATCCGTTGAATCACGATCCGATCCGACTGTATTGAAATCAGTTAAACCGTGGTACGTTATCACACATCGTGTCACGTTATAAACACTCAAAAGGTCGATTATTAATTACATTACATTAATAAATAACTTGTGTAGTATTAGCAATTAGCATTTGCGTTTCATTATAATTACATTAAATACAGATTTTGAATAAAATATCAAGTCCATTTTTGAAGATTATAACATTATTGTTAAACGTACATAAGTAGAAATTTAAATGTAACTGTTTTGTTGGCAACGATTGGATGCATCGACTAGTGCATCAGCAATGATTCCTCGTTGTACCGCTGTGTTGGGATCATTCCCATTCCTCCACTGTTTTTACTAACTAGTTGGAATGCTCCTGTTATTTTAGTTGATTTATTACAAACTCACTGTTACATGTATTTTTATATACAAGCCGTTAACACATATTTTTGCTTCCTCAATGACCGTATAGTTTATTAGCGTTTTTTCGTGTTCCAAATTGTTATTCACATTTATAGGGGCTAGATATGAGTTTGTTTCGTTTGACAGTTCCATGTGTAATCTCATGTTATTTTTAGTTGTTATAAACAGCGTTACATACACTGTAAGAAGTACATGCTTGCCTGAGAAAACTTTAGATATCTATTGTGTAGTTAGATTTATGAATATAGATATTATTAAATTTGCCTACAATTCATTCTCATCTGAAATAGAAGATAGAGTCACATCAGCGTGATACAACTATACCATGGACTTCGGTATTAGACTAAATGGCTGACGAGGGGATACCGTCACGCAATGGTAACATAATGACCGAGTGAGCTAGGTGTCGCGCCGTTCAGTCTGACCACATACTTTATTGCACACATTCCAAGAAATAAAATATTTCTGGTGGAGAAACACAGCGGAGATACAAATAGCAATAGTATTCTCGGAACAAATACCTACATTATCTTATAAATCCTCTATAGATTAGGGCTTGGCTACATTCAAAACTTATGATAAGATAATAAAACGTGATGATGCGTTTCACATCGGGCTGTCGGGAACACATTGCACGCTGCCGCTGTTTCGCTATGCTCTCAAGTATACATTAACCGTAATTTTGCAAGTAATAGAACACTTTAGAGAGTTTTAAAATCTGATAGACCACCATACATATTTTTTCATTTTAGCATTGTAATATAGAGTTAAAAGTACGTATTCTTGTTTCAAGCTTGTTAAATGTAAATATATTACGGGTTGTTGAAAGTTGTATTTGAAATCAGATAGCATAGAGTCGAGTCGTGTCGCATGAAGTATGATGTAATTTGACCTTGGTGTGATATTAACGCAGAGGAACAGTAATTGCCGTCGACACTGGAATATGATGACTCATACGAGCATATATGAATATGTATGTAAAAGTGAATTTGAGGAACGTTGTCGCTTGGCCGCTATTGTGACGCTTATCGCGGCCACGACCGCTGCGACCGCAGCGGGACACGGGACATGTGAAACACTCGGCCAGTTTTATTAAACTAGATCAGTTTTATATTCCCTATCAGTATCTGCCCAAATCAATTGTATTAAATCCCTTTAGAATTTTAGTTGTTTACAAAATTATTTTGTTGTCGTCTGTATCTATTTGTGTACCGCATATCTTCGGAACAGTTAGATCATTTTTGACGGGATTTTTTGGGAACTGTTAGCTGAAGTTACTTGGCGTAACTTCTTTCGTTACTTTTATTTTCGAAAATAATTAGGATCCCGCGTAAAAAATATGTGAATAAAATCCAATTCAATGCACAGTTTTACTGGCAAGTGTTTTAATTTATGAGAAGTTTCTTTGCTTTCTTTTATTAATAAAATACGATTCAATGGACAGCTAGCTCCATTGAACGGTATTTTCCAATGATTATTTAAAACTCTGTTACGTAGTAAATAATATTGAAACGCGGGCGCAACCGCGGGCACACACCTTGTTTTGTTACTTTAGATTTATGGTATGTTAAACAATTAAAACGACAAAATAAAAACGTTCCGTTCTATTATAAATAAGTAAAATACGTTACACTATTTGAGTGAAATCGCGGATATAGTTAGTAATGATTGATATATTATATCGTAACAAAAATGTTCTGAAGGTGTCTCTCGGAAACACGAGATCCGGATCACGAACGTTTCGAATATCGAAGGTAAACCCAAACAAAGTAATTAATTGTGTGTTGTTTTATTACGACCTTCAATAATACAGTAGGCATTGTTCAGACCTGTGCTTGTTATTAACTGCTAAGACTGAATTATACTACCCCGGACTCTGAGGAGGAGAGCGGGTCCGTGCTCGCTGCGACATTCAACGGATTAGTTAGGGTTGCCTACCGGACGCTTTCTACATAAATAACCAGTTCATCTGATCACTTCTTTATGAGTTAATTTCCTTGTTTGAATAATTTCAAATTTATGTTTCTCATTGATATATAAAACGTTTCCCTAATTATTCGCAATTGGTTTACATTATTTCTTCGTTATGTAACTATTCGTATTTGATTTTTGTGAAAAGAATTATTGCAAATGGCTATACATAGGTAATCATTTGTATCATTTTTAGAAAGGTTTGTTTGTCTGTTTGTCGGTGCAGGTATCCATTAGAAGTACTGGGTATATTTTAAACGTTCAAATAATAAAGATAATTATAAAGCATATTCCGGGGTAACATCAAAACTTTATTTCATTAAAATTGATCTACTCTATCAAAAGTTGTAGTAATTTGAATGACACGCGGTGACTTTAGTGTGAAAGAAGAGTTTGTAATTTGTAAATAAATGCGTTTCTTGTGTTAGTCTTATGCGAGAACAAAAAATCGATGGACTGAATAAAATTGAACAAAATGATATAATACAAAATATATGTATAGTATATACATAATAAATATCTAAGACATAATAAATAAGAAAACAATATTTTGATATTCAATTTTCACACAATCATATAGGCATTTTAAGCGTTGTATCATGGAGTCAGTTTAAGGAAGTAGTGAAGTTAACTTCAATTATATGATCAATAGGTATAATACATATGGCGCGGAACATAATATTATTTCTGCTATTATACTATTGGACGGTTCATCTTTTGTTTATTTTTGATGACATTTGGTCGAAGAGTTATGAATGGTGATTACGTAAGCAAATTATATATGTTTTTCTGACTATTATTCACAGAAGGCGCTATACTTATAATTTTGGACTGTTCTCAAACACTACAAGGACATAGATAATCTATACTTATAATAAAAGGCTAACAGGACGAATGTACATAGAAGATATTATGATTACATAGAAGCTCTATGTATGATTTCAGAGTCAAAAATTAATATTTTGATAGTTAAAAAAAAATCAGTGTCTTTCTGTCTTTTTGACGGGACGGGAGAATATAATTATCTGAATTCCACGCGAGCGAAGTTACGAGCACAGCTAGTATGGAATAAAAATGAAATAAGGTTTATACTTAGGTAAATGACAAGATGTAGTTAGTGTGATGGCGTGTGGCAACCCTAGCAGGCGGAAAGCTCGCGTGAAGGTGCGCACCACCCGGCACAGACGCGAGGTAACGCGACGCTGTGACCTTGTCCACAACTGGTTATCCAAACCAATCACCATATATTTTTTGTTTTTGATCTTTCAAGAGCATTTGGTCGCAATGTATTTTGTATTCGATTTAACTGACACAGTTTTATCTGCTGTCATGTATTTGTAAGTTGAGATGTGATTTTGTGGTAAGCTAGTATTAGTCATTATTATAGTTAATATTGTAAAGGTTTGTGTAGCGGAAGGACAGTGTCCTGGTGCCGGTTGAATTGTGTGACTGTCAGACAACTAGCGGCGCATGTTGACGCTACGCGGACGCAAATAGAAAAGGTCCCCGTATTAGTGTCGGGGTGCTCCCTCGGCTCGGGTGCTCCCTTTATTAGCGACTCCGCAGTGTGCTTCAACACATACGTGCGTCGATCAGGTCGTTGACTTACGAAACAGCTGGGTACGAATTGTTAGTTTGAGATACATTCCAGCTGCATTTCATATCGTATCACGTTAGTGGTTCATAGATCACAACAATTTTCTGAAAGATCGATTGAGAGATCCTTCAAGCACGCGTAAAGTTGTTACATGACAAAATAGACAAAATAATTGAATAATACCCGGAGAGAACAACAACGTGAGAACGCGTGAGATCTGCAAATGTATATTAAACTTATTGTCTCAACAGCTTATAGCTTACCCGCACTACTGATAATATATACATTACTATGCACTCTTATGTAATTTATTTTTAAAACATCGAATAGCTCAAGTTGACTTATTCAAGTTAAAATTTTATCCCGCGTTATATAAGGCACGCGGCCTAATTTTCGGGGTGCGCTCGGGGGTGTGTTACCGCTCGTGACTTGATAGATTCAGATGTGGGGTGCGAGGTGACGCCATACCCGGTCTAAACTTATCGGCTCTACAACGAGCACATGTCACTCTTTTATAATACCAGCTTACTCTATTGTTAAAGAATTAGAGAGCATTGCTGAACTTCCATAGACTGGTGTGAAAACGTATATTTTTTTACCGTATGATTTATTGAAACAAGACTCAAAATGACAAATGTATTAACCCCTTGAGCACTTACATGGCGTTTACGCCAGCTTTTCATTGTTTTCCTATTGTCTTATTTTTATGGATACTCGATACATTAAATAATGTTGGCTACATCGCACGGTGTCACTAGTTGGAGATTAGAATGTATACATTATATGTATGTAAAAATGCGTTATCTATGCTTTGATATAGTTTACAAAGTTACAATCTTATTTAAAAGATTGACATGTTTTTACAAAGAAAAATACCGAGAAAGAGTTTAGTAGCGGACAAATAATAGAAAATCAAAAAAGTGTTGCGCTCATGCAAACAAGGTTCAACCTCAGCTTGATTGCTGCACTGAAACTTCAAGTGTCAGAGCAGCGCTGGTATTCTGGTTGAACCTTGTTGGCGCGCTGCGAAAACACTGCTTAATTAAATGTTTTATAAATAAGGTACGAAAATCAGAGAGTTTTATGAAAAAAGTTACACAGGTATTAGACAAATCAATATATAAACAATTTCTTTGGATCCCTATTTATTAAAATAATTTTAAACAGATTAACATCTAAACCAACAAATACGCAAATACACAATTTACTAAAACAGTACATACATAAATAATTACTCATCACTAAGTTACATTAGATTAATATATATATATATATATTTATATTTTTGTAAACTTATATTATTATTATTTTGTATAACAATATTTATGCATATTTACTTTATTTAAAAGTAATTTCATATTTCATTTTGATTTTTTTGTAAATTCAATAAAAGCTGTTTAAAAATTTTTAAAAGTCGCAACACATTACTTTAAAATTACAATAGTATAATGAGCGCTCGCACTGATAGGATTGACGCGTCGATTTGATAACACAACCAACTCTTAAGTGTATATTGAATGTTCTATATCGTCTGATAAAATCTATGTACGCATAGAGTGTTTCCCTGCAGAGTGATGTACCGATCACTCAATAGTTATACTCTAGACAGTCTAGACCAAGGCTGCTCAACCCTATGCCCTCGGGCCATAATGTGGCCCGTTTACGAATTTTTAAATGGCCCTCGCGAACTAAGTATATTTCCACCAAGTTGAGAGCCTTTGCGTACACGGTCATTAACAGAAGATTTTTATGAAAAACTCTACTTAGATTTTAGCTGTGTGAAAAATTAACACCGCACACATCAGTAACTGAAAAACATATTTGTGAGTATAGCAACATCTAATTTAACTCCTGGCATAAACAATATATTGCAACAAAAGCTATATCAGAAATGACATTGATTATAGGTAAGAGTTACATACCACAGTTTTTATTTCGTTTTTCATTTAAGATACATAAACATAAAATTTTGATACTTAATTTGGCCTAAGGTTAATTCAAAAATGTAATTCTTTCGGAAAGAATCGAAATCCTTAGGATGTTGAATGATCAGTGACATCACGAAATAAAGCAACATGGCAGGCAGCTAGCGCGGGAATTGATTATTTAAAATACTTTGTAGGGCACTTAACGTTATCTAAAAGCAACTAAAACTTTATTATCATCGGAGGATCAAAATAAGATTCAATTCTTTATTATAGTTTACAACAGTAAGAGTAAGTTTCCACAAATTTCTGGACCGTCCGTTTGGCCCGACTGAGAAAAAAGTTGAGCAGCCTTGCTCTATCTAGACGTCTAGACTGTAGGGGCATTAGAACTGATAGCCGAGAGCTGTACTGCCGCCGCGTCCACAAGATAAATTTAATACGTTATAAATGAGTTGTGCGTGTAATTCGACGTGGATGTGTATGTGTTTATAATATTAGCTGGAATGTGAACGCGGTCGGTGCGTTATTTCAGTCGAGTCCGCATTCCCTCTTGCTTAACCGCACTCACTCACTCACTTACCCAGTCGAGCACTGTTCAGTTTCACACTTACCAATATCATAGAGTTCTCTACAGTTTAATATCAATAATCTATTATCCAAATTTTTTAAGGATAATAATGTACATTCTGAGTTTACGATCGTGTTTCGGTGTGACGTGCGGCGGGTCAAAGCGCGGCGATGTCCACCTTTATCCACAGATGTACTGTTACTTATATTATAACAGTTTTACCTATTATAAAAAAGTAAGAAGAAGTAGTTAATTTATTTATAACTTAAAGATCATTAGACCGACTTACGTGATTCCTTTATAAATCGCATGTGTATGCTCTGGGTAAGTTTTCGTCTAGATATTATACTACATTACATAATATTGAATGATTGCGAATAAAGTATAAATTAAAAAGAATAAAGTACACATATAGTTTAATAATGTAATGCCATGAATAATTCTAATGAATAGCAATTGTTAGCCGTTTAGTAACGGCTAAGAATATTACCAGCCCATATATTCCCATGGGTGTCGTAAAATGTGACTAAGGGATTAACCAGGGGATGGGCAGCAGTATCCTCTGAGTATCACAAATACCTAATGAAATCGACAACCCGCTTGCCAAGCGTGGCGATTATGGCAATCCACCTATGTCCAGCAGTGGACGTCTTTCGGTCGAATGGAGAGAAACAGCTCATTTATTTCACACCAGGCAATCTGTTTATCTAATAATTGGGTTAACACAGCATAGCATACTTACTAAATTATAAATAAACTTACTTGTATGCCAGTGTTCTGGAAACTACTAATTCAAAATTACTTTATGCAATTTAGGCCATCATAAGGCGCTTATGAACGTCAAAGAACTACCACCGCCTCAGAAAACAATCCAGTCATCGAGAAGAATTGACAAAAAACTTGATCGGGTTTCTTTCATGTTTTTTACAGAACTTATAGTTAGATAACTTGTATTAGTTTACTAAGCCTGGAACATGGAACTGACTATTTATGTTTATTCCTCGTAGGTATTAAACTTATGCTTTAGGTCTAGCTTGGTCAAGCTTGTCTGAATTTTTGTGTATATGCACTATGCTATCGATACTAATAGATAAAATTGAAGTGTCTGTTTGTAAAGACAAAACTATTTTATTTACTAAATACATATATATGAATATATATACGAAACCTATACCAAAATTACAATTTTTTAATTATTTTACTGTCAGTCTGTTTGTTCCGGGTAGTCTCCGTAACGGCGGGACGGATTTTGCTCGTTTTTTAAAAGTAAACAAAGTATCCACTTCAGCTACTTTCCTTCACAGTAACATGCTAGTGGTAACATTAGATAGGTACATTAAGTGCTTTAAGCCGGTCCACACACTCGATTAGTTCGTTTCACTTTGCTGTCTCATGTTATATACCAATACATTCTTGTACGTAATAAATGTATTATTATTTTGTTTGTTATTCTTCTCCGCGAGTAAACGATACACACATTGAATATCAATTGAAACGTTTTCAAAATATGCGTAATATCTGAGAAGTTTGCCATCCGTCGTGTTGAATAAACATTTTACGTGAATGACTAAGACAGGTGTAGGTAGATATCACTGAACGACTCAGTCGCTTGTCGCACCGGACCGCACCGCACGAATCGGGCTGTATACAATAAAGACACTGTATGCAGTGTACACGAGCACAAATATTGACCGAGTCGGTATCAAACACGCGGATGACCTTGACGGAGGACAAACTAAACTTTACAAACGCGTTTTTCAATTTACCTCGTCCCGCACCGCTCTGCTCTTTTTCAATCCATAACTCGTTTATAAAGGTAAAATTTACTTTTAAAACCATATGGAAGCATAGTTTATGGTGAGAGCCCTGTCGAGTGCCGGTGAGGTCAAGGTTGGCACAACAGTAATTCAATAGCTCCAGTGTTGTCATGTAACGGGAAATACGATTCCCTTATTGGTGATGTTTCCGTTTCCTCTAGTGCTTAAATCAATTTATAGCTAGTAGATTTATACATACGGGGTATGGTAATGAGTAGGAAACTTCCGTAACCGCTGTCTCGGGTTCGACGCTCTCTGTGTTCACGGTTGGTTAGTCCCAGTGAACTTACAGTTACCTCTGTTATTTATATCATATCATTATTTTCTTATTTATCTTTGGTTACGAATTCTTTGTGAAAAAGAGTATTCCATTAGTCACAAGGGACACACGTACAATTTAACTTATGTTTTTAAATTATCGCTTTTCATAATATGAGAATATAAACGTCAAGATGATGAAGGTAACGCGAAATTAACGTTACTCTCAACTCTTTATTTCCGTCTCTAAACTAGTGTAATACTGAGGATTGTGATTCCGTGGAACGTGTTCACAGTGGTGGCTCCATCGTTCTCGAAGTGTAGAGGTGTAAATACTCTTATTTATACGCGATATTCTTAGTAGGACACGCCCCTTGGAACCCTTTTTATTTTTAAATATTTATTTTTAAATATTTTATTTTTAAATAATTAATTATATCATTTCTGGTGGCGGCTAAGAATAATACCACCCTATATCGTTCCCGTGGGTGTCGTAAAAGGCGACTAATACACCAGGGGATTGGCAGCAGCATCCTCTGATTACCAAAAATACCTTACTGCGATCGTCAATGGACGTCATAAGATTGAATGGAATGATTGATGAATGAAAATTGTGCTTTAGTTTAGTTTTACGATTTCTTCACTTTCCTTTATCCTTACTTATTCTCTTTCTTATGGCACCACAACCCCGTGATAAATGTAACCTCTGACTGTATAAACTGTGCTGTCGTTGCTCCAGTTGTTTAAAACATAGCCCGATCGTCGTCTCGTGTGTCGACTGTGTGTGTACCTCTCCACACGTTCCCCTTCAATGTTTCCAGTTAACACGGTTACTGTGTTAATGTAAACGTACTAAACAAATCGCAGTATCGACACCGGTAGCTATTGAGAACCATTTAGATAAAATACATCTATAATAATCTATCTATCTATACTTCTATTCTAATAAATAAAATGTCTGTGTATCTGTTTGTAATATCATTTTTTTTTTTACTAAACATATATGAATGTATACACGATACCTATGCCAAAAAAACAATTTTTAAAATTTTTATCTGTTTGTTCCGGGTAGTCCGGAACGGCTGGACGGATTTTGACGAGACTTTTTTTGTTAGATAGCTGAAGTTACTCAGGGTAACTTAGGGGAATTTTATTTTTCGAAAATGATTATGGTTCCACGTAAAAAAAATAATACTCTTAAAAAATTTAATAAAATCCTATTCAATGCACAATTTTACGGACAAGTGCCTAAATTTATGAGAATTTTTTTTTTTCTTTATCTTAGTACCAAAAAAAATTACGAACATAATTAGGATCCCGTATAAAAAAAAATTAAAACACAGTGAAGAATATATGAAACGCGGGCACAGTCGGGGGCACACAGCTAGTATTGAAATATATTTTAAAAATCTATATCGCTATTTCAAACATGTGACGTGAAAGTTTTAAAAAAACTTATACACAAGTCACAAGCAGGCAGGTAACCGAATTCGATCCCGGTCATTTATAAATATATATTGGTTTACGAATATTGATTCTGTTGTATAAATCTTTCTTACAAGCTTGTAAAAGAAAAAGAAAATGTTATACTTAATTGCTTTATATTATACTAACTCTGTGGCACCCGCGTTTCATATGTTCTTCACTGCGTTTTAATTTTTTTATACGGAACCCTAATTCATTTTTTCGATAACTAAGATAAAGTAAAAATATTTCTCATAAGTTCAAGCCCTTGCCCATAACACTGACCATTTTTATGACTTTTAATTTTTTTTACGCGGAACTCTTAATTATTTTCGCAAATTAAAAGTATGTTACCCGGAGTAATTTCATGTTACTGCCAAAAAAGTCAAGTCAAAATCCGTCCAGCCATTTGGGAGATTATCTTGAACAAACAGCCAAACAAAAATAAAAAAATATGTATTTTTGGTATAGGTATGTATCCTATAATACATTCATATCTATGTAGTAAAATAATTGACATTACAGACAGATTCTTCAATTTTATTTATTAGTATAGATAACTGTTCCAAATGACAGTTATTCTTTTGAATTCATTAATAAACTCCATTGAATAATAATTTTCTTGGTATTTCATGTTGTTCAATAATTAAAGCGGTCGCTGTTGCTGGTGATGAACGTTCACCAGTGCTCGATACACCTGGATTATGTTTCACAATTCTACATACTAACCTTTCTTCGGTAATTATTCTTGCGGTGGAAATGTTTTTTGTTTTTTTTTTTTTCGAACCTAGCTAACGCTGTTAACCGGAAGGGCCTTTACAGCTTCACCGTGACTTTGGGGGCGAGTGCTGAAGGCACTCAGCCGCAACGCGGTGGAATTGCTCCACTGTCCGGAATACTAGAAGCGCTGGGTGCTTCTGATCCTCGCGTTTTATACGTGTACTTTCCTCACATATTCGTATGACTCTCAAATATACAAATGGCTTAATGACAATTACTTGTAATTGATTAATATAGTTTTAAAAACTTAGCAGTTGGAGATAGAAGTTTATTGAAGACCAGGAAGGAATCTTCCGATGTGCGTGGTGGTTTCCATCTCGCTAGTCCAGCGTCGCAGACCTCACCCCCCCCCCCTCTCCCCGCCCTTCCCCTTGCGCTCTCTCGTCTCCAAATAGTTTCATTATCAAATAAATAAATTATGTAAATTCAAGCGACGCTCGCTCCGTTTAACCTTATTATTAAAGGCCTTCATTATTTAAACAGTACGTGGCGAACATTGACGACATACATACGAACCAGCTGTGCCTTATGTGCCTACTAACCAACAAACGTGTACACATTATGGGAATTAATACTTATTCTCTTGTAATTTGGGCCATATTAAATTTCGCATATTTCTTCTCGATTTATTGTTAAAAGTATTTTTGCACTCGGTGACGTCATTCTAGTCTACGTTTAGCCGTGAAGATATGGAAGCCAGCAATACAACGTTAAACTGATTGTCATGTAATGTAGTATGAGATAAACATTTATTTATAGGTTTTGAATCAAATATTACAACTGTCTCGTCTACAAAAATATGTTGGCCCATTATAGTTCAGATTAAAGTGGTTTGTGTTGTGTAGTGTAACGTCACAACTCTCACTAGCGCAACTAATCTTGATTGCACAAGTATTGTGGTTTGTTGCAATACTGTTCTGTGTGTATATGTATGTATACCTACACATAGTCGCACGTTGTGTGGGCTAGTCGCTGCGCCTCACGCACCAGGGATCCGTGTTAGCGAACGGTTGCTATCATTATATAAAAGCAAAGGTATTTGATAGTAACTGGTAAGGTGTTTGCAACATCTGATTGTGGTCGAGATCATGATTTTGTGATGTATCGAAAACCCAGTTCGACTCCTTCGCTTGATATAAATTTAAAGCTCTTGTAACTACTTCTATGTTCAATTACATTTTATTGTTTTAGTTATTAAGGAACGAACATTCTCATAAAATGTTAATGAAACAAATGTAATATTATAATTGTTAATTGGTGAATTAGTCTAAGTAAAGAGAACACGTTGTATCTACTGTAATATGTCTGGGAATTTCGTTTTCATTCCATTCACTCGCGTATTTAATCTTTTTTATAGAGTTGAGGGTGGCGGGGTGCGGTGCGGGGTGTGGCTGAGCGACCGACAAACCGATCCTACGCTTATAATAAATATATAACATAATACACCTATATATGTTACACGTTACCAGAGTTTAATTAATATTTACGCAAATTTTGTAATCGAAGATATTAAATGCCTACATGTTTTCATTAACGAGCACGAAACGTGAAAATTTAAAAAGTGTTATGTGGAACAAAATATAATAGCTAACATAATATTTCTCGATGTAGCCTATGGAAGAGAACATGGAGTCGGCACACGCGTTTGCTATATTTATCCGTTTATTTATGTTACTTTAGCTACTTTATTTTGGTATGTATACTTGTAGAAGAAACTATTTTCTGTTTGACAAACTTAGATATCTTATCTAAAATTATGTAACGGAATGTAATGTTACGGGATCGTTAAGTTCGTCAGAAGCTAGCAGCATCAAGTGCATTGCGGGTAGTTGTATCTCCATAGCCAATGAGTTTAATTCATGATATAGTTACCCGAATATTTAAATTGTAACTGTTCCTCTAGTTGTTTCACGTCTAGATTCAGTCCCACTCCGTTATCTATGTGATGGTTATTTGAAGGACCTTTATTGTTATCTCGACATTAATGACAATAATGCTAAATCGTTGCTAATTGATACAGTGCACCAACATAACTTGGGAAATGTATCATGCGGTCGAACATGACACATACATCGACGGTATATAATATAGAGATTATTACTGTGAATTCGGACATCAACTTTGAAATGTAGAAAACAAAAAAGCGGGTTTCTCAGTTTAATCATTGAGTTAGATTTGCCCACTAAAGCGAGTTCAATACAAATGCGAAGTACACGGCAAAGAGAGTGGGCGCCATGACGCAACCATGTTTAACTCGATCTGTAATTAGGATTTCCTCTGAAGTGTTATTTTAATATAGAACCCACACTTTTATGCCAATTTGAATTTAGCACAATAGGTTAGTAAACTTATTGAAATAACCTGATATGTAAATACAAGCCGGAGAATATCACACGTCACTCTATCGAATGCCTTTCCTAAATCTCCATAAGGATTTTTTTCCTGCCGCTGTCTATAATATAGTAGTAAGAATAAATAATTCACAGTCGTTGGTTTTAAGTTCTAGTGGGTGTTTACTGTTTTGTTAATGAAAACAGCGCACTCGAGCGGATGTTTTGTTTAAAACAATAAACTTGTATTGCTTGTGTAACGTACCTATGTGTTCAGTTTGGCAATGTTATCGCTCACTACTAGCTTCACATATATATTCCGGTGCTTCGTTACCTTTTATATTACTGGAATGAAGGTGAACATGTTAATAGGATTCAAATTGAAGCCAGACTTAGACGCTATTGCCTATAGGATTTGACAAGGAAAGTAAAATGGCAACAACTGAATGCGCGGAGAGTGGGAGTGTCGGCGGAGTTCCCTCGCGTTCCATTATTAACGAGTATCGGCTTTTATTACAAAATAAATACTAATTTATTTAAGTAATGTCCGAAAACACAAAACAAGGTTATATTTGGATACGAGTGCTCATCCAATCCATATCGCTAACTAATTTATATGGAGTTATGGAAAAATGATAGAAAACTCCCAAACTCGACTTCGGCAAACCCTCGTTTACCGAGTAGGTGTCAAAAGCTAGAGTTTATTTTTAAATAATAATGAGGTATAATGTAATGTTAACGTATTAATACGTACCGTGTGGACTAATTCGAGCGAGTTGATAAGAACATCGTGACTGGAATATAAATACTGAGCGATCGCGATTCTAGCTCGATGACGTCATCACACTTCAATATTTATGTATAGTTGTTAGAATATCAAAAATCAAAATCATAAAATCTTTATACTATTTAGGCCCGAAGAAGACGCTTATGAACGTCAAAAACACTACCATCGGTTTGGAAGACAACCCAGTCGAGAAGAGCCGGCAAGAAACTCGATCTGGTTTTTTTTAAAATATAATATCTATATATATATATATTTTATTATAAAAACTACAAATCATAGTCATAACCAATGTAAGCGGAAGCACAGAGATGTGGGTTAATTCCAGACATCACTATCGTTCACGTAATGATGCACCCTGTAATAACCTTTTGAAATTAAGACTTCCTTGACATAATACTTGATTTTATTGTCAGATAAATCGGTAATGTTATTTGAGATATTATTGTAAAACCTCATACCGAATACCGAAAACCGATTACCTATAAAGCTTCTATTAGACTTACTTAGCCTAAAGCGCGGGACGGCCAACTTGTCTTTATTTCTAATATTAAAATTATGACAATCATGCTCGAGCTTGTCTAAATTTTTACGACTATCCATAATAATTAATAACGTAATAATAATTTATTACATTAATACGAACTCATGATTTTATACATATTGAAACGAGAGTGAAGCTGGATTCTAAATGATCCAAATTGAGAGGCAGAGACTACCTGCGGCTATTCAATAGTAGTTCTATTGCAGGAATTCTGATCTGCTCAAAGTGTGGTCGAACGTTTGTGGTGAAGGTTGGTTGGCACACGGCAGAGAAGAAAGTAACAACCGAAATCTGTTAGCAGATTATGTTGATGATAGACACTATTTGAAATATTTTACAAGTAACTATAATAGTAACATAATCATAAAAAGAGAAGTTAAGTAAAATTGTAGGTATACATTACGTATATTGTTGTTGTTCTTAACGTATTCATTTATGACATTTCTTCGATTTATAAATAAATGTTCACTGGTCGATTGCCAGAATGAAGTCGAAGGCGCTATAGAGAACTGATTGGATGTAATCAAATGTAAATAGTTGGTGCGGCCTTGTTCGCGAATTGTTTCGTCTCGAGTGCAGGAAGCGCGGCCCCCTCGGTGGCGTCATGTTCCCTCGACCTAGAACTATATTACCACACCTAGACATACCTATGAACGATTCTCTGTTCTAATTAACTCACTAACCTCAATTTGTCACGGTATTTTATCTAATATATATATAATGATTTTAAAAGAAAACTATGAATTCTCAGAATGTTCGTGAAACGTAAATCGTGGTAAGAATTCAAAACAATTTAAGAAAAACATATACTTTACTAGCTGTGTGCTTGCGGCTGCGCCCGAGTTTCATATATTCTTCACTTCGTTTTAATTTAATTACACGGAACCCTAATCAATTTTTTAGCATTAAGGTAAAGTAAAAATATTTCTCTTAAATTCAACCACTTGCCCGTAAAACTGTGCATTGAATAAGATTTTATTACATTTTTGAGTTTTATTTTTTTACGCGAAAATTAAAAGTACCGTCAAAAACCGTCCAGCCATTCCTGAGATTACTCGGAACAAACAGATAGACAGACAATCATAAAATTTAAAAATCGTATTTTTAGTGTTGGTGTGGTATGTACATTCATACCTATTTAGTAAAAAAATTAATCTTGACATTACAAACAGACACTCCAACTTTATTTATTAGTAGATTGAATATATTTTATAATTACTATTCACTTTTTAAAATTACATTTTACGTTAAAAGCTCTTTTTTGCAGAGGCACATTAGAGATTAATCAGAGATTATAAACATACATTGTAGATTTCAATTTGAAACATTTAAGATTGAGAATTTGTTATTGTAAATTGGGTCGCAAAACATGTCTACAGTCTGTGATTTGATTACACCTGGTATAGTGTATAACCCCTATGACCCATGATCCTATGACAACAGGTGAAAGTTTATTCAGCGCTGTCAGTTTTACTGATACAGTTCGACGTGTGTGATGCAGATGTTTACTATTCACTTATTTACATGAATTGACGTCATCGGTGAACGAGATGCCTGCCCACGCTTTACAACAACAATTCAATTCGCTTAAAAAATTAATCTTACATATTTCATAGTAGTGGAAGTGTATTTTAGATTAGGTTTATTTGATTTAACAGATAACATTTGTCTGGTTTTTACATCTATTGGCGCTCCGAACAATAATTATGTGTATTTACAAATAGATTATTCAAAATCAAAACATACGATAGGCTACGTATGTGTGCAAGTATACATTTTATTATTGTTCTTTGAGCGGCAGCACTTAAACGCCATCTTATATTTGACTTAATGTACCATGTTGGCGGATAAAGTTTTATTTTGCATTGGTAAAGTGAATCTATAAGAGAAGTCATATTTATTTATACACATATCTGAATGTCAATTTATACATCTAGTGCTGAACGAATTACATGCGTCTCCATTATTTTAATTATCAATATTAAGTGTAAGCCGATGAAAATTAACCCCATTTTACTTATTAGTTTATTTAAACTTGTTAATCTTATTCACTTTTAACCTCCAGTATTCTTATGTGGCGTTTTATCTTGGACGATGTATTTTTTTGCGCTACCAATATGAGCGTACCAGTGGATCGGTCTCTCGTCGTCCGTGTCTGGTATCTGGTAGGTGTCCGTCAGCGCATGCAATAGGTAAGGGTAGTGCGTAAATGCATTTCCCCCGTCAAAGAAAAAAAAAGTGTCCGTTAGCGCGACAAGTGTTTCCTTTTCAATCAGATGCAGTAGAGACAAATGAGTATAGGAAACACTGTAGTGCTACGTTGCATCACTCATGTTATTGATTTATAAAAGAGGCTAATTGTGTCTGCTAAATACGAAGTTTTTGATTAAATTCATTGGAATTTATATTCTTGTTGATCATTTGGAAACGGATGGCTTCTGACGCGCTTCAATTGCTTATGTTTGAAGATACTTCGGATCTTGAATGTAATGGTTTTGTCATTACATTTCAGTCTCTGCTTTTGAATTTTGTGACTGAACTATACTACCTTATTTATTTATAGTTTAATTGAGGGGCGTCTTTATCTATAGTGCAGTATGCAGCGCACACGGGTGTAGGTTTTTAGAGGGTGCCGAACGACGTTCGCGACACTTATAGATATGCGTAGCTCGGAGCGCCAATACTCTTCAAAGACACTGCTACCGTGTTATGGCCGACACCGAGCGCGGTAATGGTTAAAATTGCTTCCTATTTTGATCGCACGCCTACTAGCTGTCGTCAGGTTATTGGTTGAACACGGGTGCTACAAGGGCTAGTGCCGCCTCTGGTTTCTTTGTAGTATTTGTAACAACATGAAAATATAAATTTTCTTTCAAACGCTTGTAGGAAAGCCAGACACAATTTATCACTTGTCGGTCGAGTTGTCATACTGTCACTATCTTATCGATGTGTTTTTTTATTTACTATTGCACCTTGCTCGAGGCCACGCTGTGCGGGTTCTCTTCAATTCTTATGCTGTTAATGCACGTATGGACCGAACCGCGGACATGGTATCGCGGGCGGCCGATCTCATCAGTCGCCTAATTAGGGATGAGGTATAATATTTTTCAAATATATCGATATTTCGATTTGATTCACAAAACATCAATCTTTTTCGGGTTGTTTTATTTGACGTTTTATTCGTACATATTATTGTTTAGGTTTGAAATTAGACTATAATCATCATTTATTGCAAAAAACTGTTTCGATTTTTTTTTATTAACAGCACTAATGGTAATCAATAGCAACTAAATAAAAAAGAAGAACGCCTAACCTACTACGGGAAAATAACACTGAACTGTTTTCATTTTGGTTATTTACAGAAAACCATAATCTCATGGAAAACAAAAAGATACTCTAAGAATCGATACTTTATTAGTTTGAAAGATCGATCTTTTGATCATTTATGTTTTGTGTATCGATTCATATAGCTTAGATTTGAATCGATTCAAAAATTGAAAGGACTTCCATTCCTACGTAGGAAAGTGATAACCTCAGCTGCCTGTCGTACCATGTCGGCGGTCCGGTCCGTACGTGTGTTAACAAAAATACGACTAATCAAACTTTTTATAACCGCGTATTGTGTTATATTCGTAATATTATTATAACTAAATGTTTGCATATTTTCAGCCTCTGTGTTTTTGCTGAATAATTACTTAAGATGTTTGATTTATTGGTGTCCTTACAGATACCTCTGCGGATAATTTACTTAACCGCAATCAGTATAATGTTACAATTGTTTATATAGAATATTATGGATACGGTTCGGTGTAAGTGTTTATATGTGATTACTGGTTATTTCTTAGTAGTAATGTTGCAAACCGCAATGTAAACTAACACGCGCCTGGCCACCACTAACTACTCTCTCGTATTCAGTTGCATATTATTGGTAAGTTACGAGTAGAGCTTGCGGTACATTATCTCTCTTTACAACTATCTTATCTAGATCGTTGACATCATTATTGACAGCGTTGTGGTCTGCATGTCGAGCGTACACAGAGGGTCGACCTCTCGTATATTGTGACGCGCGCGTATGTTAGTTTAGAATATGACGAACTTCAGAATATCTCAGTAGTTCTTCTATAAAAACATGAATTCCTGAAATGCTACTAAAAGTAGTTGTGGTCAGCACATCCGACGAACTGCCCTCATCTTACTGATTTATTACCTTATCTACTCATAGGAGGAAACAAGTCATCCACTATACGTCTTCTATTTGTATACATTATTGTATCAACATTCTCAGATACATTTTATTAGCCCACACAACTAATGGAGAGTGAGGACCAACGGTACGCATTTGCTCTACAAAAACGTGATTCACTTTCAGTTGAGTTAATATTTATTCCTAAAATAATGAATTAGTAAAACAAACTACCGTTTTAGGGAGTACAGAAGTACAACACAAGTTTTATAATACCTCTCATAATATCCGTTTCACCCTCTTACCCACCTACCTTTCACACGCAGTACGCAACATTCTTTCCTGGATACGAATTGTAGAAGAGCTGAGCACCCGCTACGTGGTAGTAGTGTTCTAGCCGTCATAATGTAATAGTGGCTTTGTTGCCTAGTAACTATCTAAAACTACTTAGTTTATTTCGCTTTTGTTTCAATAATTGCTTACCTTAGGTACCGAATATTCTAGATACTACTGAAGCAACCATACACAATAGAAGCATATAATTTGTAAGAATGTGTAGTGTTATATTTATTTGAGTTTCTATATGTTAATTGAAACGTTTACGTTTTTCGTATATATGATATGCACACCGTAGTCGAGGATAATTGTTGCACCGCATGTGTCGCAATTTCGCAACCAATTCACTATCATAACGTCAATTTGAATTTACTGTTTAAACTAACTTAGCGAGAGTAACGCGAAACAAAATAGTATCTGTTATCGATTATCGATATAACATTGATGTCGACATTAGGCAACTGAAAGTATGGAATAAAATGAACCGAACCGTAGCGGAACACTGCACAACGCTCGCATAAGAACTAATTACCGATTTAGGAAGACTTGCGTAACGTCGACACGACTCCCATTAAGACTGTACCGCGGTAATTCAAACTAAATGTCCTAGTGTAAGCGTTCTCTCGTGGTTCCATTTATCTGTGCTCATTAGCCAGTGCTGCGCTATGTCCTCTATACGAAAGTTTGAACTATATAATGTATGTATGTAATGTAAATATGTGAAATAATGAATTCAAATGTTGTATTAGACAAAATATGAGTTCATTGATATCTGATAGGCGCGACAGTTTTCATGTGTCAACAATTTCATAAATTGAAAAACAAATTACTTTACCTATTTGACTGATTGAATGATCTTACAAAATAATTTTTTGTAAAACTTAAAAACTCAAATAATCGTAATTTACCTTTAGCGGTCAATCAAAATCAATATCTGTAATATACTCTGATCTAGCTAGCACGACGCCTGCGATTTCATACGCACATATGTATGTATCCATGTTAATTTTTCTTTTCCAAAAGAACTCGTGTCTCTTCTGGATTACAAACGAAAAGGTAAAAAAAATTACAATGAGTTAATTAATAGTCGATTGACTAAGTACTCTTTACTGGTTGCCTCAGAACGGAGATTTAACGGGATCTTTTATATAATATCATCGAGAAATTTTTATTTCTTACTCATTAATAAAAATTGGATTTGTAATATTTTCGACTTTGGAATTGTGTGCACTAGTGAAGTATATTGAAAATGATAACACGGATCATGGATTGTCACCGGAATGCAACAAAAAGTTCTCAAATACTTCTAACAAAATAGTCGCCATTTTGCTAGAACCCAATTTGAAAGCCAGAAAAGTATAATGTAATTCTATTCATGTGTAGTTTTTCAGAATTGTGATTATGCACTATTGCCATTAATAATAAAGAGTTATTGGGATGCTCATACCAATATATAATTTAAGATAACTTCTGGAATATCATTCTGGACTTGTAACAAATATATCAAATCAAAATTAACAAATTACAATGAATATAATATGATAATGGGAGGTGGGTGTAATTTGAGGTTGTAGTATGAGTATTAGGCAAGTTGCTTTGTAATGTGTGGTGAATTGCTTCACTATGGTTTGGTGTATGCACTAGTGACCTCTTTATAGAGATCGGTTGGTTCAGTGAAGGCACGTAATGGATTATTTCCCGCGTAGACACACAACACACACACACTCACACACACGAGTACGCGCAGCAGAGACCGCAACAGCAATCGCGCAGGTTACGTAACGTGCCGCGTTTGACCCGGATGACGCACCGGCGCGGCGCAGCGCGGCGCCACCGACCACCTACATACACTCAGCATATAAAGTTTCGATGGTCACTATATTTTAGCCCTAAAGTATTTTTTGTACTAAGTTAAAGTAACTCAAATTGAAACACCTGCCAGTAAAACTGCATTGAATCGGATTTTATTCTCAATTTTTTGAGGTTTAATTTGTTTACGCGGAACACTAATTATTTTACAATATAAAATTTTTAATAATACTTTTTTTAAATATTTATTAAAATTTTTATTAAAAAAAATATTTTTATTTGTCCCGAATATATTGATGTGGTAAAAAGGTATTATTTTGATATTGCAAACAGACACTCTAATTTT
The DNA here is from genome assembly GCA_014132275.2 of Samia ricini. NCBI lineage: Eukaryota > Metazoa > Arthropoda > Insecta > Lepidoptera > Saturniidae > Samia > Samia ricini. The sequence continues at coordinate 29,963,335 of AP028158.1, forward strand.
ATTAATTATTATATATATGTTCATATATTTGTTTATAAGTACCAGTTTTATAGAGCTTATATAATTTGTAAAATACACGAACATTGAAACATGAAACACTATAATTTGTGTGTTGTACACCGCGTTCCACTCTGATGTTTTGTGTATTTATTTAGTAATGTTTTATAAAACAAGTAACTCGTATACAGTAGTCGCTATAAACGCGTTACATAGTATTGTACTGAAAAACGCAGTACCCGTTTAGGTATAAATAATTAATGTTACTAATTGTTAAAGCGCTTGAGATGAACAATAGAACACGAATGTTAAGTGAATGCAGTTTGCGAGCTGTACGCCACCAGGCAGTATTACACACCATAGAGTAATAAAGTCGTTGCGTGATAATTCACAATTCTATGATATCCACTTACCGCATGGCGCATATGCTACGCGTACTACGGCGCGATACTCACGTGTCTCTGAGGCATTCATTGTTTCATACATTTTTATATACGCATAAGATATTAATTAATTTTATTTTATTTGTTAGTTTTATTGATCACGTATCAGTATGTACTAGATTAAACAGTTTATATGAAACACTTGAATCCCTTTGCGAACACGTATTGCGCTAGACTGGTCGTTAAATATTATGTTATGCTTTTGATCCAAGCCTGTGTTTCCGACTTCCGTAGTTATATACTACTGTACATCAACTGTGTGGCACAGTGCGGGCGCTGCACGTACTAGCACGCATGCTACAGTACAGAGTACAATAACCAATTCTCTGAAATAATTGATTTATAGCCGATATGAGCAGCGTGGTCACCGACCTCTTGACCTCAACGACCGCGGTTCCCACTTGGTCTTCCATCCCCGCGTGCTGTCTATGGTCACAACCTACACTCTCTTACTCTTACAAACACTAATATTTATAGAACTGTCCATATTTTGAGATAATCCAAAGTATAATTTTAAGATACGACGCATTTTAAATACAAAACGAATGTGCCACGTATACAAATGAATTAAATTCACAAAAGACTAAAAGCACTTGATAATATTAGCAGACATTAGGAGCTTCTTCTAGTCTTCTGTGAATTTGGTTAATTTGTATTTTATTGCTTTATACGGATTAAATTGATATGAATTCGTCGTCGTCGAAATGGAGTCGAATTCCGAACGGAAATTTAAATTTGTTCCTGAATACCCCAGAAATCGACTGGCGAACGACTGATAACGATTAGTTAAAAGAAACTGGAAACGGATAGAAGAATGACGTTTAAACGATATTGTTTCAGATACGTTAAAAGCAATAGATAAAAAAATTTAGAAAACCTCTTCGTTACACGAATTAGAACTATATTTTTTGATATTCTAAAGGTACTAAGCTTCTGGATGGATTCGACTAATACTCTATACGAAAACTCACAGAAATAATGTTCACTGTTTAGTTTGGGTGGTCTAGTACGGTAGGATTCATCACAGTTTCATTACTATAGTTTGTAAAATATAGCTTGATTAAAATGACAGATTTCAAAAACGAGTGTGACTAGTGCTGCGAAATTATCGATAAAATGAATAGTTAAAAGTTCGTATGATATAAGCAGTCAGTATTAGAAAGTATGTAAATATGTATTAGACTGGAATAAAATTTTGAACATAATGTCTTTATTCACTTATTTGTATGCACCTTAATTGATTATCTCAGCGTCGGACTGGCTATATAGTCGAGGTGGCGTTTGCCAGCCGTGCCCTAAGCCGCGCGGGCACCCACGGGCCTGGCTTGCGGGGCTTGCGGCAACGTAGGATAGGAAGCCTGCGCAGGCTAAGTTCTATCTCTTGCGACCTAAATGTAAAACTAGATCAGATAGTTCGTTTATACAATTAGAAATGAAATAGAAAAATTCGAAAAAGGGTTGAACCTGAGCAATCTTCCCCCTGAAACTATGTGTTTTTTTTTTTCTGAAAGGCAATAACTTTTGATCGAATCAACTTATTTGGACGTGTATCATTATACCGTAATGCATTACATTTTACATAGCTAATATTACATAGATATTAAAGAAAACGAAAGTTAATTTTTAGATGTTATGATGTGCTATTGTATACTGATGTACCTAATAATTTATTACATTGTTGATAATTAATTTTCATATTTTCTTTATCTCAATTTGTGTATCTCAGTATTTTCCGGTAGTATCCTGTCTATCATCATCTAGTCTCGGGCCCCGGGCTTGTGGTCAGCCACCCGGATTCTTCCGACCCAGTCCGACTCTGGAGTATCTAATATTAGCAAAATCGGAATCGCTGGAACAATCCTGTAGATTAATTATTAATTAAGTTTCACATATGGAATCAAAACGGACATAGAGTTCCAAATCTTGTGCCATAATTTCCGTGTATTATTGATAACTTTGTTTCTTTCGGTCATCCGGTGTAACATGTGAATGTTCATAAGCATTGTTTCATAAACTTATTTTCGTCTATTGACAAATTTCCAAATTTGTCTTTTCTGATTCTTGTCAAAATAACTCTAATATGAACCGCGTCAGCAACTCGGTCTGATGCTTGTGACAATGGTAACAAAGGTCCATCATATTGATGTTCGCGTTCGTAATATTCACGTAAACGAACCAAAAGCTTCCTTTGCGTTTCACTATTTAGAACAATTTTTCTGATCTTTTTAGCATTTTAGCAATAAAACAAAAGAACGTAACGAAAACAATCAAACAAATACAAAATAATAATAACAAGTATCAAATTATATGAAATTAATAAAAACATTCATTTTTCTTAAATGCCAGGTCGATGCATTCAGTGTTGGCTGTGTAAAAAAGCCGAGTTCATGGATTTTTTCTAGGAAAGGAAATAGTATTTTATATACAAAATAACCACTTTTATTTGTATAAAATCACAGGACTGTAGCATGAAATTTGAAAAAGGCAACTAGAGTTGCAATGGACTGGCGAACAACATAGTTCAAGAGCCGACACATCGTTTTACTGCGTACTGTATGAAAATACAGACTATAAAGTATTACCGAAATACTATTTTATTCAATCGACTTCATTTATCGAATTGACCTGTCTCGTAACATTTGTGCTACATATCGTGAACATGTAGGGACGTCGTAGATTATTATTATTTTTCAATTAACAACAATTATTGTGAATTTTAGTAGTTTTAAAACTCATTTTATATAGTATGCTCATTTATATATGAAGCACTATATTAAAAAAAAAAACGATTAACTTGCCATATATGATTGAATTTTCATGTGCTAATAATATAAATCAATCGTCAGAAGTTATGTCGCTCACGACAGTTACCGCATATATACTGTAAAATTGAATTCAATGATTGAAGTTCCTTTTCCACTGGTTATTTATGTATGTATGTATGACAATGTAATGAGCTCCGTCCGCAGAACAGATGATCTCCCTTCGCTCTATGAGTGCTAAGACCAGGACTCAGGGCGCCCCTGCAATCAGACTAGACCTCGCGTAAATAGACTACTACTATGTGCAGTTTTTGGTCAACTTCTTGACGGGGAAATATTGATAACCAAGTGACAGTACAAATAGACTTTAAAGAGTTTGTTGTGAGTCGTCCAACCGGCTTCTACTTATGTAAAAAAAAATTCAAAACAATGACGTTTAGTACTCAGTTATAAACAAAAGTATTTTCAATAAGATCATTACAATTATGGTCCGCATACTATTTTTAAATATCCCGCACGAGCAACGTGGCATATTATTGTCAAGTTGAGAAAGTTGTGTACGCGGTCACCAACAGAAGATTTTCCTGTCATAAAACCAGATTTTGTACAGTGCTTAAGTAGTTTCGGATCAACATATTATGTTTGTGAAAAACTTTTCTCAGATTTTCATAAAGGAAAAAAAACCGCACATCAGTAACTGAACAACATATTTGTGATTTATTGTTACTATTAACCTTTTTTAACGCCTAACATGAAAAAAAAAATATAAGCCTATTTTCAGAAATCATATTGATTACGTACCTTAGTTTTTTTTTAGATTTAAAAAATAGATAAATGATTAACGTACAATTTTGATTCTTAATTTGACATAAGATTCTCTTTGTATAATTATTTCAAAAAACAACAATTATATTCATGACTAGCTGTGCCTGCGACTGCGCTCGCGTGGAATTCAGATAAGTATGTTGTCTCTCGTCTCGGCACCTTGCAATGTTTAAGAACAGTCCAAATTATAACATTATAGCGCCATCTATGAATAATCTTCAGAAATATATTTATAATTAGCTTACGTAATCACCATTACTAACACTTCGTCCTCCGTGCCGTCGTCAAAAACAAAAAAAACGCGACGGTTCCCGTTGGACGGTTCCAATTATAGTTAGAATTAAATATAATTATGTTCCGCGCCATATTTATAATTATTGATATTATAATTGATATTCAGTTCACAACTTCCAAAAAAGTGACTCCTTAATACAACACCTAAAAAGCCTAGATGATTGTGTGAAAATTGAATATATAAATATTGTTTTTTTTTCATTTACTATGTCTTAAATATTAATTATTATATACTATACATAAAAATTATATTTAGTCATTTTCTTCAATTTTAATCAATCCATAATTTTTTAAGGGCTCGAATAAGACTAAAACGCATTTCCTAAAAACTCTTCTTTCATACTAAAGTCGCCGCAGTATTATATTGTGGTTTTTGGTCGTCGCGTGTAATTCAAATTATTGTAACTTTTGATAGAGTTGACCAATTTTAATCAAATAAAGTTTAATGCTACCCCGGAATATACTTTATAATTTGTCTATTGAATTTTTGAAATATACTTAGTACTTTTTAATTGATGCCTGCACAATCAAACAGACATTTCTAAAAATGATAGAAATGTGTGTTTAATTACCTATAATTTAGTCACTTGTAATAATTGTTTTCACAAAAATTGTAAATGTACAGACACGTGACATTTACAATTGTATTATTAGTATAGATAGATATTGTTTTTTATTGCAAAATGCTTAAAAGTAACTGAAGTCAAATTTCTGAATCATCCCATTAGCCTGATTGTTAGAAAAGTTGAGCAGATTTGGTTTAGATAGTGTTCAAGTATTTGTAACAAGTATTGTGGGTTTGCGCGTGGGATTGCTGTAATGTGAAGCGTTACAGACTGACTAGCTTGGTTTAGCCTGATCTTGGTATAATAAAATCATAGTAATTCTCGTGATCGAGACGTGATACTTCACTTGTATATGTATAATAAATGGTTTGGTAATACTGTCGCGCGCCGCTGCGGCGCCCTTTCATTTACTATTGTACGGAACTGTTTGATAATCATTGTACAATGGATATTGGATACCGTTATTACGGAGCGCGCGCTCACTCACTATACGCCTCGCGGACTAATCTGCAGACTAGCTCGTTCACTTGACATGATGTCACCTCATAAAAACCTTATTCATTATGTGGACTATATTCCCAAAAGTACATAAAATCTTATCGAATATTAATAATATTATGTCGAACTTGAATATTCGGAAACTGTTAATTGTACTATGGTTGAGCGCCTACAGTCAGTGGTGATCTGCCGGCTCTCAGACGCAGGTACTCACAAATGCCGAGTTCTAACTGTTAAACACAATGTAGTTAAACAATATCGTTTTAACGTTCCAAAGTATTAGCGGACAAATTTTATGATATCCAGAAAACTACCAATTTTTGTCTTCAACTTGTAACTTGTCAATAATCGTGTAGTGAAGGTATAGTTTTATTTAATTTAAGTAGGTATTTAATATATGGGTAAATGCCCATTATCATTTATTATCCATTATTATTTAACTAAATAGGTAAATAGATACTTAATTTTCTATGGTGTTAAAAAAATCAGACCGAGATTTCGACGTTAATTACTGTGTCCATGTCCTTTTGAAATGGAAGCACTGTGCGTTACTTCTGGTTGTGTAGAGACCGATGGAATAGATCGAGTCTCTGCTATTTCAGAGACCTCGGCGCGGACCACCCCCTGGCGCTAGCATCTCGGTGGGTGGGTGAACGGTGGGTGATGACCGGGTCCGGGTGAAGGCCCAGATGAAATATATGGGCCTGATTTTGGACGGAAGATGGCGGTTCGAGCCCCATTTTAAGGGACTCGAACCGCGCATCGCCGGTGCCGCATCGGCACTGGGACGGCTCCTCCTAAATTTGGGAGGACCAGGCCAGAAATGGATGAAAAGGAAGCACGGCTCCTTTAGCTTCCACCTTGTGCAGATACTATACGGTTGTTTTGGGTGATATCTGCACAAAATAGCCAGGAGGGAGCCAATAGCGGAGTAGAAGATACCGCACACAGCACACTCTGGAGGAGTGTGGTGCGTGGGTCGAGCAGCGTCGCAATGTGGGGCAGAGACGGGACCGGACCTGTCGTTGCCGAGCGTGGTGAGAGTCATGCTCGGCAGCGAGAGGGTCTGGCAAACTGTGACCTCCTTCTGTGAGCAAGTCTTGCTACAGAAGGAGGCCGCAGAGAGGGAGCGAGTAAAGAATCCCTTGGCGGATCCTCTTCGCCGTCGGAGGGTGGGTGGCAGGAGAGTACGGTTCGCCCGTGGATTTCCGCCACCTTGAGCCAGCTACCCGTCCCAAGTCTTTCTCCTCCGGAGTTCTTGTTTATACAAGAACCCAAGGAGGGGAGGGGCGGGACATTTTGGATAGTGGCGGGAAAGAGAGAGCAGCTTTGCACAGAGCTCCCCCCTGGAAGGAAGATAGGAAAGGGCCCGACTCGGCGTGGCAGGTTGATTACCTGTCATGTATTCTTGGTCGAGTCAGCCGCTGGGGCGATACGGAGCATGTCACCTTATCCCGTGTCTGCCCCCAGAAAGGCGGCGGATGGTACCGTGGGTTTTAGTGAGTATTCCTGGCACTTCACGCCGGTCCAGTCCCACATACCCATTGACATCTCTAATCCGGGAGATTTTACCTGCGGATTAGAGTTGTGAGTATGCGAAAAAGCTTTTCCCACATAAAAAAAGGTTATGTAGAGACTCCGGTGGGCTGCCTTGTCATAGTCCGTCACTATCGAAAGCATTTATAACTAAAACACGTATAAATATGCATAGAATTCATTAATTTGTGTAGTAGTTACAGAGTTTAAAGGTGCCTCTTATTGTTCACTGTTTCGTATAGAAATGAACTACAGTTCATAGACAATCTCTCTGTGAGGCGATTACGATTCAGTTTGTTTTCAAGTAATAGTCGCTGGTCTCTTAATTGGTAAGAACGCTATGGACATTTACATTGGAATGTGTAAAGTAGTAGATAAAAATAAATTAATATTAAATGTTCAGGAAGACTGAGGCTTATCACAGGTGTAAACTCTCACGTTCAATGTAATTTTCGTTCTTGCTCCACAGTAATAGAATACATTCGCGCCAGCAATAATCGCGGTTATTATTCTAGTTCATTGTCTAGTCATAATATCGGCGAAGTTCGTGCGAATACGCGTTCCCTTGATCTCGTTGGATGATAATAACGATGCGGTAAGAATACTACTACAAACAAAGGTCTACTTTATAGATAACATGAAAGTAAACTACACAATGTGAATATAATTATAGTTGAGTCGTAGTCGAGTGTCCGTTGCGTCCGAGAGACACATTCCCTGTGCTTCATACTGGACGCGATATGCAACTTCTGCAAAGTTGCAAACATTTGATGTTGAACCAACAATACGAGTATAGGAAAGTCGCGGTCTATACGTTGATGACATATTAATAACTAGCTGTGCCCGCAACTTCGTCTGCGTGGAATAGTGACTTTGGGCAGCATTTTTCGGATTTTGATTTATTCTGGATTATAATCACCGTCGTTACATCGTATAGCCATCGGGGAACAAAGCATACAGGCTGCTAGAATTATTAACACGTGATAAAGCCACATAAAGCTGACCGTGCGAAAAACAGCTAATACTTAGATCCACATCCACAACTTTTAGCGTCTGACCATAGGCTTTATTAATTGTCATCGCGAAACTGGTCATAAGCTTACTGGAAACTGAACTCGTTTAAAACTAAACGGAAAATTGTTTGGAATGAGAGGAACCCGAGGCATAATAAAAACACTACCACCTGTTAAAATCTCTGCTTCTATCAGGTTTCGCAGAATCAGAAATTTAAAAGAGAAAAATTCACTTGTAATGAAGTATTGTTGCAAAGTTTTGGCGGTCTTAAATTTCTTAGTAGCATTATGGGTACGCCGACTTTAAATTTATTTTATGAGCTGGTAGTCCAGGAGCACTTAGGGATTCTAAAAATTCTACTGGGTAATTGGTAGATTCTTCTTCTTTTATAACTCTGTTAATGGAGATATACTCTACATTATCCTCCGAAACAAAGCTCAAAACTTCAGCATTTATTGCTGTTGTTTGGTCGTTTCGTGGACTCTTAAAATAGCTCTTTCGCAAAGCCATGAATTTTCGCAAGTTGATATTTGCGTTGCGTTTCCATACACGGATGATATGAGGTCTCGCATTCACGCATAGGTTTGCGTTTAGAACAAATTTTGCTTGTTCCTGCAGATACACACCGTTACCGATCTCAAGTTACTATAGAGAAAATAAAGTAGCAATAGATACAACAATTTCATCTAATTTGTATATGGTATGAATAAAACTGTAAGGCTGATATTTTTTATTATAATTTGTTATGCCAGTGCTTGAATTAACTTGGTAGAGTCTGAAATTGTACCCATCCTGACCATGGAAATATATCAAAGGATACTGCAGGGCATCATATGCTCGGTGTGTTTCATAAATACGTTGTAAGCGATCATCATGAGTGCGCTGCGCGATGTCACGTCTATTACATTCCTGATTGACTAATATTACTGCAACTTCGTCTGCAACGGGGACATTGTACTTTTCACGATGTTCTTCCGCAGGACGTCTATCAGCCTTATTTATAACTTTATAATTGTTATTTTGGCCTTGTAGGATGGAATCTATTGCGGCTTTGAAACTTCTGACATACGGATTTACTTGATGTAACATATTCTCAAGTTGAAATATAAAGTTGATGTTCAGCTGAGGAAAGTTATGATGTCGTATATGGGCCTGTTCATTGTAATTTGATACAAAATAAATTTAAAGAAATTTTGGCTCATTTTGGAGAAGCAAAGATCCAATCAAGTGATAAATTGGCCCTGCACCTTAAAAGTTGGATGTGATATGTTTGACCCCAAAAGATGTCATTTGGAATACACTATTATGTAAACGGATATAGTCTAAAAATGTTTACACTGAGGATGCTCACTATTTAGTAAAACTTTTATAAAGGGGCTCATGATAAGTTTAAATGAGCACTTTGCCACCTGAATAGCATATTCCATATGGTTCTTTTCTCCATTTTTGAGCATTACAAAACTGACAACATGTCACCATATCTACTATAGATGCGAATTCAGAGTAATCAATTCTGGGCGAATACAAATAACCTGTTTTCTCTTTGGTAATCCATGGAAGGATATCAATTTCCGCTCCAGTTTCGGGGTCTTCTATCAAACTTGATAACATTTTATTGAGTATATGCCGAAGTCGATCGGCATTTAGTCGTGACTGACGTTGTTCTGTAGTTTCTTTCTTCTTCTCGATCAGCTGTTAATCGAGATTCACGATCTAAGCTACTTTCCAGCTTTCTAGACTGCAAAGTTAGTGCTTTTTGAGAGCTCAGGCGGGTTTCCCTATCAGTAAAGGTCTCAGACTCACGCGATATTGCATGAGCCTTGCGATCGGTGGACAAACGTGCTTCACGCTGTTCCCTGTTCATCCTAACTCAAGTGGCCATCATTCCAGAACGATGTGAACTCAATCGAGATTTTCGCTGAGCTGAAGTTTCTGTAATATGAAACCTTGCCTAACGTTACTGAAATGCAGTGAAGTAATGAGAACTAATCTCATCCTTATAGCATTTCTGCTGCACCGGGGGAGGTTGGATCTTTTTCGAGGCATTCTTATAAGAAGTAGTAATTAGTACTAACTCAGCGTTATTTAGTGAACACATACTCATCATAAACAAAAAAATTAAATACTTACAGATTATTACACAGCTTAACTTTATTACAGTTTAATAACTATTAAGACGTGTTTACCTAATTTGAAAACTAATTAACCTATACTATATACATACAATATGTATTTACAAACCCTAAAATATAAATATATAAAATAAGCAAACAGTCAGTGTTATAGAATGCAACTGTTACGCCATGCGCCTCCGAAAGCGGCCCGGCTCTCGACGTGCTTTATCTATACATATATAAGCAACCTGAATTGCCAGCCTAACCTGAACCCTATTTCATATGAATGATGATATATGTCTGAGGTCAACTTAAATTGGTATATTAACATTTCCGAAACTGATCATTTTTAACTTCTATTTATTAACATATTATTATTAATATATAATCATACTTTTATATAGACCATTATGGAGTTTAGTAAAGTTTCATACAATGCACCTGAACAGAGAAAGAATTTAGATAGAATACATGTTCAAACGTGATTCTTTAAATAGGCATAACTTTTTTATTTATGTACCAATTGACATGAAACAAACACTAAATGTTAAGTGAAGCTTACTATAATATATTAGTGAAAACTGCATCTAAATCGGATAAGTCATTTCTGAGATTAGCGTGCACAAACGCACAGACAAACAGACAAAAATTTTAAAAATCATAGTTTTGGGTCCTATTTGCGTTTATACAGGTCCTAATAATATTTTTTCTCATATATCTTCCATGTACAGACAGCGATCCATTACATTTTTATTATATGTATAGATAATTAACATATTCCCGCTCATGCTTGATATACTTGTAAAAGAGAAATCTCAAAAATATACATACTACACACATGATACTAGGTTCTAATTTCGGTATAATTTAAATTATTCTATGCAGTTTTTAAATAATTTTAAGAAAGATATTGATGTTTAACCCTTCCTAGATGGCGGTTGCATTCAATAATGCGGTTGCATGACTTCATAATTTATTATCAACTAGCCGTGTGCCCGCTGCTGCGCCCGCATTTTATGTATTCTTCACTGAGTTTTTATTTTTTATACGGAACATAAGTAGTAAATAAATTAAACCCTAATTATTTTCGAAAATTAAAAGTACCTAAGTTACCCAGAGTAAGCTATCTAACAAAAAAAGTCCCGTTAACATCGGTCCAATCGTTCCGGAGGTTACCCATTACAAACAGATAGACAGACAGACAACAATTTTCAAAATTGTATTTTTGTTATAGGTATCGTATAAAAATGTAATTTAGATATTACAAACACACACTTTAATTTTATTTATTAGTATAGATTGCATGACTAGTTGATCCTGATCGAAGTATTGATCGTCGACAGGTATTCAAAATATATTTAAATAATGGATTTGATTGAATGTTTTCCGATATTAGCTTTTTGCATCAGTCGGTGAATAGTAATATGATAGGAAAGGATTACCGCGCTCTTTGGTCTGCTGCAAAACCACTGAGTAGTATTCCTGTAGGAGGTGTACAGACACTAGTGCTGTGCTGTTAACAGGCGACGTGACGCGATGCCCTTGGTTGTCATTACCGCGCGCTATCACTCGCGGTGACATCACCCGCGGCTGCACCTCTGTACCTCACACACACACACACTCTTAGTCTTTCAATAATAACATTATGGTAATTTAACTCGCTTTTAAATGGAAATTATATTTGTAAATGTTTTATGTAGTTATCTCTTGCACAACTACATATGTTGCTCAGTATTCAACTATATGATTCAAATAAATGTCATTCCTTTTTTCTAGACGGTTATTAATATTGTTATAAGTATGTATATGTATTTTATTAGAACATTTATTTATTTAAAGGGGGCGACCATGCACACCCTATAATTAAATTATAAATGCATTGACCTTTGAATGCTGCCACATCATCACAAGGCAGATACGATATTTACTTATTGACATAAGAATATGTTTTAAAAAAAGAAAGAATTTTAAAGAAGAAGTATACGACATAAAGTAGAAGTATAAAGTTTAGTTGAACATTATCAATATTATATTTGATTTAGTTTTCGTGTGAATTTTATATGAGAAAATGTAATTAAACTAGTGTATTGAATTGCAGAAGTTAATAGGAGCGGCAAAAATTAAATACCCTACTGGCGGCAAATGTGTAAGTGTAAATCCGCCACTGTGGCATTGAACTCATGCATGTTAAAGTTTCAAATTGTCTGCATATTGATAATATCACCTCCATATACTGTCCTTCAATGATATGTACATCACAAGGGGATTGGGATAACATATTTTCGATAGTGGAAATATAACATTGTTGTTAGGTGATTTCAATGGCCACTATAGCAATTGGTTCTACAAAATAGATGAACGGGGATTACAATTATTTGATTCTATGATTGATCATAATTTTATCTCATTGAATATCAACAGTAACCTACGAGAATTAGATTAGTAAAAGGTATTTTCACAAAATTCAGCGCCTGATATTTTTCATTTGTATCATGTGACGTAGCGTTTAAGTTTATATGGAAAATTACTAACGAAACACTTAGCAGTGATCATTTGGTTATTAAAATTTCTAGTATTTTACTTCAGCCGTGTCGGGGAGAAAATTAGCTGGTTCAAACTGGGGTATTCATCCGAGACATTTAATAAAGCTGTACATGGCTATAATTTCAAGTAGAATGGATTATGCTAGTTTCTTATATGATAATAGTTGTGTTTGAAATTTACTAAAACTTGAAAGATTGGAGAATCAAGCCATGAGAGTCGTTGGAGGTTTCTTAAGAAGTACTCCAATTCACGTGATGCAAAGTTTACCTAAAAGGTTCTACGGATGTAAAACGGAGGAATATATATATATAAATTAGTCTTTAGTAAATAAAAATAATGCACTGTTTAAAAAAATCCTCAGGAAGATTTAAATGTATGAGAATGTTATGTTTCTTAACGAACTCGAAAATGTCACAAATTTGATGTTGACATTGTCATGGTAATGACAGGAGGTTCGCTGACTCGTTGTTTTTAATTGGTTGATTACTTATATTGTTTTTACTTGTTGTTATTAGTTCTTTCAATTAAATTAAAAATTGCAAGAGCTAACGATAAAGAATGTCTACCGTTTTATGCACGCACACATAACATGATAAACAATGGCACTGTTGGTTCGGAAGCGCTAGTGTGTTACCTCTAGGAGACAATTAACAACTAGCTATTCACACATAACACAGAATAAATAAAACTGTCTGTTTGTAATTATTTTTTACTAAATACATTTATGAATACTACAGCTATATCCAAATAACATTTTTTTAAAATTTTATTTGTCTGTTCCGGGTAATCTCCGGAACGGCTGGGCCGATTTTGACGGGAATTCTAGATGGGTAGATAGCTGTAATTACTTCGAGTAACTTAGGGTACTTTTAAACTGTAGTCTATTCTGAAGTTCCACATAGTATTTTTTCTTAAATATCTTCAATGTATAAATTTTGTCTCGTTAGCTTTTTATTATAAGAATAGATTATAAATAATAACCTGACACTGTAGTTTATATAAAAACAAAACTGCAACACAAAATCTAAGATTAAGTAATTATAAATAATATTTGTAATACTTTTTTTGAACACTGTAAGATAAACAATAAAAGGTTTAGTATTATTTAATACATTATTGTGTAATGTACATGCACGTCTAATGCTGTTATTACACCCACGGACCGGACCGCGGACATGGTATGTCTAGCGGCCGAGGTCGTCAGTCTCCTAAGTAAGATTTTTATAAATATCGATTATTTGAATCTATTCACAAAAAATCGAGGTCCAAAAGATCAACCTTTTTTCTATTTGTTTTATTTGACTTATTATTTGTAAAAAGTTACCTTCCAGTAGTCGAAATTAGACTCATCAGAAATGATTTATTGCAAAAACTGTTTATAATTTTTTTATAACCAGCACTAAATTTTAGCATTTATTTTAGCATTTAAATTTTAGCAATTATAGCAACTAAACAAAATAAAGAAGAATGCCTAACCTACTAAAGAAAAATGACATGAACTATTTTATTTTTGCCTATTTACAGATGATCTTCATATCATAGAAAACAGAAAGGACACTCTAATAATCGATACTTTATGAGTTTGAAAGGTCGATCTTTTGGATGTTTCGATTCATCAAACTTAGATTCGAATCTATTCAAAAATCGATTTTTTTTCGGAATGGATCCATCCCTACTTAGGGGACTGATAACATCGACCGCCCGCCGTACTGTGTCCGCGGTCCGGTCCGTACGTACGTTAACACCATTATAAATGAGTTTCTTGCGTAACATGTTTTAAAAGATTCATAACATGTTTTTTTATAATGCCCGTATAGAATGTCTGTAAGACCGGACAAAATGGATCGAGACGGAGCTTACATTGAGTATTCTAGTAGTCAATTTGATACAATTTATTATGATACGATGAATAAAATATTATGTGATAGTAAACTTAACAGAATGGTTTTATTATAAACTTTACTTGCAAAGTTATCATATGGGTACGGTATACGGTGATTGCGTCGCACCGCGTCGAATCGCGTCTCACCGCGCTAGTCTCGTGTATTGTTTATTGATTTTCTTTCATTTAAGGTTCGATCCTTCAAATATTACGTAATCATCAATGGGGAGGATATGGTTTGATTATATTAGATGACATGTGGGATCATGGGCAGGAGCATCACATTCGGCCAATTATTCGGCATACTTCATTTCCATTCTAAAATATACACATACATACGTTTGAACATATGAAAACGGATACACTTCATATTATCAATGCATCAAATAGAATAGAGCAAAACTTAGCTACTTGCGTGCTTTTATTTTGGTTATTTTTTATTTGTAAAGTCTGTTACATTGGGGATTTATGATAGTTTAATTAATACAAGCAACACTTTAGAAAAGATTAAAAATTTGTTAAGCATACTAAACTATATACAGTGAAAACTTTCATTACTACTTCGCCAATATTCAGCCGAATGTTCTGCTAAGCATCCGAATACAGAATATGAAACAAATATATCAACGGTCCCTACGTACATGGCGACATGTCAAAAATAACATTTGACGGAGCCTTGACCAACATGGTTATAAGTAGCACGTCACGCGAGTTGCGTGGCGTCTCTGGGGGCTCAGTTCAGTTCCCAGAGGTTGTACATCTTTACACATATGCCATGACATAGCTAACGAGGTCATCTGAATTATCTTATTGTGTCGTCAATTACGTCGATTGAGTAATTATGACTGTTTGTAGTTTGTTAGTCTATTACTTTATACAATATTGTTATTATTGTAATTTTTTTAAGTTTTCGCGTTCCATATTTAAAATCAGTTAATTTTAACGGGTTTTTACGCGTTACCTTTGGTTTTGTCTTCCTATCCCGACGTTTCGGCTGGGTTTCACCAACCGTGGTCACGGGCTGTATTTGGTTATTATTGTCTGCTCTGTATGTTAACATTGTAGTTTAAAGAGATGCGTGATCTCGGTCGCGACCGACGAGTTGGTAGAGGTGATGCGGAGTGCGCAGTCTCTCGCCTGCTGATCTCATCTATACGCATTACGCAGTAATCACGGGGAAACACAGATCGTCCACTCTCACTCAATCGTTTTCCTTGTCATGAATATACTTTATATTACCTAAACCAAGTATATTGTACATGCGATATGATTTTATTTGGATAAATATGACACAACTGTTTTCAAACACAGTTGTGTGTACTCGATTTTCAAATATCGAGGCTGTGTCGTTATTGGTCGCTTAAAATAATGTGAAAATATATTTTCCACTTTGTTGATAGTATTTAAATACTGTTATGTTGTTAGTCAATACCTTAGCTCCTGTATGGATATTAATTTAATTTTGTCTTTTGTTTCAGGTAAGGACTACGCTGGTCGGTCTCGAGCGAGGCGTATCAACTACTAACACACTAAACTGTGTCATTCGGTTAATGTACAATTTAATTTAAACAGAACATACTTTATAAAACAAGCATATGATAATTGCGGTAGGGATGGCGATCTGAGATCGATTAATTGAAGAATCGATCTTTTGAATCGATATCTACCATTGTATCGATTCAGTGAATGGATCTTTTATTCCCAGAAAATCGAGGTTCATTTTTTTGCCTTGATTGAAATCACAAATTTATATAAATTAGAAATGTACAAAAACTAATATAAAAGTACGAAAATGTTCACTTAAATAATTAAAACTTGTGAGATGGCTCTGTTGGGGATGACGTCCTGAAATCAGATACTCAAAGAATCGATATTTAAGAACGAAAAACGATTTCATATAATGTCTAGAACTGAATCGATCTTAGAACCTAGGAAGTCGAGGTTCAGTAAGAACCATAAAATTATTTACATTTAAGAGATACCCAAACACAAGTATGTATAAAAGATTTTCACTAAATTAATTAAAAACTCAAGAGATGGTTTTGATCAGTTTCTCTCGTTTCTTTGTGAGATTCAAAATGTAAAATTTGTAAATGAGTACGTTATACTGTTATTTGGTCGAGTATACCCGCGTGAATCAAAAAACGAACCTAGTATGTTTAGTATATGGATCTTTTATAATGAGTTTCCCTTTCAATACCCTGTGGGGATGTAATATAATTATATGTATATAAACATACAGTGTGAATGCGTATCGATCTTCCATGCCGTGTAAACAAACGTAAGCCGTGTGACTATTGCGACTTATAGCAATGTAACGTGACGGAGGATCAGTGCATCGCTTGTCATTTGTGTGTGTTAATCGGACATCATCACTCTGTTATCACGTCACCTCGGTCATGTGCACACTCATATACGCACAGCGCTGGCTCAAGCCACGCAATGCGTTGAAACGAGTTCTAATATTACTTAATTGTAATAATAATCGATTATTTCATTAATTCACTTTACTATATGTCCTTAACGTATTTATAAGTAAAGGAGGTCAACTTTCCACTAATAATATAATTCTCAAAGAGTATACAATCAATTTAACTATCTACCTTTCATTGAGATTGTTGATAATTGTGTTTTACCGGTACGAGTTGAAAGCGATCCGAACGGAAACAGAAATGGTACTGTTCATTTATCAAACTGTTCATAGCAGGAGAGTGCACCAGTGAAAGGCCTCGCTGCCGGTTACGATGTGCCTCGCAGTTTTCATATTGCATTTGCCAAATGATGTGCGCCGTGTCGACAATACGCTTTCTATTTTTCGCCTTCATCTCGAGATAATTTCAGAGTCACCGCGTACATCTATCGGACACCGCGACTCCGCGACCCCGCGGCCCCTGGGCTACACCTTGCAGTCTGTCCACGGTGTGACAGTATAATTATTGGTTGTCGCGTAGAGGACTGTTCCTGAATGCGTTTCACTGTGTCCGGTTTCCGTTCTCTCTATCTCTCTCTTTCTCGCTGCACTTAACACTGTGTACAAAAAACATGGTGGTTACACAGTCATTATCAGTTTTTAGAGAGTTGCAAATTGCTTACCGTCTCTTATCGTAATGAGGTTTTTTTCTTTAACGCAATTCACGAAGTCACGAAGCAATAATTGAGAACGTTCTTTTGTGAATGAGAGTCATAATGACTTATGCGTGTCGATATTCTTTTTATTGTGTTTGAGTTTAGCGAAATGAGTAGTACGTGATGATAGCAACAGGTCCGTGATAGCTTGTTTATTGAATGCGATCATATCTTAACATTGGACTGTGCATTTCCTGATTATATATCTTTACATATTAGATTTTAAATTACTAAACCAATTTACATTATTATTTTTCTATATTTGTCCGATCTTTTTTATTTTGTTACTTTTGAACAAATTATGAGAAAAATAACAACTGAACTCGCACTGCGCACTACGGTCATGACACTACAACATTGATCAATGCACTACAACTAAGAATATATGATGATCTAAATATTGCCAGGCGCATTATCTCATGTGTGGCATTACTCTAAAAGACTCACAGTTTACGAACTGATAATCTTAGTAAAAAGCTTCAAATTCATAACATGGCGATGTGTTTTTTTATATGTGAAGCACGGCAACCTGACGAAATTGCACTTGATGGTATAAACAAAAAATAATTGCGTCCATCACGAAACGCTGCTTTATAAGAGATACAAATG
This sequence comes from Samia ricini, assembly GCA_014132275.2. Classification (NCBI taxonomy): domain Eukaryota; kingdom Metazoa; phylum Arthropoda; class Insecta; order Lepidoptera; family Saturniidae; genus Samia; species Samia ricini. The sequence continues at coordinate 29,981,545 of AP028158.1, forward strand.
AATTAACTGCCTTTTAAAATGTTATTAACCTACATAAATTAGCAAATTTGTCCGTTTAACCGTAGCGCAGCACAGCCCTGCCTACTCATAAATTAGGTTATTGTATTATTTACGAATACAAGTTCCAGAATTAAAGATAATCGTGGAATCGCAGATCCATCACAAACCACGTTAGAATTAATGGCAAGCTCGGTGTGAAACTCGAGAATAGACACCGCATACGTTGACTGAAGCACACCAACGAACGTATTGCGTTATATAGTACTCAAGTATCACAATAACGAGGGAATTTTGTATGTTATTGTTACTTGTAACGAACAATGATTCCTTTGCGACAATCGCAAACGCTCATTGCAGTGGTTGAAGCCAGGAGAACCTGCCAAACCCTGTTCCATGCGAAAGTTGACGCACAAAAAGGTACTGGTGAATGTTTTTGCTGCGGGGGTCATACACTACAGCTTCCTAAGATCTGGTCATACGATTACATCAGATCTGTATTCTCAACAATTGCAAATCATGATAGAAAAGCTAGCCGTTAAACAACCGATCAATCTCTCTAGCTCACTGCTGCTTCAGGACAACGCTAGACCTTATACTTTATACGTATGGTTATTAAATTAGAGGAACTGCGGTGGGAATGTTTTTGAAACCACGATTACCGGATTTTTCGGATTGGGACAATTTCTTGCAATGAAAACAATTTAATTCCAAGAAGATAGTCCAAATTTACATCAAATATTTTGTTTTCGCTTTCGAAGTTTTTTTAACAATGGAATCACTATAAATTACGTATAGAATGACGAAAGTTTATAAATAATAATGGTACATTAAATGTATTATTTCATTTAAAAAATCGTTTTCCTTTTTACTTTTACTAAATGGTAATCTATGTCTATAGTAATATCAAAATTGAAGTATCTGCTTGTTACATCAAAATATTTTTTTTTTATATTATATTAAATACGTATGTACGTATATACAATATATATGTACCAAAAACACAAATTTTAAAATCTCTGTCTGTTTGTTCCGGATAATCTGTGGAACGGCTGTACCGATTCTGATGGGACGTTTTTTGATAGATAGCTGCAGTTACTCTTTGTAAATTAGTGTACTTGAACTTTTCGAAAGTACTTAATTAGGGTTCCGCGTAAAAATATACTCATGACATCCTAATAAAAATACGATTCAATGGACAACACTATCCATACATCCATTCAACCGAAGACCTCCACTGCTGGATATAGGTCTCCCCCAAAGGTCTTCGTTGCTTTAATGGGAAAGATATTTCTGCGATTGTCGAGGCAATTAACACCGAGATAGGACTCGAAATGGAGTACTTCATTCCTTCATTTGAAATTGTCAGTAATCGCTGCGGACGCTCTTGGTTCAATCACGAATGCGTGGACGCTTTCACTCGGAAGCAGATTGCATATCGTGCTTGGTTCAAGGGTCATGCGAATTAGGATTCCGATCTGAACTCGCTTAAGGCGGCCTACAATTAGCCCACTAGGTTCTGCAAGAAGGTTTTCATAAGAGCAGACGCTCAGCGCGTTGCACGGATTGGCCAGAAGTTAGTCCGCCAGCCAACTAATAGTCGTACCTACTGGGGCCTGGCAAAGGCCGTCCAAGCAAATCTCTGTCATATATCTTTGCCCTCACTGAGATATCCAGAAGGATCACTGGCCCACGTATCGCAGGAGGAAGCCACCTTGTCAACATCTTCGCGAACAATTCCCGATTCGACGACAGTGACGCGCAACTCACAACACCTAACAGCGGTATCTTGATGTCTGAAGTCCGCATCAGGTTTCGAGGTCTGGACCTGTAATCCGACTGATATGGTGGCGTTTTCGTACAAATTCTTCAACACTTTGATATGCCGATGGACAAAAACATTATTTAAAAACACAGTGAAGAATATTAAATCCGAGCGGAGCCGCGGGCACCACATATAAGTGAATAAGGGAGATATGGCAGGAAGGCGTGTTGGGTGCGGCGCACCTTGCCTAAAATGGGCTTGATGTATGTTTTCGTCTTTAGTCGAAATTATACTGTGCGTCGTTTGATTTCTCTCGATGTGTAACAAAATGCCACGTTGTTCTATGTTTGTTTGCAAAAACACTAGCTGTAATGTAAATTACGTGAGAGATCGTATATCATTTCACACGTAAGTATTAAAATATTATCATTATTCGTATAATATTCAATAAAACATTATTTCGTGAAGTTCAAACATGGTAAAAATACTGAGTAACATATTTTCGATAACACAAAAACGGTCGCTGGCCTAGTACAAAACAATTTGTGTATCATCTGATCTAACCGCGTAATGGATGATTGATTATAAAATACTCTCAGTAACGCGATACATTCGTGGTGCCATCGCTGCCGTCGTCCGTGAAATAGAGATGTGACATGATGAAAGCTGTTGATATTTTTTACGATCATATCTACCTTACATGGATTCATTACATTTTTTATTTGTAATTATTATTATTATACAGTTTATTTCAGGCAAGCCCATATTACATACATAGTTTAGTTTAAAATTGAGTGAAGCTACGTCGTGTGGAGTTTAATCCAATGACGCAGCATTGGGGACTCTCATCTATGGGTGAATATATTCAAGGTATTGTTAGTACTGGCGCGTAGGCGTGATATTAATGATGCACATCTTTTACGAATAATAGCGGCAAACCTATCTATATGTTGCTCAGCAAACATACTGGAGACACATCATCGCCATGGCAGCCCCAACAATATCCTGGGTTCATTATTGTACTGGACACGTAGATCGCTGTATCGCTGTAATATACACATTGTGTAATTAGTTTTTCGCTACTGAAACTGTTTATAAGCATGCAAAAATGTATTAAAATTGTAAAGCCACTTTATGTTTATATCAATGAATATGGAGAAGATTGAGAAATAATACAAGAAAATGTTATATCGGAATATCCAGATAACCAAGAAAACAAGGAAATAATCGAAACATCTCGAAAAAAGAAACTGCGCCAATTGATTTCTGTACAAGAAAATGTAATTAAACGTCACAAAAAAAGTAGCAGGTATTGAAAAAGAATAACTAATTTAAAAGATATATTACAAAATATTAATAAATTAGTGGCTGATAATTTTACGCATTTATAAAACCTTGGAATATCGAAACTTGTGCACACACAAAAATTATTATTTATTGAACCGTATTTGTAATGTAATATTGTTATACAAAATATTTTATTTCAACTTTAATAAAAATCTAAGCAGCAAATAATAAAATATAACTGAAATTCACTACAAAGTAAATTGTCATATCGATTAACACTTTCAACTCTAGTTGTGTTCGTATGCTCGTTTAGATACTGTAGGTACGGGCTTATGCCCCCTCCTTCTTTTGCACGTGTGCAGTTAGTAAGTTTATTAGGCTTTTTGTAACATTCTTAGTGTGCGTGAAAAATATGAACGAGTTGCCATACTTATAGTATTTGTGTTTGTGTAGTGAGATAGGTAGATATGCCGTGGAGACATTAGAACACGAACATTTATTATTTCAAGGCATATCGCCCATGTTCACGTATCTGTGGCGGGCACACAGCTAGTCTATATAATTGTTGGGAGTAAATCGGCGCCTGCAGAAAATAATTAGTAAACACTTGCGTCTTAGTCAATGTTAATTTGTAATAGTTTTTTTTTATGTCTATGTCAGTCAATTATAAAACTGGTTAAGTAACAGTTGTTGTCTTATTTACTTTGATCCTGAAAAATAAAATAAATCAAGGCCTCATCAAGCTCCCACAATATATGTATATAAAACAAAGTCGGGTTTTATTTATTTGTTGAACTGGTGTCCGCCCCGCATAGGAGAATAACTATTAATGCATCGGAAAAAATCGTCAAAAAAATTATTATAAAGAAAATTCATTTTCTCATACATTTTGTATAGGACAGTTTTATTGATTGAAAGGCGCCACGAAGTTTGCCGAGTCAGCTAGTTTCATATATATGGAGACATATAACCATAGTTCTCTATATTCATATGTAGGTAATTATAATTCGACTTCTAATACATTATAAAAGGATTGTGTATTTTAAACGTTTTTTTTTTAATTTTCCGCTGTCACTTCATATCGCGACACTGGCACATACGTAGCACGTATAAAGTACAAATGATAAAAATATCATACAAACTATTAGCACGAATTTTAAAAACAAAAAATGTAATACTTTAGCTGCAGAGTAGTGACGCAACACGGATCGTGCGGTTTATATATAGGTAAACTACTATATAGATTGACATTTCGCATACTGGTACAAGAGTAAACATGTACGTACGTGAATTAACTCTTGGAGAGGTTGACGAGATGGTTGTGTGTCGGTTGCAGGGCGGGTGGTGTGCGCTGCGTGCGGCGGCAAGTGCAGCGGCGAGGTGCTGCGCGTCTCCGACAAGTACTTCCACACGGCTTGCTTCACATGCCGCACCTGCTCCGCCTCTCTAGCCAAGGGCGGCTTCTTCTGCAAGGACTCCTACTACTATTGTCCACAGGTACCTACACGTTACATCATCAGAACTAAGATACTACGGCAACGACTTTTATTTGTTTATTTTATATTGAGGCTTGTCTTTCAGTTCATTATTTGCTACTTCTAAAATATTGACGGGAATGCATCAACCCTACATACCTATTATATAATAGATACCTATATAATAGAGGAATCTATTTTTCTGATAAAATATGGGAAGTTTTCATTTGTATTCAATAGCAATCGAAATGAGTTTGGATCGTACTGGTGAGGTGCGTCACGGTCAGTGCGTCAGGAGAGTATTAGTCAAACGCTACACTGGGATACGCACGACATCAGTTTCAAATCCTTGTTAATTTTATAATTACTTGTAAATGAGTAGGTATTTAAGATGAGAAATATTTATCGGTGCAGCTCAGCAGTAAACCTGACGCGTATGCCAGGACGAGAAACTTTTTAAAATAATTTATGAGAACAACCTATAGAGTCATGCTTAAGAAGACATGCGGTCGGCAACACATTTGAAAAGTAGATAATACAGAAATCTTTTGCTATTGCGTTGCGCCCCAGAAAAAGAGTTATAAAACACGAAAGGGACAACTGCAGCTCGGGCTGATTTTACCTATCCAAAATAGACGAAAACATCACTTCGTAGTACCCTGTTTCCTCCTACAAAACTGAAGCGATTTTTAATTTTCTTCCAGTTATAGAATAAGACTGACTTTGGTTCTGTTTGCACGGTTTTTTAAATTTTATCCATCAAATTTGTTCGACGAACGTCTGAAAATGACAAAAATCGAGCATTTTTTTCATATTCAAAGGCTCCTAGTTTCTATAATAACTAATTTATGGCAAAATCAATACGGGCATGGCAATTGTGGATATATATTATTTTGGTATAAAATTATAATGCTATTACAGGGTGGAAACAGGGGACTACGTTTGTATGGAATAAATGCCGCTAGCGTATCCTCTTAAGTAAGTTGTGTGGGCGGTGTGGACATGCACCGCGGGACACGATGATGAAATAATTAATAAGTTGGTTGGTTACACGTGTCATTGTGATTAGAGTATAATCCGAGGCGCAGATAGTGCCGGACCGCTGCTCAGATAACTGTACGTTGACAGGACTACCAGCGCGCATTCGGGACGCGGTGCGCCGCCTGCAAGCAATACGTCGAGGGGGAGGTCGTCTCCGCGCTCGGGAACACTTACCATCAGAAATGCTTCACTTGTGCAAGATGCAAGTTTGTATACACACCTCCACACTCTCTCTCTTTCTTTAGTGCACCACTCCGTCAATACTGTTATAAATATTTATTCATGTTACGTACTGCCAACGTGATAAGGGAATAATAGCCGAGCTGCTGAAGGCGTGTGGACAACCGATCCTTGACGCCCTTCAGAGGCTCTTTCATTCCGTCATACTCGAGGGAAAGACTGCACAGAAGTGTGGTAGTCCTCTTTTTCAACAAAGGTGATAACACTTTTTTGAAAAATTATAAACCCATCTCGCTTCTGAGTCATGTCTATAAGCTGTTTTCGAAAGTCCTCACGAATCGACTAGCGCATAGGCTCGACGACTTCTAGCCTCCCGAACAAACCGGCTTACGAAAAGACTTTAACACCGTAGACCAGATTCATACGCTGCGACAGGTTATACAGAAGAGATAATAATTATGAGTATAACCTAACCCTTTGTTTGGCGTTTGTGGACTACGAAAAGGCGTCGATTCGATTGAGATCTAGGCTGTACTACAGTCTCTACAGCGGTGCCAGGTGGACTATCGGTATATCAAAGCGTTGAAGGATTTGTACTAAAACGCCACCATGTTAGTCGGATTACAAGACCAGACCTTGAAACCTATACCTTTGCAGCGTGGCGTTACACAGGGAGATGTTATTTATCCGAAACTGTTCAACGCTGCGTTCTAGGATGTTCTTAGAACCCTAGAACCTAGGGTTTCTAATCCAGAACCTTAGTTCTGTATTGGAAAGGACTTGGCATTAACATAAACGGCGAGTACATAATACACCTCCGCGTTGCTGATGATACAGTAGTCATGGTTGAAACCGCAGAAGAGCTAAGTATGATGCTTGGTGACCTCAGTGGAGCCTCCGAACGAGTTAGCTTTAAAATGAACGTGGACAAGACGAAGGTCATGTCTAATGTCCATGTTGTGCCAACTCCTATAAAAATCGCTGACTCTACCCTGGAAGTTGTTGACAGATATGTATACCTGGGACAAACCGTCCAGTTAGGTAGATCCAACTTCGAGAGAGAGGTTAATCGTCGTACTTAACTCGGCTGGGCCGCGTTCGGAAAGCTACGCAAAATATTCTCGTTCAAAATACCGCAGTGTCTCAAGGTGAGAGTCTTCGACCAGTGTGTGTTGCCAGAGATGATATGCGGCACTGTGACGTGGTCGATCACAATGGGACTAATAAAAAAGCTCAAAAGTTGTTCAAAGGGCAATGGAGAGGGCTATGCTTGGAGTTTAATAGCGTGATCGAATCAGGAATGAGGAGATCCGCAGAAGAACTAAAGTCACAGACATTTTCCGAAGAATTGCTAAACTTAAGTGGCCGAGAGCTGTACACATTGCTCGCAGAACCGACGCTCGATGAGGTCAACGGGTTCTCGAATGGCTACCGCGCACAGGAACGCGTAGCGTAGGTAGTGCCCCCACAAGTTGGACCGACGACCTGGTGAAGGTCGCGGGAGTCCGCTGGATGCGAATGGTGTAAGATCGGTCATCGTGGAGATCTTTGGGAGAGAACTATGTCCAGCAGTGGACGTCTTTCGGCTGAATGGATGGATGGATTAATGTTACAACCCTGTAGTCCTATAGGAAATGAAATACTGTTGTATCTGGTGGTGATGGTAGGTAGTGGTTCTATGGAATTATTCACATGTATATGCATGAACGGTTTGTACATCGGCAGACGAGCGTTTCCCTCGGGTGAGAAGGTGACGTACACGGGCGCCGAGGTGGTCTGTTCGAGCTGCGTGTCGGTGCCGCAGCGGCAGACGGCGCGTGCTGCACCCGCACTCGCAACCGCACCGCACCAGCAGCAGCAACAGCAGAACCCGCAGCAGCAGCAGTACCCACACACACCCCGGAACGAGCACGAACATAACGACTTGGACGGCGATCGACGGCAACCGGATCAGAACGGTTAGCGACAAAGACATTGTTTAATTAGTGTAAACCCTCGGCTCCGTTCACGAACACTAACGTTTGTAAAACGATAATTTCAATAAAGTTTTATTAAACTTCATTATTTCCAGATCAGATTATTACGGTAAAGTATTTGTAATATTTGAAATCTTATTTATTTATCGATTCTGGCGTGAGTAGTTATCATTAAGCCGCGCTAACTTGTTAAAATTCCTTTTATATCGTTTGAAGAATTTAAAACCATAAAATAAGCGGTTTATGCAGGCAGGCCGAAACTCTATTCCATGTCTGCCGTCGAGCTAGCGCTGGAATTGGTTTAGTACGTTGTACCTAGTTTGTGGTGATTACCTGTGATAAAAGGGACACGTCCTTATTCCAACGCGTACGTATGTGATTACAGAATGCGCCGGCTGCGGCCAGGAGCTGTCTGAGGGGCAGGCGCTGGTTGCGCTCGACAGGTAACATTCACTTTATATTACGTAACTTATGTATCATTACTTATCATTTTTTATGATTCACCATAGCTTCATGTATATTAGTATATATTATAGTAAATGTCAATTTTATATAACTTATACGGACGTTAAAAAAGAATGGAAACTGATTATGATGTCAGAGCAGAAGTACAAGTAACAGCGCGTATGTATGTGTGTGCGTGTGTGTTGGGGTCCAGGCAATGGCACACGTGGTGCTTCGCGTGCGGGTCTTGCGGGTGCGTGCTGCAGGGAGAGTACATGGGCCGCGAGGGCGTGCCCTATTGCGAGCGCGACTACCAGCGGCTGTACGGCGTGCGCTGCGCCTACTGCAACCGGTACATCTCCGGCAAGGTGCTGCAAGCCGGCGACAACCACCACTTCCATCCCACCTGCGCGCGCTGCTCCAAGTGCGGCGACCCCTTCGGCGACGGCGAGGAGATGTTCCTGCAGGGCGCCGCCATCTGGCACCCGCGCTGCGGACCCGCGCCCCACGACCCCCTCGCCGCCGATCCCCTCTCCGTTGACCCCCTCACCGGTGACCCCCTCGCCGGTGATCCCCTCGCCGCCGACCGCGCCTCCTCCGAACTACAGGTAACAACTCGCTATAGGTACTCATTGAATTGCATGCCCTCCCACTGTCACACCACAACCTACTGACTGGATTGATTACTGTACCAAAGAAGAAAATAAATTAACTAAATTCTTTAAAAATCTTAAACGATGTTGAATCCTTCAAAATCCTTTAAAAGTCCTTTATATGTTCTAATTGAGTCTATGCATTAACTATGTGTATGTTGTACCTCCATCCTTTGCGTCAATAATATCTATCAGTTCGTATGAATTGTTTCTCTTTAAAAACGTTCACTTTTTTATACAACTGAACCAATTAATCTAATGTATAATTCGAATAATATTAAACCACAATACTTTATTTACCTGATTAAAGTGAATGTATAAAATACATATGGATAATAAAAAAATATATAACAAATAAAACATAGTAATGAATAGATATTAATTGTTTTAATTTGCAGAGAGGCACGATTCGCTATGTGTGTGCGCACGCGACCCGCCGGCCGGTGCTCTCGGCTCTTTACTTGAAATCATTTCAATTCAATATTATTTATTAATATTACATAAGAGCCTCTCTCTCGAATGTGCTGTCCTGAGAGCTCGCGACTTCCTTCGGATATGCTTGTAATATATACACATACAAATAGTAGTCTGAACAGAGGTTCGTTACATCCAGAGCACGTGCTTCGGGTCGCGTGTGCGTGCGCGTGTGCATGCACGTGCGCGAGTAGCTATGTAGATACATGTGTGTTGTTGTCGATGTTCCGGCGCAGTTCTCGGTGCGGTCGCGCACGCCCAGCGTCAACGGGTCCTACTGCAGCCCCTACAGTAGCCTGACCAGGAAGGTCCGTCCCTAACACCTTTTTATTTTTTTTATTTATACCGCGCCTCCCGACTGTTTCCGACTCTACTTACGCTGTCGATCACGAACTTACTCCGATCATGTGTACAGGGAATACACGCAATGACAACAGAAAAATGCGAATTTGCTGACACAAAACAAACGCCGTCTCATCCAATGCAGACGGCGAAAAATGATATTTGACTTTTAGTTTAAATTGTAGCGAATTTTGAAACAACAATAGGTATACTGTTTTTAGATAGAGAAACAAAGTTTGTAAAATTAGTGTAAATGATTTTCAGTAATTTATAATGCTAATAATTTTTAAATGTCCTTCAAACAAAATCATTTTATTGTAGGAGTCTAGTGTCTCTTTGATTATACTTCATACTTTCGATTTTTAACAATGTAAACATTTAAATATATTTCTATATTGTTAAGATACTTTAAATGGTTATCCAAAGCATGTTGATCGAACTGGTGGGCATGTAAAGACATAAAAACATCAACACCTACGAAGTAACTTATAACTCGATAAATCATAAAATCAAGAGTAGCCACAACACTACAGCGTCTAGTCTAAACAAAACCATCATGGAGGCGCGTCATACGAGTATAATTGTTATTACATAAATTAAAAATCATTCAATACTTATACATAATGTGTAACTTTTTAACATGACGATGTGTTTAGATGTTGAGGACGGTTACGAGTCGGTTATATGCGGTTCGAAACGATATCGCTTATCTTAATTTTATTACATTTCTAAATTTGTATTATCATGGCGTCTACGCTTTAGCAAAAACTATTTACAATTAGTAGTTTATAAAATTAAACTGTCGTTAAAATATATTACTTTATATTTTAGTCTAATACAGTACAATAATATCTTAGTAGAGATACGTGTAATAATAAAAGCAACTGAATATACGAATTGTTCTTTAATAGGCAAGAACGGCATCATCTGACTAGATTTTACGATGGTTCTGTAACACTCACATAACAAAATTGTATTAAGAAAAATATAGTTCGTAAATATAATTGTAATACGTGTATAGTATCGGTGGTGTGCATTTTGAAACCTAAACAATCTAAATATAGAGAGTTACAGGTCAAATGAACTTATTATTTTATGTTTAATGCATACATAAAATAAAAGCTCTTAATGTATTCGTCAACGGACGGTAATCGACTGCATAGAAATATGTACTACGCTATAAAAGTACATCGTCGTTGCGATGCACTTTGTTTACAAATACTTTATATCCAGTCGGCGGCGCATTATAGTACAGTCGGTACAGTACGGGAGGCACATTGATTTTCAGTTGACACATTTACACGTTTTCATTTAACCTTTTATATTATTTTGCCCTTCATATATTTTCTATAATGTGTTTTTATGTTTTAACTCCCGCACCCTCCGGCTCGCTCCATACAGCTCCATGGACACGCAGGTCGGTCGGCCCAGTGAGCATGTGGATGTGTTGACTAACCAACTCTGTTGTTGTGCTCATGTGATACCGTTCTCTCTTACGGGTATACGTAACGTAACGTAACGTATTCGAGCGCTCGAATCACGCTTATTAAGTTTATGTATATTCTGAGGATTTTTTTGTCAATATTTTTATACTGTTTTTTTAATAATATCAAATTTATTACCAAAATAGTATTAATGATGTAAAAACAATTGTTCTCTATTGTATTGTAGTTTACTAGTGTCTACATTTGATTGATAATTATCTTTTGGTTGATATGTATGTAAGAGCGGTATGTACGGTACGATTCGGTTTGGTTCGGTTCCAGTACGGGTACCGCGCCGTGTCCCCCGGGCTAGTGCTGCGCGAGTACCGCGAGGCGGGCGCGTGCAGTCCGCACCGCATCACCACCTACTCGTACCTGACGACCGAGCCGCATTACCTGCGCCGCCCGGTGCAGCCCTACGACCGCGCCCCCGCCTCGCCGCACTTCCACCGGCCTCCCTCGGGGTCGGGGTCGGGCACCGGCACCGGTTCCCGCTCCTCCAGCCGGAATCAGGCGTCGCGTGCGTCCGCGCGGCCCGGCATGCGGGTGCTCGTGGACGCTATGCGCGCCGAGACCCCGCGGCCCAAGTCCCCGCGCATGAATAACGAGGAGCCCATCGAGCTGTCCCACTACCCCGCCGCTTACAAGCCGCCACCCGGCACTCTGCCCAAGATCGAGCGGGCCGACTTCCCCGCGCCACCATACCCGTACACGGACCCCGAGCGCAGGCGACGCTGGTCCGACACGTACAAGGGCGTGCCCGACAGTGACGAGGAGCCCGACGGCAGGTTCAACGGCACCCTTAACGGCAACGGTGACGGCGACATCGACCCCAAGCTCCGCAGGGAGGAACAGGAACTCGCCAAAATAGAGTCCGGCATCGCGCAGGTACGTCCCAACCACAGACAAGTGAATAAGGGAGGTATGCCTTGAAATAATAAATGTTCGTGTTGTAATGTCTCCACGGCATATCTACCTATCTCACTACACAAACACAAAAACTATAAGTATGGTACACTTGTTCATATTTTTCACGCACACTAAGGATGTTACAAAAAGCCTAATAAACTTACTAACTGCACACGTGCAAAAGAAGGAGGGGGCATAAGCCCGTACCTACAGTATCTAAACGAGCATACGAACACAACTAGAGTTGAAAGTGTTAATCGATATGACAATTTACTTTGTAGTGAATTTCAGTTATATTTTATTATTTGCTGCTTAGATTTTTATTAAAGTAGAAATAAAATATTTAATATAAAAATATTATATCACAAATACGGTTCAATAAATAATAATTTTATGTGTCTGCACAAGGTCCGATATTCCAAGGTTTTCTAAATGCGTATCATTATCAGCTCTAATACAGTATTTTTATTAAGATTTTGTAAGGTTTCTTCTAAATCAGTTATTCTTTTTTAATACCTGCTAAATATCTTTAGCAGTTTTTATTAATGTGTGATTTTTCCGTTTAAATACATTTTCTTGTACAGAAATCAATTGACGTAGTTTCTGTTTTCGAGGTGTTTCGATTATTTCCTTGTTTTTCTTGGTTATCTGGATGTTTCGATATGTTACTTTCTCGTATTATTTCTCATTACTTCTCTCGTATTACTTCTCTATTTTATTAATTATTTATGACATAAACATGAAGTAACTGTATTTTAATACATTTTTGCATGCTTATAAACAATTTAAGTAGCGAAGAAAAAATGATGAAAAAAAAAAATTATACAAAAAATAAATGAATGTAATGAATCCATGTATGGTCGTAAAAAAATATCGACAGCATTCATCATGCCACATCTCTAATTTACGAATGCCGGCAGCGATCGCACCACGAACTTATCGCGTGACTGAGAGTATTGTATAACCAATCTTCCATTGCGCAGTTAGACCAGATGATACACAAATCGTTTTGTACTAAGCCAGCATCTGTTTTTGTGCTATCGATAATAATTGACTCAGTATTAATACGATGTTTGAACTTTACGAAATAATGTTTTATTGATTATTATTAAACGAATAATGTTAATATTTTAATACTTACGTGTGAAATGAGATACCATATTTCACATAATTTAAACTACGATAAGTATCTTTGCAAACAAACACAGAACAAAGTGGGATTTTGTTAAAAATCGAGAGATGTCAAACGGCGCACAGTATAATTTCTACTAAAGACGAAAACATACATCAAGCCCTTTTCAGGCAAGGTGCGCTCGCACCGTACACGCCTTCTTGCCATATCTCCCTTATTCACTTATCTGTGGTCCCAACACACTGTGCGGCTCCACGGCTCTGCTCGGGGTTCTAACTGCAGGGTCCTCTTTTTCGGTTCCAGGTATTCCTTAAGGAGGTGAAGGAGCGCGAGAAACTACAGCAATGGAAGAAGCAGAACTTGGACCCGAGGAACGCGAGCAGGTGCGTGTGTCTTACTCATGTGAATAGTTCTAATAAAACCTTGAAAACCTATTTTTTATTAAAAAAAACCGATTAATTGATAGCACAATATATATTCACTTAATTTATTTTGTATATTTAATTTTCACATGCGTCCCTCGCCCCGCGTCCCGCACCCCGCGGCAGTTCCGAATGTTCGGATTACATTATATTTGTATTGTTTTTTATAACTGAGTAGTTTCGGTTTTGACAGAAAATTTAGTACCTTTTGATTAAGACAGGCATTAAACTGATTAAATGCCAAGTACAATTTTTTAAGTTAAATAAAAAACTAAAAAGTAGTGGTTTTTTTTTCAAAGTAAACGATAAAAAACCGATTCTCTATTTTGTAATCGGTTCACATCACTAGTGTGTGTGAGTATCCCTGAGTGCGTTTGCGTGTCGCAGAACTCCGTCTGCGTCGCGCGAGGCGGTGCCGCGGCTCCGGTACTCGTCGCCGGTGGGGGCGTCCCCCTCGCGCAACCTGGAGCACTCGCGCGCGCACTCGGACTGCGAGTCCGCGGGTGCCCCGCCCCTCGGGCCCCCCGGACCGCCCGGCTCGCACTCGCACTCGCACATACCCAGCTACAACGGTACGACACTAACACTCTTCTATTCTTATACATGATTACTTTATGTAATAGCAATTTCGTTACAAAATTCTTTAAACTCAATTCAACTATATGCATTGAAATATTTTAGAAATATATTATGCTCCGGGCATCGATATGCATAACTACTGTAACATACCACTATTACTGCGATACTAACTAATATGTTATATGAACTAACGTATGAGGTGCACTACCCTCCAACCCCACCCCCAACCCCTCTCGTCACCCGCTCACCTAGTGTCGGCTACTCCGCATTGTCATTATAACAAGGTGCCCATAACAAACAGTACGCGGGGAGTGTTCTGCGCCGGCTAACATAATGCTTACTCACCACTATACTACTTAATATTCTATGTAATAACATACCAGATGTTACGTCACTAAACTGCATTGCACATCGCCGTTTCCACACCACTTCATAATGATATTATCTAAATTCTAACATGTTTCTAAAGAGATGATGAACAGCAGAACGCGTTCGGTGAGCGACCATAGTGGTCTGCCTTACAACCGCTATTTTTAGTTTATCTATTATTTAGAGCGGAGCACAACCAAGTACCGGAAACGTTTACGAACTTACAAAATAGTGGAGTAATGATATAATGATGACGTTGAAGATCATAATATGTTGTAAGACTCGGTTAGTTGTGATAAACATAATTCAACTGTTAGTGTCTGTAAACAATAAAGCTAACAACAAGAAGGTAAGCATCACAAGAGACGGTGTGTCCGCGCAGCGCCGCGACGCGCCTCCATTCGCACTAAACTATCACTATCTATTCTTGCTATTAGTTTTGTGTGTGTTAGTGCTCCGTATTATACAACACGCACAATACGCACGAGCCTGTCTATATACGTATCTATTTAATGGTGTAACTATATCTACTTGTAGTGTGCTTACTACACTCAGCTGTTAGTTACTTAAATTGTTGCAGATATTTATTAATAGTGATAAGGTTTTACCGGGTTATCAATCATAAATTCTTTTGTAACTGTTTCGTTCACTATTTTGAAGATTTAATTTCATCTGAAAACCTTTGAATATTTTTCATATTAATGCCAAGTCTTTCAAAATTAAAAAAAATCTTTATTAAATTTGGGCCCTGAAAAGGCGCTTACCAACGTCAAAATACTCATGAACTCATACCACAGGTTCGGAAAACAACCAGTCGAGAAGCGCCGGCAAGAATCTCGCTCTGGTTTTTTTTACAAGTTTTTTTTTTAAAGTTATTAATCTATAATAACAATAAACGATTTTAGCGCAAGTACAAACAGGGATGTCACTTCCAGACATCACTATCGTTCACGTAATGGTCCACCCGGTAATAACCTTTGGATATTAAAACCTGTTTGGCATAGTGCTTAAACTTATCGTCAGGTAAATCGGTAATGTGATTTATCGTACATACCCTTCAACGTTTTGATGTATTTATAGTTGACTTGACACCGTTGAAGAGATAGCAGTACAACCGAAGTTTGCGAACCGAAGAAGCGAACGGTTTTTCGTAGTGAGATGGGTCTATAATTAAAATGAAAGACTTATGGCGCTTTTTTTCCTTGAGTATGACGTAATTAAAAAGGGTGCCAAAGATCGGTTTTCCACCCACCTCCAGCAGCTCAGCTGTTGTTCCTGAGCTGTTTGAGAGGCATTCGAATTTCTTCCGGCAAATCTGACAAATTGTCGGGTTAATCCAGCTCTGGGGCCGTTAACTAAACTTCAGTAGGGGTTTTTTACGTGGGAAATGGATTTACGCATGGAGTGAAGCCTCCGGGATTAGAGATACCAGAGGAGGAGTATGTGGGACTCGCCCTACGAGAAGCGCCAAGAATACCTACTATAAACCAACGGTACAATCCGCCGCATGGAAGAGGGGCGACATACCGGGGCGCGCCACTTCCTGTCTTTTATTCGGGGAGAGCTTGGTAAAGCCGAGACCTAGATTATTACGAGTATATGATTCTACCGTCGTTAGCCCTCAGGCTGATCAATTGGCTCCTTAGTATATTTATCTATAAGGAGAAACCTAATATTACTGTGTTATGAAAAAGATAGTTCTGTAAAATACTGTAATGTTAAGTACATTTACTTTTGGCATGTGACATTTCCGGGTAGTCCGATCTTTTGGTAGAGCTGTCTCTATACTTCACTATGCTTTCATACTTGCATCGCTTTGCATGATAATCTGTTAAAAACATATCGTTGGCATTGCTTTTGGTTTTTTAACATTATTTTTAGAGTACTTGTAATTTTTAAGGATATCCAATCGATACATACATTGTAACGCGGCGCAGACAAATGTAGTACAATTAATTATTATTATTAAAAACACAGACACAAAAAAAAGTAGAACTGTCTAGACACTGCACATTATTTCCTATGGTTCTCGAAATGGTACCTGCTTATTAAAAAAAACGTTCACCGAGTCATTTTTTTTTAAATGGCGAAAAAAGGTGAACAAACAAAAAATACAAGAAAAGTCAATAAATCATGGAATCAAAGTTTAGAATCGGATCAAAAATGACGGCCAGCGGAATATATATAAATCAGAGATATGAGAAGAATCAATTTCGTTAGGTATAACCACTGTCGACAATAAAAAATATTTAAAAATATACGGATTTGTTTTATATATAAAATGATGTGTGCTGACGTTGCTTCTGTTAAAAAACCAACCTACAGAAAGACATTATAGACAACAAGAATGGGTAAAAAGGACAGACTTCCAACCAGGTGTTAAAAACGTAATACGCAAATCTTTAGTTGAACCATCAAATATTTTCCTCTTCATATTAAATTCATATTAAATGAAGCAGTTTGTCAAAGCCTTAGACAAAGATGGTAAGTGTTTTGAGTACTTGCAAGGAAAATTTCCTGAAGTTAGTGATGCTAAATTGAAAGAAAATGGTCCTCAAATTTGTACGTTATTTAATGATAAAAACGTTATCACAGAAATGAATGCAACTTGGCTTAGTTTTATGAAAGTTTCTCAGAACTTCACAGTTTATTTTTTGTTTTTCACCTTTTTTCGCGATTTAACAAAAATTACTTGATAAAAGTTTTTTTTTTATTCGGAATCAGCAGGTCGAGAACCATAGGAAATGATGTGCAAAGTGTCTAGACAGTCCACTTTTTTGTGTGTGCTGTGTAATCATTACATAAATTGCTATAATATGTTTAATTCGACACAAGTGTGTGGGCTGCACCGCGTTATTCAATCACATCGATTTTTATTTATAGTGTGAAATGCACGGTGCACGTGCACAGTTCCTCTGCCCTCCGTTATATATGACGCGATGCTACAATGTACTCGTGCACCGTGCAGCTTGTGCACCGTGCAGCTCGTGCACACGCGCATCACGTGCGCTCCGACGAACCTTTTCGCACAAGTGTTGTCGCCGTACACGGACCTACGTGTATAGCCCGATTCAAATATTATGGCGGCTCGGAACATCGCGCGAGACGATGCGAGCAGATCTCAATATTATGTGTCAGCGCGCTCTTTCACACTTGCCTTTCTGTATACGTACAGTCCGGCTCTTCATGTTTTATTATTGTTATTTATTTACATTTTTATTAGTATTGATTACTCATCTGTTGATTGTGCTTTGTTATTATAACACGTAAGTCAAGTGTACGTTGTTAGTTCGCGTGTAATGCTATTTAATTGCGAAACATTAAGTGGAGCGTGCGTTGTATGCCTCGTATGCGGTGTTGCTATGTATGTGTGTGTGTGGTGTGCGTATGTAGCCGCGCAGAGAGGCCCGGGCGCCGCCCTCCGGTCGAGCACGCTGCCCGCGCCGGGGCGCACGCACAGGAACAATGTGAGTACACTCTAGACAGGCAAAATCTTACAAACATTATCACTTCATCCGAATGACACTACATTTATAAGCACTAAAGTAAATAATTAGATAAGGCGTAAATACATAACTATAGGATAGACTGATTGGCGGAGTGGGCGAGGGTAGGGTGGGTAGGTAGGTAGGTAGGTGTCGTGGTGAATAGTGTGGGGGGGGGGTGAGGGGTAGTGCAGTGTAGAGCGTCGGGTGTTGCAGTGGTGTCGTCGCTGCGGGCGGCGCCGCGCCCGGGGTACGGGCTGGCGGCGCGGTCGCACACGTTCTCCTCGAGCACTGCAGTGAGTATCGGTTGCGTTACGATTCACTTTTACTTAGGTACTAGCACTGTGCACGCGGCTCCGCCCGCGTTTCATATATTCTTCACTGTGAAATATAGTTTTTAAGTAAAACTTGGGAGATTAGTATTTTGATGGTGCTGTTCATCGAATCGTATTTTGTTCACAATTTCATGAATTTTAATTTTTTTACACGGAACTCTCATTTTTTTTACAAATTAATGTAATCTAAATTACACGGAGTAATTATAGCAATCTGCAAAAAAAGTTCCGTCGAAATCAGTCCAGGCGTTCTAGAGATTACGCGGAACATACAGACAGGCAGAATTTTAATAATTGTATTTTTGGTATAGCTGTCGAATAGACATTCATATGTATTTAGTAAAAAGAAACGTTATTTTGATTATTCGTATAGATTAGCGGCAATGCCGTAGCGGTGTGTCGGCACTTTCGCTGGGTTCATACTGCTTCTGATTACATGTAGCAACCGACAGTAGTGTTGCCAACAATGGCCGTGTGTACTCGTGCTGCAGCGCGACTCCGCTCGCATACCGCTACCAACTCTTACTATACAAATAAAACTTTATATATTATCACTTCACAATTTATTTACATCTGCTTAATGGATTTTATAAATTTAATTTTAATATGTCAATTACTTATAAAAATGAGACAATAGGAAAACAATGGAAAGCTGTTGTAAACGCCAGGTTAGTGCTCAAGGGGTATATGTATTTATTATATCTGTAAACGTTCAAAGTAAAAGTATTTAACTAATTCTATATCTGAAAGTAATAATAATAGTAGAAGTTAGTGTTTACTTGGAATTTCTTATGACAATGTGTATATATAATTTCAGGGAGATTTCACGTTCAGCGGCCTCGGAGACAAAACTCATAGCACGGACTTCAGCAGCGGCAAGTCAGACAGTGAGTAGAGCGCGCAGTTACTCTTATAGACTATACTAGATACGACTAACTACTAACGTTACTTGGATATTATCTTCTGAACACCGTTAATATTCTATTTAATATTGTATTTATTTCCTGATAATATAATACGAGTGTTGGGTTGTTTTGTGCGCACAGTGCGGACGGACCTGTGCAGTAAGTACTGGCTCGCTTCGCTTCTTGCGCTATGACAGGGACGGGTATACTTGATAAACTTTACGTGAGAATGAAAGAATAATGTTTGGATTCCGCGTTTCATGGGCGAGTACGAGCCCGCAAGCCGCTATTCGCTTTATCTTAATCTTGTCAATATATTTATTTATGTAAAGTTGTAACATACTCACCTAGCACCACTCATACTGTTTCAAATATTTATCCATTCACGTTTTATTAGTTCCATATAAACACGGAGTATTCCTACATACTCTTAAATACTGTTTACATATGGTTGATAACTCTCCATCCATATGTGATGCTTAGCGATGCGATGCGATGCGACGCGACGCTCGGACCGGTCCGTGCGAGCATTACACCATAACATATTATGCTGTTAAGGCACGGTCGCACCGCAACGCGCCTCGCCGACGTTGTTACTACACTTACTATTCTTTCGAAGATTAGACAATCCATTCACTTGCTACATTTATTGGAGATAAGGCATTACACTTATTATATAAATAATTAGAAGAAGAAGAAAAGTTCATTTCTTCATTTATTATAATTTAAAACCCCTATAGTACTATATTTTTGGAAATACATAAATAAGGAGAAACATCTATTTACTTCAGACTGAGAGTCGTTAAATGTGTTTATAGAAATTGTCTTATAAGTTTTAAGATATAAATTGATCTTCAAACCCGAATTATCAGTATGCGAGATATTACCCACATTCGCTCTTAATTAGTAAAGTAAATCGATACTTAATGTGTCGTGTGTAATGATACGCATAAAAATGAAACAATAGAAAGACAATAGGAAAAACAATGGAAAGCTGACGTAAACGCCAGGAAGGTGCTCAAGAGGTTAAAAAAGTTTATTTTAAAGGCATTACAAGTCGCGCTGATTTTTTTATTCAATTCCAAATGGATGCCCTTTGCAATAGAGAAAGAGTAGTTAAAAAAAGGTCCGTTGTCGTTTTCGCGATTAATACGCTGGCTTCTGGTTTTCCTGTTTAGTGTCAAATTATACTCGGTCAGATTGTATCTATTCATTAGCTTACAATGTTAGATTGTAGTAAAAGTGTTAACCTTGATAATGTGACGAACAGCAGCCGTGCCGCCCTGCGTCTCTCCCATGTGTCTATCCACGATCTAGTTAGCTTTCACGGCGGTGAGGGCGCGCGGCGTTGGTGTCGTTAGTTAGTTAGTTTATATGTTTCTATAAAATCGGGAATCATCTGATTTTGTCTGCTTTGACGACAACTCAATTTCAATGGAATAACAACTTGATGAATATATGTTTCCAGTATCTGCCGGCTCCATAACCGACGTGGACAGGAGTGCTGTGGTGAGTCAACTAGTCTATCTAGTTATTATTGATTATTGAGAGTATCCAATGAGAAAGGTTCTTAAATATTTGCGTAACGCAGTTCGTGTTTCCCCTCCGGGCGCAGACTACCGAGGGCGGAGTAATGGTCCGCGGTATGGGGGGTGCGGGTGTTCGGCACGGTCCGGGCGGGAGTGCCGGGGGTGGGGCGCGCCGCTCCCTCCCCAACATGGCGACGTCGCTGCTGGTGCACGAGCCCGCCAAGCTGTACCCGTACCACCTTCTGCTGATCACCAACTACAGGTTGCCACCGGACGTGGACCGGCTGAACCTTGAGGTGAGTGAGCGAGCGCGCGCGCGCCGTCTTGCTCTGACGGCGTGAGTGCAGGCGCTCACGCGTTGCGTTGTCGTGTCTGGTTGCAGCGGCACCTGTCGGACGCGGAGTTCGAGGCGATCCTGCAGGTGGGCCGACAGGACTTCTACCGGCTGCCGCAGTGGCGCCGTAACGAGCTCAAGCGCCGCGCCAGGCTCTTCTGAACACTCACGAGACGTCACGTTGTATTCGTTATAACTAACTTATCTAGATATACTATTTTACATTTATTTTTATTAAACCTATTTATTAAATTATAACTTTAATCGATATACTTAAATATATAACATGCGTGTATGCGTGCGTGCGGGTGTGCTAGTGCTGTGTCGTAGATTAGATGCGTGATATGGTGTATGGGGGAGGGGTACGAAGACGGGGAAGGAGTCGGGAAATGGTGGCTGTGCAAAGCACGCCAGTAATTCGCTTAAGTTTTATATTTGACCGATATAAGTACAATATATACATATGTATAGTTGACGTCATCATTGTAACAGTGTTTAATGTTTCAGTTGGTGGTGTAACTGTGACGTCACAGCCTCCACTCAACAGACGCACTTTGTGTAATCTGACGCGCTTAACGTCGCCGTTGTTAGTCATAGCCGCGTGCTGCTCTAGGAAGAACTTGGGTTCGGGGTTGTGTGTCGCGCGTGCGGCGCCGCTGCCGCTGCGGCCAGGGCCGGGGCGGGGCGAGGGGGGGGAGGGAGGTGGCAAACCACACGTTCAGTCGTGATGAATGTGAACGCGTTTAATTTTTTACTTTAGTGAGAACCAAATATAATAAATATTATATGTAAGAGATGAATGTTACTTTGTGTTTTAGTTCACGAGTTGCAGAGTGTGTGCGTGTGAGTGTGTTCTGTGTGCGTGTGCGTGTGTGAGTATGTGTGCGTCGCTGAGAGCAGGCGCACGTTAGAAGGTGCATCAATATTTGTGGGTCACATAAAAACTAAAAACATTAGTTAAATAGTGAACCCAATAACAATGAAAAACGAATAAACACTTTTATATTTAAGGAGTTATTTGAATGAGTGCGAGAACTGTGTGTGAATGGTGCGTGCGTGCGTGCGTGAGTGCGTACAACCGTAGATGCATAATTTGTGATTACATTATTGTTTTTAATTTTATTCTAGACAGATATTATTATTGGTTGCAATATAGTTAATATATAAATAATTGGTATTTTTTAAAATGAAACTAGCTTGCGCGTCCATGTTATTAGTTTTAAGATAGACGTACGACGCGTAGGTGTGTAAGTGCAGCGCGGTGCAGCGTAGTGCAGTGCGACACTACTACTAACGCGTGGCTCCACTCTACTGTACATGTGTACATATATATAGACATTATTTTTAATATTGCTTAAATATATATTTGTAAAATGTGAACATCTACTCGATACAATCATTGCCTCACATTTAATATCTGCGCCCGCTGCGGGCCGCAGTCGTAGCCGCAGCCGCAACCGCAACCGCAGCGGCAGTGCGACTGCTTCCGATTCAGCATGTAGTTGAATAGTGATGCGTGTCCGAGTGGAAGCGGACCGAAACGGATGTTTCATCATTTTTTTATCGTAAAGACTATGCTTTTAAAGTAATAAATTTGCATTTTAAAATATTCGTGTATTTATTTGAACCTGTTTTGTAAATTACGTAAACACGATTGTGAAGAATACGTACTTCTTTGTAGATAAGTAATTTCGTGATCTGCATTCTACTAGCAGGTTTGTATGCAGGCCATGTAAATGTTAACCCAACAATGAACTGCAACCACAGACATAACGGTGATTCAAGTATAATTTTATTAAAAAGATTGTTATAGTTATTACACCTCTTGCCGTTGTTCTGTGTTATATATTGTGTTACCATGTTCGTTATGTATTATTCGCCTTGATTTAACTGAATATACAATTTGAAAGAGGTTTGACTAACGCATCAGATTCGAACTAGACCGGCCGGGATCATCATCTATCACAGCATAAAGAAGCTCCGTAACTACTGGGCTCTTTGGTATGTTGGTGCGTCGGATGAACAAGATATACGTCAGTTGTAAGATAGATGTTTCGGTGACAACTTATAGCCGTACATAAATAAAAATAAAATAGATTTCATGTATTTTATTTTTGATGTCACATCAATCAAAATCGTCTTTTTTGAATGAATGTCTGGAAGAAAGAAGAACTTGCATCTTCTACGTCTCAAAACTAAGTATATAAAGAAAAACACGTATCGTATTGGATATCACGTTATGTAACTTTGTCATACGTATAAAAGGGCTATTGTATGATGTATTCAAAGTTGTAGTAAGAATTTCGAAAGTACGTGGATTGCGCATTGTACGGCATGAG